>OY740804.1:12036738-12645863 GCA_963514005.1 Raja brachyura
GCATATACATATAATAGCAGAACACGATTTGTTTACCAATTACATATGTACAAAGCTTCTATTTTTTTTTTTAATTTGAAAGATGGAGCTGTAGAGGGAAAAAGAAATAAGAGAGAAATAAAATAAACTATAAACTAATAGAGAGGGGAGGAAAAAAACAAAGGAAATTACCAATAACACAATTTTGGAGATAGGTCCGTAGATTATAAGGTGTAATTATTCATTCTAGACTCAAGTCTATGGACTATCTTTCAGTCCTGGACTCAAGTTTCAGTCCAGCTTCCGTGTTGAACCAATTTATCTTTTTAGAAATTCAATAAATGGAGACCATATTCTAGCAAATAGTTCTGATTTGTCAATTAAGACAAGTCTAATTTTTTACAAGTGTAAGGTCTCGGACATTTCCGTAATCCACATTTTAAATACCACCGTTACTTCTCTTCTCTTGCTTACGCATCCTCTACCCTCGAGCTTCTAACCTTAACCAACCCTCGCCTCGGTTAACCTCCCCGCGTCTTATTGCGCTCAGAGCAACCAATTTTCTGCTCTTGCCTTGAAGTGGTTGAGGGAACACAACATCTGAGGAAGGGTCTCAACCCGAACGTCACCTATTCCTTTTCTCCGGAGATGCTGCCTGACCCGCTGAGTTACTCCAGCATTTGGCATCTATCCTCTGTGTAAACCAGCATCTGCAGTTCCTTCCAACACTTTCTGCTCTTTTACATGAGTTTTGAAATTCATCCACTGGCTTACTCGTTCATCCACTGAAATTCATCCACTCATTCTCGTCAGGAATGTGAGCACAATATGTACACGTGTCGGCCATCATTTCCTGCAGCCAGCTTTCTATTCCAATCGTCCTGCCACCTGGATTTCTGTCCACTCTCTAATGGTGATCTGCTTCCCCGGCTAGTGAAGGTGAGGTTTACCTGCCGCCTCTTGTTTTCCAGCACCCTGTCCAAGTGTGGGCACGCAGCCGTGGCCATGCTCTACCCGTTCACCTGGCAACACACCTACATCCCCGTGCTCCCCGCCGTCATGATCGACATCGCGTGTTCTCCCACGCCCTTCCTCATCGGAATCCTGTCCAACTCGGTGCCGCTGCTGAACGACCTGCCGATCGAGGAGGTGAGACTTCGGAAAACCGTCGGGAATCGCCTGTTTGGTCCTGGAGGTGTCTCTCTAAAGATAGAATTTCAGACTAACCTTGGTGTGAGTTCAATGATAGTGGGTCAATAATTATCACTGAAGGACACAAAGTGCTGGAGTAGCTCAGCAGCTCGGGCAGCACCTCCGGAGATCATGGATAGGTTACGTTTTGCGTCACGAGCGGCACAGCGGTGCAGCGGCAGTTGCTGCCTATCAGCGCCAGAGGCCCAGGTTCGATCCTGACAATGGGTGCTGTCTGTATGGAGTTTGTATGTTCTCCCTGTGAACCTGTGGGATTTCTCCGGGTGCTCTGGTTTTCTCCCACACTCCAAAGACGTGCAAGTTTGTAGGTTAATTGGCTTTGGTAAAAATGTCCATAGTGCGCAGGATAGTGTTAGTGTTGGGGTGATCGCTGGTCAGTGCAGACTCAGTGGGCCGAAGGGCCTGTTTCTGCACTGTATCTCTAAAAGTCTTCAGCGGTCTTAAGAACAGTCTTAACCCAAAATGTCACATATCCATGTTCTCCAGAGATGCTGCCTGACCTGCTGAGTTACTCCAGCACTTTGTGTCCTTTTGTGTATTAACCAGCATATGCAGTTATTAGTTATCACTAAATTGTCTCATATTTCTGGGGGAGTCGTGTTATGTTCAGAACAAACAATTGGTGGAACTCAACAGGTCAGTGGTAATTCTCTTATGTACCAGAACCTCAACAATGGAATTTTTACTGGCTGCAGCTTTACAGACACATTAGATGCAACACAACAAATAAACATACAATTAATCTGAAGAGAAGGAATGGGTGACGTTTTGGGTCGGACCTGAAGAAGGGTCGACCCTAAATGGAGTCTGAAGAAGGGTCTCGATCCAAAACGTCATCCATTCCTTCCCTCCCGAGATGCTGCCTGCCCCACTGAGTTACTCCAGCTTTTTGAGTCTATCTTTGGTTTAACCAACATCTGCAGTTCTTTCTACAACATACAATAAATTTCACTCTTCTTGTATACAAGGCGCAAACTGAAGTGTGTAGAGTTAACTTATGCCCCTGTCCCACTTAGGAAACCTGAACGGAAACCTCTGGAGACTTTGTGCCCCACCCAAGGTTTCCGTGCGGTTCCCGGTGGGTTTTTTTTATCAGTTTCGGCCATTAGGGAGACTGACAAAAACCTCCAGGAACCGCACGGAAACCTCGGGTGGGACGCAAAGTCCCCAGAGGTTTCCGTTCAGGTTTCCTAAGTGGGACAGAGGCATTAGTAGTGTAAAGTCCATAGTCAGTTTAGTTTAGAGTCCACCGCGTCCATGCCGACCAACGATCACCCCGTACACTAGCTCTATTCTACACACCAGGGATAATTTACAAACTTTCCCGAAGCCAATTGACCTGCAAACCTGTACGTCTTTGGAGTGTGGGAGGAAAGTGGATCACCCAAGTGGCTGCGTGGGTGGACTTTATAGTCTAGGGAGCACATGGCCCACCTCTGGCCTGAAACCTCCGTGCCTCCAGTTTTCTAGCACATTCCACTTGATGGTTTAACAGTTTGTCTGAGTTCTTCAGACCATAGTGGTCTCAGGTTTGACTGAGCTGTATGAAGTGCCGGAACATCTGGGAACAATGTTAACTTGCTGCCTGTCTGTTCTCCAGGTGCTGGTGGTGGACTTATGCGCCAACAAGTTCTTGAGAAAGGTAAGAAGATAGAACAGTGCGCAGCCCAGGAACTGGCCCTTTGCCCAATAACGTCTGCACCAAACATGATGCCAAGTTAAACTAAACCCATATGTCTGCATGTCCAAGTATATATCTAAAAGGCTCTTAAATGCCACTAATGTATCTGCTTCCACCACCATCTCTGACAGTGCGTTCCAGGCACCCACCACTCTCTGTGTAAAAAGAAAAGCCTGCCCACATCTCCTTTAAACCTTTCCCTGCTGATCTTAAAGCTATGCCTTCAAGGTGGGACTAGTGTAGCTTGGACATGTTGGCCGGTGTGGGCAAGTTGGGCCGAAGGGCCTGTTTCCACGCCGTATGAATGTATAATACTCTCGTCCTTGACATTTCCAACCCGGGGAAAGGATTCGACCCTCTCTATGCCATCCATAATTTTATAAACTTCTATAAAGTCTCTCCTCGACCTCCGACGCTCCAGAGAGAACTATTAAACTTTGTCCAAACACTCGTTATAGCTTGTACCCTCTAATCTAGACAGCAACCTGATGAACCTCTTCTGCATCTTCCCAAAGCCTCCACATCCTTCCTGTGAATCCAAATACAAGTTCTAACTCTATCTACAAGTTTGCAGATGACACCGGTGTAGTGGGCCGGATCATGAATGATGACGAGACTGAATGCAGGAAGGAAACAGAGAGCGGAATAACTCTGTGTCAATATAACAACCTTCCCCTCAATGCCAGAACCACCATGGAGCTAGTTGACTTTGGGAAGCATGGTGGGGATACATGCCCCAATTAGCATAGATGGTAACAAGGTTGCAATGGTTCAGAGTTTCAGGTTCCTTGACCTCAATATTACCAATTGAAGCTATGGACAAAAAAGCACACCTATGCCTCCACTTTCTCAAGAGACTAAGCAAGTTCGGCATGCATCCAACGACTCTAACCAACTTCTACAGATGCACCAAAGAAAGCATACCTTGCGTCACAGCCTGTTTGGGAACAGCTATGGACATAAGAACTTGTAGAGTTCTGGATATAGCCCAGTCCATCAAACAGACCAGCCACCCTACCATTGACTTCATTTACAATTCATGCTGCCTCGGGAAAGCAGCCAATATAATCAAGGACCTTTTTCCATTCCCCCTTCTCCCGCTCCTGTTGGGTAGAAGATACAAACGTTGAAAGTGTGTACCACCAGACTCTGGAACAGCTTCTTCCCCTCTGTTAGCAGACTTCTGAACTGTCCGCCCATGAGCTAGAGTCCCAACCTTCCAATCTACCTCATTGCAGACATTGGACCTTTTTTTCTAGAATCATAACACTATAATGCTGCAAAACTATATTCTGCACTGGTATTTTTTCCCTTTGCTTGACCTGCTGTACTTGTGTATCGCTTGATGTCTTATGTATTCATGTGTAGCATCATCTGAGTTAATTGGACACCACCCAAACAAAAACTTTTCACTGTAATCCTGTATGCGTGACCATCATAAATAAAACCTATACTAATGTTAATGGGGCGACTGGGACTGCATATAATACTCTAAACGCAGCCTAATCAAGCATTTATAAAGCTGCATCATGACTTTCTGTCTCTTATACTCAATGACCTGACCAATGAAGGCAGGCATACCGTATGCCACCTATCTACTTGTGTACCACTTTCAGGGAGTTATACTCTTGGACTCCAAGATCACTCTGTACATCGATGCTGTAAGTGCAATCCTATCTTCATGAGTGAAGATGGCTAGGCGATGTCACAGAGTCATACAGTGTGGAAACAGGCCCTTCGGCCCAACTTGTCCATGACAACCAACATGCCCCATCTAAGCTAGTCCCAGTTGCCTGCTTTTGGCCCATATCCCTCTAAGCCTACCCTGTCCATGAACCTGTCTAAATGTTTCTTACACGTTGCAATAGTACCTGCCTCCGTTACCTCCTCCGGCAGCTTGTTCCATACTCGCCACACTTTGTGTGAAAATGTTACCCCTCGGATTTCCTATTAAATCCTTCCTGCCGCACCTTAAAGCTATGTCCTCTGGTTCTCGATTCCCCTGCTCTGGGCAAAAGAAATGACCCAATCTATTCTTCTCATGATTTTGTACACCTCTATGAGATCATCCGTCATCCTGCTGCGCTCCAAGGTATAGAGTCCCAGCCTGCTCAACCTCTCCCTATAGCTCAGTCCCTCGAGTCTTGGCAACATCCAGGTAAATCCTGGTGAACCGTTTCAAGCTTGACAACATCTTTCCCATATCATGGTGACCAAAACTAAACACAATACTCTAAACATGGCCTCACCAACACCTTGTATAACTGTAACGTGACCCGTTGGGCAAGAGTGACCATAAAATGGTTGAGTTCTTCATTAGGATGGAGAGTGACATAATTAAGTGAGAAACAAGGGTTCTGAACTTAAACAAAGGTAACTTTGATGGCATGAGACATGAATTGGCCAAGATAGACTGGCAAGTGATTCTTAAAGGGTTGACAGTGGATGTGCAATGGAAGGTATTTAACGATTGCATGGATGAACTACAACAATTATTCATCCCAGTTTGGCAAAACTGAATCAGGGAAGGTAGTGCATCCATGGATATCAAGGGAAATCAAGGATAGTATAAAAACAAAAGATGAAGCATACAAATTAGCCAGAAAAAGCAGCCTACCAGAGGACTGGGAGAAATTCCAGCAGAGGACAAGGGGCTTAATTAGGGAAGGGAAAATAGATTATGAAAGAAAACTGGCAGGGAACATAAAAACTGACTGCAAAGGTTAAAACAGATGTAGGTCCCTTGCAGTCAGAAACAGGTGAATTGATCATGGGGAACAAGGACATGGCAGACCAATTGAATAACTACTTTGGTTCTGTCTTCACTAAGGAAGACATAAATAATCTGCCGGAAATAGTAGGGGACTGGGGGTCAAATAAGGTGGAGGAAACTGAGTGAAATCCAGGTTAGCCGGGAAGTGGTGTTGGGTAAATTGAATGGATTAAAGGCCGATAACTCCCCAGGGCCAGATAGTTTGCATCCCAGAGTACTCAAGGAAGTAGCCACAGAAATAGTGGATGCATTAGTGATAATTTTTCAAAACTCCTTAGATTCTGGAGTAGTTCCTGAGGATTGGAGGGTAGCTAATGTAACCCCACTTTTTAAAAAAGGAGGGAGAGAGAAAATGGGGAATTACAGACCAGTTAGTCTAACATCAGTAGTGGGGAAACTGCTAGAGTCAGTTATTAAAGATGGGATAGCAGTACATTTGGAAAGTGGTGAAATCATTAGACAAAGTCAGCATGGATTTACGAAAGGTAAATCATGTCTGACGAAATTTATAGAATTTTTTGAGGATGTAACTAGCAGATAAGGGAGAACCAGTGGATGTGTTATATCTAGACTTTCAGAAGGCTTTCGACAAGGTCCCGCATAATAGATTAGTATACAAACTTAAAGCACATGGTATTGGGGGTTCAGTATTGATGGGGATAGAGAACTGGCTGGCAGACAGGAAGCAAAGGGTAGGAGTAAACGGGTCCTTTTCAGAAAGGCAGGCAGTGACTAATGGGGTACCGCAAGACTCAGTGCTGGGACCCCAGCTATTTACAATATATATTAATGATTTGGACGAGGGCAAATGCATGGCAGATGCAGTATAATGTGGATAAATCTGAGGTCATCCACTTTGGTGGCAAAAACAGGAGGGTAGACTATTATCTGAATGGTGGCAAATTAGGAAAAGGGGAGATGCAACGAGACCTGGGTGTCATGGTACACCAATCATTGAAAGTAGGCATGCAGGTGCAGCAGGCAGTGAAGAAAGCAAATGGTATGTTAGCATTCATAGCAAAAGGATTTGAGTATAGGAGCAGGGAGGTTCTACTGCAGTTGTACAGGGTTTTGGTGAGGCCACACCTGGAGTATTGCGTACAGTTTTGGTCTCCAAATCTAAGGAAAGACATCCTTGCCATAGAGGGAGTACAGAGAAGATTCACCAGACTGATTCCTGGGATGTCAGGACTTTCGTATGAGGAAAGACTGGATAGACTTGGCTTGTACTCGCTAGAATTTAGAAGACTGAGGGGGTATCTTATAGAAACTTACAAAATTCTTAAGGGGTTGGATAGGCTAGATGCAGGAAGATTGTTCCCGATGTTGGGGAGGTCCAGAACAAGGGGTCACAGTCTAAGGGTAAGGGGGAATTCCTTTAGGACCGAGACGAGGAAAACATTTTTCACACAGAGAGTGGTGAATCTCTGGAATTATCTGCCACAGAAGGTAGTTGAGGCCAGTCATTGGCTATATTTAAGAGGGAGTTAGATGTGGCCCTTGTGGCTAAAGGGATCAGGGGGTATGGAGAGAAGGCAGGTACAGGATACTGAGTTGGATGATCAGCCATGATCATATTGAATGGCGGTGCAGGCTCGAAGGGCCGAATGGCCTACTCCTGCACCTATTTTCTATGTTTGTATGACCTCCCAACTTCTATACTCAGACTGGAGACTTCCTTCTGTGCCACAGTGTTTTTTTTCTGAACTTTATGTCCTTTTCCCAGTCAAGATACAGAAAACCCACCTACCATTAACAGGCAGCCTTTCCTGAAACACCCTCATCTTGAAAGTAATTCACCTTTTAAAAGGAAACCTCTCCACCATCTTTATTTGGGAGTTTAGCTTTATGGTGCTTTTATGTTTAGATGACGAAGGCCAATTTATGGAGTCATTTTGGAAGCGGCTTGTTTAATGCAGAGCTGTTTTTGTACAGTACAATTCATTCCCTCCGCACCAGACCACAGAAGGAAGCAACCACTGTAAACACATTCCTGCTTAAATAGACTCCATGCCATGAGCATCGAGCCCAGATGATTCAGGATTTTCAATGGATATGACTGGGAGTGGGATGGAAATGCATGCTGAACCTCCCTTATGATCTGAGGGGGAAGGTTGTGTTTGTCTGGATTAAAGGGGGGGCTGGACCACTAGTTACCAGGAAATCGGTGGTAGACCTGCACGTTGAATGTGACTGGTGCTATTGCATTGTTGCCATTATATGTTCCCTTTTAGCTAGTGAAATGAGTAACATGAAAGTGGAGGTGTAACCTCACACCTGGACCCAGCAGCTATTGAGCAACCTCCATTCCCCAGCCAGCTCTGTCTATCCCTGCCACATCTGACTCTGATCTTGCATACCCACACCTATACATACCCCGCCTACATATACCAACCCCATTTACACTGCAAGGGTGGTGCAGCAGTAGAGACCCGGTTTCCATCCTGACTTTGGGTGCTGCCTGTGTGGAGTATGCTTGTTCTCCCTGCGACTGCGTGGGTTTCCTCGCACATTTCAAAGATGTGCGGGTTTGTAGGTTAATTGGCCTCGTAAACTGCCCCGTGTGTGTGTGTGTGTGTGGAGTGACTGAGAAAGTGGGATAAAATGGAACTAGTGTGGTGGGCCGAGGGGCCTGTTTCCATGCTGTATCTCTGAAAACATATGTGCCCGCTCCAGGCAGTATTTATTTGGGGAACAGGCAGTATTTATTTGGGGTTTCCTGCTTCCTGAAGTCCTCTTTGTTATTTGCGTATCGTCTCATCCACGTCGATGTTATCAATGTCTTTGCACTGATGTGTTTCAGAGCATTTTGTGCTGTGGTTTGTGTGTATTTGCCAAACGACAGTCTATGGAGTTTACCAATTACTAATGGCATCCTTGAAATACCATTGCATTAATCTGTTCCCATGTGAAGCCCGCTGCCTGATTGTGGAGCGTAGCCCTCTCTATTGGCATAAATTATAAATTGCGGCACAGTGGTAGAGTTTCCATGTTACAGCGCCAGAGATCCAGGTTCGATCCTGACTACGGGTGCTGTCTGTACTGAGTTTGTGCATTCTCCCCGTGACCTGCGTGGGTTTTCTCTGGTTTCCTCCCACACACCAAAGACATACAGGTTTGTCAGTTAATTGGCTTGGTAAAATTGTAAATTGTCCCTAGTGCTTGTAGGATGGTGTTAGTGTGCGGGGATTGCTGGTCAGTGCAGACTGAAACGCCACTTATCCACATTCACCTGAGATGCTGCCTGACCCGCTGAGTTACTCCAGCACTCTGTGTCTTCCCATTAGCGTGAGCCACAGTCTTGGGGGGTATAGTTTACATGGCTAACTCTCCTGATTTTTGTCTCCACAGATGGATGACGAAGATTCCATTATTCCGCACAAACTACAAGACGCACTGGAGCTGATCTTTGAGCAGAGAAATGAAATGCTTGCTACAGAGGAGGGAGAGGGTGGTGGTGAGTACAATGAGTAGACTCCGTCATGTGTTGCTTGCTTTGCCGATAGCCGATGAAAATCAGGAGCTTAATGATCACATTGAGTTTATTGCCATATCCAATCCAACTGTACAGTGAGGTTACTGGTACAAGGAAAATCTGGCTCGCATCAATTTAACAGACACTCAAACCATGCAAACACATGGGTGGCACGGTGGCGCAGCGGCAGAGTTGCTGCCTTACAGACCCAGAGACCACGGGCGCTGTCTGTATGGAGTTTGTACGTTCTCCCTGTGACCCTGTTGGATTTCTCCGGGTTCTCCCACACTCCAAAAGACATACAGATTTGTAGGTTAATTGGCTTCTGTAAATGGTCCCTAGTGTGTAGGGTAGTGCTATTGTACAGAGTGTAGGATAGTGCTAGTGTACAGTGTGTAGGATGGTGCTAGTGTACAGAGTGTAGGATAGTGCTAGTGTACAGGGTGTCGGACAGTGCTAGTGTACAGGGTGATCGCTGGTCAACGCGGACTCGGGAAGCTGTAGGGCCCGTTTCCTCGCTGTAAGTCTGAAGTCCAAAGACACTGAGGGATTCCCGGAGAGAAATACTCAGGAACTCCAAAAGAAATTCTTGCAGGCATCTTGGGTGACCAAAACCCATTTGGGAAATTGTGTAAAATATATGTAAATATAAATATGTGTAAATTGTTGTACTTTCTACAGTAGTGCCTGCTCATCCTGTCTCTTCCCAGCGGAACCATCCTGCCAACAACTAGAGAGCAGTCCTGAGCTACTATCTACCTCATTGGAGACCCTTGGACTATCTTTGATCACGCATTACTGGATTTTATCTTGCACTAAACGTTATTCACATTATTCCCCTTATCCTGTATCTGTGCACTTTTTCTTGTATCAAAAAATAATTTATTTAAATATCAACACGATACAAAAACCAAATAAAAAACCAAACCGTGGTGACGCACCCACCACCATCTTACAAAATCACCAAACCATTCAGACATTACATTACAATCAACTATGTTCCAAATAATACCACCCTCTCTGACACCACCCGGCGCGGACGTAACCCCGGTAAAGGAGCAGGCATCTGGCTCGGGCAAAGCCCTCCTTCACCTGCCGCCGTGACTCGCGGATGGTCAGCTTGGCCAGGCCTATCTGTACACTGTGGATGGTTCGATTGTAATCATGTATAGTCTTTCCGCTGACTGGATAGCGTGCAACGAAAGCTTTTCACCGTACCTCTGTACGCGAGACAATAAACTAAACTCAATCTGTCTTTCCCCAGCCCAGTACACTCTCAGCACACTGGTATCGGAAGCGTGCGTCAGATTCTTTGTGGAAATCGCAGGTCACTACTCCCTCCACATGTCAGTCAACGAGAAAGGCGAGCGGTGCTTCCAGAGGGATGCCTTTCGCAAGTCCCACACCTCCAAGAGCATCCGACAGTTCTTGGAGCTCTTCATGGAGACGCAGATGTTCGCTGGCTTCGTGCAGGACCGAGAGCTCCGGAAAAGCGGCGTTAAAGGTTAGTGCTGCTGTCCCCGCTTACCCGAGACACACGGTGGCGCAGCGGTAGAGTCACTGCCTCACAGCGCCAGAAACCTAACTACAGGTGCTGTCTGTATGGAGTTTGTCCTGAACGGGTGATGTTTTGGGTCGAGACCCTTCAGATTGAGAATCAAGGGAGAGGGAAAATAGAGATATGGAAGAGTACAATGTTACTGCAGCTCCTCGAAGACTGAGCAAAATCAACGGTTCCATAATCATGGTAATCCACCCCATTGTGTTTGTTCATTTGACCAACTATTGTTCGCTGAGTACTTTCTGGGGTTTGCTCTTTTCACTTCTTCCAAATAAAATGGTGTCCAGAAGTCCTGCCCTTGGGAAAGGCCAATTTCTGTTCATTTACACCACAACAGACATTGGGTGCCATCTATGTGGAGTTTGCACGTTCTCCCTGTGGCCGCTTGGGTTTCCTCCGGGTGCTCCGGTTTCCTCCCACATCCCAAGGACGTGCAGGTTTGTAGGTTAATTGGCTTCTGTAAATTGCCCCAAATGTGTAGGGAGAGGCTGAGAAAACGTGATAACATAGAAATACCGTGAACGGGTGATCGATGGTGGGCGTGGACTTGGTGCGCCATGCTACATCTCTAAACTAAACTGAACATCCTGTAGTGTGTTGGAAGGAACTGCAGGTGCAGGTTTATACCAAAGCTAGACACAAAGTGCTGGAATAACTCAGTGGGTCAGGCAGCATCTTTGGAGAAAAGGAATGGGGAACGTTTCAGGTTGGAACCCTTGGAGCCATTCTTCAGTCTTGACGTTTCGTGTCAGAACCCTTCTTCAGACTGAAGACGGGTTCTGACCCAAAACGTCACCTATTCTTTTTCCCCAGCAATGCTGCCTGACTCACTGAGTTACTCCAGCACTTTGTCTAAACCAAATATAGCCCCTAGTAAGGTCTACACTGGCGTTTGTTCCAGTGTTTCATAACATTTCCACTACTTCCCATTGAAGTCTGCAGCTGGTGACATTTGTACCCCTTGCCTGGTCAATTTTCTAATCCAAACCCATGCTTAATGCTATTTTAATAGCCCAATCCAAAATTGTGAGTTTGTGTAAAACAAATAGCTGCAATTTTGTTTAATTTCTGTACAATGTTATCAGTAACGATACCCTCCTCCCTCAAGCACAATTACACATGCTATCATGGTAACACTGTTTATGTAGTTTATTTCCTTTGGATTGATCTTGTGGTTTTCGACCAATTTATTCCTTCTGTGTGAAGACATCGGCTGGTATAATGTTGGTGGCTCCATTAATCTATATAGCAGCAGATGTTGAGGGGGTGTAATCGAAGAGGTTTAGTTTAGCTTGGGCTAGAGACAGCATGGGAACAAGTCCTTCAGCCTACATCGTACAATGGTCAGCCTACTACGCCGACCATTGATCATTCATATACTCATTTTATGTTAGATCACTTTTGCATCTTACACACTAGGGGCAAATTACAGAAGCCAATTAACCTACAAACATGCATGTGTTTGGAAAGTGGAAGGGAACTGGGACACTTGAAGAAGACCTACGTGTAGCAATGTTACAAAATTTTGAGATTTAAAAAATCAAGTCTGCAATTTATCCCATCAGATAAAGCATAAAAATAAGTTTAATATGACACCTAATTCACTTTCATATCTTCAGTATTAAAAAAGTTAGGGCCATTTTCATACTCGGAAATTAGCAACTTGCTTCCTATTGCTTTTCTATTGACCTGTCACAAAAGTTGTGATCGAGGACAGTCAAAAGCCCATAACTTCCTTAAAATTTAAGAGAACTGAATGAAATTTTCAGTTATTATAGATTGAAGTATTCTGAAACAAATATGAAACAATCTTACTTGGATGACCTGAAATTAAAGCATATAATTAGTTAGTTACCCAATTGTAGCCACTTACAAAATTCAATTACTAGATCTAAACATTTATCAATTTCTTAAGAAAACATTTAAAAAAAATTTAAAGCCTCAGTGTCCAATTAAGTCACACAATAATTCACAATATAACATGATTTTTAAATCTAATTGTCATTAATTTATAGGCCAAATTGAAGGAATTCAGTGTTTAATGCCTGTAAATTAATGGGCATTTTAAACAGCTTGAGAGTGGGATTTTATGGAACGCGCTGTATTGGAACGTTGCGGTGAATTTAAACCCCATATTAGCAGGAAAAAGTCTGCCAGTTCATATGGGGGCTAAATCACCGTTTCGCAATGTGAAATATTGATTAAAGTCCCCTAAAAAAGCAAGTTTATATGTAAAAATAAACAGCTTTCACTTACCTGTCCCCTACGTAAAATATGTCCCCGTTGTCGGCGTTCACGGCATTAGGAGCTAATTTTTATTTTACTGCAGCGATTAGTCGGGCTATTTATTTTAAAAAACGGACTTACCGGCAGTCGGAACGAATCTCCAGAAATAGCTCGCACCCGAGAAAATAAAGGTCCGGATGGCAAGGGGAAAACCGCATTTCAACCCCGCCCCCCCCCCCACCTTAAAGGCGCCAAAGTCGCGCACACGGCCAGCGGCAGAACTGCAGCACCGCTGAAGGTAAGTTTTGTAACATACCTACTATGTGGGGTGTCACAGGGAGAGCATACAAACTCCACACAGACAGCAGTTGAGGTGAGGATTGAATCCGGTTCTGTGGCGCTGTGAGACAGCAGCACTACCCGCGGTGCCACCGTGCCGCCCAACAAGTTGATGTGGGGCTGCTTCTGACTGTGGCCCTTGAGTACATTTGGTATGGCTGGTTGAAGCCTGGCTGTCTTGTGGCTTGCTAAATGGGCACGAGTGTTCACACGTAGACAGGAAGAGACCAAATCATCGATCAAATCAGCCTCACAATCAATAGCAGTAACAACAATTGCATGTCGCAAGAAGATTTCCAGCTCTATGTACAACTTACATTTTGTGGGACCTATTTTAAGATGGGGTGAAAATAAGTGCCATTGCAACCGGGCTTTTCATTAGATTGACAGTTATCTAAACATTTGGAGTTTCATTTGTCTGAGGAAGGGTCTTGACCCGAAACATCACCCATTCCGTCTCTCCAGAGATGCTGCCTGTCCCGCTGAGTTACTCCAGCTTTTCGTGTCTATCATATCATAGATGCGACCAGCGATCCCCGCACACTGACACTATCCTTCACACACTAGGGACAATTTACAATTTTACCAAAACCAATTTGCCTGCATACCTGTATGTCTTTGGAGTGTGGGAAGAAACCAGAGCATCCGGGGAAAACCCATACGGTCTCGGGGCAAACATACAAGCTCCGTACAGACAGCACCTGATGTCAGGATCGAACCCGGGTCTCGGGCACTGTAAGACTGCAACCCTACCGCTGCGCCACCGTGCTGCCCTGCTGCAAGACCAGCTGCATGCCGCCAAACCTGAAAGTTGATGCTGTATTCCCAATGCCTGTTTTATATTTATTCCATTATGCTGCTTCTCAAATGTTATGGGGGGGGGGGGGATGGAAGAGGTTTGTAATGAACGGACCAGTAGGACAGATTAAAGAACCAGCTCCAAGTCTCCAACTCCGAAAGTCTACCCATCTCCTCAAACAGTGGTGTCATTTACAATGCCCTCCCTCTCCCTCACCCCACGGCAACACATCCCAAATCACACCCTGAGAGAATAGTTCTGTTTGTAGATGGATAAAGCCGAAATATTTATTGACCAGTGATATCTGGCTGTTCCCAATGTAGGTCTCTTTGAGCTCCGAGCTGCGGAATATCTGGAGACCATCCCCGAAACTGGACCAAGCAGCGTCAACAAGTTCCTCAAAGGCCTTGGTGAGTATTGATGAGTTTAAAGTCCTCCTTCCACCAGCTCCCGTGGTCAGTTGCTCTGCCCGGCAACCAACTCCTCTTCTTTGTGGAGACGCGAGAAGCCGCAGATGCTGGAATCTCAAGCAAAAATCAAAGTGCCTGAGGAACTCAGCAGGTCGGGCAGCATCTGCGGAGGAAATGGACGGGCGATGTTTTGGATCGGGAATCTTCCTCAGATCTATAGAAGTGTTCTGAACTGAAACATCTGTTCATTCCCTCTACTGATGTTGCCCGACCAGCAGAGATCCTCCAGAATTGTGTGCTCTGCTCTTTCTTTTCATGGTTTTAAATATAGGTTACCGTATATAGTAACAACCCTCTTTCCATACCCTGAGAATTATTACCCTGTGGTAATCATCTTGTGTGGTGGCTCCTGCATTACACCAGCCACCTCATAGAGTTATAGAATCATACAGTGTGGAAACAGGCCCTTCACCCCAACTTGCCCACACCGACCAACATGTCCCATCTAAACTAGAAACATAGAAAATAGGTGCAGGAGTAGGCCATTCGGCCCTTCGAGCCTGCACCGCCATTCAATGTGATCATGGCTGATCATCCAACTCAGTGTCCCGTACCTGCCTTCTCTCCATACCCCCTGATCCCTTTAGCCACAAGTGCCACATCAAACGCCCTCTTAAATATAGCCAATGAACTGGCCTCAACTACCTTCTGTGGCAGAGAATTCCAGAGACTCACCACTCTATGTGTAAAGAATGTTTTCCTCATTTCGGTCCTAAAGGAATTCCCCCTTATCCTTAGACTGTGACCCCTTGTTCTGGACTCCCCCAACATCGGGAACAATCTTCCAGCATCTAGCTTGTCCAACCCCTTAAGAATTTTGTAAGTTTCTATAAGATCCCCCCTCAATCTTCTAAATTCCAGCGAGTACAAGCCACTAGTCCCGCCTACCTGCATTTGGCCCATATCCCTCTAAACCTGTCCTATCCACTTATTTCCAGATGTCATGGATCATTATGCTGGAAAATGGGCTAGACTTTGGTGTTATGATTTTAGTTTAATTTGGAGATGCAAGCATGGAAACGGGCCCTTCAGCCCACTGAGTCCACGCCGGCCATTGACCATGTTATCCTACCTTTGCATCCACTCCCTGCACACAGATGCCAATTAACCTACAAGCCGTCACCACGTCTTTGGGATGTGGGAGGAAACCGGAGCACCCGGAGGAAACCCACGTGATCACAGGGAGAACGTGCAAACTCCACACAGACTGTATCAGTGGTCAGGATGTGTGGCTGTTAGTTGAAATGAACGTATAATGCCATAATTCTATTGGGGGGGGAGTGTACCATGCATGTATAACTTGTGACTTGATTACCCTTCTGTCTATTGAACCTTTCTTTCCCCCTCACCAACAGGGAATAAGATGAAATTTCTTTCCAAGAAATGACAACCAGATTTGGCGATGCCAAGACTTTGCCACGGGAGTCCATAACGAAGCATCTTCTAACCAGGCAGTACAAGTGCCCCGGAAACATTCCCTCCAGAATTTGCCTTTGCTGGTCATCGGACAGGCTGGAGTGACCTTGGCCCGTGCAGTTTGCCCCAATGCCCGTGTCTGTGTGCATGTTTCGCTGCACTCGCTCTGGTAGAATTATCCTGGCAAGTCACTGGATTTTCCTTTTGATGAGGAATGGCAGCCCGCCTTAAAACAGCACGTCCGTTTTCGGGCCTACAACAAAAACGAAAGGAATCGGAAGAGATTCCGATGCAAAATAGACTTGAATGGAAGAGATCGCTGGTACAACCTTGATGATCTACGCACAAAGAGCTGTCCCTGCTAACCAAATGTCCACTTCATTCAGATTGCTCTGCCGTTCTATCTAACTCCACACCACAGGCACAAGAGTTGTCCTTAATGTGACTTTCACTATTTGAATGTGTTCTCAGGATGTGGTTCCTCCTTGAAGTAATTGGTGTCTTAATCTCGCTTGTTGAGTATCACAGATTTGACACAAAGTGGCACAGTGGCCATATTTTAGATGAAAGTACCGGGAAAGTATGTGGCACTCTTACCCCACACCACCCCTCCCCTCTGCCATCAATGTCCGAGTGTGGATTCACTCATTCTGGTGCACTCACAGTGTCCCACACTCTGGAAGCTGGTGGTTCATTTTATGACTGCGATCGGCACTCGGGGCTTGTATTTGGTGGTGGACCGGTATACGAAGGGGGATAGGTGATTGTTAGCAGCCAGCCGAGGGCTAGATCAGGACCCCTGCATCTCACACTGGCTCCAGAGTCAACCAAGACAAAAAAAATGTAATAGATTTATAATGAAATAGATATTTGTGAGTCAGTGGGTGTCATGATGGGGGAGGGGAGGGATTAAAAGGAATTTTCCCCTCAAATATCTAGATTGTTTTGAGTGGAATATCTTGGATTTGGAAAATGTTAATGTATGTAAAGGAAAGTTATAGTTGGGTAACAGGCTGGAGTTCTCATTCACGTCAGTGTACCGCACAACATTCTATTGCGTTATATTATCAACACTGTATGGAACATCACCCTCTCCTGAACAAGCACATGTATGTTCTACTGCTACTCGCCCTCAGCCACACCGACCCTCTTAATTGGTCAGGTTACCTTTCCGGGGGGAAACAAAGTGCTGGAGTCCCTCGGCGGGTCTGGTAGCATCGCTGTAGAACATGGTCAGGTGACGTTTCCAGTCTGGATCCTTCTTTAGCCCCCGGATAGGTCACCCATCCATGTTCCCCAGAGATGCTGCCTGAACAACTGAGGGACTCCAGCACTTTGGCTCCTTTATTACAAACCAGCACCAGTGTTTACCTTTTGTGGAACCCTGGATTTAGTTAAGACACAAGAGACTGCATGTGTCGGAAGGAACTGCAGATGCTGCATTATACTGAAGATAGACACAAAATGCTGGAATAACTCAGCGGGTCAGGCAGCATCGCTGGAGAACAAAAGGTGACGTATGTTTCTGACCCGAAACATCACCTCTTCTTTTTCTCCAGAGATGCTGCCTGACCCGCTGAGTTACTCCAGCATTTTGTGTCCATCACAAGAGAATGTAGTCCATTCTAACCAGACTGGCTTGTATTCCTACACCAGGCTCTCCCTCAGCCACATATTCCTTGCCTTCCCTCCCCTTGTTAGAATCTGATCCAAAATGGGAGATCTCGCAGTGAGGAAGTGACTGGACAAATGTCAAACTGAGAAGCAAGGGCTGGGTGAAGTTCAGGCTCAAAGCAAGCAAGCTTCCACTGGGATATCAGATCATAATAGAAGCATCCTGTGTTCATGCAGTTTGTAGAGTGCCAGAGATGTTAAGGTGGGAACTTCCTGTATCCAGTGGATGTGGGGATTCCGTGAACACTTCACAAATGTAATTCATCTCATCGGCTGTGATTCCGGCAATGCTCAGTGTGAACGTGGCATGTGGTCTCTCAGCCCAGGTTCACTCAGTAAGATTCATCTTCAGCAGAATGTCGATGGGTTTTATTAATGTTTCTGAGCTGGTAGTGTTCAGTGGTTGCTCTCCTGCAAATGCACACATCCATACTAATCGGACTGAAACACTCATACCTTTTACCTGATACAGTCCATGAGGGATTAATTCATCCATGGAAACCGGGATACAGAATTACTAAATGGCATAAGATCTTGTAAAGCAGTAGGAGAGAGCCCATTGAGCTTACAAGCATCCACCAGTCCTGGTCCAATACTTCCTAGAAACATCTAGTGTTACAGCCACACAGGGCCCGACCAAAGGCAGATGTCTCATTACTGAGCTCTGGGCCCAGGCAATGGCTCTTGTCTTCTCGGTTCCGAAACAGTTCAAATTCCACTTCTCTGCCCTCGTTTAGTCAGAATAGGCAGGTGCCATTCCCCAAAATGCCGTGTGCACTCAGCGGTTCTGGCAACGTCTGTGGAAAGAGAAAGTTAACTTTTGAGGTCAAACTGTTCTGGAAAGGAAAACCAAAATGGTTTCAGTCTTGAGACGTCAACTCTCTCTCCACAGATGCTGCCAGGTCTCCTGAGTGTTTCCTGCATTTAATGTTTTCATTTCAGGTCGCCATTCGTTGGAATAGCCAAAGAATGTACATTCAAAAACACTACAGTAAACGGGGAGAAAATTCTCGTTCCTCACTGGTACGGCATGCTATCTTTGTGTTTGTATCTGCATAAGGCTTGGTCTGTTTTAGCCAGTTGTCCCGGGTCAGACCTGTACCTGCGGGCAGGTGTGTCTAACTCCCTGGGACCTGATTTGCACAAACCGTTCTCCTGACTTTACCTGTCGTCTGCCAATGAATTGGACGTAACGTACGGAGAAAGATTTCACAGACTATTTCATTGGACGTAAAGCGCTTTGGGCTATTCTGAGATGGCGTTGTACATATTATTTTGTAAAAGCTTTTGTACAAATCTTTTGTCACACAGAGGGTGATTGAACACTTTGCCCACTCTCCCTCTTCCTTTCCCTCTCCCTCTCTCCTGTTAATCCATGTTCTGAGCCTTTTATAGAGCTCTAGGGACCAAGCCAGGAGCAACAAGGTCCTGAACTATTGTCACTCCAAACTACACCGGAGGATGGTGTGTACCTTCGGAGAACTGCAGTGAGAATTTGTTGTAGTAAAGCCAATTGTCAGAAGACAGTGACACCAGTAAGGTCTGGCGCGGTACCACGTAAGAATGGTGTGTCGTAGCATTAAACCCTTGCAATGTGATCCATTGGCGCTGCAGGGCTATCCGTGTATCTAGGAGACATAACTGCAACAGATATTTGTTTACATGTGAATTGTAAAATAAACATTTTGAACCAACTCTGTCACATTTCCTCTTCTATTAGTATTGTCCATACACATGGGTGTGCAAGGAACGGAGGGTTATGGGAGATGCATCTGCTGGGCAGAAACGTATGACGGTGTCAGAAATCACAGTGGATCTGTCAAGTGGTGAGGCTGGTAACGTTGAATCCACCGGTGGTGTAGCTGGTAGAGCTGCTGTCTCACAGCGCCAGAGACCCAGGTATAACCCTGATCTCGGTTGCTGTCTGTGTGGAGTTTGTACGTTCTCCCTGTGACCACGTGAGATTTCCCCGGGTTCTCTGGTTTCCTCCCACACTCCAAAGACATCCAGGTTTGTTGGTTAATTGGCTTCAGTAAAGATTGTAGATAGTCCCTAGTGTGTAAGATAGTGTAGTGTATGGGATTGCTGGTCGGCATGGACAAGGTGGGCCGAAGGGCCTGTTTCCATGCTGTATCTCTAAACTAAACTAAAGATTTTCCCCCTGTGACCTTGTAGGTTTCCTCCAGGTGCTCCGGTTTCCACACACATCCCGAAGTTGTGCAGGTTTGTAGGTTAATTTTCCTCGTCTGTAAACTCTCCTAAATGTGTGGGGAGTGGATGAGAAAGTGGGATGACATTGAAGTGGTGTGATTAGGTGATCGATGGTCGGCATGGACTCCGTCAGTGTTTCCCTGCTGTATCTTGAAACGTAGACCAGAAAGATTCTCGCCTTTGAGCTGGGAGAGTGCGAGTTGAAGCTTGGAAATAAGATTTTCATCGTCCCAACTGGGACATATGACGATAAAACACTCTTGACTTGAAATAGAGGAGATCTCGTTGAGAGTCCCGTCAACTATTAGTGAAGGGAAAATGGAAAACTTCTCCAAGGTAAGGGTGCAGAGAGTCTCGCCATGGGAGCCGACAGGATGGGAGCGAGAATGGAATGGAGGGGTGGGAAGAAGCATAGTGGAGATAGCTGTGACAATGGGTATTTTTAAAGCAGAGGTTGATAGGTTCTTGATTAGGAAGAGCGACAAAGGCTATGGGGAGGCAGGAGAATGGTGTTGTGAGAGAAAATAGATATTTATTTATTTATATGGATATTGTCACACATGCAATTAAACATTACGTAGTGAAATTCATTTTGCGTATAATGCTGGCGCTGCCATTTTTGGGGCCATTTCATCTGGTTCAAAGTCGTGGCCCGGCGTAGCCATCGTGCTGCTCCACTGCTGAAGGCAGTGTCTGGTCCACGCGCTTGGCCTCTTGGAGCGGCCGTGGGTCCAGCAGAGCCCCAGGCTGTTGCAGGGCCTCCAGCAGCCCACTCATCCGTTGAGGCAGTGCACTGCCTCCCGCAGCTGGTCCCCTTACTGGCTTCCGTTCGAGGCGGTGAAACTGGGCCTCCTGGTGGGCTCCTAGTCCGTGGGGCAGGTTCTCAATCTGCGGTGGCCGAGGTTGGGCCTACTGGGCAGGGCCACTGATCGGGATTGGCCATGATTGAATGGGGGAGTAGACTCAATGGACCAAATGGCCTAATTCTGCTCCTATGTCTTATGGTCGTACATTGTTCCAACAATGCTCAATGAAATCACAAGGAACAATGGCTGTCTGGGTGTGTTGGAGCCACCAAGTTTCTGCCGCCTTGTTCCAGCATCTTAAATCTGGTCAAATCACAAAATGTATTTAAATTCATTACATTAAATCGATGTCATCACTTTTCAATGACCAAGAGACGATAATTAATTGCTTATGATTTGTGGTGCTCAAGCACACAACATCCAGTTCCTTTAAGACACAAGGAACTGCAGATGCTGGGATACTAAAAAAAAAAAGACACAAAGTGCCGGAGTAACTCAACGAGTCAAGAGTGTTTTATTGACAGATAGAACAACAAAATTCTTACTTGCGGCAGCACTATAGCATCTCTGCTATTTTGGGTCGGGGGCCTTCCTCAGTTTGAAGAAGGGTATCGACCTGAAACATCACCTAAGGTTCAAAGGTCAGTTTATTGTCAGGTGTACCAATTAAGGTACAGTGAAACTCGAATTACCATACAGCCAGACTAAAAAAAAAGCAACAAGACACACAACTACGTAAAAATAAACATCCACCACAGCGGATTCCCCACATTCCTCACTGATGGAAGGCAATAAAGTCTAATCTTCTTCCTCTTTATTCTCCCGCGGTCTGGGCAGTCGAACCATCTGCAGTCAGGGTAATCGAAGCCCCCACGTCGGGGCGGTCGAAGTTCCTGCGGCTTGGAGCTCCCAAAGTCGGTCTTTAACCAGGACATGCGAGCTCCACGATGTTAAAGTCCGCAGGCTCCCGCTGTTTGAGCTCCGAGGTTGATGCATGACAGGGATCGCCAGCTCCACGATGTTAAGTCCTGCAGGCTCCCGTGATTGGAGCTCCTGAAGTCGGTCTCCAGCAAAGGCCGGCAGCTCCTCGATGTTAGGCCGCAGTGCGGACGGAGATACGATACGGAAAATAATCACATCTCTGTCGAGGTAAGAGATTAAAAAAAGTTTCCCCCCCCCACCATAAAACAAGCTAAAGAACACTAAAACTTGCATTTAACACACATAGTAAAAAAACAACAAAGAAGGAAGGGACGAGACAAGCTGTTGGCGAGGCAGCCATGTTCCCTAAATCTATATTACTAAAAGTCTGATCTTGACCGCTTTTGGTTCACTGTGGTGTGATTTCTGAGAGAACGCCGCCACCTACGGCTGTCATTTTTGGCCAGCTCGCTCAAGCCCCCCTCCGCCTTCCTGGACTAGAGGATTTTTCCCATCGATGAAAACTATTAATGTTTTTTTTTTTAAATTCGCCATTCTCTCTGCTGCCCCTGCTGGAGGGAGAGGGGGGGGGGGGGGGGGGGGAACTATAAAACCAAGAAGTGGTGTGCCTCACTCGGTCTCTACAAGATGGAGGAAGCCAAAGAATCACGTCTCTCTGAGCTCTGAATAGCACTGAACACATGTCTACTCAACTGTGAGTGCCCTTAATGTGGTTCGATAAATGCTTGCAAAGTGTTTATTGGTTCTAAAATGCTTACAAAAAGTGTCTATTGGTTCTAAAATGCCTGCCAAAAGTGTCTATTTGTTTCTAAAATGCTGGCAAACAGTGTCTACTGGTTCTAAAATGCTTGCAAAAAATGTCTCTATTGGTTCTAAAATGCTTCCAAAAAGTGTCTCTATTGGTTCTAAAATGCTGCATGGCCATAGTGACTGAGCTGTCTGGCCAGAGTGACTGAGCTTCCAGCGCAAGAATCCATTCGGCCCACAATGTTCATACTAGCCCTCTGGAAACCAGTCCCTTTGACCCACGACACGTATACTAGCGCTCCAGAAAGGCCCCCCCCCACCCCCGCCCACTGGCCAACATTAAGCAATATTGGAATTGGTGGAGAGGTGGAATATTGCATTGGGGGACCAGCCCTCCCGTGTGAAGCTGGGACCCAATGGGTCCCACTTAGTCTAGTAGCTAATAAAAGTAACACCCATTCTATGGAAAAATAATTGTATGATCATGAACAGTTGGGAGTTCCTGTATTCTTAAGCCAATATAAAATTGCACAATGCATACAAAAATAACTTGCCAACAATTCTCCCCTCTGGTTCAATGAGTTTGTATGTTTGATAACTGCACCCTGCAGACTTGGAACCTCCCAATGATCATTTTCTACCGCTATTTGTTAAAAATATGTACCAATTTTTCGTGGATACCTGGTGTTTACGCTGCCAGCCACTGCTTCCTTATCTTGACATCACTCTCACAAAGATGGTCTATTAATGGATTTTTTTTCTGTCATTCATCAGCCATGAAGCAAGTCCACAGAGTCACTGTTGGTTTGTAGCAGTGTATTGAATGTTCACTGCTACGAAATGGATCAATGTAATTTACAATGAATTGATATCTATTGCTTTTCAATGTCTGAGGCAGTATAATAAACTACTTATGATCTGCGCACATTGTAATTTTTAAAATCTATATGGCACCGTTGATAGCCTTTGAGAAGGTGATAGTTTGCAGTCCTGTGTCAAGGTGCTCCCACATGCTGTTGCTGAGAGCGTTGAGGAAATAGTAATATTTGGTCGGGTTACTTGAGGTACTTAGTTAGGGTTCAGAGACCCGGGATCAACCCTGACTGCAGGTGCTGTCTGTAGAGAGTTTGTACGTGGGTCCAAACCTGTGTGGGTTTTCTCCTGGTTTTCCGGTTTCCTCCCACACTCCAAAGATACACTGACTTGTATTTCCTCAATGCTGGTTAATTGGCTTTGGTAAAATTGTAAATTGTGCCTATTGTGTGTAGGATAGCATTAGTGGGCGGGGATTGCTGATCACCCTGGACTTGATGGGCTGAAGGGCCTGTTTTCACACTATCTCTAAACTAAATGTCGATTCTATCTTGTCTCCGCTGTACAGTTTCTTCTAACTTGTATCCGTTGACTGGTTGGCATGCGTTGGTGCACGTGGCAATAAACTAAACTTAACTCAAAGTTGGAAGAGAGGAGGGACTGGACCAAGCCTGGCAGGTAATATGCCGACACAGGTGAGGAGAGTCGTTTGATAAGCAGATGGATGGACACAGGCCAGCGATGAAACGACTGAAGGTGTGTGACAAAAGGATGGAAGAGTTGTGAATTGTGAAGCTGGATGAAGGACGTCAGGGGGATATCTCCCAATCTTCAGATCATCAAAAGCAGGCGCTAGATTCAATTGCTTGTTTATAACTAACTTGGAATTATCTCAACAAAATAAAATGCTAATCATTTTTCAAAGACTGGTGGTTTTTAAGAAGTTTTGCGTTGTACATATGTTCTGGATTACACGTGCAAACACTGGAGGCAGACAGAGTCTGCGATGTTCCTTGGATTCAATCAGCCATATCCCGTGGTACACACTAACCTCGCCTGACAAAGGAAGTTCTGCTGCAAAGTCAGAGGAAGACAGTCGCGGTGCATTTCCCCGGTTCTCTGTGGAAAATATGCCTCACAGAAACAGTCAGGGTCCATTTGGGAATACTGCCTTTAGGAAAACTCGGGATGCTCCCAATGGTCCGTGTGAGCGGGTGCATAACATTGTGGGCCTGGCTCCTCACCAAACCCTTTCACCCACGTCATGCCCCAGGAACTGTGCCCCCTTGTGGAGGGACAACATCACTGCCAATGCCTTGTTATGCTGATGGCCACTGTGTATATGTGACATGTTAGATTATTACTTGGAGGCTTAGTTTAGAGGTACAGCGTGGAAACCGGCCCAATGGCCCACCTAGTCCGTACCGACCAGCGATCCCTGTGCACTAGTTCTATCTTACATACTAAGGGCAATTTACAGAAGCCAATTAACCTACAAACTTGCATGTTTTGGGGATGTGGGAGGAAACTGGAGCACCCAGAGGAAACCCACGCAGCCACAGGGAGGAACGTACAAACTACGCACAGAGCAGCATCCGTAGTCAGGATGAATCCCGGGTCTCTGGTGCTGTGAGGCAGCAACTCTACCGCTGCGCCACTGTGCTGCATTTTATTTTTGAGAAGCATTTGCAGAATTCTGGCCCGTGAATTATAAAATGGTTTTCAAAGTCTGTAGTAGAGAAGGAAAAAAAACCTCAAACGTTACAGAACATAGAACAGCTCAGCCCACAATGTTTGTGCTGTTCATGATGCCAAGTAAAACTGATCTGATTTGCCTGTACACGATCCAGGCCCCTTTATTTCCTACACGTCGATGTTTCTATCTAAATGCTTCTTCAACACTACTATCGTATTTTCCTCCTTCACTATCCCTGGCAATGTGTTCCAGACACTCACCATTCTCCTTCTCCATTAAACATTCCCACTCTCACCTTACAGCTGGGCCCTCTAGTGTTGGGCATTTCCACCTTGAGAAAAAGGTTCTGACTGTCTACCCCATCAACACCCCTCATCATTTTATATACTTCTATCATGTCTCCCTTCAATGCATCAGAGACCACGGATGTTGTCTGTACAGAGTTTGCACGTTCTCACTGTGACCACGGGGGTTTTCTCCGGGTGCTCCGGTTTCCTCCCACATTCCAAAGACATGCAGATTGATTGGCTTCTGTACATTGTCCCTAATGCCAGAGATAGAACTAGCGTATGGGTGATCTCTGGTCAGCGCAGACTCAGTGGGCCAAATGGCCTATTTTCATGCTGTATCCTTAAAAAAAATTATTAATCAGGAATGATTGAACAAGTTGGGGCTACTTTGGAAAATCTTATTCATGAACTGATTGAGGTGTTGAAAGGTGCTTATTGGAGTAGACGGAGAGCTATTTTGCCCTGAAGAAATGAGAACAAAGGACATGAATAGGACGCATTCGCCGGGGAGATTCAGAAGAAAATCCTCTGGCAGAGGGAGTGGTAAGTATTTTGGGTTCTGCCATCACGTGGAATAGTTCAGCATTAACTTATGCAACAGGAAGCCAGATAAGGGAGGAAACTGTCCAAGGAAATGCTGACAGTGTTTGCTTCCTTCCAATATTGAGTGTTTCTTGTGATATTTCCAGCAGTTTGTCAACAGGCTGTTGTCAGGCTGGAAAGAGCGCACAGTCTGACGGACATCTCGTCTGCTGGGAGATCAACAAGGCCAAAGAGAGTCTTTCACCGGGTTGATGAATGTCCAGCGACACCTGATGCCCGTCTCCAAATGTGTCCCTGAGCACGGTCCATAAATCAGAGAGTCCACAGTTACGGAGCTGATCGGGATAAACCGTGACAAGGACCCTTGCATCATTCTCCAGTCTCTCTTCGCAAACCCACACTCTGCGAAGAGGAGGGGAAACACCTCCTCTCCATAGCTGCTGTCCCCAAGGCAACATGCGCTGGCAATAAGATTCCGACACTCCATGTGAGTTTGCGACACGGACCGCCAAACAGGAAGCAGAAAATAGGTACAGGAATAGGCCATTCGAGCCAGCACCGCCATTCAATATGATCATGGCTGATCATC
The DNA here is from genome assembly GCA_963514005.1 of Raja brachyura. The sequence goes on from OY740804.1 coordinate 12,062,981, forward strand.
CTAAATCATTACCCCGTTCCTGATTTCTCCCCATATCCCTTGATTCCGTCAGCCCTAGGAGCTATATCTAAGAGGACCCTAACTCACCACACTGGGATACCCCCTTCAAGGGTTAGTACTGCCAAGCTGAGACACTTTGCCTGCAGTCAAACTCCAAAACTGAAGCAAGAAATAAAAAAAGGTCAATGATGAGATGGCAGCAGTGTCTTAGTTAAGGTTTATTATTGTCATGTGTATCAAGGTGCAATGAAAGGATTTGTTTTGTACGCTATCAGATCAGATAAAACTATACATACAATCAGATCAAATTCCAGTGAACAGGCAGAGTGAATGGAAAGATACAGAGCACAGAATATGTTTCTCAGCATTGTAACGCAACCGTACCAGAGACAAAGTCCAATGTCCCACTGAGATAGTGGAGAATTGGACTGTACTCTAGCTTATAGAAGACCCTTCAGTAGCCTGATAGCTGTGGGGAGGAAGCTGTTCCTGAGCCTGGTGGTGCACTAATTCAAGATTCTGTACCATGTAGTTTGTTAGGAAATTCGGTAAATGCAATGGAATGCAAATCCAGTTGGCATGTACTTGGAGCGAGGGAGGCTGAGAGGTGTGTAAGAACGAACTGCAGATGCTGGTTTACGCCAATTACCTATACCTAGTGTGGGATTGTGTTAATGTGAGGGAATCGCTGGTCGGTGTGGACTCGGTGGGCCGATGGGACTGTTTCCATGTTGTTTCCCCAAACTAAACTACGATGGATGCATTTTTCAAGGCAAACAATCTTGTAGAAGGTGTAACTGTAAATGCCGAAGAATAAATTGCAGCGATTCTTGAGCGAAAGGAATCCATACCTTGGGTGGAAGTAGGTGGAGACACTTTGTGACAATGGTCAACCTGTCAGATGCAGTGGCAAGGAAACTGAAGTCACTCTTCACCCCAGCACTTCATCAGAATCCTCCAGTCAGGTTCACAAACTCAATTGCAATCAGTGACCATGCAGTGAAAGCGAGAGACTGTACGAGAGATGGCCCCGTCAGAACATAAAGTGCTGGAGGACGTATATGCAATGGATGGAGGAAAAGCATCCAGACAGTTGCATGATTGGGATGGAGTGGTATTGTGGGTACAGGACGAGGAAAGAGCTCAGCTGCTGGTTAATATGGATGTACAAGTCACACCTAGATATGATGCTCACAAAGATCTTATCTAATCGCAGACAGGATGGATCTGATAACATTTCTGCTATGTCCCAGGTAGGGCAACTTTGAACAAGAACTGACTATAATATGTAGGACGGAACTGCAGATGCTGGTTTACACCGAAGATAGACGCAAAATGCTGGAGTAACTCAGCGGGTCAGGCAGCTTCTTTGGGGAACATGGATAGGTGACATTTCGGATTGGGACCCTTCTTCAGCCACTTGAGTCTTCTTAAGTCTGAAGAAGAGTCCCAACCCGAAATGCCACCTATGTTCTCTAGAGATGATGCCTGCCAAAAGACTTTGTGTCCTCTTTTGTAAACCAGCATCTGCAGTTCTTGTTCCTCCGTGTCACAACATTCCTGACCTGAGCTCTGGGGGACAGGTTAGTGTACAGAGAGATAACAGGCACAGTAGTTGGTGCCAGTTACAGCACCAGAGACCTGGGTTCAATCCTGACTACAGCAGCTGTCAGTGTGGTGTTTGTACGTTCTCCCCGAGATCTGCGTGGGTTTTCTCAGGTTGGTAAATTGGCCTCTGTAAATTGTCCCTAGTGTGTCTGATAGAACTAATGTATGGGTGAACGATGGCCGTTTCCACACTGTATCCTTAAACTAAACTCTTTAGTGCAAGATGAAACTGCTGATGCTGTTTTACACTGAAGATGGACGCCAAATGTTGGGGTAACTCAGCGGGTCAGGCAGCATCTCTGGAGAAAACAAATAGGTGACGTTTTGAGTTGAGACTCTTCACCATACTGAACTCTTTCGTCTCCAGACCTGGGCAAGTATGTTTGCTGCTGTATGGAAAGGCCAGTGAATAATGCGAGTGCTTTGGTTCTGTTATGGCATGGGTGTGATGTTACTTGAGCAGCAAGGGCAGTGCTGACTGAGTGGGCAGGAAGGCAAGGAGAGACAGAAGCGGTGACAAGTGGGAAGCCAGCAAGCCAGGCGGCAACAAACCCTCAGGTCGTAGGTGGGAGCTCTTGACGTCGATTCCAGGGAAGGCTTGGTTTGTCCACACACAGCAATCTGCCGCTAAAACTGCAGCTCAACAGAAAAGCTTGCATAATTTCCAAATACAGCAAATAACAACAGCGAAAGTTTGCAGTTGCTTGCAGGGGAAGAAACACTGGGAATCTCAGGGGAATGCCACAAGTGTGAATGGTAAATAGTATTTACCTCGGAGATTTACGTCAGAGGCGGCACAGTGGCGCATAGGAAGAGTTGCTGCCTTACCGTGCCTGAGATTCAAGTTCAATCCTGACTATGGGTGCTATCTGAATGGAGTTTGTGTGTTCTCCCTGCGACCGCGTGGGTTTTCTCCGGGTGCACTGGTTTCCTCACACATTCCAAAAACGTGCAGGGTTGTGGGTTACTAGGCTTTGGTAAGTTGTAAAATTGTCCCTAGAGTGTGTAGGCCAGTGTACAGGGTGATCGTTGGTCGGCGTGGACTCGGTGGGTCGAAGGGCGTGTTTCCGCGCTGCATCTCTAAAGTCTAAAGAACTGCAGATGCTGAAAACCTGAGCACAAGACAAAGTGCTGGAGTAACTCAGTGGGTCAGGCAGCAATCTGTGCAAGGAATGGATAGATGACGTTTCTGGTCCTGACCCCTTGGAACTGATGATGCCATTGCAAGGTCCCAAGAGAAGATGAAGTTGTCCAAACGATGACTTTCCAGAATGTCGTCAGCCGCTGTCACACGCACAGTGAGCTGAAAAACACAGTATGCGCAAGACAGAGGCTGACTTGGATCCTGGAGTATCTCAGCCCTCGGCTGTTCGCCAGTCTGACGGGAAGACAGAGTTTCCTGCGTGGTGCCTGTATTCCTTCCAACCTGCGCTTCCAGAACGTATTGTCATCCACGGGGCATGCAAACGGTTTCAGTGGCGCCCCCCTTTGCCAGAAGACAGGTCTACCGATCTTGCCATACTCTGGCTGTTGAAATGTCACGACGAGCCACCTTAAATGCAGCATGTTTAAGAAGGAACTGCAGATGCTGAAAAATCGAAGGTAGACAAAAATGCTGGAGCAACTCAGCGGGTGAGGCAGCATCTATGGAGCGAAGGAAATAGGCAACGTTTTGGGCCAAAACCCTTCTTCAGACTGTAATACAGCACCTTACTGAATGACTTTTGGAAATCCAAATGAACTGCTGTCATTGTCTCTCCTTCACTCAAAAGCTTTTTACTGTACATGTAACAATAAACTAAACCCATCCTGAAGTTTCATCTCAAAGAACTATATTATATTTGCTGAACATCATTTCTCTTTCTTGATTAGTACGGGTGTCAGGATTTATGGGGAGAGGCCAGGAGAATGGGGTTAGGAGGGAGAGATAGATCAGCCATGATTGAATAGCGGAGTACACTAGAATGACCTAATTCTGTTCCTAATACTTATTCATAAGGCCATGTACACTCTGCCTAATCATTAAACATTATGCCTTCCTCAGCACTCTGTACCTTACTCAATGAGAGATTCCACATCTTCATGGCGACTAATTTAGGCTAACTGGCCTCGGGTTCCATGTCATTAATTACTGTGCCTCAGCTTAAAATGGTCCAACATTTATATTAGCTGTTCTTGATCTTTTAAATACATGTAAAGACTGTTGCAACCGTTTTATATTCCTGGCTGTTTGAGTCAATCCCATTCCTTCTGACATTTTTATAAACTATTCTTTGCTGGTTGATCAAATTCATCGAATCCACTAGCCTGCGTTTCTTCTAGGCAACATTATAAGCTTCTTTTAATTAATTGGGCAGCCCCATGGCACAGCGGGCTGGCACAGTAGCACAGAGTTGATGTCTTCCAGTGCCAGAGACCCGTGTTCGATCCAGCATGGAGTTTGTACATTATCCCAGTAAGCGTGTAGGTTTTCTCCAGGTGCTCCGATTTCCTCCCATGCACCAGACATAGAGGTTTGTAGGTAAGTTGGCTTCTGTGAATTGTAACGTGTCCCTAGTGTGTAGGATAGTGCCAGTGTGGGGTGATTGCTGGTCCGCACATACTCGGTGGGCTCGAGGGCCTGTTTCCATGCTGTATCTCCAAAGTCTAAAATCAAATATCATCCTTAACCTTCTGACATAAACATGAAAGGTTAACTTTTTATTTCAATGGCATTTATACATAATAAATGTCTAACTTTTTTTATTATCTGTGATTCCTTTTGAATTAATTCATAAACTATAATCAACAGTTATCTTATCTATATAATAGTGTTTACCCGAGTTTAACACTCAGTTCCGAGTGTCAAATTGTCAATCTCAAACTAAATGTAAAATACTAGTTTATTGTGATCGCTCTTCCCTAAGAGCAACTTGCTATGAGATTACTAATTATTCCTGTCTTATTATGAAGTTCAAATTTGAAACAGTTTCTTTCCGGGTAGATTTCCCGGGATCAAAAAGGCAAAAATCTGCAGATGCTGGAAACCTGAGATAAAAAAAATATAAAATGTTGGGGACACTCAGCGGGTCGGACAGCATCTGTGGACGGAGAAACAGAGTTAAGCTTTTACATCACCTTTCACCACAATAGTTCAGAATTCACCCAAAAAAAAGTCTCGGGCACATTTCATGAGCTCAAAACTATAATTGGATTTGTGTAAAGTACATGAAGGTTAATGTTACCTGCGCCTATTGCTTATTGTCACATTTCAACAGATACTCAGTCCAATAATATAGCTTCCTTTAGGGGGGGGAGGAGACTACTCCTGATACCTCTTACATTTTATTTCCACTCAAACTTATTCTTCTTTGTAATCTTTTGTGTCCAGACTTTAGGGCTTTGGACTTTAGACTTTGGGAGATACAGCGCTGAAACAGGCCCTTCAGCCCACCGAGTCCGCACCGACCAGCCATTACCCCATACACTAACACTATACTTCACACTAGGGACAATTTACTGAAGCCAATTAACTTGCAAACCTGCGAGTCTTTGGAGTTTGGAGAAAACCCACACGGTCACTGGGAGTACGTAAAACTCCGTACAAACAGCACCCGTAGTCAGGATCGAACCGCATGTCTGACGCTGTGAGACATCAACTCTACTGCTGCGCCACTGTGCCGACTTTTTGGCACTAATGGTCAATAACCATATAACCATATAACAATTACAGCACGGAAACAGGCCATCTCGGCCCTTCAAGTCCGTGCCGAACAACTTTTTTCCCTTAGTCCCACCTGCCTGCACTCATACCATAACCCTCCATACCCTTCTCATCCATATGCCTATCCAATTTATTTTTAAATGATACCAACGAACCTGCCGCCACCACTTCCACTGGAAGCTCATTCCACACCGCTACCACTCTCTGAGTAAAGAAGTTCCCCCTCATGTTACCCCTAAACCTCTGTCCCTTAATTCTAAAGTCATGTCCTCGTGTTTGAATCTTCCCTATTCTCAAAGGGAAAAGCTTGTCCACATTAACTCTGTCTATCCCTCTCATCATTTTAAAGACCTCTATCAAGTCCCCCCTTAACCTTCTGCGCTCCAGAGAATAAAGACCTAACTTATTTAACCTATCTCTGTAACTTAGCTGTTGAAACCCAGGCAACATTCTAGTAAATCTCCTCTGTACCCTCTCTATTTTGTTGACCAATATCATCCTTTACTACCAGAGCAACCATCCTTTCCAACATTCCTGTATTCACATAACATCAAGTACCCTGGAACATTCAGTTCCTATTCTTGGTCATCTTACAACTCTGTAATAGCTGTCACATCAAAATATTCATCTCAATCTCTGCACTAGTGCACATCTATCTGTATTATTATAAAACTCTGATCTTGGATGTTTATGTATTCGTGTGTTTGCTTATGTGTTTGATTGTCTTTTTCTGTGCTTCACATCTCCTCGAAAACCCGACGCGCTAACGGTGACATTTTTACATATTCCGGTAGAGATTTACCTCATGATTTACTTGCATCTTGAAAATCGCCTCATCTGAAAATTTGATTCATTATTTCTTGGGTTATTTCTTCAAATTGTTCACCAATCTGAGATATTTTTTTGAAGTTAATGAGCTGAAGCGAGCTGATGACGTCACAATGGTTCTAATCGTCGCGGCCAGCTGCGCAGAGTTTTCAACGCACAGCCTGCTGGCCACTGTTTTCCACAAGCTGCGAGATACATTACCCCCCCCCCCCCCCCCAAGTAACTCGCACTCGGCCACCCGTCTGCAACGCCCTGCCCCCCCCCCCCCCCCCCCCAAAATGCTCTGGATCGAAGCCGCTGAACATGCAGTAATTTGGTTGGGCTTCCGAGGGCTTCAGAGGTCTCGTGATGTCCAGAGAGCTGCCGAGGCCCGCCGCACGCTCGCAGTCGGCCCCGTCTGCGCCGCCCACTCGCCAAGTTCAAGTTCGCCCGCTCCCTCTCTCTCCCGCCGTCCTCTCCTCTCCCCCTTTCTCCCACCCTCCCTCCCCCCTACCCCTCCTTCCTCCCCCTCCCTCCTCCCCCTCCCCTCCTCCCCCCCCCGTCTCCTCTCCATCTCTCCTCTCCCCTCCCCCTCTTTCTCTGCACCACTCTCTCTGCCCCTCGAGATAGGGCGGGGATGGGGTAAAAGGAGCCAATGAATAATATTAATATAATATCAAGGGGGGTGTTTAGTGTGTGTGTGTGTGTGGGGGGGGGGGGTGGTTAGTGTGTGTGTGACGCCACAGGCTGCCCCCCCCCCGCAACCACGTGTTGAGGGGACGGGACCCAACGGATCCCCCTTGGTCTATCTATTATATTATAAAACTCTGATCTTGGATGTTTACATATTTATTTGTTTGTTTGTGTGTTTGATTGTGTCTTTTTCTGTGATTCACGTCTCCTCGAAAACCCGACGTGCTAAAGGGGCTGTCCCACTGCGGCGACCTAATCTACAAATTTCGAACAGTTTGCCTTCGACTCAAACTCGCAGCATGGTCGACACGTGGTTCTAGGGAGTCCTATGAAGTCACTGGAACGCTTCTTCACGCTTGAGGGAAGTTCCTGAATACTTGCAGCCTCAGCCAGGTCGTGGAAAAAATGTCAGCATGTTCTACCTATGTTAAAACTCTATTCATAGTGCCAGTTATTCAATTTGCCGGGACACTGATCCCAGCTTGATCCCATGAATGGAAGCACCTTTCTTCCACACCATGCATTCAACTCGCTGATCTGTTTGACCCTTTGCACTTGGCAGGTTCTGCTTGGAAATTAAGACCCTACTCCAATCACCTTCAGTGGAATCTCTTACCTAGTAGTTATAGTAATATAGTTGTAAAGCAGGCAAATGGGTTTAGTGTAGATAGGTAAAAGGCCAGCATGGACATGGTGGGCTGAAGGGCATTACTGTGCTGTTTGTCTCTATGGCACTGTTAACATTTGTTTATTTGGCTCTAAGACAATGCATATTGCTCACAGCTCCTATAAAGTCAAAGAGTCACACAGTGTGGAAACAGGCCCTTCGGCCCAACTTGTCCACGCCGGCCAACATGTCCCAGTTACACTAGCCCTACCTGCCTGCGTTTGGCCCATATCCCCCTAAACCTGTCCTATCCACGTAAAAATCCATCTCACTCGGGAAAGATGCAACACTCACAACTCAATCGTCCACCCCTTTCAAATTTTGGCTCATATTTTTCCTGGTTTACAGGGACTCAGAGGATGGGCGACTGTGGGATTAAAGGATACACAAGATGGGGGATGTTGTGAACATAAGTAATGGCGTACGGGGTTGGATGACACCTTGCATGCGATGGAGTTGTGAACTGGGGAGAGGCCATGGTCATGGGGTTTGCAAAGGGGAGTGTTTGGGGTTGACGGTGATGGGGTTACAAAGGAGATTATGAGGGCGGGGTTCAAGTACAGGTTTAGTGCGGCAGTGAGAGAGTTGGCTTCAACAAGGGTGGTCGTGAACGTAGAGGTCTCAAGAAGAGGTAATCGCCAAAGTGCTGTTCGTGAGAGGAAAGTGGTGAGGGGGCGGGGGTGGGATCTATGAGAGGAGAGACATGGAAGAGGTTAGTTGAGAGAGATGGGGGGGGGGGGGGGGGGATTAGTTAGGAGGTTGTGCAAGGTTTGGGGCCACAAGGTATGAGAGTAAATGTGGGAAAGGGGGCTGTCACACGTGGAAATCAGGATATTCACAAGGAAGGTTCTTAAGGGAAGGGGTTTGAAAGGCAAAAGGATGAGACAGATTTGAGGGAAATGTAACAAAATGATGACACAGCATTCAATGAGGGAAGGACAAGGGAGGAGCAAACTCTGACGACAGAAATATCCAGCTGGCAAGGTCCCAGGAGCAGCCATTAATCAGGGTAGTGTACTTGCTCTCACAGAAGTATTTAAGTTCTGAAATGATATCGATATCTATTTTTAGAGACTTTTTTTAGTTGTTGCTAATAACCATTCACACCCTTAATTCGATGCTTCCAAGTCAATAATGTAGCTCACAACTCTAGCTAAAGAACAGGTCAGGATTCATGCTCAAAAACTTAAAGATAGGTCTTCTCTCATTTTCAGACAGTTGCCATTAATAACCATTACTAGCACAGAGCTACAGACGGAGCAAAAGTAATCAACTCAGGGAAACCTCGCCCGAGGAAGAAATTGGACAACAAAGTTGTTTCAGGAGCAATCTAAGTTTACCCAAAGCTTTTAGTTGGTAAAAGTTCGATGGAAGTTGGGCCAGATGGTCTCAGTCGTCATCTCTGTGGCGAGTTCAGCTGACGGTGTGAGGTCTCAGGGTTCCCCAGTGAACCGAGAACCCAGTTAGCACTCCCATTCCTGGCACCAATTCCATCAAAGGTTCAAATGATTCCTCCTTCAGCCCCTGCTGACCATTAAAACGTTGCTTTTAGAACGGCCACACTAAATGGGCGCTAATGGTGGGAGAAGCAGCCAGCATAGGGGGTCTATTTGAGAGGGAGGGAGAGAGAGGAATTCCTTGGATTCGAGGAAGTAGACTTGAAAGAGTCACCAAGTCCTCAGTGTCAAACTTTGCCAGTGTAGAGGGGCGCCGAGTGTTCCCTCTGAGTTTCTTTCCTCGGGCAACAGTTGCAATAAGGCACAGCTCGCTCCCTCGTATAATTTACACACTTCACTTGGAGGGAAGTCGGTGGAGGTGGGGTGGGTGGGTGGTTGGTCGGCGGGTGATGGGACGGGGCTCCGGGTTGGTCAGGGTTCTCAGATACTTCCACACCACGTCTCAACTCTCAAGTAGTTTCTCGCTCACCTGGAGGCTTGCGCGACGCTCTGCAAACACTGGGAGAAGTGGGAAGGTTTTAATAGGTTCGCACGAACAGCAGTAGGTTGCACTTTCTGGCCACGGGCACCCGCCCGCAGCCCGCTCCCATCGCGGCGGCTCCCGCTGCTTCCACACAGCTGGCGAGGAGGTGTCTCCGTCCCCACACAGCGCCGATCCTCCACCCGGAGGGTCCCGCAGCCAGGGTGCTCTGGCCAAGTCCCGCTGCTCCCCTCTGGCGATGGGCTGTGTGTGTGTGTGTGCATGGAGCCATTGTCTGCGTGAGGGAGTGCACGTACTGCGGTTCCAGGCTGGGGAAGGAAGGGCAGCGATACACTCGCAGGAGCGACATCTGCAGGAGTTGAGCAGAGCCTCATCTACTGAAGGCGGGGAGGACTAATCTTAAGGGTAATCTTAAACCGCCGGCACCAACTCAGGAACATCTTCAACCAAGAAGAGAATATCTCCACCAACTAACACATCTTAAAGAGGGACATCTTCAACCCAGTGTAACTTCTCCCACCAACATCACCATGGGGAGATATTCTCCAACCAGCTACAGGGTCATGTTCTCCAACCAACCCCAACTCGGGGACATCTTCATCAATCAACAGGTACACAAAAATGCTGGAGAAACTCAGCGGGTGCAGCAGCATCTATGGAGCGAAGGAAATAGGCAACGTTTCAGGCCGAAACCCTTCTTCACCAGCATAGGAATATCTCCATCACCAACATAAGGGCACCTTCACCCACCAAGATTGGAAATATCTTCACCAAACCAACTCCACCACAGAATGGAGCAACTGGGCTTGTATTCACCGGAATTTAGAAAGATGAGAGTGGATGTTGTAGAAACATGTTAAACTATTAAGGGATTGGACTAGATGCAGGAAACATGTTCCGGATGTTGGGGAAGTCCACAACCATGGGCCACAGTTTAAGACTAAGGGGGTAGGCCATTTAGAACTGAGACAAGGAAAACCTTCACCACACAGAGAGTTATGAATTGGAGGAATTCTCTGTCTCAGACGGTAGTGGAGGCCGATTCACTGGATGTATTCAAAAGAGAGTTAGATAGAGCTCTTAGGGCTAGCGGAATCAAGGGGTATGGGGGGGGGGGGGGGGAGGCAGGAACGGGGTACTGATTGTGGATGATCAGCCATGATCACATTGAATGGTGGTGCTGGCTCAAAGGGCCGAATGGCCTACTCCTGCACCTATTGTCTATGTATCTATATATCACACGGGCATCTTCACCAACCCAATACATCTCATGGACATCTTCAACCAACACAACTCAAGGTGACTTCACCAAGGGGTGATATTCTCCGACCAGCACTACAGGGCCATATTCTCCAACCAACCCCAACACAGGAATATCTTCATCCACCAACACCAGCATGATGATATCTTCACCAACCAACACCTAGTTAGGCACATCCTCAGTGACCAGCACTGACTCAGGGACATCTCCACTAACCAACACCAATATGGAAACTTCTACACCAACCAGTGCCAACTCATGGATATCTTCAATACCACCACAGTGTCATCTTCACCAACCGGACCAATACAGGAACATCTTCACCGACACATGGGCATCTCCATGAACCAACAGCACCACAGGGACATCTTCACCCACCAGACTAACACAGGATCATGTGTAGGAAGGAACTGCAGATGCTGGTTTAAACCAAAGATAGACACAAAATGCTAGAGTAAGTCAGCGGGACAGGCAGCATCACAGGGACATCTTCACCAAGCAACACCACTACAGCGACATCTTCACCCACCAACACACAGACCTTTTCGCCAACTAACACAATAACACGGGAACATTCAGATTCAGGTTAAGTTCATATTAGTGTATGGTAATTTACACTGGAGTGCAAAGAAATTCCTCATTCATATGAAGCTCATAGAGTACACAGTATGCAAACAGTACTGATAAATATGACAATAGTGAAAAACTAGAGAAAGGTGTAAGATTGCAGTGCGATCCGAAGAGATCCAAAAAAAATATCAACGTACAATAACGAATGAGGTGGAGTTAAGAGTAAATGGCAACACCTCCGTGGAAGCTGTGTGGGTTCAGAAGGTTGATCATAGTGGGAAAGAAGCTGTTGTTATGTCTGGATGTATGGGCTTTCAAACCCCTTTATCTTTTCCCTGAAAATAGAAGGGAGAAAAGAGAAAAGCCATTGTAACAGGCATCCTTGATGATACTTTCACCAATTAGCATCCAAACATAGGTGCTCTTATTGTCAAGGTAATCTAGAGCTGGATGTAGTGCAAATGGCATGACATCCTCTTTAGACCTATCTTTTCCGTACATTAATTGCAAGGTGTCTAGATTGTGCAGAAGACTGGCACAGAAGTGAGCTGCTATCAATCCTTTCAACAATTCAATGAAACTTTATTTTCACATGTACCTAGGTAAAGTAAAATTCTTTGACTTTGCATACAATTCGGTAAACTCATACCGCAGACCTCACCTAGGCAGGAGTCGACAAAGTTACAAAAGTTTATCGAAAAGTCTTATCTTCTCACAGCAGCCGCTGGATCCCCCTACATTCTTGGTGGCCCCCATAAAAGGATTTTATTATGGTCAATGTTGGAACCACTGGGGGTTAATCATGCAGGTCACTTTACTTATCTTGGGGAATGGAATGATGGAGGTTTCCTCAAGGCAGATGGCAACAGTTGAAAGAAAGGATGGAAGATGTTGTTAAAGACTGGGACCAGTTGATTGGAACACACTTTTAGAACCAGTTCAGAAACTCCGTGAGGCCCAGACGCTTTCTGACAGTTTATCCCCCTGAAGGCAGATCTGACTTGTGCCACTGACAGTTTATCCCCCTGAAGGCAGATCTGACATGTGCCACTGAAAGGTACGGGACAAAACCAGCAGGGGATAGGGGTGCGTGCTGAGGTGGAACCTTATTTATGTTTAATATGGGTGTAAAACACATTCTCATCTGGTAGTATCGTGCTTTTGCCGCAGATTGCCCTTGATTTCAGCTTGTAGCCCTGATGAACATCAGGCCACAGTCACCCAGCATCCACTTGATTGAATTGAGCCTCCAGCTTGTTTTGGAAGTGTCTCTTGGCATCCCTGACAGTGTTGCAGAGTTCATACTTGGCCTTCATGTACGGAAAGATCGTCCTTCGTCAAAGCCTTGGATCTGGACTTCCGCAGAGAGTGAATCTCCCTGTTCATCCAAAGGTTCAAAGGTTCTTTATTAGTCACATACACCAATTGGTGTAGTGAAATGCGGATTGCCATTGCAGCATATAAAAAAGAATACAACATAACAATAATAAAGAAATTTAAACATAAAAAACATCCCCTCACAATGGTTCCCACTGTGAGGGAAGGCACAAAATCCAGTCCCCATCCCCATGTCCACCCATAGTCGGGCCTATTGAGGCCTCCGCAGTCGCCTTTACGGAGACCCAATGTTCCAGGATGCTCTCGCCGGATGATGGTGCTCACAGCGGGAGAATCCTCACATGGCTTGGGAAACCTGGAACAGCCACTTCCTTACCGGAGACCGCGGCTTCCGAAGCCGACAGGCCGCGCTGGATGGAGCTCCACCACTGGTGATGTCGGCGAGAGATCCCAGGCTCCCGATGTAAAGTTCAGCGCCGCCGTCCGCGGCTGGCCGCTCCACAGACGCTTAGCATCGCGATGTTTCGCCGCCGAAGTGAGGTTCTGGCCGGTCCCCTCAGGAAACGCCGCTCCAGGCCCGCTGGTAGGCCGCGAGGACGGGTCGAAGGTGCTGCTCGGAGGAAAACCGCCTCTCCGACCAGGCTTCGGATTAGGGTGGACCCTGATTATCTTTGTCAAAACACAGTTGGCAATGCATTCGTTGAAGAAACTAGTGACAACTGAAGTATACTCATTCACACTGCATCCATAATGCAACCTTATACAAAGTCCAAAGTGATTCAACGCTGAGGCAGGGTTTTGCTGTGCGCATCAAGAGCCCGATAGTTGTTGGGAAGAAGCGGTTCTTGAACCTGGAGATCAGTTCTCAAGTTCAGGTACCTTCACCCTGATGTTAGCAGCTAGATGAGCATGGCCAGGATAGCGTGGGTCTTTGATGATATTACCTACCTTCTTGAGGCAGTGCTTTCTATCAATCCTTTCGATGGTGGGGACGTCAATACCCGTGATGGACTGTGAGGCAGCAGCTCTACCAACTGTGCCACCCCAGCTATTGGGTTGCTATTGATTGCAATTGATAAAGAATAGAGATGACACACATTAATACTGAGCAAATTGGCCTAACTTGGACAAGAACCTGAATGCTATAACAGAAACAATATTAATGGACTATACACCTAACCTGATCTGACAAATGTTGGCGTATTAAGCTTGAGTTGGGGGGCCAGACCATTTCTATTATCTCTAACCCATACTAAAGGGGCTGTCCCACTTGGGCGACGTACTTGGCGAGTTTAGAAGTGTTTGAAGAAATGACATGTTGAAGACCTCCTTCGACTATGTTGAAGACCAGCTTTGACTAGCTACGACTAACTTCGGGAAAATTGGACAACGAATAGTGGAGTGTGAAGACGACCTCTTTCGCTCTCCTTCGACTATGATGAAGACTATCTACGACTACCTTCGACTATCCTTGATTGCCTACGACTAACATGCCAACCAACGACGACCAAACCTATGAGTAATAAAAAGAATAGATTTTTTCCATGGCGACCTTTTTTTACTCGCGGGCATTTTTTAACGTATTGAAAAAGACGGCGTGAGCTAGCTGAGGCATCGAGTACGCTGAGACCACTCGCGAGCATGAAGGAGAGTTACGAAGACCTCCTATGAGCTCGTGTCGACCATGCTGCGAGTATGAGTCAAGGGCAAACTCGCCAGAACTCGCGGATTAAGTCGCCCAAGTGGGACAGGCCATTAAGGCCTTATGTTATGTTCAATATTTATCTCTGTATTAAAAATGCTTACATTTTCTTGTTGAGTTGGTAACCTGACCTAAAAATAGATGGTTTTCCAAAATTTCTCATCTACCTTAAACTTTGAAATTAGATAATAAAGTCATGTTATGAAGAACGACCAAAAATGTTCCATATTTTATACTTTTACTGTAAAACAGAACTCGGGTCATACAGTGCACAAAAAACAGTACTGCACATACATCTTAAAATACATTCTTTAAAAAAACTTTTTTTTTGCATTGCAGTTTGGTGAAAGTTCTGCTGAACGTACTAGGAGATACTAAATTATTTTTTTAATATACTTCTTGCAATTACACAAAGAATAATGGACATCTGGGACAGTTTACAACATGGCAATCTAATCAATGGCTTCAGATGCTGCTCAGAAACTGAATGAGTAAATCTCAAGCAGTTTGTGAAAGTCAACTAAACCTCAAGACTGGCTAAGTGCCTTCCAATAACTGCAAAGCTTTAAAACAAAGATGGATTTATTCTGAATATTTTGGTTTCTGTAGTGTGCGCTGCAGTGATGCCCTTTCTGGAGAATTGATAATTGTCAGATTGCTTTGTTTTTGAGGAATGCTCACTCCTTCCCACTGTTTCTCCCCTCCTCTCCACCGCCCACGTTCCAAATGGCATTCAAGTCATTGTCAGGATTTAGTTCTTTTGAGGGATCTCCCTCAGGCCAAGGCCAGATAGAATTTTTTTGCAAACTCATACGGCAATACGGTAACGAAGCATGAAGCGATTCTCAACACCTTTCACATGCACTTCTGGAAGATGCTGTTAAACAGTTATCAGAGTGGGAACATAACTACATTTCCTTTCTCTTGCTTAGGGCTGCCGAGGCCATTTGCAGAACCCCAATTGGATGAGATTAGTTAACGTTGAGCAACACTGTCAAACTCAGGGAGATTGCTGGTCTGTGAATGTCTGATCCTCTCAGATTTAATCTATTGAGTAAAGTGACATCCTACGGTTAGCGTGTACTATATTTAATTATGATATATCTTTATCCAACCATTACAGGATCATCAGTGGTGAGGCACACAAAAGAAACCAAGGGAACACAAACCAGCCATAGGCAGGAAAGCCACATTGTACCAAAAGCAGAGGCACTATACTGTACACTAAAAAACATTTTTAATATGTCACGGGTAAAAAACAGAACAAAGGAATAACAAGGGAACTATCACACCTACACAAATTACAAATATAACAGGTGAAAATAAAGCTGTATAAAACATCATGTATTTAAATACATTTACAAATTAAAAAAAAATCCTATACAAGTTCTGAAGGTTGTGCTGCGACTAAAGGTTTTCTAAAATGGGCCCTAATCTCAGGAAAAATGCTATAACAGATTTTTTTTTAATTCTTTTGGAATTTTTACCTTTTATAGAAAAATGATGTGATATATTATTTCATAACAAGCAAAAGCTTTACATGGTGTATAATACAAAAACCACAGCTGCACAAAACTGTGCCAATCTTATTATACAGCATCAGTACCTTTGTGAAGTTATGTACAAAGTTCCACACTGTTTGATGCAGTGTCTTATGTATATGCTTTTACATACATGTGGCAGGTAACATACAAAAACTTAGATCCTTTGATTCTAGGTGGGCGCTTACTCTTCATATTAGTCAGAGGTGCAATGAATGCAGGTTGACCAAATAAAAATTTAAAGGTGCCGTCATGACAAATTCATGCCATTAATAGGGACGAGGGTTAATGGGTGCAAATTTTCACATGGAATATTTTCCTCAAAAACCTATTGATTCCACGCAGTTCGATCTGTACTGATTGTCCCTTTTGAAGCAAAATATTTCTGATAAATAGGAAGATTTAAATATCACCCTGGTGTCCCAAATAAGAAGCATCGACTGCAGTGGGAAATTTGCTGCACTCAGTTTACCTCTGTCCGTCCAGTAAGCTCTGTTACGAGTACTAGTTCCAGTGGTGCATTTAAAAAAAAATGCTGGTGACATCTAGTGACACAAAGTTCACACCGCAACTGATAAAATACCACTTGGTGCGGACGAGAGACACCTCGTATTTCTGACCTGCAGCTGTTTCAGGCTCTATCCCTAGCGCTCACCCAGATTGCACTACTTGCAATGTTGCACTCCTCCACCCTTCATTCTCCTGCAATGGTATGTAGGCATCTTTGATATTCACAAATATTTACAAGATTGAAATGGGGACATCAAAACTGTGGGTAGTCATAGATAATAAATAATTGGAAAATGCTCCACTTCAAAGAGGGGATAAAGTGGGAAAACTTCAAGTGTTGTGCAGTTTGCAGTTTTTAAAACCGTAAACATTGAATGCAAAGCTGTATTCAGACATCTGTAGGAAATTCTATCCTGGCAGAAAGCTAAGGGACTGCAGCTCTTGGCACATGTTGTGACCAGAGGCCAATGGGCTTCTTGCAGGATTTCAGAGCAAGTGAAACCTACTGAATAAGTAGGAACACCAGAGATCGATCGATGCTCTCAAGAGCGATAAATTTGTAACATTTTGAAAAAAGTACAAAGAAATGAAATATGAGATTTTTCTATAAATATATGGACAGACATTCTTGGGCATTTTGTTTTCTAATCTCTCATAGGAAGAATAGCAAGTCAAGTCGTAGGCTTCCAGATGCAGGTTACAGGTGCCTAGACTGACTTGTGCAGCGTTACAGATGCCTGGTCACAGTACCCAGCACTTTGTCTGTTCAGGTTCTTTGATGTGCGTGCGTGCATGCATGTGATCTGGCTACTGTTCTCCTTTTGGACTGACCACATCTTCAGGTGTCAAAAAACCTTCTGTTCTGACGGAAACGCCGAGATGAGAGTTTACGGTGAAACAGGAAGTTCCATTTTATGGCAAAACTGGGACATTCCTGCAAAACCAATCATTGAGAAAGATAAGTCCTTTTAACTTCATGTTATAATAAACGGGTAGAAAATGTAGACAGCTAGGTTCCAGTTCTTCATCTGCACAATAATTACATTTCTTCCTTTGGCCCTTGTTTACTGTTGCTGGATTTTTATGGATGTCCAAATCTTGTCAGCATTTGCTTTCTGATGACTCTGATTGTTCTTGCGAGTTTAGCTCATAAAGGCATTTAGCAAGTGCAGTGGAAGCCTCCATACCACTGATGGCCAGTACGGATAGGTGGTTCTCATGCCTCTTCAGCAACCTGAGGCAGGAAGCAAAACAGTTTGATGTCTATTGCTCATCAGAATTTAAAATTGCACAAACATTTATTTATTGCATGCCAGTGTTATTCCCAAGAATGATTGAACTGCAACTCAAGTGTAAGTGACAGATAAAATATTTTATAATGAACACAAAAAGCATATCTGAGTGGAAAGCTTTATCATTGGATGTGTAGAAACAAGAGACTGCAGATGCTGGAATCTTCACTAAAACATAAAGTGCTGGAGTAACTCAGCAGGTCAGGCAGCAATTTTCTCTGAAAAAGACTTCTGACTTGAAACGTCAGGGTCTGAAGGTGGTCCTGATCCAAAATCCTATCCATGTCCTCCAATCTGAACTAGGGTCCCAACTCAAAATGTCGCCTATCCGCTGAGTTACGTATTTGGCTCAATGAATGTGTATTTGAAAATTCCTTCAGTGTCAGCTGCAGTAGTAACTGAATTTTGTACACTTTTAATAAGACATAGGAGCTGTATTAGTCCAATATCCTATGACTTGGCCTCCACAGCTGTCTGTGGCAATGAATTCCATAAATTCACCACCCTCTGGCTAAATAAATTCCTCCTTATCTCCATTCTAAAGGTACATCATTTTATTCTGAGGCTGTCCCCTCGAGTTCTAGACTCTCCCATTACTGGGAACTTCTTTTCCACATCAACTCTATCCAGACCTTTCATTATCCAGTAGGTTTCAACGAGATCCCCCCACATTCTTCTGAACTCCAGCGATGTTGCCCCAGAGACTTCAAACACTCCTCATTCGTTAAACCATTCATCCCCGGGATCATTCTCTTAAAACTCCTCTGGATCCTCTCCAACGCCAGCACATCCTACCTGAGATATGGACCACAAAACTGCTCACAATGTTCTAAATGTGGCCTCACCAGCTGCTCATAAAGCCTCAGCATTAGATCCTTACTTTTAAAATCTAGTCCTCTTGAAATGAATGCTTGCATTGCATATACCTTCCTTACCATCAACCCAACCTGCTAATTAACTACTAGGAATCCTGCACCAGCATTCCCAAATCCCTTTGCACCTCCGATTTCTGTCTCCACTTAAAAAGTAGTCTATGCCTTTATTCCTTTTGTCAAAGTGCATGACCGTGCACTTTGCTATGCTGTATTCCATTTACCACCTCTTCCCAACCTGTCTAAGTCCTTCTGCAGCCTCCCTGCTTCTTCAAATCTATCTAGCCCTCCAACTATCTTCATATCATCCGCAAACTTGACACAAAGCCATCAATTCCATCATCCAGATCATTAACCTATAACAAGAAAGGTAGTGGATCCTACACCGACCCCTGCAGAACACCACTAATCACCGGCTACCAACCAGAAAAGGACACTTTTATTCTCACTCTTTGCCTTCTCAATCAGCAATCTTCTGTCCACGCTAGTGCCTTGCCTCTAATACCATCGTCTCCTATCTTGTTTAGCTGCCTCACGTGTGGCACCTTATCAAAGGCCTTCTGAAAATCCAAGTCAACAGCATCCACCGACTCTTCTTTGTCTACCCTGCGTGTAACCTCCTCAAAAAACTCCAACAGATTTATCAGGCAAGATCGCTCCTTAACAAAACCATGCTGAATTCAGCTATTTCTATCATGTGTTTCCAAGTACATTGAAATCTCATCCTTAATAATGGACTAAAATTTTCCAACCACAGAAGTCAGACTTATTGGCCTACTGTTTCCTTTCTTCTGCCTCACTCCCTTCTTAAACAGTGACATTACATTTGCAAGAATCTAGTCCTCTGGAACCATTCCAGACTAGTGATTCGTGCAAGATCACTACTAATGCCTCCACAATCTCTGCAGCCCGCTCTTTCAGAACCCAGGGGGGTAGTCCATCTGGACCTGCTGACATATCCACCTTCAGACCTTTCAGCTTCCCAAGCACTTTCTCAGTCATACCGACTGCATTCACTTGTGTCCCCTAACTCTCTTGAATTTCTGGCACATTGATGGTGTCTTCCACTGTGAAGACAGATGTAAAATATACATTCAATTCATCCGGTGGTACTTTGCTCCCCATTACTATTTCTCCAGCGTCATTTTCCAGCAGTCCAATGTCCACTCTTGCCTCTTGTTTACTTCTTATCTAGCTGAAAAAACTTTTGGTATCATCTTTTACATTATTGGCAAGATTACCTTCACATTTCACCTTTTCTCTCCTTACTATTTTTTTAGTTGGCCGCTGTTAGTTTCTAAGAGCTTTCGAATCAACTAGCTTCCCACTAAGGTTTGCCATGTTATATTCTTTCTCTTTTGCTTTTATACTGTACTTGACCGCTGTCAGCCACAGTGGCCTCACTCTCCCTTGGTATGTTTCTTCCCCTTTGGGATTAAAAGATCCTGCGCCTTCCAAATTACTCCCAGAATTTCCTGCCATTGCTGCTCCACCACCATTTCCGCCAAAGTCCCCTTCCAATCAACTTAAGATAGCTCCTCCCTCATGCCTCAATAGTTATCGTTATTCAACAGTAATACTGATTCATCCGATTTCAGCTTCTCCCTCTCAAGCTGCTGGTTAAATTCTATCATATTATAATCACTGCCTTAAGGTCATCCTTAAATAAAGATTACATTTTATAAAAGGTAAAATCCAACTTACATTCGTCCAAGCTCAGAGTATCTTGCAATATTCTTCAAGATTAAGGCAGAGGTCAAACAAATGTGCTTCACAATTGGCACTTCCTTCTCATCCTGCCAAGGAACAGAATAAGAATAAAAATCCAGGTAATGAGACACCTTATACAATAATTTAACAAGGAGCGAAACAGCCCTTTCTTTATCAGAGATAAGATTTCATGTTCATGTCCATACTCTTACCTGCTATTCCAACTGCACAACTGAAAACTAGCAATACTGATAAGGTTAAACTCTTGGCTGCTATCCAATTCACAAGAACAGATTTAAATTCAAAGATAATGGTCAGTTGCCAATGTGCCTCTCATTCGGTTTCCTTAATATTCTCCTCCTCTCATAAATTCTTAATTAAATGCAAGGAATGGGTCTGGACACTGAACCATGTCCAACGTGTTGAATTTAATCTTGTCCTCATCAACATCTACATTCAGTTACCAGTTAATAAGCAGAAATGACAAGACCACGACTGATTTTTTCCCCTCCTAAGTTGATGATAATTACAACTCTAGTTACCACCCAGCCAACTTAGTGCAGATCAAGGATCGGACCCAAGATTCATTTGGCTCATTTACTAGATATATTACATCATTCATCTCCTTATTGATTGATTCATTCATTCATCATCGTTGAAAGCGCAGTGGTGCTGGTTTCCAACGGGAACAGTGACGGACGCAACACACATCTCTGTTCTCCAGTTCCTGTGGACTTCCGCTGCTGGAAGTATAGGATTTTGGTGTGTGAGCTTTATCATCATTCCTTACAATGCTATGTACGACAGCGATCGCAACTTCCACTGAAGTGTGGATCGCCATTGGCTTGCTAGAAGCTCATCCGCCCTTTGACAGGTCTACATTTTGGTCCTCCTGGGGGTCCACAGCCCCCTCCTTACCCGGCAAACCAGGTGGGGAGACGGTTTAGTCACCGACTATCCAACCTTATTGAAGTAAGGTTTATTATTCAGTATAGGAGGGGTCAAGGCAATTATCTGCATATTGAAAGCTTAATAAACTTGAGACCCCAGTATTAGATCTCACAATCTGTGAACAGTTCACAATTTTTTTCCATAGTGTTCATCGAAAAAGGAATGTTAACTTTGACATTAGTACAACACATTGATTTTCTTGATGGTTCTTTATTTACTTGCAAGCCTCCTTTCCGTATCCCACTTGAAAGGCGGAAATCCCATTGAGCAGTATACTGAAGCATTAGCCAAGGTTATGAGCATAAATCCTGGAGGGGAATCTGAATGCAGAGCTGACTGACTTAAAAGTGACTGAGCTTCAAACTAAGCTAAGTAGACATTCAGCAGTTACTTAAGTCAAAATAAAAATGGTTCCCTTCTACAAGGCGTTTGTACAGTTTATTTACCAAGTAATTCCTAAAAATAAGGTTGCGGGAGCCTTTCCTTAGAGCCATTAGGGCAGCACTGGGATGGTTAGCCAAGGCCTTGTGAGTCCTAGTTGTTGGAGATGTAATCTCTGATGGAGACGGCCTGAATAATAAAATGAGACACATTAAAGCGTAAAATTTCAATTTACAGATGCATTATTACTTCAGACAACTATGAGACATATGTAAATAGCAATCAACAATTCATCCAAAGTGATAACTTGCAATGAACAAACTCAGAACACTTAACAATCCCTCAGAGGATATCTCAGAACTGAAGTGCCGCTAAAGACCTCTAACTTTATTCTGAGAAATAAACAGTCCTGAAATAAACTCATGCAAGCCAAATCAACACGGCCTCGGGATGTTTGTGCCCAGCTCATGATAATTGCAGGGGTCACAAATGACAATCTAGAATAATAACAAACAAAACCAACATTGTCACCATTAGAAGTTATTTCATCTTTGCTATTGAATTACAAACATACAGAAAGCTATACATTTGTGTGCAGATTGAAGGTCGGGGGATATACGAATTGGGAGTAGGACCAGTCCCTCATGCCTACTCTGCCATTCAACATGGTTATGGTGAATCCGATTATAACTAAAACTCTGCATCCCCATTTAACCATGATAACCTTTAATCCCTTTTCTTATCTACTATTGTTCAACTATTGTTCAAAATTTGCTTTGAAGTATTCAAAGCCCTTTAAGTCTGCACTGCCCATTGCCAAAGAGAACTCATGGCCCAAGTTTAGAAATCACCTGATCACTTTCTTTATTGGATAGTTCATTCTTAAATGGCGATCACATGCGCTTGGTTTTCCCCCACACGCAAACATCGTCTCTACACTTACACTGCTAAAAACTCATCAGATTTTTAAATACAAGTCCACTTTCATTCTTTAAATTCTCACGAGTGCTCCACTGTCCAGAAGACAACAGGACTATTCTAGGTATTAGTTTAGAAAGGGGTCTAGAAGCTTCTCAGACACAAAAAATTCCACAGATACCATCTGACCTGTTATACGTTTCCAAGCATTTCATGCTTTTTTTTTCCAGATTCCTAGCATCTACAGTTCTTTTGATTTTCATTCGTCCAACAAACCTTCGCCGAACCTCTTCCATCACATTAATATCCTTTCCTAAATAAGGAGACCAAATCCATACACGTTTTTCAAGATGCGGTCTCAACAATACCCTATGTAATGGAAGCATAATCTCCAAACCTTTGTGTAAAATTCCCCTTGCAGTTAAGGACCACTGTGTTAGCTTTCCTAATTACTTGCTGCATCTGCCTACTAGCCTTCTGAGAATCATGCAAAGGACACCCACTTTGCAATCTCTCCCCATTTCAGTAATACGCTCTTTTTTTCATTTCTCCTATCAAAATAACCTGTCTGCAACCCAACCCTGCACACTGATGTGATGATTAATAAAGCGATCAATGGCATCTTATAGTCTTAGGTATCCGATAATATTCAACAAGTGCACAGAAATTCTTTCAACTACCACAGATGTGCGACAGAAAATAATTCTAACGGGATGCATCTCTGCCTGGTACCTTGACTTTCTTCGTTAACAATTGATATCGCACTTTATTAAATATCTAATGTAAATTTAAATTCAATACATCCACTAGCACCCCTTTAATACTTCTCAAGAAAGGATTTCACAACATCATACTTTTTCAAACAACTTAATAGACTGGTCAGATTACAGTACATCTTGCGCTATTGTGCTGTTTGGCACATGCCAGGGTATTTAGCGTTGTATACTGTTTACTCTGTGAGCTTCATGTGAACAAGGAGCTTTGTTGCACCCTGGTGTACATGACAATAAACTAATATGAACTGGACTTTGAGATAAGATTCCATTTTGTAAGATTGGTTGATGTGAAAAAAGGATTCATTATAATAGACAAAGACTGAATTTAAGATAATCATAGTCATACCGAAACAGTTGTATTCAAACACAAAACATTTTAAAGCTTTAACTGTTTCAGGAATAGCTTCTTATGGCTAAGTTTTACAACAGACTAAGTGAAATTGCACTGACAATCAACACGGTCGGGCACAATGTCTGCAGATTTAATACGAAATGATGGATGGAAGTGAACTGGTGGACCAGCATGAGGCAGATTATTAACAAATACAAAGTAAACATTAAATATTTGCAGCTAATAGACAATCATATTTTCCCTGACTTACTTCAACTGCTACTGAAATCTTCATACACACTTATCCCCAGATTCATTTACCTAATGATCTCTTTCATGGCTCTCGAACTTCATGTATGATGCCTATATCCTCTCCGGCATTGCATCAGAGCATTTTAACTGATTATGGTTATTAAACTCCAAGCCCAAATGTGTTAAATTCACTAAACTATAGTCGACAGGTGTTAGCCGATTCTGTAACATAGAACAACCTGCTTTGTACTGAAATAGGAACTACAGGTGTTCCTTCTCCAACCTTTACATTTCTAAAATGAAAGACAAAGATCATAAACAGTCATTGGAAATACTTAGGATTCCACCCCTATTTTAGAAAAAGCTTTTGTTGCAAAGTAATTTGTGGGCAAAGTACAAAGAAACAGCGAAAGAAAATAATGAGCAACAATTGTGTTCTTGTCAGATTTTAAGTACTTGGGTGCAAACTGGAAAGGAAAAAAGACTGAAGTTCAATCTTTTTAATATATCATGATTCAGAGCAATTTATTAGCAGCTGCTAGAGTTGTTGCGTCAGAGACCTAGATTAACGCCTAACCAAGTGCTCTCTGTGTGGAGTTTGCATGTTCTCCCTGTGACCGTGCAAGTTTATTTTCAGTGCCTCTGGTTTCCTCCCACATCTCAAAGACGTAGGGGCTTGCTTGTAAGGTAATTGTCCACTGTAAATTGCTCCCAGTGTATAAGGAGCGGATGTGAAAGAGGGATAAGTAGAATTAATGTGAATGGGTAATCAATGGCTAGTGGGGACTCAGTGGGCTGAAGGCCTGATTCCATGCTGTATCTGTATTATGAACCTCTGAACTTATCTCTAAAGTAAACTAAACTCAGAAGGTTGCCTGTTATATCTACATCATTTCTTTGTGCTGTCCAATACCAAGTGATTTCCTACTAGTCCAACAAATCTCCCCTTATCGTGTTTATCCAGTTGCACTAAAACGTTATTTAATCTGCTTCAACACCTTCAGGTAATGTAGATCTAAACTCTATTTTCCCTTTCTATGACCTCTGATGTTTTTGCAAATTCCCTGAATGCTGTGACCTTCAATTGTCAAACTTTCCAATATTAGAGAAAACAAAAATGCATTTAATCTGTCACGACCCTTCAAGGTTTTGAATACTCCTATTACATCTAGCTTTCTCTTTCTGTGCTAAAGAACAATCTTTTCTCTGCCCTCCACCTAACTAGCCTTTCACTCTACAAATATTCTGATAAATCTAATAAACCCTGACATCCTTTCTTTTGTTAAAAAACATGTGTTAAACATTTTAAACGATGCTCGATAAAATTGCCTTGCGAATATCTACCAGTGAAGAACAGAATCATTGCTATAGAATCTAGAAAATAGTTAACCTTGTAACACAGATTTTGTTTCTCAATACACACACTCCAATAAATCAAAAGATCTGCTCTTTTTTCTAACCTACCCTGCTCAGCGTTGTATGTCATATCCCAGTCCAACCAACGAAACTAGCCACTCACTTCAAGCACATAGGTGTGCATGTACAATCTGTCACAGAGCCATACAAGATCACAACAGAGAAAACCATTATTCAACTCACTGTTTTTGTGCCAGCTTTTTGCTTGCTGTGAAAAAAAGTCAGTTCTCCAGTCTGAAATCACTAATAGAAAGCCTAGATGGAGGATCAATTAGATGAGCATCTGCAATAGGAACCCATCTTTTTACAGTACCATCATACATTGAATAATCAGTACCAGACCAAGAGGGCATTTACCTTATTGCACCTTGTGTATTATTAATTTGTGCTTTCTGCTCCAACCTCTTCAGTCCATTGAGCAAAGTTTCCCTTGAACAGTGTTTGTCCTATTTAAATGACAGAATTAATAAAACAATGACTGATGTTTTGAACTCAGTGAAAAAAGTAAATTTCTACAGTATCGACATTCAACTGAATCATCCTATTCTTAATGCACCATCTTATGACATCCTTAAATATTTCATTAAAATATGTTTCTTCTCCCCACCTCTGTTTGATAAAGAACTTCAATGTTCTTATTTGTGTCTGCCAAGTAGGTATTTTGATCACCCTGATCTGAAACTGCACTTTTCTTGTAGCAACCATCCTTTTCGAACACGAGACAGAAAGAATGTCGAGGTAAGATCATAACCACTAAGTAAACCTTCCCTACCTAATGTTGCCCAGGGAAGTACAGCATTTCCGTCGAAAATAAATAAGAACAAAAATTGGTATCTTGTCCAAGTACCTATTTAGCCTAAACCTGCATCGTGTGCTTCTTAATGGTCAGAGTCTTATTTTTCTGTGGTCTCACAATGATATTTGCATAATCTTCATTCACCTAATGTTTTTGTATCTTTAGTGCATGTATTATAAAGGGACAAAGTAGTAATCCATTTACAGTAAATATCCAAACTCCACAACATAACACCGATTGGAAACCGCAAATATGCTGCACAGAGTATGCCTTCATTTGCTGTTCAGTTAAACTAAAGAACCACCTGTTTGATGGGAGTTCTTTGAGACCCTCTCTCATTGCTCCCCCATGATTCTAGCTGCTCTCCTGATCTCTGACCATATTCTGGCCCAGACTCACTACCACAATTACTTTTAATTAAGTCCTATCAGGAACACACGACAATAAAACTCACTTGAACTTGAACTAATGGTACAGTGGATTCAATTACTTTAATTAAGTAATTAAAAATTACTTGCCAGACTTTGTCCTGCTCCCACCTCTCTTCCAGCTTTCTTCCCCCCTACTGCAGTCATTTTGAAGAACTGTTCAGACCCAAAACATCACCTATCCATGTTCTCCAGAGATGTTGCCTGATCTGCTGAGTTACTCCAGCATTCTTGAGTCTTTTTTTATTCCTCTCCATGGCCACTACATTAATATGGCATGTATTTGAGTAACTGTGTTGCTCCCAAATCCCCCATTTCACTAGAGACTGGGGGCACCTTATTTGGTAAGTATTTGATAAGTATCTAGTTAATATCCGCAAGTATGCAGTGACCTCTGGAGGTAGGTCAGGCCAACTAGTTTCGGTGCTCCTCTATAAACTGATGCTCTAATGTTGTCAGTATCAAAACTTGGGGTAACAATTCTTTCAGTTGGCCTTACCACTTGTCCATCTTGTGAACGTTATTCTATTTTTCCTGAATTTCTGATAACTCAAATTTTACATTGTGTACTTTGAAGCCCCATCTCAATGCATGAAAATCTATCTGATCCGACTGAAAGAAATGCACATGCTGAATAGGAAAATTTATATTAGGTGGTAATATTGGCTAAATGTCCGTAACTCCATTACTTTGTTTTGCTTTGATTTTTTTTAAACTAATCACAACTGAGATTTGTAGCTACCAATGGGAGTATTTATTTGGTGGCAATTATTCAATGTCTAATTGCATAATAGACTGTTCAATTATTAATTAATTAATGTCTAATGGACACACTGATCTGTTTTGTAGCCAATGCCTACTATGTTCTGTTGTGCTGAAGCAAAGCAAGAATTTCATTGTCCTATCAGGAACACACGACAATAAACTCACTTGAACTTGAACTAATGGTACAGTGGATCAGATACTCAAGGATTGGGGGAAATTGGAATTCTGAAGCAGAATTATATTTAAATGTTTTGAGTCAAATTTTGGCAACTCTAATAAATTGTTTCCTTGTGAAAAAAGAATTCAGCAACAATCTCTCACCACTTTGATTGTTTCCTACATATGCTTCGTGCTATTTCTGCACACAATAACAATTAGAAAAAGCTACAGTGACTGTTTTAAACTAGATGGGTAGTAAACTTAATTGAAAGTCATATTACCTGCAAGTGTGTAATAAAGGACAGTCTTTGCCGAGGGAGTGGCTCACAGCCTGCCCACATACATTGACCTTGGTACACATCTTTCCCTCCGTGCTCAGTAGCTGCATGGTAAAACACCTGGGAAGGCACCTCAAACCACCTATAAGTAACCAAAGCAAAAATCAATATCATGTATATTTACTAATGCAACTTTACATTAACCATGTAAAGATAGTTAATGCCTCAACTTTAAAGTTGTGAAAAAGTTAATTATACAAAGCACTATCAATCATGCCTTTGGAGAATTTTGGTTAGGCAAATATCCAAAAATGATCATTGCTCATCTCCTTGTTGCTATTCTGGCCACCACTGTATAACTGAGGTAATCTTACTCAACAACAATCAAATCTGGTGGATTATTAAAATCTAAATAGACAATAGGTGCAGGAGTAGGCCATTCGACCCTTCGAGCCAGCACCGCCATTCAATGTGATCATGGCTGATCATCCCCAATCAGTACCCCGTTCCTGCCTTCTCCCCATATCCCCTGACTCCGCTATCTTTAAGAGCCCTATCCAGCGCTTTCTTGAAAGTATCCAGAGAACCGGCCTCCACCACACTCTGAGGCAGAGAATTCCACAGACTCACCACTCTCTGTGAGAAAAAGTGTTTCCTTGTCTCCGTTCTAAATGGCTTACTCCTTATTCTTAAACTGTGGTCCCTGGTTCTGGAGTCCCCCAACATCGAGAACATGTTTCCTGCCTCTAGCATGCCCAAACCCTTAACAATCTTATATGTTTCAATGAGATCCCCTCTCATCCCACTAAACGCCAGTGTGTACAAGCCCAGCTGCTCCATTCTCTCAGCATGTGATAGTCCCGCCATCCCAGGAATTAACTTTGTAAACCTATGCTGCACTCCCTCAATATCAAGAATGTCCTTCCTCAAATTAGGGGACCAAAACTGCACACAATACTCCAGGTGTGGTCGCACAAGGGCTCTGTACAACTGCAGAAGGACCGCTTTGCTCCTATATTCGATTCCTCTTGTTATGAAGGTCAACATGCCATTCCCTTTCTTCACTGCCTGCTGTACCTGCATGCTTAGTTGTCCCTCGGGAAAGGGGGCGAGAGAGCCGATGGGGAACGTGAATAAGACAGGAAAGGGAAATATCTCCATTAATTCCCCTTCCCTATCTGCTCCCTCACTTCCTTTCCTGAGAGACATTCTGTATCTTTGGGGAGGGGGTGGAGGGAAAGGGAAGGTGAGGGAAACAAAGAGACAGGGTGGACAGAGGGAGCGACTGTACATATAGACTACCGCTACCGCCATTTAGATCACTAAGATTAATGAGGGAATCAAGCTTGAGATATTGTCTAATATTTTCCATTCAATCTGCCTAGAAAAAAAATACTCAGCATGGATATGGCAGAAGGGGGGGCAAGACAGAGGATGGGAAGGAAAGCTAGAAGGGTATGGGTGGGCCAGCGAGACAAGGGGAGATTAATGCACAATGGAGGATGTATATTCAATGGAAGGAGGAAGAGCCCTCAGACACTTGCATAATTGGGATGGAGGGGTAGAGTGGGAACTGATGAGGAAAGAGTTCAACTGCTGGTTATTAAATTTGAATCTTTAAACCTAATATGGGTTTAAAAGTTACAGCCAGATATGATTCTTGCAAAGACCACATCTTCTTGCAGAAGGAACGGATCAGATAACATTTCTGCTATGTCCCAGGTAGGGCAGTTTATGATATATTTGTATTTACAACATTTTGTATGTACAACTGCCACTGAATCAGTTATTTAATAGCTTACCGTATTTCCTGGTAATGAAGATGCTATTTTTTACCCAAAAATAAGGCACGAAAATTTACCTGCGTCTTGGAGGTCAAAGGTTAGGTTGTTAGCCAAGAAAAAGACTTGGCTATCCTTCAGTACATCAACATCAAGAACG
Organism: Raja brachyura; assembly: GCA_963514005.1. The sequence goes on from OY740804.1 coordinate 12,092,585, forward strand.
ATGTCGCTGTACTGAGGGACAGCCAAGTCTATCCCTCATTGCTGGCAGCTGATGGGAAGCGGCTGTAAAGTGGGAAGCGGCTGTAAAAGGACAGCACCGCTGATGGGGGGGAAAATAATTCCTTTCACAGCGTGTGGGGAGTCTGGTCCGGGGAGGGAAGCAGCTCGGGTGGCTGCGAGCCGCCGCCAGGACCAGACAGCGGAACTGCCCGCCACCTCAGCGCCTTTTACCAGTCTGCCCGTCACCAGCCACGGTGTTCTTCAGCACAGGCGCAACCGGTGGAGGTGGTGGTTGGCGGGTAGCTACTGGCCGGAAGGCTGGCTGCTCCGTCTCGGGCCCGCTCTCTCTCTACGACTCCCGGGGCAGGTGACCTGGGCGCTACAGCCAGTCCCAGGGCAGGCGACATGGGAACTGCAGCCAGTCCCGGGGACGCGAGGGATCTGGGAACTGAAGGCAGTCCCGAGGCACGCAGGCGATGTTGCCGACCCCTGGACTAAACCAAACCCTTGATCCTGTCCGGCCATCCTTTTTTCAACTTAGCAACTTAAATTAGGGGTGCATCTTCGTCGCAGGTGCGTCTTCATTGCCGGGAAATACGGTAATTTAACATTCTTCGGTTACAATTGGTCTTAATGCATCTGGTTCACTATTACTTTCATGATAAAGTACTTTTGCTTTAGACATTTGCAATAATATCAATACAATAGGACAGTACAGTGGTGCAATGGTAGAGCTGGTGCCATACTGCACCAGAGACCTCGGTTCGATCCTGAGTACGGGTGCTGTCTCTATGGAGTTTGTACATTCTCCCCGTGACCTGTGTGGGTTTTCTCCAGTTGCTCTGGTTAATTGGCTTTGGTAAAGATTGTAATGTTTGTAGGATAGTGTAAGGGTGGGTGATCCCTGGTCAGTGTGGACTCGGTGGGCCGAAGGGCTTGTTCCTGCACTGCATCTCTAAACTAATTCTTGAAATTTTAACAAACATTTAATGGCTGCAAAATTGCAATTTTGCAACTAAATTCCATTTGCCCAGATGAGACGTCACATTTAGCAATACTGGCAGTACCATTTCTAAGCAGACACAAAGTAATCACTCAGGAATTAGAGTTGGTCTCTCCTTGCAGTTTCAATATGTGACTGACCTCTTGCAGTCTTTCCACAGACACATAAAGCTCCGGCTTGTTTTCTTGACAGACTCCGTTTCAGCAGAGGAGACCGAAACCACAGAGGTCTGGTGCCCTGTAAACTGTTCCGCTGCAGGGGAAATCTGCGAGTGTGGGTGTTGGCTCACTGTCTGCTGAACGGACACTGGAGCAGGAGAACCCACTTTAGGAACTCCCTGTAAACAAGACAAAGCATTATGAACCAAACTGTTGTTTTATCAAAGTTTTGAGAAAATCATAACAAATACAATCAAACGGCATGTCAAATAATTACAAATAAATCTCAACAGAAAATATGCTCCTTGGTCAAAGATGAATGCTTAATTTTCTCAGCTGATAACAAACTGCAGAGATTGATTAAAAAAACTGCTGGATCGTAATCTTGTGCAAATATGCGATAATATGCAATCAAATGTTAAAATAATTTAGCAAATGAGCAGATATGTTAAACCCCATGAAGGCAAGGACAGTGGCCACAGGGGAGCTTCAATAGCTTGTGCCCATGGGGACTTAAACTATTTCATACTAGGACAGTAGAAGACCATTCAAACCTCAATATACACAGGCCAAAAAGAAAACTAACAATATAATAATTTAAGATCAACTTTACATTCAGATGCAGTAGTTGTGATGGTGGTGAAAATATAATATTCAATCTATAGCTTGAGATTTACCAAAGTTGGTACATTCATTATGCCTCTCAAAGATTGCGATGACAATTATTTAGGAGTACCAATAAGTGTACAGTAACGTTTTATGACAAAGACCCATCGTGTATTTATTTGCCTCTGTACTCCACAATTTGAGATTTGTAATAGAAAAAAAATCATATGTGGTTAAAGTGCATTTTTAATAAAGGTCATTTTTATACATTCTGGTTTCACCATGTAGAAATTACAGCAGTGTTTATACACAATCCCCCCCATTTCAGGGCACCATAATGTTTGGGACACTTCGACTTACATGTCATGTAAGTGAAAGAAGTCATGTTTAGTATTTTGTTGCCTATCCTTTGCATGCAATGACAGCTTGAAGTCTGCGCTTCATGGACCAGTTGCTGGGTGTCTTCTCTGGTGATGGCCTGCCAGGCCGGTATTGCAGCCATCTTTAACTTATGCTTGTTTTGGGGGCTAGTCACCTTCAATTTTCTCTTCAGCATATAAAAGGCATGCTCAATTTGGTTCAGATCGGGTGATTGACTTGGCCACTCAAGAATTCACCATTTTTTACCTTTGAAAAACTCCTTCATTGGTTTAGTAGTATGTTTGGGATCATTGTCTTGCTGTAGAATGAACCGCCAGCCAATGAGTTTTCAGGCATTTGCTGGAACTTCAGCAGATAGAATGTGTCTATACACTTCAGAATTCATTTGACTACTACCATCAGCAGTTGTATCATCAATGAAGATAAGTGAGCCAGTACCTTCTACAGCCATACATGCCCAGGCCATAACACCCCAACCACCGTGTTTCACAGATGAGGTGGTATGCTCTGGATCTTGGGCAGTTCCTTCTCTCCTTCATACTTTGCTCTTGCCATCACTTAAGTTAATCTTCATCTCATCTGTCCACAAGACCTTTTTTCAGAACTGTGGTTGCTCTTTTAAGTACTTCTTGGCAAACTATAACTCGGCCATCCTATTTATGCGGCTAACCAGTGGTTTGCATCTTGCAGTGTAGCCTCCGTATTTCTGTTCATGAAGTCTTCTGCGGACAGTGGTCATTGACAAACCCACACCTGACTCCTGAAGAGTGTTTCTGATCTGTCGGAAAGGTGCTTGGGGGGTTTCCTTTATTATAGAGAGAATTCCTCTATCAGCTTTGGAGGTCTTCCTTGGCCTGCCAGTCCCTTTGCGATTAGTAAGCTCACCTGTGCTCTCTTTCTTCTTAATGATGTTCCAAATAGTTGATTTTGGTAAGGCTGATGCTTGGCTGATGCCTCTAACAGTTTTATTCTTGTTTCTCAGTCTCATAATAGCTTATTTGACTTTCATTGGCACAACTTTGGTCCTCATGTTGATAAACATCAATAAAAGTTTCTAAAGGTGATGGAAAGATTGGGTGCTGAGAGCTCTCTTATACCTGCATTAAGGAGGCAATTAAACACACCTGAGCAGTTACAAACGCCTGTGAAGCCATGTGTCCCAAACATTATGGTGCCCTGAAATGGGGGGGGGGGGGACTATGTGTAAACACAGCTGTAATTTCTACATGGTGAAACTAAAATGCATAAGAATACCCTTTAATAAAATCTGACAGTGTGCACTTTAACCACATGTGATTTTTTTTCATTACAAATCTCAAATTGTGGCGTAGAGGCAAATAAATAAATGATGGATCTTTGTCCCAAACATTATGGAGGGCACTGTACATGTTATGCTTGATCTACTTCTACAACCTGTGTTTTATATAATTATGGACTTTCACAACCAAGTCTGATCCACATTGAAAGTCAAGATCAGTTTTAGTACTACCCGTTTACAGCATTGTTGAAAAATGATTAATTCAGCACCAAAAAAAAGTTAAAATAAAGACTCTTATATTTATGATGAACGACTTGGTGTTGGCATGAAAAGCTGTGGTCAAGTGAAAACCTGGATATTATTTGGGTGCATTTTCAGCTGGTCTGATAAGGGCAGTTCCTTCTTGCCTTAAGATATAGCTGTGGAACTCAAGTATTGATACACCAATTTAAGGCAAGCTAAACAGCAGTTTCCATGTCCAATATTACTTTTTCAGAAGAGAAAACATATTATTTGACTTTAACAATTTCATACTGGAGAATGCCAGAAGAAAGAACCGGGATGATCTCATACCATGGCCACTGAGCAGATAATATCAACATTCCAATGTAATGATATTGTATCCGTTCATTAGTGAATATTCTCACCCTTGGTCTATCCTTGTTGGAAATACTTTTGTTCAAATAGCTTTCATGACAATCTTGATTTATTTTCCTACATATTCCTACAAATGCTATGCAACTGCAAAGTCCACCTACACTGATTGTGTTTTGGAACAGTCAGTTTAAACTGAGAATTTTGCAGTTCTCTCATAAATACTGTTGCCCATTAGAGCAGATAGACAGTAATAACATAATGTGCACACCCAATTTACCCCTCATCATTGAATAAACAGTGAAAACTAATCCAGAATACTCAGAACAAATTAGATAAGCAGTCATATTTGTTTAAACCGAAGATACTTCTCTCAAACACAATTTAACTATATGTTAACGATTTGAATAGCTTATTATCATTCCATACTTGTTATTACAAGGCTAATGTCACCCCAGTCATATTGCTTGCTCAAGCATTGCTGATAGATCACACCCAGATACTTGAAGCAGGAGATAAGGCCACACTTTCTTCTTTCGCATCACAAATCTATTTTGCCTCTCTTGAAAGGCTGGTTTCCCCCTGAGTTGCAGAATACAAAGTTAAGCTTCAACTTCCCAAGCTGTTCGCTGGTGATCACGCTGTTTAATTTAATCCATTATTTTCACTTCAGAAACCCAGTCATCGTCCCCGATTGGAGATTTTGTTACTACTGTATATTAAACATTTTCCAGGAATAAAACAGTACAAATAAATATACTGTCAGCACATCAAGTGTGAAAGATTTACCGATTGTAAACACAATAGACAGCTACTGCACCCCTGCATACTTAAAAATATCTAGAAACAGCATTTAGATAGCAGCTTTCAAAATCCAATGAACACCTAAAAAACTGCAATGACAATTTATTTTTTGGAAGCCATTAGTTGTAATATAAATATCTTTAATAACAGTCTAACCATCTTAAGTAGGGGGAGGGGGAGGGGGATGGGTGCGCGCGGGGGAGGGAGATGGGGGGGTGCGCGCGGGGAGGGAGATGGGGGTGGTGCGCGCGGGGGAGGGAGGGGGAGTGAGGGAGAGGAGGGGGAGTGAGGGAGAGGAGGGGGAGTGAGGGAGAGGAGGGGGAGTGAGGGAGAGGAGGGGGAGTGAGGGAGAGGAGGGGGAGTGAGGGAGAGGAGGGGGATTGAGGGAGAGGAGGGGGATTGAGGGAGAGGAGGGGGATTGAGGGAGAGGAGGGGTTAGGGAGGGTAGTTGCCACGTCCACACCCTCTTGCCCCCACCCTCTCTACCCTCCAACCACTGCCTATCTACCCTCACTCCCACCCTCTCTACCCCCTCCCTCTCCACCCTCCGTCCCCCCCACATTATCCCTTTCCCCCTCCCTCTCTACCCCCCACCCTCCCCCTCTAACCCCCCTCTCCCTCTCTAACCCCCCTCTCCCAAGGAATTAAAGAGGGAGGGTGAAGAGGAGGAGGGAGTGCTGGGGGATGAGGAGAAATGAGCCGAGCCTGCGCAGTTGGGAGCTATGTGAGAGTGGTGCAATATTGTGTTGGGGGAACAGGTTGTGTTGCGGGAACGGGTGAGTGGTGGAATCTTGCTTTGGAAAAGCAGATCCAACGGGTCTGCACTTGATCTAGTATGTATACCTATAAAAGTCTCATCTTGTAAGTGTGTTGTATGTGTGTATGTCTGTATGCTTTGTATCTTCCTTAAAACGCTACGCGGTAGCGCTTACATTTTTACATATTCTTCCTCACATTTTTCCCTCCACACCATAATCTGGTTAAGATTTCATCCTATATTTCATGTTATTGATGAATAATGTTTTTTAAAAAAGCCAAAAACCGCTTCTCACAGAGAACCTTTTTCCAGGAGCCTCCAGTGATTATGTCACAATGCCACTCGCCGTGCACCAATCACAATGGGCTCTCAAGCTGCCGAGTGCCACCACCCCCTCCCCCCCGTGTTATACATGATTAAAGCTTCAAACAAAGCCAAAACCACCTTTTAAAACATAAGCTTCCAGTGATGTCACAATGCCCCCCCCTCTCCACCCCGTCAACGGTAGAGTGAACCAGAATATTCCACCACCTTCCAGTGACGTCAGGCGGAAGGCCTCATTTCAAAAACAGCTTCATCAGCTCCCCAACGGTCACTTCTGCACTGCTTGAGGTAGACTCAACAACGTCTTCTGCAATGCTTGATTCTGACTACTTCATTTTCGCCATCTTTAAAGGGAAGATTTATTTTAAAACACCTCGCGGTTTTAAAAAAAAGATTAACCGTGCTTTTATTCACTTTCTCGGCCCCGCTCACTTAGCTCGGCCCCGCTCGGTCGGCTTGGCCCGACTTGTTTTTATTCACTTTCTCGGCCTCGATCGCTTGGCTCCGCTCGCTTGATTGACGTTGGTTTTATTCCTTTTATTTTAAAAGACCTCGCGGTTTATAACTTGATTGCACTAATTTAATATCACATTTAAAAAAGATTTAAGGGCCTGTCCCACTATGGCGAGTTTGTGAGATTGTCATGGTCTTGTTGAATCGCCAAAAAGTTAGCATCCTTCGACTATGTAGAAGACCTCCTATGACTTCCTTCGACAATGTAGAAAACTAGCTTCGACTATCAACAAGCCATTGAAACGAACAAAGGCGATATACTAATACTATCTACGACTATCTTCAATTACCTACGATAACATGCTGACCTAATACGACCTACTTCCACTAAACCTACGACCACAAATGTATCGATTTCCTACATGCCGACCAATTTTTGGCCGCAGAAAGATTTTCAACATGTTGAAAAATTTTCCACAACCATACTGAGGCCGCGACTAGTAACTACTATGCGGGAACTACTCTCGACCATGAAGGGGACTCACCAGAGACCACCTACAACCATGTGTCGACCATGTTGCGAGATTGTGGCGAGCGCAGTCTCCTAAACTCGCCAATAAGGTCGCCATAGTGGGACAGGCCCTTAAAGTAGCTTTTGTTCCGATCGTTGCTTTTGTTCCGATCTATTCACCCCCCCCCCCCCCCCCCCAGTGAAGATCCATTTCGACAACTTTCCTCCAACGATTTACCACCCCCCCCCCCCCCCGCCCGCACGGTAGAGTGATTTCCTTCCACAGGAAAGACTCTATTTTGATCAAATTAATCTGTGCTCATTAACAACTGAGATTGTGCTCAGGCTATTTTTTTAACATCATGCCAAGAAGAGGGAGGAAAGGAGGTGCAGGATGGTCAAGGAATGACAAAAAGGGACAGGGAGAAGTAGTAAGGAGCAGAATGGAACAAGAGACCCAGCAAGAAAGAACTGAACATGTCAGATAAGATCGAGAGAAAAGCGGGAGAGAAGTGAACAAGAGACGCAACAAGACACAACTCAACGTCTCAGAGATAATTGAGAGAGAGAATGGGAGAGAAGGGCACATGACCCATTTCGAGGACATTCCTCCAACGATTCACACATACCCTCCCTCCCCACGTGTTGGGGAACGGGGCCCAATCCTCCCGTGTGAAAGGGACCCAACGGGTCCCATTTCATCTATCTATATAAAAGTATATATATATACCTTTAAAAGTCTCATCTTGTGTGCGTGCGTGTGTGTTTTGCTTCTTCCTCAAAACGTTACGCTTAAAATTTTACATATTCTAACTCACTTTTTTCCCCATCCATGCCGTACTCAGGTTCACTTAAGAGTTCATCCTATATTTCACAAGTCATGATGATTAAAGTTTTAAAAAACGGCAAAAAAAACTGTTCTCTCAAACAGCTTTTTCCAGGAGCTTCCAGTGATGATGTCACAACTCCACTCAGTGCACCAATCACAATGGGCTCTCAAGCTGCCGAGTACCACAATGGTACGTTGCCAACGGTAACCACAACAGAAGCAGAGGTTGCCAAAGAACACCGAGAGAGCGAGAGAGCGAGAGAGAGAGCGAGAGCGAACCCTCCCCAACCCCCCCCCCCCCCTTAACGTAGGGACAATTGATTGCCTCCATAAATTCCATAATTTTCCTTCTCAGAGAGTCTTTTTCCAGTAGCTTCCAGTGATCATGTCACAATGCCACTCACAGTGCACCAAACACAATGGGCTCTCAAGCTGTCGCGTGCACAATGAGACGTTGCCAACAGTAACCGCAGCTGTTCAGAGTCTTTTTCCAGCAGCTTCCAGTTATGTCACAATGCCTCACAGTACACCAATAACAATGGGCTCTCAAGCTGCCGAGTACCACAATGACATCACAGCTTCTCAGAGAGCCTTTTTCCGGGAGTTTTCTGTGATGATGCTATATTTCACATTATTGATGATTAAAGCTTTAAAAATGCCAACTTCACTATTGTAAGGATTCAGGAGAGGATTCTAACTTGTAAACAGGATTCTAACCGATAGAGGCCAGGGAGAGGATGCTGACACAGCTGGGAATGAAGTTACCAGAACTGTCCTTGAATAAGGATTGATGGCATTGTATAGTGGTAGAAGGGGAGTGATAGAGGGGACCCTTATCAGTAGAGACTAGTGATGAATGGGACCCTTGTCAGTAGAGACTAGCTTTAGTTCAGATATAAAAAAAACTGAGACAGGTCAGTTGGAGGTGAGAAAACTAGGCCAGGTCAATTGCAACTGGGCATGCTTAATGAAATAAATGAATGTTACTTACACACCCCTAGTCGAGAAATTGCTCATTATCATGAACATGCTATGTATGATGTGGGAGGTACTGGGGGATATACCTATAGACTGTGCACCTCAGTGCTCTGATTGGGAAGAGCCAGAAGGGGAGGTTATGCCAGCAGAATTGTGTGTATAAAGGGGCTTTACTTTTCTGACTTCGGTGTGTCTCAATTTGGAGAGGCACCCGATTCTGCAGATTCGCAAATAAAAAGCATCTCTTGTTTCCACGCTTTAGTCTCTGAGTAGTGATTGTGAGCACAAACTATATCTCACACAGTGTTGCAATCTTACGTTCGGGAATGGCTTCAATTGGGGGCTATGATTTAGTGGTGCAATATTGCGTTTGGGAGCAGGTTGCGTTGGGGGATCAGGCCTTGCATGTGACAGGGATCCAACGGTTCCCACTTGGTCTAGTATTTAATTAAAATGTTACCATTATGCCTTCATCATTCATGTCTGGTGCTCATTTCTACATTATAACTTTTCTACATTCGATTTGGTTGTTTTGTCCTGCAAAATGTATGTCACTCTTTTGAGACATTCCACTAATGACCTACCTCAATTTATTTTTAATTTTAATATATTCCCCTTTCTTTGGGTTTGCATTTATGGAGGTCTTTTTTAAATATTTCTTCTTATTTTTCTTTTTCCAAGATCTAATGGCTAGTTGTTTCTAAGGTTACCCTTTTAAATAACAAGTACTACATATGTTGACTAAATGCGTTAAATCGAATTAGGCAATTTCTTAATACCCTAGACAATTATTGTACATATATTGCATGTATTGTCAACTGGGACACAGGAATTTCCTTAAATGCTCAAATCAGGCGAAAGCCCTATAAGCATCTTTTAAATTATTTTGGAATAATTTAAATTTATAGCGCATCTTATATACTTACTGCTATTGTTGCTGTATTAATGGTGGCTCCAGCGGGAACAGCCACCATCATGGTGTTGCTACCAGATTTTGTAGGGTCACTAACAGTCATGATTCTCACCCCTACTTTATTTGGGATACCTGCCATGGAAACACCAGTCGCGTCTTCACCAGGCCTCTTGATTGCTTGGCGAGATGGCTGGCCTTCACAGGTAGAAAACTTTGACGCAGAGACTGCATTGCTGTTCTGGCAGGTGATCACTTGCAAAGACTCTGGAGTGTTGGACTGTACAAGCACATTGCCATTGTGCTGAGGCTGAGGCATGGTTACGTTAAAAGTGACTGCTGACGTTCCAGTCGATAATATGGAGTTCCGGTGTGATTGAACTGTCGGATTTGGTACTATTACTGTAGTGTGTCCATGCAATTTCGAACTGGAAACTGAAGAAGGTCCATTGCACATTTTTCCCAGTTGACTAGTCTCACCATCCAGACGACACTGTACATCCTGCTGCCCCTGGTTAAGAATCTCCCCATTCCCCAAGTGGTTAGACCCTACTAATCTCTCACTGGGAACATCCTTTCCCAAGTGTGAACGGTCACCTTTAGCAAAATCAGAATCCCCATTGATCATAGGTCTTTTTAATGCATTTTTAATTTCTACTGCACCAGCTTTTTGTAAAATTGGATCTCCATTTGTCAAGTTTCTCTCGCTGCTAGCTTTTGATTCCTGTAAAACTGATGTGGTTCCCACAGAATTACAATGATTCATCCCTGAGCTGGGGCTCGCCTTCTTACTTTCCCCATTAAGCAGTTTTCCAGTCTGATCAAGTTTTCCATTTATGTGTCCATTGCTCGAATTGTAAGCATTGGTCACAGGAGCATTTTCTACCTGTCCAAAAGTTTGCTCTTGAGATTGCAAATTAAACATTTTCACATCATCAGTTTTCTGACAAACTTTTTTCTCTCCTTCAAGCTCATCTACCATTGAGTTGCTTTGGTTGATAGTAGTACACGACGGCTGGATAGGTTGAGTACTGGTGACTGGCTTACCACTAAAGTCTCCGGAAAGACTGTTTGAGTTTGTATTTACTTGGTTCACATCTGTGTTGGTTAAATTGGTATTTGGTACGACAGTGACCGTGACTTGTTGATTTAGAGGCGATCCCTGGAGAATGGTGTTTGGGCTGGTGGTAGAAATGAACTGGCCAGGAATAAATTGCACAGTTTGTAGGCCTCCGTGTGGCTGTACAATTTGCAAGTTTGGTTGACTCACAACCAGCTGCTGAGATTGGGGTTGAGCACTCGGTACTGTGTTGGCCATCATTTGATAAACTATCTGAGGACTCTGAGCCCTGGTAACAGAAGATGGTACTTGCGGAACAGGAAGTAGGAGTTTGCCACCTTGTGAATGAGGTGGTGGTTTAGGAAGTAATAACTGTTTAATTACGCTGGTTTCACCTGTATTAGGTTGCGGACCTACCATGGAAGGCTGTTGAACATGGACTTGAATTGGGGGCTGCTGGACAGAAACCATTTGCCCACAAGTACTTGGGCTCACCAAAGAAGATGGTGGCATTTGGGCAGAAGAAATTCCACCTGGATTTGTTAGAACAATCTGATGAAAACTGGCAGGGTAAACTTGGCCTTGATGGCCTACTATCACTTGAACACTTTGTTGGGGTTGTTGCTGTTGAAGCTGGGTGGAATTGCTGACAATGGTTAATGGCGTTGAACTAATATTTTGAAATGTCTGTGAAGAGTTTTGGCTGCCTGCAATGGTAAAAGTCTGATTGCTTGGTAGCTGAAGTGCAGCAGCTGATACAACAGTGGTGGGAGCTGCTGTGTATTGAAGGTGCACCTGCACAGGTTGGGCAGTAGAAGACTGAATCAGTGGTCCTTGGGAAAATAAGGCAGAACTTGTAATGGGTTGTGTTCTTGAAGCAAATTGAGAATTAGGCAGCGTCGGATGCAGAACAGAAACTGTCGAGGTTGAACAGGCAGGCTGCTGTCCTGCTAGAGATTGATGAGCAACTGCAACGCGAGGAAGATGAACAGAGGCGGTCATGGTGGGCAGCTGCACTGCAGTAGTAACATTGCTTGCTGCAACTTGAACTAAAGCATTTCCAGAAACTGCTGTGGTTACTCCAGAATGAAAAATTGGATGAACAGTAGATGTTAGTACAGTATTAGGTTGTATTCCTTTGTTTGCAATAGTACAGTACTGACGATGCTGGACAGGTGTAGTTATCACAGGAGGCAGCGGGGTAACACTCTGGGTCTGAGTTGTGTAGAGAATTTGGGCGACTGGTTGACTTGTAGAAAAGGTAGACACAAGGTTTCTGTGCACCTGAACAGAAGGGCTTTGAACAGTAGCAGTACCTAGAAGCAACAGAAAAATAAGTATTTAAATGCAAGATTTATACAATTTTATTGCAATAGCATTCTGTAAAGACGGAAATCGCCTTTTTTTAAATGAATCCAAATATAACTGCGCAAAAGCATTCCATGAATGATTCATAAAAATTGTTCCTTTATTTTTCTCCCTTTGTGTCCTAAATTTTCTGTTCCTCATTTTTGCCTACCACTGAAAGTATTCTGTGAACAATTGTACACCTACAAATATTTAAATGTGTATGCACAAATTCAAACGCAAATTACATCCTCAGCAAATAAATTGTGAACCCTCAGTCATTAATACGTCAAATTCAACTCCAAATCAGTTGGATAATTTAAAATATGACACGTATCACAAATTCATAGAAACTGATAATCCAATATGGAAAACGACAATTTAACTGATCTAGTCTGCATTGACTTTTCCCACTTTCTGCCATTTTGCTAAATCTCTGCAACTTTTATATTACCTTTTGATGACAGAAGCCTGACTGAAAAAGTTTAATGTCAACATTATTATTTTTGCTAGTCACTCTGAATTTATGCTGTTTATCAAATGTTTACCACTGAAAACAGTTTCTTGTAATAAACTTCGTCCAAATCCATCACAAATTTACATTAATTAAGTTCTCTCAGTTTTCACTTCTCTAAAGAAAACATGCCCTCTAATCTATCCATGTAATTGCAATCCCGCATCTTGTAAATATCGTAGATTCATAGAATTACAGTGCCCTGCATAATGTTTGGAACAAAGATCCATCATTTATTTATTTGCCTCTGTACTTCACAATTTGAGATTTTTAATAGAAAAAAAATCACATATGGTTAAAGTGCACATTGTCAGATTTTATTAAAGGGTATTTTTATACATTGAGGTTTCACCATGTAGAAATTACAGCAGTGTTTATACATAGTCCCCCCCCCCCCACCCCCTCCCATTTCCGGGCACCATAATGTTTGGGACACATGGCTTCACAGGCATTTGTAATTGCTCAGGTGTGTTTAAATGCCTCCTTAATGCAGGTATAAGAGAGCTCTCAGCACCTAGACTTCCCTTCAATCTCTCCATCACCTTTGGTAACTTGTCTTGCTGTTTATCAACATGTGGACCAAAGTCGTGCCAATGAAAGTTAAAGAAGCCATTAAGAGACTGAGAAACAAGAATAAAACTGTTAGAGACATCAGCCAAGCCTTAGGCTTACCAAAATCAACTGTTTGGAACATCATTAAGAAGAAAGGGAGCACTGGTGAGCTTACTTATCACAAAGGGACGGGCAGGCCAAGGAAGACCTCCACAGCTGATGACATATGAATTCTCTCTATAATAAAGAAAAATCCCCAAACACCTGTCCGGCAGATCAGATACACTCTTCAGGAGTTGGGTGTGAATTTGTTAATGACCACTGTCCGCAGAAGACTTCATGAACAGAAATACAGAGGCTACACTGCAAGATGGAAACCACTGGTTAGCCCCCAAAATAGGATGGCCACGTCACAGTTTGCCAAGAAGTATTTAAAAGAGCAACCACAGTTCTGGAAAAACGACCTGCGGACAGATGAGATGAAGATTATATCAGAGTAATGGCAAGAGCAAAGTATGGCGGAGAGAAGGAACTGTCAAAGATCCAATGCATATCACCTCATCTGTGAAACACGGTTGTGTGTGTTGTGGCCTGGGCATGTATGGCTGCTGAAGGTACTGGCTCACTTATCTTCATTGATGATACAACTGCTGATGGTGGTAGCATAATGAATTCTGAAGTGTATAGACACATCCTATCTGCTCAATTCTGCAGATAAATGCCTCAAAACACATTGGCCGGCAGTTCATTCTACAGCAGGATAAGCATACTGCTAAAACAAAGGAGTTTTTCAAAGCTAACAATTTGTGAATTCTTGAGTGGCCAAGTCAATCACCTGATCTGAACCCAATTGAGCATGCCTTTTATATGCTGAAGAGAAAACTGAAGGGGACTAGCCCCCAAAACAAGCATAAGCTAAAGATGGCTGCAATACAGGTCTGGCAGAACATCACCAGAGAAGACAGCCAGTAACTGGTGATGTCCATGAATTGCAGACTTCTCCTTCGGATCTGGGAAAGGAAAAGCTAGTTATAAGTTGTAGAGAAAATGGAGAATGACATGGGGTTTTATAGTGGTTAATGGTGACAAAGTGACAATGCAGACATCCGAGTGTAAATTGTTGCAAGTACAGGGCTGTCAGATATGCCCAAGAGATCAGTCTGTGCTACTGGAGGGAGAATAACTGCTAACCTACAGTAGACATGGCCATTTCTGATATCGGCAAAATGGATTAATAGAAATTGTAGAACTTATTATAAGTGTCCAGAATACTACAAAGTGTTGATTCAGAAGATGAGGCATTCTTCCCTGAGCTTGAGTTGGACCGTATTGTAACAGTGTAAGAGGCCATAAACAAACAGTACAGAGTTTTAAGGAAGGTAGACAAAAAATGCTGGAGTAACTCAGCGGGCAGGCAGCATCTCTGGAGGGAAGGAATGGGTGACATTTTGGGTTAAGACCCTTCTTCAGACCAGCATTGCAGTTCTTTCCTACACATAGAGTTTTAAGGAAAACGGGCTGCATGCATATACACGGCTATATGCATCACCCATTCTGTTTTTGAATACTCCAGAGTATGTCATATTGTTAACACTAAATGTGTTCACTAGTTTGACTGAGGTTTTTATTTTGTTTCTTTAAAAAAAAAAAAAAATTCCCTTCAGTTATCAAACTGAAATAGTAACACAATTTCTCTCTTCTCAGATGCTGCATAATGTACTGAGTATTTCCAGCAGTTTGTTCTTATTTGTCTTTGGGACTGACTGTCATACCCTTTAGAAAGCCATTTCTGACCCTCTGATTGCCAGTTCTATTTCCATTTCATTACATCCTCCTCCACTTGAATGGTCTACAATCTGTGTTCAGATTGACTATCCTTCCAACAGTCTGTGTGTCACATAGTGGAGGCATGAAGTGCATAATACCCACTAAGCTATGTCTACGACCAAGGATCATACTTGCCTGATTTGCAATTAAATCCTTTTGTCTCTGACTACAGGGGAAATCTAGTATCTCTTTACCAATTTAACATCTCATTAGACCACTATCTAGAAAACTGAGCAAAGGAATAATAGACAAATATATATAACCTTCTGCCTTTTACTTCATCAAATTTGTGTTCTCATCAATACAATTTAGTGAGCCTCCCAAGCCATCGCTATCTATATATGAGATGCTATTCATTCACCTAGATCAATAACCTTGTGAAATGTTGCTGGTCACATGTGCATTAGCTTACTGATGCTCTTTGTTTACTATCTTCCAAGTAACTAGCAACCCAAAGTATATTTTTGCAGTAATTATGCCATTGGTTGGTTAAACAATAACCAAATTATATAACACCTCAGCACTAATGCAAACCATTTGCACACTGAACCTAATAATTTAAACAGATTGGAAGTTGCTTGCGAAGGTAAACTGGAGCTTCTTCATTAATAAGTTCTATATAGAAGGGTGTGTATAGAGAATACTTGTGATTATTTTAGGAATAAATTGATGACTTTGGAGAGGAGATAGATGAAGCAAAGCCTGCTTCTGTGCTATATACAGTGCCCTCCATAATGTTTGGAACAAAGACCCATCATTTATTTATTTGCCTCTGTACTCCACAATTGGAGATTTGTAATAGAAAAAATTACATGTGGTTAGAAACATAGAAACAAAGAAAAATAGGTGGAGTAGGCCATTCGGCCCTTCGAGCCTGCACCGCCATTCAATGTGATCATGGCTGATCATCCAACTCAGTATCCCGTACCTGCCTTCTCTCCATACCCCCTGATCCCTTTAGCCACAAGTGCCACATCTAACGCCCTTTTAAATATAGCCAATGAACTGGCCTCAACTACCTTCTGTGGCAGAGAATTCCAGAGACTCACCACTCTCTGTGTAAAGAATGTTTTCCTAATCTCGGTCCTAAAGGAATTCCCCCTTATCCTTAGACTGTGACACCTTGTTCTGGACTCCCCCAACATCGGGAACAATCTTCCAGCATCTAGCTTGTCCAACCCCTTAAGAATTTTGTTTCTATAAGTTCCCCCCTCAATCTTCTAAATTCCAGCGAGTACAAGCTGAGTCTATCCAATCTTTCCTCATATGAAAGTCCCGACATCCCAGGAATCAGTCTGGTGAATCTTCTCAATGTTAAAGTGCACATTGTCAGATTTTAATAAAGGGCATTTTTATACATTTTGGTTTCATGGTGTAGAAATTGGTGTAGCAGTGTTTATTTCATGGCACCATAATGTTTGGGACAAAGCAATGTCATGTAAATGAAAGTAGTCATGTTTAGTATTTTGTTGCATATCCTTTGCATGCAATGACTACTTGAAGTCTGCAATTCATGGACATCACCAGTTGCTGGCTGTCTTCTCTGGCGATACCGTGCCAGGCCTGTATTGCAGCCATCTTTAGCTTATGCTTGTTTTTGGGGCTAGTCCCCTTCAGTTTTCTCTTCAGCATATAAAAGGCATGCTCAATTGGGTTCTACAATTTCTATTAATCCATTTTGCCTGTATCAGAAAAGGCCATGTCTACTGCTGATTAGCAGTTATTCTCTCTATCAACAAAATAGAGAGAGTACAGAGGATATTTACTAGAATGTTGCCTGGGTTTAAGCAACTAAGGTTGAACAAGTTAGGTCTTTATTCTTTGGAGCGCAGAAAGTTAAGGGGGGACTTGATAGAGGTCTTTAACATGATGAGAGGGATAGACAGAGTTGACATGGATAAGCTTTTTCCATTGAGAGTAGGGAAGATTTAAACAGGAGGACATGATTTGAGAATTAAGGGACAGAAATTTAGGGGTAACATGAGGGGGAACTTCTTTACTCAGAGAGTGGTAGCTGTGTGGAATGAGCTTCCAGTGGAAGTGGTGGAGGCAGGTTCGATTTTATAATTTAAAAATAAATTGGATAGGTACATGTAGACGGGAAAGGAATGGAGGGTTATGGTCTGAGTGCTGGTAGATGGGACTAGGGGAGAATAAGTGTTCGGCACGGACTAGAAGGGCCGAGATGGCCTGTTTCTGTGCTGTAATTGTTAAATGGTTATATGGTTATATGGGTCTTTGAACCGAAATGTTAATCTCCTGGGTAGACACAAAATACTGGAGTAACTTAGCGGGTGAGGTAGCATCTCTGAAGAGAAGGAACGGGTGACGTTTCAGTCGAGATTCAGATTGATGTCAGGGAAGGGGGCGTGACAAAGATAGATTGTCGTCGGAGACAGTAAGACTAGTGGGAGAACTGGGAGGGGGAGGGGATAGAGAGGGAAAGCAAGGGCTACCTGCAGTTAGAGAAGTCAATGTTCATACCACCGGGAGATCAGGTAGGTTAGGACGGACTGAGC
Organism: Raja brachyura; assembly: GCA_963514005.1. The sequence goes on from OY740804.1 coordinate 12,109,969, forward strand.
AGAGGTGTTCAGCTTGGTCTCGCCGATGTAGAGAAGTTGACACCTGGAACAGCGGATACAGTAGATGAGGTTGGACGAGGGGCAAGTGGAAAGACTGTTTGGGTCCTTGGATGGAGTCGAGGGGGGAGGTAAAGGGACAGGTGTTGCATCTCCTTCGGTTGCATGGGAAAGTCCCTGTAAAGGGGGGTGGTTGGGGTGGTAAGGGACAAGTTGACCAGGGTGTTTCAGAGGAAATGGTCTCTGAGGAAAGAAGAAAGGGGTGGAAATGGAAAGATGTGGCCAGTAGTGGGATCCCAATGGAGGTGTCGAAAATGGAGTATTATATGCTGTATGCGACTGCTGATGGGGTGGAAGGCGAGGACAAGGGGGACTCTGTCCTTGTTACGAATGGGGGGGGGGGGGGGGGGGGGGAGCATGAGCGGAGCTGCGGGATATCAGGAAGCAGGGTGGGAAGAAGTGTAGTTAAGATAGCTATGCGAGTCAATAGGTTTGGAGTATATGTTGGTCAATAGTCTGTTTCCCTTGATGGAGACGGTGAGATCTAGAAACGGTAGGGAGATGTCGGAGATGGTCCAAGTGAATTTGAGTGCAGGATGGAAATTAGTGGTGAAGTTGATGAAGTCAGTGCATTCTGCATGGGTGTAGGATGTAGCATCAATGCCGTCGACAATGTAGCGGAGGTAGAGTTCGGGGATAGGGCCGGTGTACGCCTGGAACTGGGATTGTTCGATGTACCCTACAAAGAGGCAGGCATAGGTGGGGCCCATGCGAGTTCTCATAGCGATGCCTTGGATTTGGAGGGAGTGAGAGGAATCGAAGGAGAAATTGTTCAGGGTAAGACCCAGCTCTGCTTGGCGGAGAAGACTATTGGTAGACTCTGCTAGGCGGAGTTAATCTCCTTATCTTTCTCCAGATGCTAGGTGTTCCCAGCATTTTCCATTTTTATTTCAGATTTTGACCAAATAAAGCTGTTTGGAGTGGCTCACGGGTCCCTAAAATCAGCAACATAATTAGACAAAGCATTACTCGAGAACTAGGAAAAGTGCGTAGCAAACATAATTGTGATCATGGTGGAATTTTAGCCATGGTACATTCTGAGAAATTAGAGAAAATGCATTTTAGAAGAGTTCAAATCATTAATTTTGATGAGTTTTCTGAAATACACAATGGAATCAACAAAGAAGCAAGCTAAAATACATGTTTTTTCCTGCATTGAGATGTTAATAGTAACCTCAGTCTGAGATCTGAGGAAATATTACAAAAAAGCAGAGCTCAGCATGCTGTTGGAGTGTCATACGGATCAGTCAGAAATTAGAGATTTGAAATATAAAAGCAATGATAAAGATATGGAATTAGATTAAAAGTTTGTCAGTAGATAAATAATGGCAAGCGATTCAGGAAATATTTCAATATTCTGAACAAATACACATTCCCCAGGGAAATAAAAACAGGAAAGAAATCCATCGGTGGACAACTAAGGTGATTATGGGAGTATTAGATGGATTAGAACATTGCTGAGTAAAGCAACAAGACTGAGATTGTGAATACAGCAAAGAATGACGAAAAATGATGATGAAGGAGAAGACAGAATGTGAAAGTAAATGTGCAAGACATATAAAACAGATTGTAACAGCTTTGGCAACTACGCAAGAAAGGAACAGAGGCAAAAGCAAACATGGTTTCCATAGAAACAATGAAAGGAATGAAAAAATCATGTTAGAATAAGGCTGATGCATTACACAAATATTTGGCATCTTTCTTCAATGCACAAGACAAATGCCTCAACAATGAGACAGAAGGTCCAAGTCAGGAACATATGTGATCACCAACATGAAGTATTGGAAAAAATTAAGACAAAAAAAAATCCTCTGGAGCAAAAAACATATATCCCACAGATCAAGATGAAGTGGCTGAAGTGCTTTGATACAAAGGGTAATATAAAGCCAAGCCAAGTACTTATCCAAATAATGTGGGATGTTTCTAGATAATTGCAAGTTACAGATAGACACATACTCTCCCATCTGAAGCCAACTCACAAGAATGCCAATCTCTCGATATATCATAAATCTGTGGTGCACAACATAAATCCACACAGCTGGCCCAAGGGGTTTCTTTTTCTGGCCTGCCCAGCAGCCTCTGATGTGGTTCCATGAGCCCAGCTGCTTCTGCAAATGTCTCCAAGGATCCCCAATCCATTGTTTTAGTGATATATGAACAACAGATTAGGGATTCTCGGAGACATTTGCAGAAGCAGCTGGGCTCATGTAGCCACATCAGAGGCTGCTGGGCAGGCCCAAAAAGAAATCCCTTGGGCTAGATTTTGTCTAATACTTCCGTGTTCACTTGACTGGTGTCACAAGGGGCACCCAACGGGTCCTCAGCCGCACGTGCGCAGTTGGGGGAGGGTTGCCTTTGGCGATTTTCAGACTGCCATTTTTATCTCATACTTACGCGTGTACTTGACTGTCCTCACAACAGGGACCCAACGGGCCCACGGGTAAGTTTCCTTCAATTTTACAAAGTAATTTGCGGGTCCTCTATTTGGTTTATAACCTTTAATTTACTTGTTACCATCAACGGCACAAGTTTGAACGCGGCAGTCGCACCTGCACAGTGCGCTCCCACTTGCCGGGCCCGTCAGCTGCGCCTGACAGTTGGGGGCGGTGCGCAGTTGGGGGAGGGTCGTCGGGTGTACTTCACTGCCGTCACAACGGGAACCCAATGGGTCCATGGGTCGTCTAATTATCAAATAAAATTACACCATAGAACATAATGAGCAAGAGTCCATCAAATCGGATACATAATTTAACAAGTTCGTGGCTGATTTAATTGTGCTTTATGACCCGTTCCTCATATTCCACAAACCAATGCCTTGAAACATATTTAGTCCAGACAGTGGCAGGCACTAAAACTCTCGGAGAAGAGAATTCCAAAGATTTGTGGCCTGAAGAAGAAATCTCACCTCCATTTTAAATGGATAAACTGTGGTACAATGTGCGTTCGATTTCATTGCAAAAGAAAAGGATTCTTGTAACGTCTGTCCTGGTGAACTTCTTCAGGGTTTCAATGAGTTTATTGCTAAATATTCTGGTGCTTATATCCATTCAGCTTATCCATTAAAAAAAAAAAAATCATGCACACCTTTTATTTCAGGAATCTACCTCAAATGTATGAGTATCACTTTTTTAGAAATAGAGAACAGAACTCTACGCAATATCTCAAGACTAGCCTGAACAGTTTCAGCAAGACTTTCCTATTATTATATTCCAACTCCCTTACAGTAAAGGCCAATATTCCATTTGTCCTCCTAATTAAATGTTAGTTTATGTTGCACACATGTGGACGCTCAGATCATACTATAAAGCAGCATCACTCCATTTAAATATTTTTTAATTCTATTCATCCTAAAAAAAGCAGATAACTCCTTCTCCACCCAGCTACGTTTTCCCCAGTCATTTAGGTTATCCGTATTACTTTGCAATCTGCGTCCTCCTTGAGACTTGCTTTCATCTTTATAACTTCACCAAATTTAATTATAATGAACTAGGCTCTTTCCGCCACGTTATTAATAAAAATTGCTGAACAGCACAGGTCACAACAGGGATGCCGGGAGCATATTACCAATTATAAAGTGTCAACTAAAAAATGGCCCATTTGCTCCAAACCTCTGTTAGCTAGCCTATTTGCTATTCATAGAAACATAGAAATTAGGTGCAGGAGTAGGCCATTCGGCCCTTCGAGCCTGCACCGCCATTCAATATGATCATAGCTGATCGTCCAACTCAGTATCCCGTACCTGCCTTCTCTCCATACCCTCTGATCCCCTTAGCCACAAGGGCCACATCTAACTCCCTCTTAAATATAGCCAATGAACTGGCCTCAACTACCCTCTGTGGCAGAGAGTTCCAGAGACCCACCACTCTCTGTGTATTGCTTATGTATTACACTTATGTATTACACTTCCCCTGGACCCCCTCAACCCTCCCTCCCCAAATTCTATGGACATTAACCTTTCGCGATTTTGGAAATGTATTTATTACTTTTAGCAACCCAGCTCAATGTTTCGTCAGAAAATTTGTCAAACGTCATATGTGCCATGGTTAATTGTTATGAACTTCTAAATGCGCCCCTACAACTCACTCATGAATACAAACAATTTCCAATGCCCGATGTTACACTGATTAGATCCTGCTTTCCATCTCCATATTTCACCTGACAAATATTTCAGAATGCCACTGAAAGTGGTACAAAATTAATTGAAATCAAATACAAATATAAAGATTGAAGGCAAGAAATCCAATGCCTTACAAAGCAATATAGCTGCATACTACAACTATAGTATGTCTGAATTGCAAGATTTAAAATTCTGCAGGATACCAGAAATAAGAACAGAAGTGTTCAAAGAGGGGCGTCATGGTGGAGCAGCGGTAGAATTGCTGCCTTAGAGCACTTGAGATCCTGACACTGGGACTGTCTGTGCAGAGTTTGTACTTTCTCCTCGTGACTGTGCGCGTTTTCTTCGGGTGATCCGGTTTCCTCCCACGCTCCAAGACGTACAGATTTGTAGGTTAATTGGCTTTGGTAAAAATCTAAAATTGTCCCTAGTGTGTAGTGTAACAGCGACCGCTGGTCGGCGTAGACTCAGTGGGCCAAAGAGTCTGTTTCCACACCATATCTCTAAACTAAACTTAGCCAGTGAAGCAGCATCTGTACAAAAAAAGATGTCCAGGGCTCATTCCTGGAGAATACCTGAAATTTTTCAAACATTGCTAACATTTGAGAAAGTCTTTCACAAAAATTAATTAATCATGCCTCGAATGAAGTGTGGGATGATTTTGTGGAGAATAAACTAATCAAAGAATGTAAAGTTAGAGAATCTAGGAAGAATAAAGTAACAATGACAAATATTTTGTAAACAACAAAAATACTACATTTAAAGCCTCAAAATAATAAAATCAACCTTGAGTTTACCAAAGGTAGACAAAAATGCTGGAGAAACTCAGCGGGTGAGGCAGCATCTATGGAGCGAAGGAAATAGGCAACATTTTGGGTGGAGACCCTTCTTCAGACCCGACCCGAAACGTCTCGAACCGAAACGTTGCCTATTTCCTTCGGTCCATAGATGCTGCCTCACCCGCTGAGTTTCTCCAGCATTTTTGTCCACCTTCGATTTTCCAGCATCTGCAGTTCCTTCTTAAACATTGAGTTTACCAAAAATGCTATTGGATCTCCAGAACTAAAAAAAGGCTTTAAAGATGATTTTAAATGAACTGTAAAAATATTAGCTGTAATTCTGAATCTTAAATAATAAAACAATTTCTGGTTTGCTATTGCTTGGAAGCACTCCGAATAGAAATAGGACTGCTAATAAACTTTAGCATTTGTATATTTATATACATGACTGAAGACACCAATATTTGGCTGAGTAGATAAAATAAAAGGTATATAAAACAAAATACTGGAATAACATGAAATTAAGCTTCTCTCCAGAAGAATCGTCTCCCCAGAGATGCAGCCTGTCCCGCTGAGTTTCTCCAGCATTTTGTGTCTACCTTCGAATTAAGCCAGTATCTGCAGTTCTTTCCCACATAGTTAAAATAAAACCTTTTTTTAACATGAGTACCATCATAAGTAATTTGGATAGTAATCTGGTCACCTGCATGAAATGTATGCATCGTGAATTTCCGTATTTCACGGCAATGAAGACACACCTGCGTCGAAGACGTACCCCACCACCTCCACCGGTTGCGCCTGTGCCGAAAGACACCGCGGCTGGCGGGTGGGCCGGCCGAGGGCGTTGAGGTAGCAGCCGGTTCCGCTGTCCGGTCTCAGTGGGCGCTCGCAGTCAGCCGAGCTATTTCCCTCCCCGGCCACAATGCGGTGGCTCCGCGCCCGGAGCTCCACGGCAGCGGTGAGTTGCTGGCATGATCTCCGATCCCCTCCTTCCCAACGCTCCTGCTCTCCCTGCAACTTTACCTCTGGTGGCCCAGCCAGGTTTACTACTTTGTGCAGCCCAGACCATGCTGACCCGGGCCAGACTCCCCACGCGCTGTGAAAGGAAGTCTCCCTGCCCCAGCGGCGCTGTCCTTTTACAGCCACTTCAAACAGTTCCAGGGTCGAAGGTGTGGCAAGATCCGTGGAGCAGTTGCTACAAGAGTGGCACTGCTCGGCCTAACCTTCAGCCTCCAAGACACAGGTAAATTTTGGGGCCTTATTTTAGAGTAAAAAATTGTGTCTTGGACGCCGGGAAATATGGTAAATGCAAGTTGGATATATTTGCTGTAAAATTCAGTGCAAAATGAATTTCACATTTCTTAGATTTATGGTCTACATCAATTGAAAATGTTATCAAACTAGCTATTTTCGGCAGTGCACACTAGTAGCCGCTCTTCGACTCTTGGAGGTGGAAATTATTCTCATAATCTAAAATATGCTAAAAGCTAGATGGTGATTAGTTCAGTGAAATAGCATTTAATTTCCTGAAAATGAAGACTACAGAATTAAAAGACATTCCCCATTTTCTTACCAATTGCAATGGAATTCAAGGTTGTACTGGACGTTGAACCGGTTTTCATTGTGACCAGGGAATGGTTTGGCATTTGCTGCTCTTGTTGAATTGCTCCAATAGGTAAAGGTACTGCCCTCCGTTTGATCCCAACCACATGAAACTGGGACTGACCATTAGCACCAGCATCTTCTATCTTCTTTATTGTATGATTTGGAAAGGTCAACCTAAATCAGAGAATTATAAAAGCATTACCCAAAGGTGTTAACGTTTTTTAGTGATTATAGCATCCAGACAATGATTTTCCCTTTGCGTGTTTCTTACTTTGCAATTTATACACCAACTAGTCACCATCATAAGCTAAACACGAATGAGTAGAGACATTGTACCTTAGAGTGGCAGGATATAGAATGTGGCCATTCAGCCCACTGTGCCTGTGCCAGCTCTCATGAGGAACTATTCAATTAATATCACTGCCCAGTTTTTCCATCACTCTTTAGATGTATCACCCTTCGTACTTATCCAGCTCCTTTTAAATATCATTAAATCGGCTTCCAACAACCTGACAAAGAGTGCATGTCAGATAACAAAAAAATTCAAAATAAAAGTTATTTCCTTGTCTGGTTCCTTTGTCAATTAACTTAATATGGTGTCCTCTATTTACTGACCCTTCTGTGATTATTCATAATGAAAACCATGAACCACTATTTTTCACTACCCTAAAAGCAATCACAGCTCCTTTTAAATATCATTAAATCTGATTCCAACAACCTGAGTGGATGTCAGATAACAGTATGTTATATAACTGAAATCCTTCCTCCCTAAACAATTCTAGTAATTACTCAAGCAAAAAGCACAAACAGGTGCATTAGATCTGAAAAAAACAGAAACATTATGAAAATATTCAAGTGGCTAAGAATGATCTGATGAAAAGTAGTTGACCCAAATATGTTAACGTCGTTTCTCTTTTCATTGATGCTCTCTGACAAAGTATTTCCAGCATTTTACCATTTTTACTCTAGTACATTTCTGCAAATGTTCTAATGTCACCTTCCTAAAACAGAGGGCCCCAGAAATAAACACAGTAACCTAACATAAGCCAAAGCTATCTCTCATTGAGGTTCAGCTCAACTTCCTTGCTTCTGTATTTTATTCCCGCATTCATTTAAAAAAAAGGGATCCTTAGTTCTAAGTTTAGGTTTATTTAGCTGTGATTGCATTGGAAAACACAAGATATGGAAAATGTTTAACCGGAAATTAGTGCAAACACTTCAATGTGCTGAAAATGTTTTAAGCATGCAACATAAATGTTAAAGCAAAAGTACAACTTTTTTTTTGTTTCTCATTTAATTTGTAAGTTCAGAGAATGAATTAAAGGAGGCATGAGTGGGCAAGAGTGACCATAATATAGAAACATAGAAAATAGGTGCAGGAGTAGGCCATTCGGCCCTTCGAGCCTGCACCGCCATTCAATGTGATCATGGCTGATCATCCAAGTCAGTATCCCGTACCTGCCTTCTCTCCATACCCCCCGATCCCTTTAGCCACAAGTGCCACATCTAACGCCCTCTTAAATATAGCCAATGAACTGGCCTCAACTACCTTCTGTGGCAGAGAATTCCAGAGACTCACCACTCTCTGTGTAAAGAATGTTTTCCTCATTTCGGTCCTAAAGGAATTCCCCCTTATCCTTAGACTGTGACCCCTTGTTCTGGACTCCCCCAACATCGGGAACAATCTTCCAGCATCTAGCTTGTCCAACCCCTTAAGAATTTTGTAGGTTTCTATAAGATCCCCCCTCAATCTTCTAAATTCCATCGAGTACAAACCGAGTCTATCCAATCTTTCCTCATATGAAAGTCCTGACATCCCAGGAATCAGTCTGGTGAATCTTCTCTGTACCCCCTCTATGGCAAGGATGTCTTTCCTCAGATTTGGAGACCAAAACTGTACGCAGTACTCCAGGTGTGGCCTCACCAAAACCCTGTACAACTGCAGTAGAACCTCCCTGCTCCTATACTCAAATCCTTTCGCTATGAATGCTAACATACCATTTGCTTTCTTCACTGCTGGTCGAGTTCTTCATTAGGATGGAGAGTGACATTGTTAATTCAGAAACAATGGTTCTGAACTTAAGGAAAGGTAACTTTGAGGGTATGAGACGTGAATTGGCCAAGATTGACTGGCAATCAATTCTAAAAGGGTTGACGGTGGATACGCAATGGAAGACATTTAAAGACTGCATGGATGAACTGCAAAAATTGTTCATCCCAATTTGGCAAAAGAATAGATCAGGGAAGGTAGTGCATCCGTGGATAACAAGGGAAATCAGGGATAGTATCAAAGCAAAGGATGATGCGTACAAAGTAGCCAGAAAAAGCAGCATACCAGAGGACTGGGAGAAATTCAGAGAGCAGCAGAGAAGGACAAAGGGCTTGATTAGGAAAGGAAAAATAGATTATGAAAGAAAACTGGCAGGGAACATAAAAACTGACTGCAAAAGTTTTTATAGATATGTGAAGAGAAATAGATTAGTTAAAACAAATGTCGGTCCCTTGCAGTCAGAAACAGGCGAGTTGATCATGGGGAACAAGGATATGGCGGACCAATTGAATAACTACTTTGGTTCCGTCTTCACTAAGAAAGACATAAATAATCTGCCGGAAATAGCAGGGGACCGCAGGTCAAAGGAGTACTTGAGTGAAATCCAGGTTAGTCGGGAAGTGGTGTTGGGTAAATTGAATGGATTAAAGGCCGATAAATCCCCAGGGCCAGATAGGCTGCATCCCAGAGTACTTAAGGAAGTAGCTCCGGAAATAGTGGATGCATTAGTGATAATCTTTCAAAACTCTTTAGATTCTGGAGTAGTTCCTGAGGATTGGCGGGTAGCAAACGTAACCCCTCTTTTTAAGAAGGGGGGGAGAGAGAAAACGGGGTATTACAGACCAGTTAGTCTAACATCGGTAGTGGGGAAACTGCTAGAGTCAGTTATTAAAGATGGGATAGCAGCACATTTGGAAAGTGGTGAAATCATTGGACAAAGTCAGCATGGATTTACGAAAGGTAAATCATGTCTGACGAATCTTGTGGAATTTTTCGAGGATGTAACTAGTAGCGTGGATGGGGGAGAACCAGTGGATGTGGTGTATCTGGACTTCCAGAAGGCTTTCGACAAGGTCCCACATAAGCGATTAGTATATAAACTTAAAGCATATGGCATTGGGGGTTCAGTATTGATGTGGATAGAGAACTGGCTGGCAAACAGGAAGCAAAGAGTAGGAGTAAACGGGTCGTTTTCACAATGGCAGGCAGTGACTAGTGGGGTACTGCAAGGCTCAGTGCTGGGACCCCAGCTATTTACAATATACATAAATGATCTGGATGAGGGAATTGAAGGCAATATCTCCAAGTTTGCGGATGACACTAAGCTGGGGGGCAGTGTTAGCTGTGAGGAGGATGCTAGGAGAATGCAAGGTGACTTGGATAGGCTGGGTGAGTGGGCAAATGTTTGGCAGATGCAGAATAATGTGGATAAATGTGAGGTTATCCACTTTGGTGGCAAAAATAGGAAAACAGACTACTATCTAAATGGTGGCCGATTAGGAAAAGGGGAGATGCAGCGCGACCTGGGTGTCATGGTACACCAGTCATTGAAAGTAGGCATGCAGGTACAGCAGGCAGTGAAGAAAGCCAATGGTATGTTAGCTTTCATAGCAAAAGGATTTGAGTATAGGAGCAGGGAGGTTCTACTTCAGTTGTATAGGGTCTTGGTGAGGCCACACCTGGAGTATTGCGTACAGTTCTGGTCTCCAAATCTGAGGAAGGACATTATTGCCATAGAGGGAGTGCAGCGAAGGTTCACCAGACTGATTCCTGGGATGTCAGGACTGTCTTATGAACAAAGACTGCATAGACTCGGTTTATACTCTCTAGAATTTAGGAGATTGAGAGGGGATCTTATAGAAACTTACAAAATTCTTAAGGGGTTGGACAGGCTAGATGCAGGAAGATTGTTCCCGATGTTGGGGAAGTCCAGGACAAGGGGTCACAGCTTAAGGATAAGGGGGAAATCCTTTAGGACCGAGATGAGAAGGAATTTTTTCACACAGAGAGTGGTGGGTCTCTGGAACTCTCTGCCACAGAGGGTAGTTGAGGCCAGTTCATTGGCTATATTTAAGAGGGAGTTAGATGTGGCCCTTGTGGCTAAGGGGATCAGAGGGTATGGAGAGAAGGCAGGTACGGGATACTGAGTTGGATGATCAGCCATGAACATATTGAATGGCGGTGCAGGCTCGAAGGGCTGAATGGCCTACTCCTGCACCTAATTTCTATGTTTCTATGAAGGGAAACTTTTCATAAGGCCAGGAAAGGTTTGGTGCCATACAGGCAAACGGGACTTGTGCAGTTAGGCTAGTTGGTTGGCATGGATGAGTTGGCTATAAGTGCTAGTTTCTGTGCAACACTAAGACCCCATAAGTGCATTCCATAGAGATATCAAAAAATATTTGGGAGGAAAGTAAAACCAAGGGCAATGGAGACGAGGCAGGGGAGAGGAGATCAAGGAGCATTCATCAACTTATTGAACGACTTAGCAGGCATGAGGAGCCATCGAATTATGTTCCTAATTGTTATGTCCATAACCGGCTTTATACGTATACCATCAGGTTAGGCAACATTTGCGATGGGAATGGACGGGTGATACTTCAGGTCATAAGTCATTCCGCAGACAAATTGGAGTATTTGGGGGGGGGGGGGGGGGGGGGGGGGGGGGTAAGGAGCTGGAGAGGAGAGGTGGGGGAAGGGAGACCTGACAAGTTGAGAAGTTAATACATGTGGGGGAGTGGGGTGGGAGAGATGAATGGAGGTGAAAGGGAGACAATAGGGTCTCAGATAGGAAAGAAGGGTAGTGAAAAGTAAAGCCGAAGGAAGCATAAGGAAGGGTGGAGGGGGAGTGGGAGAGCGAAAAGCAGGGGTCGGGGGGGGGGGGGGGTGGAGGTTAAATGGAAATGAGACAGGGATGCAAGAAAAGTGTATGGAGGAGGGGAAAGAAGTAGGGTGACTGGGACAGTGGGAAGAGGCATTAACAAGAGGGGGCATTATGTGGATTTGGGGAATTCAATGTTCATATAATTGGGTTGTAAGCTATTGCCTTATTTTCACCTCTAGCCTTTGTCTCTTACTCTCCCCGTTTGCCAGTCACCCACACCTATATCCACCTATTACTGAAGAAGAGTTTCGGCCCGAAACGTTGCCTATTTTCTTTGCTCCATAGATGCTGCTGCACCCGCTGAGTTTCTCCAGCATTTTTGTGTACCTCCACCTATAACTTGCCAGGCTTTGCCCCAATCCAACCTTTATTTTTCAGATTTTGTCCCCCCTCTTCCAATCAGTCTAATCAGTGGCATTTGCAATGAAAGAATATACAATCAGTACAATCTTGGGAAATACAATATATATAAAATGTTTAACTGGAAATGAGTGCAAACCTGCCTGCCCTGCCAAGTTCCTTCAGCCCTTTGTTTTTTCCCCACTCCAGATCCCAGAATTGGCAGTTGTTGGTATCTCCCTGTACACCTTGCTTAAAATTGTACCATTTGGATAATATTTCAACTTCTCCTGGTCTATAGTTTTTTTCAGCTGTATCTGCTCACATTACCAATCATCTCCGTCCCTGGGTAGTTTATTATTCCCTTGTTGGTAAGGGGTTCCTGACTTTTATATCACCTACATCACCAAAATAATAAGTCCTAACATTGGCCCTGAAAGCAATACAGAATACATTCTTCCATTTCCTCTTTTCTGTCCATTAGCTAATTTTGTATTCATACTGCCATTGACCCTTGAATTTTAGAGGATTTAATTTTGCTAATGTAGCATTCATTTGGTACTTTGTCAAATGCTTTTGAAATTCCACACATTGACACTGCAATTCTCATTGCAAAAGTGGCTAATAAATAGATCAAGTTGGTAAAACAATTTGCTTTCAATAAATCCTTGCTGAATATCATTTATAAATGTACATTTACACAAATAGCAATTAACTTTCTCCCAGATTATTGCTTTAATGAATTTCCCCATCACTAATGGCTAATAACCCTGTGTATTCTTCCACACCCTCTAAAATAAATGGGAACATTTTCAATTCTCCATATCCAAGGTATGTCCTCAGTATCCGCTTGCTTCCAATCTGGACCGTTACTTCTTTATTTGGAAAGCTGCCGAGTTTTTAAGGTCATCCTTTACTGTTTACATTGTCAGCATCCTGGTCTTTTGATGCATGTTTATTAGCACAATCGCTGCATGATTAAACTACATTTTGATGTCTAATCAACCCAAAAATCCCATGGATACCCTCTTACTAATCATCTGTTTCTAAAAATCTTTTGGATTCCTTTCAGTTAGCTACGAGTCTTTTCTTATCCTTTCTTTGCCCTTCATTCGCTATTTATGATCAACTCTTAACACATTTAGTTTGACTCGCGACAGAAAAACCTTCTAATTTTCCTAAACATTATTTATCTGATTTACTTTAACCTCGTACATTTAGTTTTGAATATCCTCCCTTTACTCTTTGTGTGAATGCATTTATAGCCAGTGTTCATTGTTTGAAGGTTTCAATTTTCAAGTATTATTTTGTCTACCAATTTTTGATCCCAACTCACCTGAATTTGCCCTTACTCCAGCTGAGGGCCCTTATGCTTAATGCACCTTGTTCAACTTCATAACTATTCTGAACATGAAATTAATGATTAATTTTCCTAACTCTTGTACTGAACCACTCATATTTTGCTTGAGCAGCATTCAACCCAACGGTACGAATATTGATTTCTCTAATTTCTAGTAACCCTTGCATTCCCTCTCTCTCTCTCTCCCCAATCCTGGTCATCCTGCTAGTTTTACTGTTCGTATCCCTTCGTTCTCACCTCTTCCACACCCAACAATGGAACATTGTGGGCTCCACCTTTCCTTGGTCATCAGTGCTGGCTCTGAACCTTTTCATACCTCTAGTTTCCCTCTCCCCTGAATCTCAGTCTGAGGAAGGGTCTGGACTGGAAATGTCACCTATTCCTTTTCTCCAGAGATGCTGCCTGACCCAATCATTTAATCCAGGATGTTGTGTCTATCTTCGGTGTAAACCAGCATCTGCAGTTCCTTCCTACACAGATTCCACCTGTCCAAATTTCATATCCTGGAACTAGCTTCAGATTACCTCCTTCCTTCCCTTCACTTTAAATAGTTTAAGACTTGATGAATACTGCACAGAATTCCAAATAAAAAATGCATGTGAAGAGCAATTGGATCCTTCAATAATGAGATTCTGTTCTGGTATTCAAATACGCAGTGTATACCTGAACTTGCATTAAATTAAGATTGCCAAAATCTCTGGCCTGTTCAACATTCTAACATCCACTTGGGCACAGAATAATCTAAAAGTTTTAATTAATCAGATCATTTAAATAATACTTTATCTGTTTGGTATCGCATCAGTTCTATCGATGAGTCACTGCATTGAGTTCTTAATAATGGATCAAATAAAAGCTTCATAGAGTGATTCTAAAATAGAGGTCAAGGTGACATAAGTGGTAGAAAAAAAGATTTTGGACTTAGAAAGAATGTTGTAGTAGTACAGGCCGTATGCATCAGTTTAAGTCAGTTTCAATCTGTCGTTTTTATAACCCTCATTTGAAATGACACAATATAAATCGGAAAATGATGACTCTGCGTTTGGTAAGTACTCTGAGCATTTCCAGTGAGATTTCAACTTACCGGAGACATTTAGTAAACCCTGTAGATGTCAGAATGGCACCACTTCCAAGTTTACTGCACAGTGAGAGGTATTCAGAATATAGGTCCACTCGATAGATCGAACTTTCTGCACTTTCTTCAAAGTTGGCTTTCAACCTAAAACAGAACAAAAATTACATGTTATGACATTAATCTTCTATTCCTATATGAGCCATTTTGGAACGGTGGGGGAGTGGAATATCTTAAGGAATTAAAGTAAATCTATTTGTAGCTTGGGACAGTGAACTTTCCCTCATTGCATTAAATGTTTCAGCTGTGCTTTCCCAAACAATGTTATGCTTTCTATCCTATTAATTTAATACACAACCTTATGTAGATTTTTATGTAAAGGACAGGTGGCTTGAAACATTTTTATAGGAATTGGTAAGAATAATAATTTTTGGGCAAAGATTCAAAATGTATTCTAGAGTTTAACCTGTTCAGTGCCACACTCGAGTATACTCAGGACATTGGCAGTATTTGAAAAAAGTGTCAGTGAATAGGTTAAACATTAGTTTAGTTTAGAGATACTGCGCGGAAATGGGTCCTTCCGCACAGCAAGTCGGCGCCGACCAGCAATCCCCATACACCAGCACGGTAACATGGACAAAGCTTGGTTTCAAAAAAACCTTTAGTATGATCTTAGACCACTAAATCAAAAACAATTACATTTTGCAAATGCTGATACTTGAGTAATCATTTGAAAAAAAACACGAGTGAAGTTACAGCTTGAAGGGAGGGGGCAGCACAAGGAAAAATAACACAATGAGTTCAAATGTTCTGATCTACTAAGACAGTCAGGTTATGGAAAAGATCAAAGGAGATGGCAGAAGCAACATTATTTACAGAAAAGCGGGACAAAAATAGCAAGGAATGTGTACTTAATTGAAATGCACCAACTTATGTTGATGACAGAATGATTACAATAACGTGAAGTTCTTGACTGATTAAGGAATAAACAATTTTTTGGTTCAATGCCATTGTGAGAGGTACGGACAGGGGTTTTTGCGGCAACAGACGGGATTTGAGGATGGTGTGCTGCCTTCCTGGTGCCAGGATCCAGGATGTTACGGACAGAGTGCAGACAATCCTCAAGGGCGAAGGTGAACAGCCGGAAGTGGTCGTGCATGTTGGCACAAATGATGTTGGAAAGAAGGGGATGAATATTTTGCAGCGGGACTTCAGAGAGCTCGGAAAAATGCTGAAAAGCAGGACTTCCAGGGTTGTTATCTCCGGTTTGCTTCCAGTTCCTCGTGCTGGCGAGAGCAGGAACAGGGAGATACGGGACCTGAATGTGTGGCTGAGGAACTGGTGCAGGGGGCAGGGATTTAGATTCTTAGATCACTGGGATCTGTTTTGGAGTAAGGGGGAACTGTACAAAAGGGACGGATTGCATCTTAACAGGTGGGGGACCAGCATTCTGGCCGGCAGGTTTGCCACTGCTACACGGATGGTTTTAAACTGAATAAGGGGGGTGGGGTGTCAAATGGGATAATCGAGAACGGAGTTAAAGGGAAAGAGAGTAAAGGGATGGTTAATGACCCCAGAATTAACAGGAAAGAAAGATCACTAAGGGATAGGAGAGTATGGCCAAGTGTAATAGGGATCGATGTGAAAGGGGCCACTTGTCAACATAATTGTATAAGGAGTAAGAGTGTTGTAAAAACAAGCCTGAAGGCTTTGTGTCTCAATGCGAGGAGCATTCGTAATAAGGTGGACGAGTTGAAGGTGCAGATAGCGATTAATGATTATGCTATAGTTGGGATCACGGAGACATGGCTCCAGGATGACCAAGGCTGGGAGCTGAACATCCAGGGATATTCAATATTCAGGAGGGATAGACGAAAAGGAAAAGGAGGTGGGGTAGCGTTGCTGGTGAGAGAGGAGATTAATGCAATAGAAAGGAAGGACATCAGCGTGGAGGATGTGGAATCGATATGGGTAGAGCTGCGAAACTCTAAGGGGCAGAAAACGCTAGTGGGAGCTGTGTACAGGCCACCTAACAGTAGTATTGGAGTTGGGGATGGCATCAAACAGGAAATTAGAAATGCGTGCAACAAGAGTAACACGGTTATAATGGGTGACTTCAATCTGCATGTAGATTGGGTGAATCAAATTGGCAGGGGTGCTGAGGAAGAGGATTTCCTGGAATGTATGCGGGATAGTTTTCTCAACCAACATGTGGAGGAACCAACGAGAGAGCAGGCTATTCTAGACTGGGTATTGAGTAATGAGGAAGGGTTAGTTAGCAGTCTTGTTGTGCGTGGCCCCTTGGGCAAGAGTGACCATAATATGGTTGAGTTCTTCATTAGGATGGAGAGTGACAAAATTAAGTCAGAAACAAGGGTTCTGAACTTGAACAAAGGTAACTTTAAAGGTATGAGATGTGAATTGGCCAAGATAGACTGGCAGGTGATTCTTAAAGGGTTGACAGTGGATGTGCAATGGAAGGTATTTAAAGACTGCATGGATGAAGTACAAAAGTTGTTCATACCAGTTTGGCAAAAGAATAAATCGGGGAAGGTGGTGCATCCATGGATAACAAGGGAAATCAGGGATAGTATAAAAACAAAAGATGAGGCATACAAATTTGCCAGAAAAAGCAGCCTACCGGAGGACTGGGAGAAATTCAGAATCCAGCAGAGGAGGACAAAGGGCTTAATTCGGAAAGGGAAAATAGATTATGAAAGGAAACTGGCAGGGAACATAAAAACTGACTGCAAAAGTTTTTATAGATATGTGAAGAGAAAGAGACTAGTTAAAACAAATGTTGGTCCCTTGCAGTCAGAAACAGGTGAATTGATCATGGGGAACAAGGACATGGCAGACCAATTGAATAACTACTTTGGTTCTGTCTTCACTAAGGAAGACATAAATAATCTGCCGGAAATAGCAGTGGAACGGGGGTCAAATAAGAAGGAGGAACTGAGTGAAATCCAGGTTAGCCGGGAGGTGGTGTTGGGTAAATTGAACGGATTGAAGGCCGATAAATCCCCAGGGCCAGATAGTCTGCATCCCAGAGTACTCAAGGAGGTAGCCACAGAAATAGTGGATGCATTAGTGATAATTTTTCAAAATTCCTTAGCTTCTGGAGTAGTTCCTGAGGATTGGAGGGTAGCTAATGTAACCCCACTTTTTAAAAAAGGAGGGAGAGAGAAAGCGGGGAATTACAGACCAGTTAGTCTAACATCGGTAGTGGGGAAACTGCTAGAGTTGGTTATTAAAGATGGGATAGCAGCGCATTTGGAAAGTGGTGAAATCATTGGACAAAGTCAGCATAGATTTACGAAAGGTAAATCATGTCTGACAAATCTGATAGAATTTTTCGAGGATGTAACTAGTAGAGTGGATAAGGGAGAACTAGTGGATGTGTTATATCTAGACTTTCAGAAGGCTTTCGACAAGGTCCCGCATAAGAGATTAGCATACAAACTTAAAGCACACGGTATTGGGGGTTCAGTATTGATGTGGATAGAGAACTGGCTAGCAGACAGGAGGCACAGGGTAGGAGTAAACGGGTCCTTTTCAGAATGGCAGGCAGTGACTAGTGGGGTGCCGCAAGGCTCAGTGCTGGGACCCCAGCTATTTACAATATATATTAATGATTTGGACGAGCGAATTCAATGCAACATCTCCAAATTTGCAGATGATACCAAGCTGGGGGGTATAGTTAGGTGTGAGGAGGATGCTTGGAGGCTGCAGGGTGATTTGGATAGGCTGAGTGAATGGGCAGATGCATGGCAGATGCAGTATAATGTGGATAAATGTGAGGTTATCCACTTTGGTGGCAAAAACATGAGGGTAGACTATTATCTGAATGGTGGCAGATTAGGAAAGGGGGACATGCAACGAGACCTGGGTGTCATGGTACACCAGTCATTGAAAGTAGGCATGCAGGTGCAGCAGGCAGTGAAGAAAGCAAATGGTATGTTAGCATTCATAGCGAAAGGATTTGAGTATAGGAGCAGGGAGGTTCTACTGCAGTTGTACAGGGTTTTGGTGAGGCCACACCTGGAGTATTGCGTACAGTTTTGGTCTCCAAATCTGAGGAAAGACATCCTTGCCATAGAGGGGGTACAGAGAAGATTCACCAGACTGATTCCTGGGATGTCAGGACTTTCATATGAGGAAAGATTGGATAGACTCGGTTTGTACTCGATGGAATTTAGAAGATTGAGGGGGGATCTTATAGAAACCTACAAAATTCTTAAGGGGTTGGACAAGCTAGATGCTGGAAGATTGTTCCCGATGTTGGGGGAGTCCAGAACAAGGGGTCACAGTCTAAGGATAAGGGGGAATTCCTTTAGGACCGAAATGAGGAAAACATTCTTTACACAGAGAGTGGTGAGTCTCTGGAATTCTCTGCCACAGAAGGTAGTTGAGGCCAGTTCATTGGCTATATTTAAGAGGGCGTTAGATGTGGCACTTGTGGCTAAAGGGATCAGGGGGTATGGAGAGAAGGCAGGTACGGGATACTGAGTTGGATGATCAGCCATGATCACATTGAATGGCGGTGCAGGCTCGAAGGGCCGAATGGCCTACTCCTGCACCTATTTTCTATGTTTCTATGTTGACGGGTCATTAACTTTTATTTTGTTTACAAGAACTGAACGTCACTGGCAATATTATTCAATACAGCAACTAAAATTGAGAGCTGGAACTGAAGCAGGGTTTCGGCCCGAAACGTGCCTATTTCCTTCGCTCCATAGATGCTGCCTCACCCGCTGAGTTTCTCCAGCACTTTTGTCTAACTAAAATTGAGAGTTGGGATTGGATTTTTTTCTTCTTAAACAGGAGCTGCTGTATTGCCAGACACACTAGTTGATTCAGAAACATATTAAGGAATAACTAGTAGGGCGGTCACGGTGGCACAATGGTAGAGTTGCTGCCTTACAGCGAATACAACGCCGGAGACCCGGGTTCGATCCCGACTACCGGTGCTGATTGCACAGAGCTTGTACATTCTCCCCGTGACCAGCGTGGGTTTTCTCTGAGATCTTCGGTTTCCCCCCGCACTCCAAAGATGTACAGGTTTGTAGGTTAATTGGCTTGGCAAATGTAAAAATTGTCCCTCGTGGGTGTAGGATAGTGTTAATGTGTGGGGATCGCTGGTCGGCGCGAACTCGGTGGGCCAAAGGGCCTGTATCTCTAAACTAAACTAAACTGCATGAAGCAGAAGATGAAACTTAGAGCATGGAAACTATGCAGGACAGTGAACTTTGTTTTTGATTGTTCCTTCAAAAGCAAAGCACAGACACATGGGCCAAATAGCCTATTTTGTGCTCCTATCTTATAATTTCAAAGAACTTGGAGGAATAGGGAAATTCAACAGTCAATGCATGAGCTGCAACATAAACCTCATGCATTTAACCATAATGGCAATTTAGCTTCACAGCCCATAAGAATAAAAAAACAGTTCTCCTTTATGCTGAAAGGCAACCTTGTTAGAAGTTCTGGTATGCTCAGACAAGTTGGCAATTTGAGTGAGACAGGTTGCATTGAAGAATTAACATAGTCAATTAAAGTATAAGAGAGAAAAGACAACTCATCACGGTGGGGTGGTAGTTTTATGAGAATAGAATGGCATTAAGTATTAGAGGTCACAGACATTAATAAAATTATGACACTGCTGTGAACTATCCAAACAAGTAATGGTTTCAGTAAGAATTTCATATGAAAAGTGATGTGGAAAATGTGCCGAAATAGCACAATTATACTGAGGAGAATCAAATAAAAAGAACTTTATAAAAACAAATTTCACTTACCACTGGCATGTAAATGCCTCGCTGTCCAATTCCAAGAGGCCAACAGGAGGGACTGCAACAGGTCTGGGTGCTTTGGAAATCAGAAGACATACCAGAAGTCAAACAAAATCTGTTCTAATTTAGCTGGAATAAGCAGATGCTAATGACCAGTAGTCACACTTGCCAACTTTGCATTGAATTGCAGTTATCTCTTCCAATTCTGAAAATTATTATTCTTCTGTAGCAACCAAATCCATTAAATTAAATAACTAAAAGTTACATTTGTAAGAGAACGCCATTAACCTGTGTGTAATTAGATTAGTTTCTAATATTCTAGTAAAAGATCCTCAATAGCAAGCAAGTTTAGTGCTGGAATTACCATTAGGTTTGAGATGAACCACTGCAATCATAGGATAAAAAATAGCTTGAACGCAAACTTTCAGATCAGCACAATTCACTTAAGAGATTAGAAACAGAAACCCAATTCAATTTCCCCTTTCCAGGAGAAAGAGTGCTGCTCCACCACGGTATAGGTTGAGATTAGGTGGTTACCTAATATGATATCCAAATGCAACAGATGGATAATTCTGATCACAAGATTAGATTTATATAAACCACAAGATAAAGATAGCTACACAATGCACTCATTCTGAAATACTGTATCTTAATAACGGCAAGACTTCTTTGCTTCATCTTATGTATTTCACACACATTAGTTAAATACTAACAAGATCTTAAATACTAACAAAATCTTTAACAAGATGCAATGGAATTAAATACTATACCTGCTGCAGGGACGTTGTGGTTTGAAACATTGTCTGACGCAACTGGCCAAGTGGTCTCGGATGCTGGTCTCGGATTGCTCTGCTGTTCAACTACCTTGACTGCTGCTAACGCATCAGGGGGGAAGTTCTGTGTATCCACAGACACCAGGCATACAAGCTGATCTGAAGTTTTTTATTTAGTAAAGTATTAAATCAAAAAAGTTACATACAAATCAGAACATCTTATACCTATGGGCATACTGGAAACAATATTAAGCCAAATATACAGAACAATGAATGGCCGTGCTGGCTCGAAGGGCCGAATGGCCTCCTCCTGCACCAATTTTCCATGTTTCTATTTTCTAAATAGATTAGTAGAGAAGAATTTCAAAAATAGAAGCCTACATTTCTGCTTTTAAATCAGCAGCCACCTGAATTAACATAAGTGGTTTTAGATTTTTCTGAGAAAGCAAGAGACACATTTCTCGGACTAAAAGACTTTCATCCCATAGCTTGAAGAGAATTGGGTAGCATCATGGGTGTCCTTATAACTTTCAAATTTGATTCAGGTATCATATCTTTGGATTGGAAAATATTGCATTTCACTCTGCTAGTTAAAAACATTAAAAAGAGGGAAGTTAGGAAATTATACGACTGTTATAATTTCTCAGATAACTATTTAAAATATTTTCCATCTATTTCCCTCAAGAGTAGACAGACAAACACAAATGTTTTATACTTTGAACTGGTATCTAATGAGGCAGGTAGGAGAATGATTAGAGATATTATTTATAAGAACACACGCAAGGCATCTGATACAATTTTCCATATGAAAAACTTGAACTCCACAGAATTTAGGGGTAATTACTCATCGGTTTAGAAATGTTTATAAAATTGAGCAGCAGAACGTGTGGAATAGTGACCACATGCATCTAAAGGTAATCCATAACAATCTGTGGTTTGGATGAAACAATTTATATTTCTAAATGGTTTATAAGATAGATGTGATAGAAAACCATGCTCATAATACAAAGATGAGAAGCTGTGCATTTAAGTAATCATTAAAATAGAATAATCAATAAATTAATTGGAGGGACATAGATAGCCACAGCATTAGATTTCAATGTAGGTAAAGTGAGGTCATCCACATTAGACCTATGAAAGGCATAGAAAAGATGTTCAAAATGGTGAATGTCTAGAAAGAGTTGAGGTCCAAAAGATGAAAGGGTTAATATATGTAGGCCATAATAATGTGAATGAAATGAATGAAAGATACGGCATGGAAACTGGCCCTTCGCCCACACCAACTATTGATCACCCGTTCATACTAGTTCTATGTTATCCCACTTTCTCTGGTTCTGATTCTGGTTCTGGTCATCCAGTCCCAACACATTAGCGACAATTTACAAAGGCAAATTAACCTACAAAACCATGTGTCTTAGGGATGCGGGAGTCTGAAGAAGGGTCTCGACCCGAAACGTCGCCTATCTCCTTCGCTCCTTAGATGCTGCTGCACCCGCTGAGTTTCTCCAGCCTTTTGTGTAACCCCCGGGAGAATAACCACGTGGTCACAGGGAGAACATACAAATTCCGCAAGGACAGCACCCGAGTTCAGGTTCAAACCTGGGTCTCCGGCACTGAGGCAGCAGCTCTACCAGCTGTGCTGCTGTGCCACCCTAAATATCCAAAAGAATAATCAAAATGGATTTCTTTGCTGAGGTCTGATTTTTTTAAATTTGTTCTGTGGGATTTCAGATGACTTAAAATGATTTTCACCGTCTATTATAAATGCAGCACTTTCTCTTGTTTGTCAACATAAAGGAGATATATTCAAAATGGATTCCACCAAACTTTATTCTTTTGAGGACACAAACTTTACATATTAGTTACAGAAATGACGCTTGCTTCTGGATTTTCCAAAAACAAAAAACTAGATTTCTTGATTACTTGCCCAGGACAATGGGACCAATATATTTGGTGTATACACATAAGCACTTAAGTGTACAGGTACCTGATTGCTCTCCCCATGTGTTTTTTATTTTATTCTTCATATTCAACCCTTCTATATTTCTAGTTCTTATAATTTTTAAACATTAGGAATTGCAAAGAAAATCCCTTTCTATCCATAAAATAAGGCAATGCAAATATCTCGCCATGGGACAAACATAATCTAAAGTACCAACTACTGAATGGAGATAAAATCATGGGGAACTTAGACTTGTATGTAATCTTCTTCTAATCAAGTATCTATACAAATAAAAATTATTACTAATATCAGTGTTATCCTTTGTGAATAAAAAACAGGCATCACCCACATTTCACCATTTCAACTCACCAATACTTCTTTCGACTTTGATGATTTTGGTGCAGGTCATCTCTCCCAGACTTGATAGCATGTACAGAGCTTCCAAACTAGCAAGTAACAGCAATATATCTTGGAGAGATAAATGGTTCACAATCTCACGATAGGATTCCTGTTCCACACATTCACAGATAATATCTACATTCTCTTCAATTTTGCAAAGTTTAGCCAAGATCTCCATACCTAAAATCAAGAAAATATATCAATGCTAAACATTATTATTACATATTAACACTGTTTTAACATGCACAATTTAAATGGCTTTGCATTTAAAAAATAAATTGGGAGAGAAAACAGGTAAACCATGAATCATACAGTTAAAACTAAAAGGTGGTGATCCTGCAAATTCAAGTCACTCCCATTGCCACCTGCTTACCAAAGTTCTGAATAGCATGCAAAGTAGGTGCCCCCTCATTACATTAGCAAAGAGTAGGATTGAACGGGTCCTTTTCAGAATGGCAGGCAGTGGTGAGTGGAGTGCCGCAAGGCTCGGTGTTGGGGCACCAATTGTTTACCATATATATATAAATGATTTGGAAGAGGGAATTAGGAGCAACACTACAAGTTTGCGGATGACACAAAGCTGGGTGGCAGTGTGAACTGTGACGAGGATGTTAGGAGGTTGCAGGATGACCTGGACAGGTTGAGTGAGTGGGCAGATGCAGTATAATATAGATAAATGTGAGGTTATCCACTTTGGCGGCAAAAACAAGGGGGCAGATTATTATCTCAATGGGGTTAGGTTAGGTAAGGGGGAGGTACAGCGAGACCTGGTGTCCTTGTACACCAGTCACTGAAAGTTGGCGTGCAGGTACAGCAGGCAGTGAAGAAAGCTAATGGAATGTTGGCCTTCATAACAAGAGGATTTCAGTATAGGTGTAAAGAGGTTCTTCTGCAGTTGTATAGGGCTCTGGTAAGACCACATCTGGAGTATTGTGTACAGTTTTGGTCTCCTAATTTGAGGAAGGACATCCTTGTGATTGAGGCAGTGCAGCGTAGGTACACGAGATTGATCCCTGGGATGGCGGGACTGTCATATGAGGAAAGATTGAAAAGACACGGCTTGTATTCACTGGAGTTTAGAAGGATGGGGGGGGGGGGGGGGGATCTTATATAAACATATAAAATTATAAAAGGACTGGACAAGCTAGATGCAGGAAAAATGTTCCCAATGCTGGGCGAGTCCAGAACCAGGGGCCACAGTCTTAGAATAAAGGGGAGGCCATTTAAGACTGAGGTAAGAAAAAAAATTTCACCCAGAGAGTTGTGAATTTGTGGAATTCCCTGCCACAGAGGGCAATGGAGGCCAAATCACTGGATGGATTTAAGAGAGGGTTAGGTGGAGCTCTAGGGGCTAGTGGAGTCAAGGGATATGGGGAGAAGGCAGGCACGGGTTATTGATAGCAGGCGATCAGCCATGATCATATTGAATGGTGGTGCTGGCTCGAAGGGCCGAATGGCCTCTTCCTGCACCTATTTTCTATGTTTCTATGTTACATGTCTGGAATAGTAATACTGTGCCTTGAAGACACTTTAGTAGTTGAGTGCAAAAGGTACGATCATTCGAAATAGTTATCCTACTTAGTCATAGTCAGAGTGTGAAACAACATGGAAACAGGCCCTTCGGCCCAACTTGTCCACAGCCAACGTCCCAGCCACACTAATCCCACTTGCCCACGTTCCATATCCCTCCAAAAGTCCCTCCTACTTCATAGGATTTTTTTCTAGTCTCCAAATGGCCTCCCCTTTTAACACAACTCAGACACCCAACTAAATATTGAAGAAATCAAGGTAATGCATGGTCAATCAGCTATGCTGTACTGGCCATTGGTATGCAATTTGTTGGTGAGAGCTGCTGCCTCACAGTGCCAGAAACCCGGGTGCTGTCTGTGTGGACTTTGTACATTACCCCTGAGACCGCGTGGTTTTCCTCCTGGTGCTCCAGTTTCCTCCCACATCCCTAACACATGCAGGTTTGTAGGTTAATTCATCCCTTATGTGTAGGGGGTGGATGAGAACATGGGAGAACAGCAATAGTGTGATCGATAGCCACATCGATGGGCTCGGAGGGCTGAAGGGCCTGTTTCCATGATGTACCTCTAAGCTAAACTAGGAAGGAAAATTGAACACATGGAATGGCCTTTGCAAAACCTGGATGTGAATGTACAGTGCCCTCCATAACGTTTGGGGGCAAAAACCCATCATTTATTTACTTGCCTCTGTATTCCACAATTTGAGATTTGTAATAGAAAAAAAAAATCACATGTGGTTAAGGTGCACAGTCATATTATAATAAAGGCTATTTTTATACATTTTGGTTTCACCATGGAGAAATTAGTGCAGTATTTATACATAGTCCCCCCATTTCAGGGCATCATAATGTTTGGGACACAGCAATGTCATGTGAATGAAAGTAGTTATGTTTAATATTTTGTTTCATATCCTTTGCATGCAATGACTGCTTGAAGTCTGCGATTCATGGACATCACCAGTTGCTGGGTGTCTTCTCTGGAGATGCTCTACCAGGCCTGTATTGCAACCATCTTTAGCTTATGCTTGTTTTGGGGGCTAGACCCCTTCAGTTTTCTCTTTAGCATATAAAGACATGCTCAATTGGGTTCAGATCGGGGGATTGACTTGGCCACTCAAGAATTTACCGTTTTTTAAGCTATGAAAAACTCCTTTGTTGCTTTAGCAGTATGTCTGGGATCATTGTCTTGCTGTAGAATGGCCAATGAGTTTTGAGGCAGTTGTTTGAACTTAGGCAGATAGGATGTGTCTATACATTTCAGAATTCATTATGCTACTACCATCAGCAGCGTATCATCAATGAAGATAAGTGAGCCAGTACCTTCAGCAGCCATACATGCCCAGCCCCAACACCGTGTTTCACAGATGAGGTGGTATGCTTTGGATCTTGGGCAGTTCCTTATCTCCTCCATAATTTGCTCTTGCCATCACTCTGATATGTTAATCTTCATCTCATCTGTCCATAAGACCATTTTCCGGAACTGTGGTTCCTCTTTTAAGTACTTCTTGGCAAACTGTAACCTGGCCATCCTATTTTTGTGGCTAACCAGTGGTTTCATCTTGCAGTGTAGCCTCTGTATTACTGTTCATGAAGTCTTCTGCGGACAGTGGTCATTGACAAATTCACACCCGACTCCTGAAGAGTGTTTCTGACCTCTCGGGCAGGTGTTTGGGGGGGGGGGTTTCCTTATTATAGAGAGAATTCTTCTAACAATAGACAATCGGTGCAGGATTAGGCCATTCGGCCCTTCGAGCCATTCAATATGATCATGGCTGATCATCCACAATCAGTACCCCATTCCTGCCTTCTCCCCATATCCCTTGACCCCACTATCTTTAAGAGCCATATCTAGCTATCTCTTGAAAGCTATGGAGGTCTTCCTTCTCCTGTGGAGGTCTTCCTTCTCCTGTCAGTCCCTTTGCGATTAGTAAGCTCACCAGTGCTCTCTTTCTTCTTAATGATGCTCCAAACAGTTGATTTTGGTAAGGCTAAGGTTTGGCTGATGTCTCTAACAGTATTATTCTTGTTTCTCAGTCTCTTAATGGCTTCTTTGACTTCCATTGGCAGAACATTGGTCCTCATGATGATGAACAGCAATAAAAGTTTCCAAAGGTAATGGAAAGACTGGAGGAAAGACTGGGTGCTGAGAACTCTCTTATATCTGCATTAAGTAGGCAATTAAACACACCTGAGCAATTAGAAACCATGCCACGCGTCCCAAATATTATGGTGCTCTGAAATGGGGGAGGACTATGTATAAACACTGCTGTCATTTCTACATGGTGAAACCAAAATGTATACAAATTGCCTTTATTAAAATCTGACAATGTGCACTTTAACCACATGTGATTTTTTCTATTACAAATCTCAAATTGTAGAGTACAGAGGCAAATAAATAAATGACGGGTCTTTGTCCCAAACATTATGGAGGGCACTGTATGTGGGCTGATTGACAAGTCTGCTCACAACACAAAAAAATGTGCGTTGTAAAAAGTGAAGGAGATTTCGAAAGGATACATAGATCAATTGGAAAGTTGGATGGAGCAACGGCAGTTGGAATTTAATCCATGAACACATGAGGTAATGCATTTTTGGACATCAAATACTACAGGACACATTCAATAAAAGACAGAGACCTCAGATGTATTGATGTGCAGAGGGATCTTGGTCTACTAGTTCACAGCTTCCTGAAAATGGTGGCACAGGTGAATAGGGGAGTATAGGTAGCATTTGGTATGCTTGCTGTTATAGACATTGGGTATAAGAGTTGGGATGTCACATTGCAGCTGTGCAAAACATTGGTCAGACGGCATTTCAAGTATTTTGTACAGTTCTGGTTTCCACACAGCAGGAAGGAAGTGGTAACATTGGAAAGAATCCCATGGATTCACCAAGATTTTTCCTGGTAGAGAGAGCTTTACCTATGAGACGATTGGCTGGATTTATTCTCAATGGAATGTAGAAGGCTAAGAGATGATGTTAGAGAGGTTTGTTAAATTATGAGGGCATAAATAAGATAGTCACAGTCCCCTTCCCTAGAGTAGGGGATTCTAAAACTAGAGGGGATTGATTGAAGATGGGGGGGAATGATTTTAAACAAAACTTTCCAAACAATCGTGGCGGGTACATAGAAAGAACTGCCAGAAGAAGTGCATAATTACAACATTTAAAAGATATTTGGACAAGTACATAGATAGGAAAGGTCTAGGAGGACCATGGGACTAGCTTAGATAGACTTGGGGGAGGCGGACAGAAAGGCCAGGAGCTGGGAGGGGAGAGGAGCTGGGAGGTAAGGAGGAGGCAGCAAAACGTCACGGTAGGGAGGAGGGGTGGATAGGTAGAGAGATGGCAGACGTACCTCGAATTCGAAACCACTTGTCTGAAGAATGAAGGCATTTTGTAATGGTGTGAAAAATCACCTGGGTACTCTGGAAATCTATGGGATCCAATTGCAGCTGTAGAGAAAAATAAACATGAGAATAAGCGAGTTCGGTATTACAACTGCGCATGCCCAGGTCATGGGTCATTCCGGATAAACAGTCTTGCCAGCTGAGCTACTGTGTGTGCGCGCGGACCGACATATTCATTTCAATGTGATTTATACATAAATGTCTCCGTCAAATATGTCAGCAGTAGGCCACAGCGTACTGCAGGCTGCACAAATCCACAATTGTATCTATTTAAATTATTGACTCAATACAGCACCAGCCTTGAAAAATTAAGAACGCCTGGAACAAACCTGTCAATTATCAAATCCCTGGCATTAGCCCGAGTCACAGCCATTCAAATCCGATATTGATTTACACAAATTACAAGTTGTGTGGTCAACCAATTTATGACAGTCCTTACATTCCTATCTAAACAACCTTCCTGGATTGAAGGAAACGAGGAGCATGTGCTGTGTGAGGGGTAGGTTGGAAAATTCAGATTGGATTTGAACAAGCTGGTTAAACTTTCAAGCTGGGTTGGCTTAAATAAAGATGCTGTCACTTTAACCTCTGTGGTTGGTTCCAATCTGTCAGGGCACATAGTTGGGAGCTGGGTCCGGGTGATCAGGCGGTGATCAATATGAGAATTTACAGCCAAACTAGAGGATTCACTCAGGAGTGGGCCGCTGCTCCCCAGCTGACGGGACCTGTTCTCGCTCTCAGTGGGCGAGTGGGCAAACATGGAGCCAACCTGTAATATGAGTGGGAGCATTTTCTCAGTCAGACTTCGTCGACAGTTGGGGTGGGGGATCTGGGAGAGAGCTGGAGATGCCGCACAGACGGCACAGTTTAATAACAACCCATTAAAATCCTCCCTTCGGCCACTCGGCAACCTGCGGTGATCTGATTTGACAGCCCTCTCGCTAGCTCGCTGCGTGCCCAATCCTAACACAGAGCCTCCACAAAATCTTAGGGCTTCAGGCAACACCTGCACAAAGAGCCTCTGCTAACAAGGGCTGGCAAACTGTGCTGGTCAACGTGCACTGGGCGAGGTGGCTGGGGGAAACGCACTGCAACCACCGCAAACTTTGAGTAGCACAGACCCTACACTCAATGTATCCAATACTAAACGGCAGGCATTTTGTAGTTAAATGTCTTTTATCGGATAGGCGGCTCCTTCACAGGGCCAACCCTGTACTCAGTTTTCCTCAGAGATGAATCTTTGCCTTAACGGTACCTTCACACTACCTGTAGGTAAAGCATCAGCCCACGCTGATAGTCGCTGCCTACCTCAGATTAAATATATTTTTACACATAAATTATGAATAAAGATATGAAAATGTTTCAAACACAAGTAATATTTTCTTCTTCCAGTAGCAAACACATTAAGGATTAAATGAGAATAATAAACTCTTTAACTTCTTGAATATCTCATAATTGCATATTAATGAACTGAACTAGAACTGTGGGTAAGTAGTGTGTGAACAGCAGAACAAGAAAGGAAGTTACTGAGTTGACAGAATTCTAGATTAATTCCTTGGTAGAATAGTTAACAATTTATACAGTACTATGTTCGCTTTTTAAAAAAAATCGCAAATGACCTTTGACAAATCCCATGACTCCTTGCGTTTATTGAGATACCGAACTCGCTTATTCTGAAAGCTGAATTGATCCAAGCAAGTCATGTAGTAATGTTGCTAACTGCAAATATGCACATTAATCGATTCTGATGAAGCAACTTGAAGTGGTTTATGACAAAGTTAAGCAAATTCATGTCGTATATTTGGCAAGCTCGCATCTTATCAAATTCCAATCTGTACCACAAAGTTCCCTTATCTGCTATGATGTTGGCATCTTTATACACTGTTAAGTGCACTGACGTTGTTTTGAAAGAATTTGGTAAACTGGTTAAAGCAACCAAATCCAGTAGGAAGGCCAAGACAGGAAGTGTGGAAGGTCTGATAAGACCACACTGCATTTTTTTTTAAAGCAAGAAGCCTCATTAGTATGACAAATAATCCCAAGGCCTGGATTAATGCAATAGACAATAAGGGCAGGAGTAGGCCAATCGGCCCTTCGAGCCGGCATGGGAATGAGATATTGTAGCAGTTACATAAATGTTAATGAATGGGCAAGATTGGCAGCATTCTGGAGTATTGATGCTTCCAGCGTGACAGGAGTTGAGCTAAGGGAGGAGGGAACTTGTACTATTAGGTCAATGCAGGCAACAGAGATTAGTATAAATAAACATGATGGTCAGCATAGTTGTGGTGGACCAAAGGGCCTGTTTCATGCTGTAAACATTTTGACTATTATGTAGTAGTTTGTTTTTAGCAACACTAAATATCTTTCCTTTACTCTCTACTGCTCAATTTAATACTCAAAATGTCGTGTTCTATGGATAAGACCCCTTATTTATCGCATTCAAATTAATTTAAGTATCTTAAATGTAAAGTATCCAAATTCCTCCTTAACTAATTAAATATTAGAAACCTAATGTGTAATTTGTGGAATACAAAACATTAAAATCCCTTTAACTGCCTCAAGGCTTTTATAAAAAGTTTTAATAAAAACGTCAAATAAAAATAGTTAATGTCCGTCAGATGATTTCTACCCAACTAACTATTAAAACCACCTTCCCCATCCTGTGAGGAATCTGGCTGCAAACCGACAACATTTAAGGTACTGCAAAGTTGGGTATTTCAATTTCTTTGTCAGGAAATCAACTAAATGGTGGTGAATAAATAATTTGCCCATCGAACACCGATGCAATGTCAAGTGGATATTCAGATTGAATAATCCATAACCTCTGATGTAAAGGTCAATTTGAAATGCTGCAGTAATGTAAATATTACTGTAGATTAAATTAGTAAGAGATATTTCTAGTTTCAAACTATGTGCTTTTCATATTTTTTACAATTCCAAAATATTCAACATGGAGCCGCTCAGCTCAATCCACAAATGGAAAAACAAAAATCTTACCTCTGCCATTACATTTCCCAGCGTATCCAATCCCATTTGCTTAAGTGATACATGTTTACTGTGAGCACATAGCAGCAGAAACCTCAGGCACGTTCGGTTAGCTAATAACTTGGCGTTCCCTTCTTCCATGGACAAATTGTGGATGATAACAGCTATTTGAAGCACCCTTTGTCCTTCCAGGTCATTGATACCCAATTTCTGTGGAGGGTGGAACAAGACAGAGTCCCATCCATCATCGCTAGCAGCTTCTACCATAAGGAGTAAACATTGAAACAAAATTACTTAATTATGATATTTTGTCATTTTCCACACTCTACAATATAGGTTTCAAAATATTTAAGTAGAATTCTAGTACAGAACTGCATATTGATTCAATACTAAACATAAATGGTTAATTAAAATGAGTAATATACCCCATTAAGTAGAATCACTACGTTAAATATTTTGACATTTAACTCGACTACAATTAAAAAGCACAAACCAACTGAAATCTGTGCAAGTAGGCCACGTCAGGTTTATAAAAGACAAAGAATTGCAGATGGTGGAATCTAGAGTAAAACATAAAGTGTAGGAAGGAACTGTAGATGCTGGTTTAAACTGAAGATAGACACCAAATTATGGAGTGACTCAGCAGGACAGGCAGCATCTCTGGAATGAAAGAATCGGTGACATTTCAGGTTGAGACCCTCCTTCAGACTGAGAGACTGTTACTCCAGCACTTTGTTGTGCTCAATTTTATGTTCCAATTTTCTTGTGCTATAAATCACAGATTATTTTGAGACAAGAAAGATACCTGCCAATGGCAGTCAATTAAAATGGGATTTGTTGCAAAGAGCTTGACAGATATCATTGGCAAAATAGCCAAATTAAGACATTTTAATTCTATACTAAGCATGTAACTAAGGAGGAAACATACTTGCCTGTGTTTCTATTACATTTAAATCAAATATTTGCATAAATGTGCTCTCACCTCTAAAGCTTTTGCTTACTTATGTTTCAGAGAAGATTCATGGGTACAATTTAGACATTGAATTAACTGGTAAGTTTTGGCACTGGAGGTGATTACAGCATTTTTGTCTTGAATAGCTAGCATCCTTTCCAATGTATAATGTACACATTTTATTGCACGTGACATTTTGTATTGGTTTATTATTATTGTCATGTTTTCTGTGATACAATGAAAATCTTTCACGCAAATCATATCATACACAAATACAGCCGATAGTGGAAAAGAGAAAATAAACAGTGTAGAATAATGTTACAGCTACAGAGAAGGTGAAGATAAAAATGTGCAAGGGCTGCAACAAGGTAGATTGGAAAATAGGGAATTCATCTCGAGCGTACGAGGGGTCTATTCATGCATCTGATAACAGCAGGGAAGCAGTTGTTTTTGTATCTGGAGCTATGGGCTTTCAAACTTTTCTATGTTCAGTCTGACAGGAGAGGGAAGAAAAGAGAACAATGAGGTGTGAGTGGTTATTGATTATGTTGCCCACTTTCTAGAGACAGTGTTAAATATAATTGGAGTGAAAGTTGAAAGTAGTGTAAAATAGTGAATGGTTGGTTCAGCTTTGTTTATTGTCACGTGGCACAATAGCTGTAACACTATATTCTACACTCCACTTTGCACTACCTGTGGTACTCATGTATGGCATCATCTACCTGGAAGCATGCAAAACACAAGTTTTTTTGCTGTATCTTGGTACACGTTGCAATAATAAACCAATACATCAATATCACTCTCTACTGTCAATAATTCCATCAAAATTTATGTTATCTCTTCATGCTGCCGTCTCTTATCATTAGGTTTAGCACAAATAAATGGGAAATCACTTTGTCCTCCCCAGAACAATGCTGTTAGGAATGAGATTTTTTTTCTAAAAAAGATGAATTTTAGAAAGCAAATTTACTGGCTTTGAATTCACTTGCACTAGGCAATAAAACAAGCACCAGGTTGAACAAAGGATTGCTACAATTGTGACTTAAGTGCACAGTTACTTTACCAGTGTTCTAAGATTTATTCTGTACAAATAACTGGCAACAACTGTTTCAATGTATTTTGGAGCGGCTTACAATATATAAATGTAGAATCTGTATTTAATAAGATATTAATTAGGCCGATTAGTATCAGGATACAAAAAAAATCTCCCGACAAATTCTATGAAATTCCAGTCATTTTTTCAACCTATAACCATACTTTAAATGCCATTGGAATTAAAAAACCTTAAAGCATTGTTTCTGTCACTGAGTATTGTAATAATAACCATATTTTTTTTCCCATTTCTGAATAAAATTCATATTACATATTTATGTTCATGGCGTAAAACCATGCTCTGACAGCAATGTGATAATACTTGGAAGCTTCTTAAATAGAACTGAATATCTTTAATTCTGCTGCAACTGTCACTACATTGCGGCATTGCCGTTCTAATATGCTGCATGGGGGGAGGAATTTTTAACATGTAATGTCACTTGCTGTCAGCAGGTGAAGCTACTGTGCTACATGAACCATTATTAGATCATAAAATCACAACAGCACCATCTGCTGAAAGCAATGCATCTTTTCAAATCAAAATTCAACTTCAAATTCTCTTTCTTCACCCAACGAATCCAAAACATATATCTAAAATACACGTATCAAAGATTGCTCTAGTCCTCCCTAGCCACCATACCCAGAAAACCAAAGGGTTCCTGCAAAAGCCTCTTCTTCGAATCGTCAAATTTCACTGTACCTTAATTGGTACATTTGACAATAAACTGATCTTGAAACCTTGAAACGTAAATATAAACTAAGTTTTTCCACAAGAGACCTGGTTAGAAATCTCACACTGATGTATAAATTATGTATCCAACACAGGAGAATTTGTTTCAGAGTAGAATTTTGCCTTATAAAAGAAAAAGAAAGACAGCTCAGCAAATGCATATGAACACATAAGTCGCGTTAGCCTTTGGGACTACTATCCTGCAATATTAACAATTTAATATTTATATTAGCCAACACTATTGCTGTTAATCAACTTTCTTACCTTTAGTTTTGAGACTTTTTTCTCCGATAAGCTCCCGGACTTCATGGTCTTCAACTGTATCTTTCCAAAACTGTTAACAATTTTGAAAGTTTAGTAGTTGCAGGATACCATGATAATACATAGAAATCATTCTAACCATTTTATTTAAGGAAACGTAATCAGTCTGAAGCTTATCTGCCTCCTTGAAAGCCATTAGTCCTTCATTAAAATTATTGGAGACAATGAATCTGCAACAAATCTAGCCTGGCGCAGGTTCAGCGCCCTAATCCACTGTTAGCAAATTGTAAAAAGTTGGCGTATCCATTGGTCCATGAAGGGTTCAACATTGGAGCTTGGGCTGATACCAGTGACCAGGGTGAATCAGGAAGCTAAGTGCATCCACGATTACACAAGTGCCCCTTGAAGTTACCTGGACATCAGACTGGCCCTCCAAACAATAACAAAAAATAGATCATTGAAATCGTGTAATCGTGGAAGCACTAGGTGGGAGATTGCAACCTTCTCGTGGTCCACCGTTTCGACGAATGCAATCAATCTGGTGTGCACAATCAAATAAGATCAAATAAACAAGTTGTCCTACAACTTTGGGTTGTGCACGCCATATGGAAGAAGAAGAAGTGGAAGCACTGAACTTCCAGACGCAACCTGATCGTTGTTCTCCTGAAGTCTGAAGATAGACACAAAATGCTGGAGTAACTCAGCGGGACAGGCAGCATCTCTGGAGAAAAGGAATGGGTGACATTTCGGATCGAGATCCTTCTTCAGATCACCCATTCCTTCTCTCCAGAAATGCTGCCTGTCGCTGAGTTACTCCAGCATTTTGTGTCTATCTTCGGTTTCTACATTTCCTTCCTCCACATTATCCTAACGTCTATCAGGCACTGCAAGGCGGATTTTTTTAAAAAAGTTGACGGGAGATACTTTTTTGATTGCAATGCATTCCTAAATGTTTGGGATCACGTTCTACAAATGCCTTTTTCCATAATAAATACTGCAATGACATTTGCAGTCACATTTAAACTATAGCTTAACCATGGTTTATAAACTATATGAAAGATGGTAGATATGGCTTTAAAAAGACACTGGTGTGGAGTTAAACATATAACAATGCACTACGTGAAAAACAAACACTAATATGCAATTATATCATGTCACCTACATGCACTGAATTGGATAAACATGAATTTATGACCTTAGAAGCTGGAATCTAGAGCAGAAAAACTGCTAGAGGAAATCGGCAGGCAAGACTGATTTTATGAAAGAGACACAAAATGCTGGGGTAACTCAGCAGGACAGGCAGCATCTGTGGAGAGGAATGGGTGATGTTTCGGGTTGAGACCCTTCTTCAGACTGACGTCGGGGGGAGGGAGGTAGATAGATAAGGAAATGTGAAGGTGTGAAAACAAGACAAAGGGAATTGAGATCAAGGAAAATGCAGAATACATCACTGTTAGCTGGGAGAAGGTAACAAAGCAAATAGAGATAATATGTAGTCTGAGACAGTATGATAGAAGAATGGAACCCCCGTTCCCTAAAGAATGAGGCCATCTCCGATGTCCTGGTATGGAATACCTCATCATAGACGAGGCCCTCACTAGGGTCTCCTCGATATCACGCAGCTCCGCTCACTCCCCCTTATCGTAACAGGGAGTCCCCCTGGTCCTCACCTTCCATCCCATTATCCGTTGCATACAGCACATAATCCTCCGAAATTTTCGCTGCCTCCAACGGGATCCCATTTCCACTCTTGCCACAGAGACCATTCCCTCCGCAACTCCCTGTTCAACCCAAGCCACCCCCACCCCAGATACTTTCCCCTGCAACCACAGGAGATGCAACACGTGTCTCTATACCCACCCCACCCTTGACTACATCCAACGACCCCGACAGTCTTTTCAGGTGAGGCAGAGGTTCACTTGCACCTCCTCCAACCCCATCTGTATCCGCTGTCCCAGATGCGGACTCCTGTATATCGGCGCGACCAAGCGCAGGTTCGGCGATCGTTTCGATGAACACCTCCGCTCAGTCCACCTGAACGTACCTAATCTCCCAGCTACTGGACACTAACTCCTCCTCTCATTCCCACACTGACCTTTCTGTCCTGGGCCCCCTCCATTGTCAGAGTGAGGCCTAGCGCAAATTGGAGGAACAGCACCTCACATTTTGCTTGGGCAGCTTACACCCCAGCGGTATGAACATTGACTTCTCTAACCTCAATTAACTCTTGCTTTTGCTCTCTCCATCCCTCCCCCTTCCCAGTTCTCCGAGTCTTTCCGTCTCCGACTACATTTTATCTCTGTTTGCTTTGTTGTTACCTTCTTCCAGCTAACAATGATCGATCTCCATTTCCTTGATCATCATTCCCTTCACCCTATTTTCACACTTTCCCGTCCATCCATCCGTCATCCAAACGTCTCCACAGATACTGCCTGTTCCGCTGCGTTACTCCAGCATTTTATGTCTATCTTTGGTTTAAACCAGCATCTGCAGTTCATTCACACACTGATTCTATGAAGGCGAGGACAGGCCCAGGATCCACAAACTCATGCAGTTCAAGGATTGCAGTGCAAAGAATTAGGAGACAAAAGTGAAGTTATTTTTACAAAAAAATAACTTTTAATGTTTTTAATTGTTTTGTAAGTGTTTTTACTATATATGCAATTATATATTTCTTCAAAATGTTGATTAAAAAAAACCTACTTTAAGCTGAACTTGATTTTTTTTTAATGTATAGGAAGGAACTGTAGATGCTGGTTTAAACCGAACATACACACAAAAAGCTGGAGTAACTCAGTGGGTCAGGCAGCATCTCTGGAGAGAAGGAATGGGTGACATTTCAGGTCGAGACCCTTCTTTGACCGAACAACTTTCATAGCTGGCAAAGCTGTGTCCCCGGCTTTGCCAGGTGTCAAAGATCAAGGGCACTCGGGGACAGACCTCCTGACAATGCCATCAAGACCATGCCACTGAACTCTGGGGTGCAGAGGGCAAGCAAGGTAAACATTCTAGATCTATCCCAGAACAGACTGCAGGCATCAAGTTCAAACACAGGACCAAAGCCAGCACAATCCGGGCTATCCCTTGACAGATCTAAGTTTTAAACAACCTCATTTATCCAACAAAGTGGACAATTTTGTGATAGTGTACCAGCAGTTATCCATGACAGTTTGAAATCATAGAGCGTTCATAGCAGAAAACATTTGCCTGTCTTCCACTTATCCACCCAACAAGGGGGCCTCCACTTCTTTTATCTCTTCATAATGCTCTGCAACATAATGGAATCTCCAGGCTACAGCGCTGTGCGACCCACATTATCGATGATTTACTCACACAACGAGCTGCCATTCCTGGATGGTCCAGGTCACACCAGTGGTTTGTTGCCATCTGATTCAATCCATCTCGGACTCATCCCAGAGTTCCTGAGCTAGCAGAATGTAATCTTTTCATTCCGTGTAGCTATTTTCTATGAGGCCAGAGTTCAAACCTGACTACGGGTGCGTCCTTATGGAGTTTGTACGTTCTCCCTGTGACCATGCGGGTTTTCTCCAGGTGCTCTGGTTTCCTCATACATTCTAAAGACGTACAGGCTTATAGGTTAATTGGCTTGAAAATTTGTAAATTGTCCCTAATGTACAGGATGGTGCTCATGTACAGGGTGATCGCTGGTCGGCAAGGACTCGGTGGACCAAAGGGCCCGTTTCCATGCTGTATCTCTAAAGTCTAAAACACCTCCACAGCAACAGGTGAACC
The DNA here is from genome assembly GCA_963514005.1 of Raja brachyura. The sequence continues at coordinate 12,147,846 of OY740804.1, forward strand.
CGAGGACTCAAACTCACCACAAGTCACTCCGTACGAGGACAGAGACTACACTTACGAAAAAAAAATCCTGTGCTGCACAGCATCTTCTGATCAAATTGGAACTGGAAACTAGTCTCCCTCAGAAGATCACACCTGGAACCAATCAGGAAGAGTATACTCCTAGTGTGACCAGTGAGGCAAGCTCAGGTGGCTTGCCAGACAGAGAGTGATTTGCCACATGATATTCTAGAGACTCAGTGGTGCTTTATTAAAAATTGGGATGGAATGCAGACGGAGACCAGCAATAATGCTTTTGGTTCTCCACGTATATAATCAAGATTCCAGTGCAATAAATAAATCAATTAATCCTGGCACACAAAAACTTAAAAAATATCCAGCCCACAAAACAGGATGTCTTGCAGGGAGAAGTAGGAATCCATCATCATAAGAACATACACACCCGGTAAAATCTTGCAAGCATAAAATAGAAATAGCTTGCAGGCAGTTTAGGAAAAAGGCCAAGACTGAGATGCTAACCATTAAATGCTGAGACAGCTGCAATATATGCAATGGGAATACACCTGTACTTGGCAACCAACAGATAAGAACTTGTTTTTCTACAGCAATTAAGTCACTTTTCTACTTTTATGGCAATAGTGTTAGTTTTTAAAACTTCATGAAAAATATCTTTTTTTAAAATCTTTTAAAACTGATCAAAGAAAGATGTAAAAGCATGATGATGCAGTCAGATTTATCTGATTACTGAAATAAAATAAGAAAGTCAATTTTTTGGATACATTTATGGTAGAAACAAAGATGTACGATTGTTGAAAACTGGGCCGTCATCTGGGTTTTTAACACTGTTGGCATCACTGTTGGTTGAAGCCTAACCTACATCGTCAGTTTCATGGAAAACAAGTATCTTCAACTTGCTCGACCAGGATCCAATTACAGAACATGTTCTCGATGGTCGAGATAGACATTGCTGGCATGTGTGCTCTACCCCACACCACTAATGGACATGGGTAATATATAAAGTCTGTTTAAATGATTGTTTTAATCGTTTCTGGGGAAATAGACCTTTTTGGATAGCCACCCTTCTTTAAAATGTTCTGTTGATGAACCCAACAGAGTTTTGAACATAATCGCCATTGTATAATCAATAATGTAGGGCAGCAGGTGGGCGCAGCAGTAAAGTTTCTACCTTACAGTGCCAGATACCTGGATTCGATCAGGACTACGGGAGTTTGTATGTTCTCCCCGTGACCGCATGGGTTTTCCCCAGGTGCTACGATTTCCTTCCACACACCAAAGATGTGCAGGTTTGTAGGTTAATTGGCTTTGGTAAAAATGGTATAATGTCCCTAATGTGTAGGATAGGGGTATTGTACGGGGACTGCTAGTCGGCGCTGACTTGGCAGTCCGAAAGGCCCGTTTCCGTGCTGTATCTCTAAATGAAACTGTTGTGAACAGATATAAAACCCTAATATCTCCTAACCAAATTGCAAATCAATGCTAAGCCAAATGATCGTTTTAGATTTGACACAAAAAGCTGGAGAAACTCAGCGGGACAGGCAGCATCGCTGGAGAGAAAGAATGGGTGATGTTTCGGGTTGAGACCCTTCTTCAGACTGGTTAGGGATAAGGGAAACGAGAGATATAGATGGTGAGATAAAGAACAATGAATAAAAGATATGCAAAAACGTAACGATGATAAAGGAAACAGACCATTGTAAGTTGTTTGTTTGTAGAGTGAAAATGAGAAGCTAGTTCGACTTGGGTGGGGGAGGGACAGAGAGAGAGGGAATGCTTGGCCTACTTGAAGTGAGAGAAATCAATATTCATACCACTAGGCTGTAACCTGCCCAAGCAAAATATGAGATGCTGTTCCTCCCATTTGCGTTTAACCTCACTCTGACAATGGAGGAGACCAAGAACAGAAAGGTCTGTGTAGGAATGGGAAGGAGAATTAAAGTGTCCAGCAACCGGGAGATCAGTTGGTTCACACGGGTTGAGCAAAGGTGTTCCCCGAAACGATCGCCCAGTCTGCATTTGGTCTCGCTGATGTAGAATAGCCCACATCTTGAACAACGGATACAGTAGATGAGGTTGGAGGTGGTGCAAGTGAACCTCTGCCTAACCTGAACGGACTGTCGGGGTTCTTGGACAGAGTCGAGGGGGGAGATATAGTGACAGGTGTTGCATCATCTGCAGTTGCAGGGGAAGGTACCTGGGGAGGGGGTGGTTTGGGTGGGAAGGGACGAGTTAACCAGGGAGTTGCAGAGGGAACGGTCTCTGCTTTAGATGGTCTGAAAGCAGCTTAACTACACCACAACAGAAAGAATGGCAAATACGGACCTTTTCTTGCCATGCCATGATGTGCCACAAGGGTAGCTTGTGATTTTCTAAACATATGACACTGACCAGAGTGTCAGAAATAACATCACCTGTGCAGGTCAAACAGTTTTTCTCACGTTACCCTGCCAGGATCTCCTATTGTCACTGGAGAAGATTCTTGCAGAGAAACAGTTGCTGTTTACACTCACTTGATAACATTCATGTTAATAGATATACAGTAATACATAATGCATGGGCACATTGGCACTATTCAATTGTTGCCATCAAAAAAATATTTTCTTCGAGATCAAGAAAACGGTGTTTGCGTTATTTGATAACCAGGTTACAGGATCCTCAATTCTTCAGCACTATATAAAGCATAATTGATGGTACATTTATGCCGAGCTGCACTTTTATTAACAAACGTTGCTTAATACTGTACGTCAATTGTTAACTCTCAGGCTGCTAACAGGTTAAGGTGAATTCCAATCGCTCTGAGCCTTTGGCTTAATTATTAGCTTACACATGCAGAAAACATTCCAATTATAAATCTAATTAGACAAAGGTAATTACCATATTTTCCTTCAAAATGCTGTCTCATTTTCAAGTTAAGGTGCGGAAAGTAGAAAATTGAAGTCAGTATGTATGCCACTAGATATATCGTACAATTTTGTCTTGTTTTTCCTTTTCTCAACTTCTGATAATTTGTGCGTAGCAGGAAGACGAAATAAAAAGCTATCCACTGCCAAAAAAGTTAAAAAATAACTCGATTCCTGTTAAACTGAGCAAGGTAATGCTGCAGATGGTGTACTTTTCAATTTGGGTATACTGAGTTAGGTTTAAATGCAGCACATTAAAATACATTCAAATTCCCTCTACTCAGCCTGAAACACATGAGACCATGCCTAGGGCCGTCTTAACAGCATTATAGGCCCCCGGGCAAAGCAGTGCACTGGGACCCCTACCTACACAACCGCTCACAGGAATAAAAATGTAAATGGTCGATAAGATTAAAGCCAGTTCAAACGCTGCTGCCCCATTGTGCTGCAAAGCTGATTTTTTTATAATGTTTCAGCCTTGAAATGAACGTTCTCCTGCACAGTTGGTTACCATCATGCACATGAACACCGAGTGCAATTTCAACATTGGGAAACACAGATTTCAAGTTTGCGAAATTATTTTGATCCTCTTCTTCTGACCCGTCATATCTAGTAAGACGCACACTTCGCTTTCGTTCCCCTTTTTCCACATCGCTATAATCTGAATCTGGTCACCTACTCCTGGCTTTCAATTCGTATTCACTAAAGTTGTCTCTAATTTCCTGAAGACTCACGAAGATCCATGGCAACAAGCACGTTCATATCCTCTGACTGCAGGACCTTACTTGTTTTGTTCACTCTTTCAAGATATTTCTCGCAATTCCAAAGAATTGTGAAAAAGATAGTTTCCAGGTTCTCAATTTTCTCGCTCAATCCTTCTGCCTCTCGCCTGGTGTTCACTTCCTGTTCAGAGTCAGCGGATTCAGAATCGAGTGCATGTTTAATTTTCTCGAAACCCCCATACAGAGCATGAACAGCATCAAAATGTGACGGCCATCTCGTGTCAGGCAGACGTTTGACCATAACATTTTTTCCTAAAGATGATGTCAGAACATTCCATCGATGTGTAGAAGCAGAGAAAAAGGAATACAGACACTGAACAAAGTCGCTTTTACACCCACCAGGTTCAGGCTGTGTCCAGCACAAGGGACATAGATGGCGAACTCATTAGTTGATGAATCTGTGCTTGCAATCCAGTATTTATTTATTGACAGCAAGTCACAACATTCATAGATTAGCATGGGGCTCCTATGCTCGTGGGGCCCCGGGCAACTGCCCAACGTGCCCATGCGTTAAGGCGGCCTTGACCATGCCCACAGCATCAGCGTGGAAGTTATTCTCCCACCTTGCCTTATTGCCTGGACGTGCAGTTTACATTCTAATGACATTCAAAATGATACCGCAAATGAATGTTGAATATAGTGTGATTTAGCATTAGTCCCTCATGACAACTCAGCACACAGATCAACTATTTTATACAGAACTCGTATAGCTAACAGAAGAGATTTGTATCTCTTCATTCCAGACTGGATTTAAATTTTGTGCCCGAGGACAAAGGTAGAAAGGTAGATCTCCTGTGTAGACATGTTCTTAATTCTGACATTAAGCTTGTGTTTTTTATATTAATATGAAATTATTTTTATTTCTCCCCACGAGAAATTCTAGTGTCAAATGGTATCACAAGAAACACGCCGCTAGCCTGAGTAGCCATCTCCTAAATAAAAAAACGTTTTTTTAAGCTTCCCTTAAAACTTCAGAGAAGAAGGCATAGAAGCATTGCTAGTACGGAACCTTACTGCTGATAAAGTTTAATAAATGCAACAAACAAAACCCTTGCTTGGTAACTTCGACTACCATCATTCAAAGTTTTGTTACATATATTTGTGTGCATTCAGAACTTAATGCAAAATTGAGAGTATAGGTAATCACGAATGTAGTCCAATTTAACTAATAAAAAGATCCGCTGGACTCCAAGTGAAACACAGACTAAGAACTGACATGCAGTAAACTGGCCACTTCTGTGTACCATGAACACTGAAGTTATTTAAACTGTATATAATATTAGATTTTGGGAACACGACAATCTTTTTAATATAAACCTGCTGGAAATATAAAAAGGGGGCACTGTTGACTTTCTACTGAACATGGTTGTTACTCCATTTCAACATCATTTAACATTGTGACACACTATTTTTATTACAAAGCAGCACACTAATAATCCAAATTACTTGCAAGTCCACCGATGTGAACATGAAAAATCAAAGCATCCTGGGGCGGCTTGACTGCTGTTATTTCGACCGATTTCCAATGCTGAACTCCCCACAAAAGTCTAGAGGCAATCACTTCAACCTTCTGCAAAAACCTACACCAATTTGACACCTCCTGACAAGTCAACACGGAGTGGAATTGTTCTGAGCGACACAGGTTAACTTTCAGTTAATTTGCCTTCTTAAGTGAATTGAAGTGTGTATGCGTGTGTCTCTGAGCGAGAGAGCGAGAGACACCTTAGAGCTAAGGCGTGGAAACAGGTCCTTCGGCCAACCAAATCCACGCCAGTCAGCCAGCGCCCTTACACTGGCACTATCCCACAGGCTAGGGCCAATCAACTTACAAATCTGCACGTCTGGAATGTGAGAGAAAACTGGAGCACCCGGAGGAAAACCACACGCTCACAGGGAGAGCGTATGAACTCCATACAGACAGCATTCATAATCAGGATCAAATCCAGATCTCTGGTGCTGTAAGGCAGCAACTCTACCGATGCGCCACTGTGCTGCCAAAAATCTCAATTCAAGACATTCAAAGTCTTTGACTGTTTTAATGGCAGAAATGTCTTGGGGGAAATACTTAAATGTTGATCAATATATTTCTGGAAGCTGGAGCGACCATTTTTGGCAGAAAGGTTCAAGGCGATAGATGGTCTTGCCAATTAGAAGCTGAATTTGGGAAGCAAGTTGCCACAGCTTTTAACTGTGGACATGGAAGAAAAGAGCAAGGGCTGAACAAACTGGACACATTTATTGAACGAATTCCTGCAGGAAAAAGGTTCATCTTGAAATGGGGTTTTACGTTCTGGAAACCCAAAAAGGGGCTAAGCAATTAAAATCAATGTATATGGCAAGGTAGATAGTGCATTACATTCTCTTTAAGCTGATAGTTCAACACAATCCTGCTTTGCAATTTAGCTTATTTTGTTTTAGGCTAAAAATGAGTGCTCAAATGAAAGCAGATTCGAAAAGAGAAGTTCACATGAACTCATATGAACACTTCTGGGTATGTAAACTGGTCAGGCAAGTATTTCAATTTGACTACCTCATTCACCGCCTTGATTCTAAAGTATGCTTGTGCCACACTTTTATTTAAAGCCATACATTTTAAGTCAAAATTACTTTCAATATAAATACTCTTTGAACCATGGTGTAGGATAAATACATTTAAGTAGACATTCTAGATATCTGCACTCCAATTAACTACAAATTAGGCATGCGACAGACAATCTGCCAGAAACAGTCACCTTTATGAAGTCTCTTCCAGATTTTATTTTCCATTCTGATTCATATACATTTAAATAGGTTCCTGGACCTAAAACAAAGAGAATATACATGAAGCAAACTGAGAACAAGGCACTTGAAACAAATTGCAAATTACACATATGCAACTGCAAATATATCATTATCAAATATATATCTATTATATTGAGCAGAGAGTTAGAGAATATAAGAATGCAAGCATATTAATTTACCTGGAAAAATATCAAGTGCATTGGCAGGATAAGGTTATCTGCCTCACTGGCATCCCATTCACCTTAAGCATTCATCATTGCCATGAATAATGCACCATATAGGCATGTCCAACTGCAGCAACTGATCATCCATGGCCCTCATCATTTTATATACCTCTAAGGTCACCCATCAACCTAATTTTCATCCATGGCAGAATCCCAGCCCATCCAGTCTCATAACTCAAGCTCTCCCATCCCAGTAACATCTTTGTGAACCTTTTACACGCCCTATCCAGCTATGACATCCTTCATGTACTGTTCATTCAGAAAGTATTCAGACCCCTTCACATTTTTCCACATTTTGTTACGTTACAGCCTTATTCTAAAATTGATTACTTTTTAAAAAAAAATCATCAATCTACACACAATACCCCATAATAAAAGTGAAAACAGGTGTTTAGAAATTTTTGCAAGGTAATTGAAAATAAATAACGGAATTATCACAGGGTTGAGCCGTATGACATGCGGGGAACATGCTATGCCACAAAATTTGAGATTGTGGATGAACATAGATTTGCTGCTGAAGGCCCATGGTACGCAGTAGATGGTCAGTTTTGGGCTGCTAGATTTCCCTTAAATATTTCCCATTTTGAATGGCCACTGTGCCCCTTAACATGGAGAGTGTTCTCAGTGTACAATTCACAACTGCAGGGTGGTTACCCCTATATATACACTATCACGTACAGATGCAGCTGAAACATGATCTAGAATGTATGAGATTTTTGGTGTTTTCTCTCTCATCACCTAGTTGGAGCGTAATCAAACCGTTACACTGTTCAAGGCAATAGCTACGATGTGATAGGGCGGGTGTCCACAGGCGAAGTTTCAAACACAGCCGTGTGCAACAATGGAGACAGTAACAGTTCACAACAGGTGCCTGGCTTTAGCAGCTCTAGACATTGAGATTGGAAGGCTACGAGTGCAATAATGAATCAACTGTCTTCAAGGCAGTATCGAGTGGGAAACCGGTGCACCATATACATAGGTGCAACAAAAATTAAAAAAAAATCTATTTGTATTATTTAATTCTCTCTTTTGTTTAAAAAAAACATTTAACCTGAAGCTCTGTGACCATGCATCACTGGCCATGTCTCTCAATTCCTTCCACATTAGAAATGAAAACGTAAAACTTTTATAATGTCAAAGGTGTTCTTTTCCCATGTTATTTATAGTTCTATTGTACGTTTTCTATTAGGGCTTTTTCCCAACATGGCTCAGAGTGCACCAATGTGAAAATTTCTTCCTACCTCTCTCTAACGACTGCAATGAACAAGTCATTCATTTGAATGACTTTTATGCACATTCATCTGCCTAGATGCAAGTCTGCAGTTCATTTTTTGAACAGAATTGGTGTATATTTGAGGCCCACATTTATAAAATAAATTGTTAAGCTTGATGTTAATAGTTCTAATTACTGTGATTAAGTCACTAATTATCAGTGAGCAGTAAAATTAAATATAATTAAATACAGTTAAAATGTTAACATTAAACTTTTTATTTTCACTTACTGTATTAAATCCTCAGTGATTAAAGCTTAAAACTAACCACTAAACATTCAGTACAGCAATTTTTAAACTATATGCTTCCTTCATTTTCTATTAGTTCTACCACTCCACACAGTGTGTCGATTACAAGATAAAGGGCCTGTCCCACTTAGGCGACTGGACCGCCTACGACAATGTCTACAAGCTACAACAACCAGCCACCAAGTCGACGGCAAGCTACCGATAACCAGCGACCCATTAGGACGTCCACCCGTGACAAGCTATGACCCTGTCGGCGACAACTGAAGACAGCTTAAGACAAATCAGTCGCCGGTTGACGTATGTTGACATAGGTAGTCACCAATGGAACTCACCAGTCAGCACCAGCGACAACCTAAATCACCTGGCGACAACCTACGCCTTCCTGGCTACAACCTACGACATCACCCACGTCAGGAGAAGTCAAGCTACGCTAATTGGCTTCAAGCCCACTGTCGCCGATCTTTTTTTAAAAAACATTTCAAAATCCAGCGGCAAACATAAAAACGCTACGACTCTTTGGGCGACTGAGGAGACTACTCACGACCATACAGGTGGCACCCCGGCGATCATGTGGCGACAACCGAGTCGCCTGTAGTCGCCTAAAAAAAAAAAAATCGCCTAAGTGGGACAGGCCCTTTACTATTTTGATTTATTCTGGTGAGGTTACTTAATTATTTGCTATCTAACACCTTGTAGTTTCGAAGTTTTGTTTGGAGAAGAATTGCTACATTTCGGAATTAAACTTTTAATTTACTGCTCATTTGCTCCTTACCAATAATTTCCCTGTTACAAAATTCCCATTGCTGCTCATTATCCAAACTGTCCAGCTCTTTACTACTTCTCTGATGGAAACGGATAAACCCTCCTCCTATGCCATTACTTTAAGGAACATTGCTACTTCCATTAAAATGCTGTAATTTACGTTTGCAATTATGGATTAAAAAATTTTACTTACTATCGTCAAAAATCCCAGCATGTGCAAGAAGAAGTGTAACAACCTTTGGGTCTTTTTCCATTTGCAGAATTTGTTGGTTTCCATGTGACATTAATGTACAAACGTTAATTGCAAAGTCCACTTCATTGGGAAGTCCCGAGAGTAAAGAGAGCACCACTTTATTATAGTCACTGATTGTAGTAAATTCTGTAAATAGGCCATAACCACGACGTACACTTTCTGAAAAATGAAAAAGTTTAAAGTTTCTTTCCACCCCCCTTGATTACAATAGCTTTCAATTGCCAAAGCTGTGCATAAAATGTTAAGTGTTATGTTAGCGGTAGAGCTGAATAGTTCATCTGGTGGCAGGACCAGAAAATAATATGGATACAAAATTGGTTAAGAGGTAGAAAACAGTGCAACAATGAAAGGTTGTTTTTCTACACAAATAGAAGAATGGTTTGACATGTCCTAGTTGTGTCCAAATTTACACTCCTGCATTTTCTGATAGATGTGAACTGCAGAGCAATATACATGAATTCAGTTTGTAAATGACATGACAAGCCAATAATATAGAGGAAAGTTACAACCTTCCAAAGAACATAGGCAAAATGATAAAGTTAAATTAATGCAGTGTTGATGCAATGGATTTTGGTAGAAAGATTGAAGATAGGCAACATAAATTAAGCGGCTTTTTCAAGGTCTCACAGGAACATAAAGATATTTCCACACCCACCATGCCTCTATAGAAGTATACATACAAAAATCCTTGAAAATGCTATGACATGTTGGAAGGCTAAAAATGCACACAGGAATCCATGGCTTGCAGCAACAAAAATGAATAAACGATGAATTAAACATCAATATAAATGCTCATGACTATGAAAGAGTACTGGTGGATTCTGGATGCCACGCTTTAAGATGAATTAAGAGCAAAGAGAGGGTGCAGAGGAGATTGATGTCAACACCAGGGATGCAGAATGTTAGTTACATGGAAAGTCCAGAGAGGTCAATCTTTGCTGCACTAAGAAGAACCGCCTTAAATTTAAGGTATGGTCAAATCCTTGAAATGTTTGTAAAAAATAGAAAATGTTTCCACTGGCAGAAGGCCAATAACAAGAGGGCATTATTTAGGTACGAGCTACAAGAACCAAGAGCAATGTTAGAAGGGATTTTGAAATGTATTGCCTCAAAATATGGCACAGATTCAACACTAATAAGTTTAATCTGAAGTGCCTGCGAAATGGAACTGCAAATAGCTGTCAGGCACAATTGACAGAATGTTTTTTTTGTGCCCTATCATTCTATAATTCTACCACGGTCAAAGGCTACTTTAAAACTGCTCTGCACTAAAGTTATGGTCCAACAACTCCACACATGTGAAGTAATTGAAATAGATAGATTAGGGCTGTTGTACAGCTGGCTTGAAAGCACCAACATCCGTGAGTACTCCACTATCAAAAGTGGAGGGTTAAGAGAAATCATCTTAAAAAAAAAAACAGCAACTGAGAACTTGTGCTTTCAGTGTTAAGAGTTCTAAATCAATCTCCAGTATAAGTCAGTCAGTTAATTACTTCTGGATTTTATCTCGCTAGCACTTACCTGGGATAATGTGCTGATGACGATTATAAAACAAATGAACCCCAGAGACTGTAGCCTGTGGTCGAGAATTAGTTGGTGTAAGTACTTCTTCATCCTCTCCAAAATGATGCAACTTTTCATAGCTCTCCAGGTACCTGCACAAAGCACATTGTTACTAAGCTGATGTATACTTTCTTGAGATTATACTGTAGTTGACAAGTCTAAACAGTACACAAGTATTTATTATAACCAAAGTGCTTCACATATACATTTGAAAATTGGTATATTTAATTACTAAAATATTAATACTGAAGAGGGCCAACAGAAAATAGAATATAAAATAACACTAGTCTGGTTTTGATATACAAACAAATATAATCTGATAAACTACGCATGCTCACAGATCTGGAGCAATTTATATAAAGTGAAAGATAATTTCTAGTAACCATGGCAAAGATGAATAAATATAGAAAAATAGGCTGTTTTCCACACACACCATTGTAATATTACAGGATTAGTAAAGCACGATTGCTGTGTCATAAGTTCATATTTAACCAATTTAAAAGTAATTGGTAAAGTGTGTGCAGAGATAAAATATTCAAGGAAGAATGGCAAGGCTAAAAGAAATAATGGCCAACATGAATACTATCAATTCTATAATTCGATATCAAAGCAATGATTTTCCAATTTTTTCCAAATATGCTGATCTCAAGAGTAACTGACAGCATCCAACTAAATACCTAAATTAGATTATATTGGACAGTAGAAGATTTAAAGCAACGGTGTAGTCTCTGCACAATGCCAACTTTAAACCGTGCCTTGGCAATCAATTCCATATAAATCACTCTGCAAATAAAGAACATCACATAGGCCTTCACAAAGTACAGGTTTTTTTTTGCTGTAAGAGTGAACAAGTAAAAAAGATCAATGCTGCTATAGATGCTTCCACAGTTTCATATATAGTTGAAAGCCAGGAGCGATTAATTTACTACAAAACATTTCCACTGAACTTACTTTAATTAGGAATATTCAATGGCAAAGTAATTTTTGGAATGTGTTGATCATTTGCAGAAATTATGAAAGCTATTTATTGGAAACAGTGGCGCAGATGATAGAGCTACTGCCTCACAATGCCAGAGGACAGGGTTCAATCTTGATCTCAGGTACTGTCTGCATGGAGGTTTTTCCACGTTCTCCGTGACCAGATGGGTTGCCACCAACATCCCAAAGACGTGCAAGTTTGTTGGTTAATTGGTCTCCATATAATTGCCCCTAGTGTGCAGGGAGTAATAACTCTTTTCCGTCTAGATTTTGCTGCATGTAGCCATGAATTGTGTCATGAACAGTTTCAAATGGAAACAAGCACTCTACCGTCAGTGAGCATTTCTAATCTTACGAAAAGATAAATATATTTATGCACACTGCTAGGGTCCATGTACCTTTCCTTGCTTGCTGTGTTGAGGAATCTAGCAGCAAATCCAGAAAGATTTTTTGTCATGCAAAATCACCTCCACTTTCCTTCATATTAATTTTGACTCTAGGCAGCGAATAGCTCATCCTATACCATCAAGATTCTTACTACTTTTGGTTAAATGTTATTTTGCTGTTGGGCCCCTGCAGTAACTTTCACCACATCTCTGCAAATGTAATTTTACATCCATGTTTGGTCCAAATCAATAGTATTGCCCGAGGAAGAGGTGGCTTGATTCAACTGATGGTCAATGAGTTGGTAACTGGTGAGTGGACATCATTTGGTAGCACATTTCACCAAATCTTCCAACCTTTTGGTGATTGTGTCTTTCATTAGTTTCATACAGCACAGGAAAAAGGCTCTTCAGCCCAATTCATCCATGTCGACCAAGGCGCCCCTTCAAAGCACATCCCATTTGCCTGCGACAGGCCCATATCCCTCTAAACCTTTACTAATCGTGTATCAGTGCATGTCTCTTTTAAATGCTGTTTTAAATGTATTTAAAACCTACATCAACTACCTCACCTTGCAGCTTGTTCCATCTCCCACCATCTTGAGTGAAAAACATACCCCTTGGGTTCCTTTTTTCTCTCACACCTTAAACCTATGTCCTCAAGTTTTGGATTCCTCTGCCCTGGGTAAAAAGACTGCATTCACCCAATCTATTCTCCTCATGATTTTACTTACCTCTACAAGGTTTCTCCACAGCCTCCTGTGCTCCAAGGAATGAAATCCTAGCCTGCCAAACATCTCGCTACAACTCAGACCCTCAAGTCATCGCAACATCCTCATAAATCTTCTCTGCATTTTTTCCTGCATAAACATTTCTCAGTTTTACTCTTGATTTATTTGGGTTTTTTTCTTTTCAAAAAAAGTGTTCAGCAAAATTGAATTTCTGTTACTAAAAACCTCCACTTAACAAGTCAACTTTTCGTCTAACCAAACACAACTAAATCAAATTGATAACATAGGTACGGACCAATAAAACATGTTTATGAACAACCTGCAACAATCTGGGTGAATTCCATTGGCAAACAGAAAACTATTTAAAATTATTTATAAGAATAACCATCCAGCATCCCTGCCACTTCACAAGTTCACGTTATAGGAATAGAATTAGGCCATCAGCCCATCGAGTCTACTCCGCCATTCAACCGTGGCTGATCATTGCCTAATCCCATTTTCCTACTCTCTCCCCATAACCCTTGTCACCGGTTCTAATCAAGAATATGTCTATCTCTGGCTTAAATATATCCACTGACTTGGTGGCCACAGCCCTCTGTTGCAATGAGTTCCACAGATTAACTACCCTCTGACTACAGTAGTTCCTCCTCACCTCCTTTTTTAAAAGAGCTCACTTTAATTCTGAGGCTGTGACCTCTGGTCCAAAACTCTCCAACCAGCAAACACTTCCTTTCCAGATCCATTCTATGGCTATTTTTATACATTTTGGTTTCACCGTGTAGAAATTACAGCTGTGTTTATACAGTCCCCCCATTTCAGGGCACCACAATGTTTGGGACACATGGCTTCACAGGTGTTTGTAACTGCTCAGGTGATTTAATTGCCTCCCTCATGCAGGTACAAGAGTATTCTCAGCACCTAGTCTTTCCTCCAGTTTTTCCATCACCTTTGGACACTTTTATTGCTGTTTATCAACACGAGGACTAAAGTTGTGCCAATGAAAATCAAATAAGCCATTATGAGACCGAGAAACAAGAATAAAATTGTTAGAGACATCAGCCAAACCTTAGGCTTACCAAAATCAACTGTTTGGAACATCATTAAGAAGAAAGAGAGCACTGGTGAGCTTATTAATCGCAGAGGGACTGGCAGACCAAGGAAGATCTCCACAGCTGATGACAGAAGAATTCTCTTGATAATACAGAAAATTCCCCCAAACACCTGTCCGACAGATCAGAAACACGCTTCAGGAGTCAGGTGTGGTTTTGTAAATTATCACTGTCCGCAGAAGATTTCATGAACAGAAATACTACAAGGTGCAAACCACTGGTTAGCCGCAAAAATAGGATGGCCAGGTTACAGTTTGCCTTAAAAGAGCAACCACAGTTCTGGAAAAAGGTCTTGTGGACAGATGAGACAGAAGATTATATCAGAGTGATGGCAAGAGCAAAGTATGAAGGAGAGAAAGAACTGCCCAAGGTCCAAAACCTACCACCTCATCTGTGAAACACAGTGGTGGGGGTGTTATGGCCTGGGCATGTATAGCTGCTGAAGGTACTGGCTCACTTATCGTCATTGATGATACAACAGCTGATGTTAATAGCATAATGAATTCTGAAATGTATAGACACATCCTATCTGCTCAAGTTCAAACAAATGCCTCAAAACACATTGGCCGCCGGTTTATGCTACAGCCAATTCTTGAATGGCCAAGTCAATCACCCGATCTGAACCCTATTGAGCATGCCTTTTATATGCAGAAGAGAAAACTGAAGGGGACTAGCCCCCCAAAACAAGCATAAGCTAAATGTGGCTGAAATACAGGCCTGGCAGATAATCACCAGAGAAGACACCCAGCAACTGGTGATGTCCATGAATCACATACTTCAAGCAGTCATTACATGCAAAGGCTATGCAACAAAATACTTAAACATGACTACTTTCATTTACATGACGTTGCTGTGTCCCAAACATTATGGTGCCCTGAAATGGGGGGACTATGTATAAACACTGCTGCAATTTCTACATGATGAAACCAAAATGTATAAAAATGGCCTTTATTAAAATCTGACAATGTGCACTTTAACCACATGTGATTTTTTTCTATTACAAATCTCAAATTGTGGAATACAGAGGCAAATAAATAAATGCTGGGTCTTTGTCCCAAACATTATGGAGGGCACTGTGTGTGAATCAAACTGATTTTTTAACAACAATCCAGTGGGGACTTTGAGCATTCATCAACTTTGCCCCCTTTCATTGCTTTGTGCAATTACAAAATAGTAATGTAATTGTTGACTGATCATGCCAGGCAATCTCTCAATTAAGCCTCAACAGACTCTGAAATGGCCTAAGGAAAACCCAAATGATGGCGAGTTTGCAGAACCACTATCTCTCCAGCCTACTACACTAAATTCTATGTCTCAAAACCCATACTTCAATAATGTTATTTCTAAAAGTAATCTAATTTCCATTTCAATAAATCAATATTGGCTGCTGCCATCATTCCCAAGGGAGCCTTTTCACAAGATTGACCACTTGGTAACTGCAATTTTGTTGCTCCAATTTTAAATTGACACCATTTCAAAAACAAACGGGCTCTCCAGTTCTCCGGCTGGTCAATGAGGTTGAAATTCTTTGGAACCTTTTTAATGTTGGATACTAACAAGATTACCACTTGAAGGTTGGTGTTTTCTATAAGTTGAGTAATTTGAAACTCTACATTTATACACAACATGCTGGTGTGAGAGAATGGTTCCAAACCCTCCCCCACTGTTGAGCAATCCTCGATAGAGCAATCATGAACTCAATCTTCCCTTTTGGGAACACTGCCAAATTTCTGCGCTCATTCCTCATAAACCACTCCCTCCATCCTTCCAGTAATTCTGGCTGCTTCTATATCTCTGTCAATATTGCTAAAATAAAGAAACATCCCCAGCAACTCCCTCACTTGCAGGTTACATTGAGGCAGTCGGGATCAAGTTGCACAGCGGTAGAATTGTTGCCTGACAGCGCCAGAGAACTGGATTTGATCCTGACCATGGATGTTGTCTGTATGGAGTTTGTACGTTCTCCCCATAACCGTATGTGGGTTTTCTCTGGGTGCTTCAGATTCCTCCCACACTCCAAATATATATATAGGTTTGTAGGTTAATTGGCTTTGGTAAAAATTGTAAATTGTCCCAATAGTGTAGGATAGTGCTCGTGTTTGAGTATTGTGGGTCGACGTGGACTCGGTGGACTGAAGGGTCTGTTTCCGTGCGGTATTTAAACTAAATTAAACGTGAATCCCTCTCCAATGGTGCTGCATAACTGGCCGACCATCGTGATATTTTCCGTTATTACTCAACCCCACAGTCCCTCCTCGTTGGAAAATTGGCAGACACAAAGTAGCAATGTTAGAATATTAAACATTCTAACATTGACATTCGACATTCTCAATACTGAAGCGCTTCCACTCGACCTGGTTTAAGAGTTGTTATGCAAATAAGGTTAATACGCAATGAACAATAGGCACGACAATTCTGATAACTGAAATCAACCTAGATTCCCATAATCTCATACAATGAACTCCCAATGTCTGTTGAGAACAAATTTGAATATGCAATTGACCTTTAATAACAGATGCCTAAACAACTTCTGATCTTCCACAAATGCTGCTCCAAATTTATACATCTTTTTGCAGTGTGATCATTCATTTCCAGCACAGGGCTACCTCATTAGCACAGTTGAAGTTGCAACCTGCTCCAGGAAAAACCAACAGTATGGAAGTCTTGGTTTAAACCTCAGAAAACCTGTTCCACCTTCAACCATTTGAAAAATTGTCAGGAAGGACGTGACTATTTTCTACAAAAGCCTCAGAAAGATCCGAAGCTCTAGCATTCTAATTGTGGCTCACTTCATGAATGTGTCGCCGCAACAATATTTTGTGGTTACCTGATACTTTACCAAACAACAAAGCCCAAAGCTACTGAGTGGATATATTTACCCTTTGTATTTCTGGTATAATTCAGGATCAAACCCGGGTCTCTGGCACTATAAAGCAGCAACTCTACCGCTGCACCACTATGCTGCCCTTACCAGTCTAACCAAGATTTGTTACAGATTTAGCATAAATACTCTACTGTTCAATTGAACTTAGTTTAGTTTAGAGATACAGCGCGGAAATAGGCCCTTCGGCCCACCGAGTCCATACCAACCAGCGATCGCCGCACATTAATACTACCCTACATACACTAGGGGCAAATTACACTTACACCATGCCAATTTACCTACAAACCAGTACATCTTTGGAGTGTGGGAGGAAACCGAAGATCTCGGAGAAAACTCACGCTGTCACGGGGTGAACGTAAAACTCCATGCAGACAGCACTAGTAGTCAGGATTGAACCCGGGTCTCCGGTGCTACCAATTTAGAGAATTTTAACTTCTTTAAAAATAAATCCCAGAGCCTTGTATATTTGTACGCCTTAGGTGCAATTCAATGATTGGTGTATCTGTACTCCAAAATCCTTCACCCAACTCTATGAAGACTCATAGTACACAAGCAATAGTTTTTCCAACAAGATGTTCTACATCACATTAGCAAACTGATCTTTGCTCTTTGTCTTTTTACAACCCTTTGCAATCCTCCTTAGTATTGCCTATTATCCTCTAAACCTGTATTATCCACCAAGTGATCACAGGAGTGGAAGGCAACCTCATCTCCATTACACAGCTACATCTCTTGATAGATAACTGTCCAGGGTCCAACCACCTCAGAGGAGCATGGGTGAAGCTCAACAGACTTCGTACTGGAGTTGGGCGTTTCAATGCCAGCATGTGGAGACGGGGTCTCCGCCAGCGCCCAGCCAACCATGTCTTCTCTGGATGCCCGCTCTACCACCCACCAATTGGTGCTCAGGGCTTGGCAGACATTGACGCAGAGACAACAACCTGGCTGCTCAACACCCGGCTTGAGATCTAACTATTCCTTTGGTTTATGTTTCATTCACAAGAAGAAGATCCACATGTTTATGGAAACGGTTTCAGATTGCAAAGTCTAAATTATTACAGCAAATTATAATCGGCAGTGATCCTGGCACTGATCACCGATATCCACGTTTTGCATAGCAGGCCTGCTACTGACACTCCTATTGTTCTTGAGGTCATCTGGCATTCTAATCTGATTCTGGAATCTCCTAGTTTAATTACATGTTTGCTTTGGGGTATCCAAAATTTTTTTTAAAATATGTATAAATGATGAGTAAATTCTATCAGTTATATCCTGCTGAATCATTTCTGCACACACTGCTACCAAATCCTCCTGTGACCTAACCAATGATTTTCACCGATACCTTTTAGTTCCATATCTTTTTACCTCTCCGTATCCCTTGTACCCTACACCACTCTCCTGTATTGTACTTTGTACTTCATGTATACTTCTCTCCTCACCTTCAATTGTTCCTTTGTTGTTTTTCACCTCTGGGGTTTTACAAGTGTTTAATGTGTTTGTTCCTATGTGGAATATATTTTTTTTAACAGTACTCTGTTAGAACACGTCTAACTGGTTTCCATTGTTGTTTGCAATATTTAATCTTGCTCTTTTAATCTTCTTATAAGTTCTTTATTGTGAGTGCCTATGGAAATGTACAATTACCTTTTAAATTATGCGAGGATTTAAAAAAAGAAAGGATATGAGAAAAAAGCTGGTAAATGGGCTAAGAGTAGGTAGCTCCAACTGGAGAAGCATGAGGGGCCAAACTGTCCCCCTTTGCACTATTACCTACAAATTCTTTCACACTATTTTGAAAAAGTTTCAGTTGGATCAGAAAAGAAAATGTCACTAATCACTAGAAAAATGAGCCTCATTGTTGTCCATCAAGCCCAGCACAGAGTATTGAACTTCAATTCGAATTTAGACATCTGCAATATTTATCTTTTAAACAAACGGCTCCAATAGTACCTCACAGTTGTATGCTATTGTGAGATCAGCAGCACACATTCATAGAGATATACAAAGGTAGATTTGGGGAGGGTATAATAGAGTTATCATTTCTGCAAAATTAAAGCTGATGAGTGCTAGAAGCATAAAAGGAGTAAAGTGAGAAGGAAATTGTAACCACCTACCAATTCTTAAAACTTAATGGCCATCAGCTACCCTCCCACACCCTCCACGATGAGCACCACAACTCAGGTACTGGGAAAAATAAAGTGACATGTCTCGATGAAAACAGCCCAGTAACTCTAAAATGAACCGCAATTAACTCCTTTGAAAGACTGATAATATACAACTGTGCCAGTCTTCCAGACAATCGAGACAGAGTGCCGGAGTAACTCAGTAGGTTAGGCAGCATCTCTGAAGATTATGGATGGGTGAAGGGTCCTGACATGAAATGTCACCCATTCACGTTCTCCACAGATGCTGCCTGACCTGCTGAGTTACCCCAACACAGGGTCTTTTTCCCCTCAAAATCTGGATCCCTTCGAATTTATATACAGGAGAATTAGGTCTATGGAGAAGATCACCTCTCTTGCACTAAATTCCACTCTAGACCACCTAACCAATAACAACACCTTTGTCAGAATGTTATCCATTGGCGACGGCTCAGACTTCAACACATACCAAATAAGCTCATTGCTAATCGTCGGAGCCTTGGCCTTTGAGCTTCCATTTGCAACCAGATTTCCTGACCAGTGGTTAGAATTGGTCATAATAGTTCCTCTAGCTTGGCCTCAAATCTAGTGTGCCTCAGTATTGTATGCTTGGTCCATTGCTCTACTCCCTGTACACCCATGACTATGTGGCCAAGTACAACATTAACTTGATCTTTAAGTTCACCAATCCACTGTTGTCAGTTAGATCAACAATGAGACTGTGGGAAAAAACAAACAAACCTGTGCCATGGTGTCAGGACAATAACCTAGCCTTTAACGTCAGCAAGGCAAAAGAGTTGTTAAGAAAAGAAAACAAGAGATTGAACTTTTTTTCACCTTCCATCACAGAGAGGAATGTGGAGGAGTCTGTGATAGATGTTTATGTTAAAATGTTTTTTGTGTGTTCTGTTGCTTTTTATTCCAATGAAATTCCTCGTATGTTGCAAAACAGACTTGGCTAATAAAGTTTTATTGTGATTGCGATTGTGAACACAATCCTGTCCTCATCAACGGATCTGCTGTAGAGGTAATCAATAGCTTCAGGTTTCTAAGCTTTCCGTATCTCCAGTAATTTAAGCTGCCCGATTCCTTCACGCTGATCAAGAAAGTGCATCAGCATATTTACTATCTTCGGCATCTGAGGGGAATTGGTACATCCATCGGGATACCCGCACAAACTTCTCCAAGGTTACTGATGGAATGCATTTCAACATGGTAGGGCAACCATTCTTCTCTTGACCCCACCTGAACCTGGAAAGAATGGTGAACACATTCTAGTCCACCACAGGGTTGTCACTTTGTGCCATCCAATCCATCTTCCTGGTGCATTGAATGAGGAAGCCTGGAAGTATCGACAAGTTTGCCCGTCTTCCTGGATATTCCGGTTTCTCTCTACTTCCTTCTTGGAGAAGATAAGAGGTGGTGAAAGCGTGGAAGTTCAGATTTAAGAACAGCTTCTTGCCCATTGAATCCTGAACAGATCACCTCTTCGGTACCCTGTTCCCAGAGGGCTGGCCACATACTCTTATTCTTAGCTCTATCCCATTTCGTTATTCTGTTATTGTACTACTTTCACACTACAATTTTGCACCATTCTGCGGTTTTGTATTTGCTGCTGTATTTGTTTCAGCATTACTTCGTGTCTACTCTGTGAGCTTCATGTGAACAAGGAATGTCATTGCACCCTGGTGAATATGACAATAAACTGATCTAATCCAATCTAATCCTGCTCCAATGAACATGGACTCTAGAAACAAATGCAAACATCACATAAACTGCAGAAACTGCCTATGCTGCACATTATTAATCTTCAGTTCCCTGTTCTATTCTCTCTATACCCATGACAATGTCGCCAGGCATAGCTCCAATACCATTTTTAAATTCACCGATATCACTGTTGCTAGACAAATAACGTAACAATGTGTCAGAGTATGGGAGGGAGATCAATAATCTGGATGAATGGTGTCAGTACAACAATCAGGCTCTCAAGACAGACACAAAATGCTGGAGTAACTCAGTGGGTCAGCCAGCATCTCCGGAGAAAATAAATAGGTGACGTTTAGGGTCAAGATGTTTCGGGTCGTGACCCTTCTTCAGACTGAGTGTCAGGGGAGAGGGAAACCAAGAGATATGAAGAGGTACAATGGGTGAAATGAAATGAATTGAAAGGTCAATCAAAGGACAAATCAAAGCCAGCAACAATAATCAAGGAAAGGCAGAGGCCACAATGGTCCATAGTTGGCTGTAGAGGTGGTGATAACAAGTGAAAGAGTGAAACTAAGCAAAACGACACTGAAACTAGTATGACTACTTGGGTGTCTACTAGTATGACTAATGGAGGGGTGGCTCTCAACATTAGTAAGGCCAAGGAGCAGATTATTGACTTTAGGAAGGAAAAGTTGGCACAAGTGTCCATGGTGGAGAAAGTCAACTGCTTCAAGTGTCTGCATGTACACATCTCTAATGATCTGCCCAGGGCCCAGCATATTAATGCAATTACAAAGAAAGCCTCTAATTCTTCAGATGTTTGAGGAATTTTTTGGATTACTCCTACAGGTGTACAGTAAAGAGCATACTGACTGGTTGTATCACAACCTATTATTGGTCATTCAAACATTCAAGGAGCGATGGAGACTGCAGTAAGTGGTGAACATTGCTCAGTCCATCACGGGCATTGACCTCTACAGGAAACGTGGCCTCAAGAAGTCAGCTAACATAAGTAAATTCTATGTACAAATCACACCATCACATGGAACACACTCCAATGTAGACATTTGCAACATTATATTCAATGCATTTCAAATGTTTTGGCTTTATTCACTGGGGCTTCCAGAATTTATATCTGGAAAACAAAGCTATCTTGAGTAATGGTGATCAATTTACTGCTGTACTGCCCTAGACATTCATTTGGCTCTTTAATGTGGCTTCCATATTCAGCCTGGCATTCTAGTATGGCGTAAAGGCCACGTGAGCCAATGATATTCAGTCATTACTACTGAACATGTGCTTTATAATTGAACCAGAAATGCCCAAGTACAGGCACAACATATATAAACACATTTCCTGGCTATTTAATCTCCATAATATGCTGTTCAAACCCAATCTGGCTACTTATCATCCAGACAACTCTTAATTATCAAAGGATGGAATGTGTTGTCAACAATACCTACAACCTGCCCATTTGAACTATTGTCATTCTGCCAAATCTTGTCTCCAGATCTCACTAAACCAATCTAGGACAAGAGGTGAATTCCAGAGCAATATTAGAATGACTGCCACAGATATCATGGCAGCAACGACCAGGTTCAGGAATAGCTACTTCCCCACAGCCATCAGGCTATTAAACCTGGCTTGGACAAAACTCTGAACATTAATAGTAAGATTAAATGAGAACTTACCAGTTTGAAATTTGATCTTTATTTTATGAAGAGTTATGATGAGGGATTACGTGAAGACCCCGCCAGCATGCATGCGCGACATTCTTCAAAGCAGTGGTGTGAAATCACAGATACCAAAGTTGACTAACATAGTAAGATAAGAGAGAACTTCATATACCAGTTGACCTTTATAATAGAGGATTTGGGAGTGGAGAGCACGTAATCCCTCATCGTAACTCCTCATTAAATAAAGATCAAACTTCAAACTGGTAAGTTCTCATTTAATCTTACTTCGGAGTCACGTGAGTGACTACGTGACGATTTCAAAGCTCTGTGATTTCATGCCCTGGAACGAGTCCATGCTCACACACTGCCATGCTAGGAAATGGAGGATGTAACGTATTTCAGACATGAACTGTGCTGAAAAACAAAAAGGTATTTATTTCATACCTAAAATAACAATGCCCCTACATTGGGGTAAATCATGAAACAGAACTTAAAATTTTTCCCGCAAATGTCTTGGGAGCGGCCACGGGTTTACTATAGAAGCGCTGAAAAGTCCGTTCATTACTCCAACCCACTGTAGCAAGGATGTGGTCCATTGGACCTTTCATTATCCTAGCCGCCGATGTGGATGCAGCCCTGGTGGAGTGAGGTTTTAAATATTAGTGTCCACACCCGCTGCACCCAATACCACCCTTAACCATCTGGAAATGGTTGATACGAACTCTTGAGATTCTCTGTTTGTCTTCTCAATTACCCCTTTTGCGTTTAATCTTAAAAGTTCAGCATGGCCTTCTGTTCTCTCTTTTTGTGAAAGTATAAACTTCCGGCTAGGTGTATGCTGAACTGGGATTGGGAGTTCCTATACAAATTCAATTTTGTATCCCTGAATACTTCTGAGTATGTAAGGATCAGAGGTAAAAGTGCTCCAAATATGACGAAACAAGTGCAACCGTCCCCCAACCCGATGATGAGTCTAGACATGCAATGTTTTCGAGGCAACCAGACCCACCTACCTCCAAGGTTACCTGCGGTTCTGTGTTGGTTGTCTCTGTCCTTGCTTCTTGTTCTGTTGTGTTGCTGCAGTGTGGGGATGGCGCCACGGGCTAGGCCATGGTCTAAAAAAAAGACCGTTGTGCAGGTGGGCCGGCCTTCGAGCTTTCACCACCAGACCTTTCTGGCGCAAGGTATTTAACTGCCGTATTGTTAATTGCCTGTTCCTGCAGCTGGTTTGTTGCCATGTAATTTATACTGGCTGCCAGCTTAGGATGCAATGGCAGCCCTTTTTGGGTAGGCAGAGCGAACTTTTTGACCATACCCAGTAATTCTTCTTGCGGCACCCCTGACACAGATGAGTCTTCAGCCATGTCCCCTTCTTCAGGGTCAGCCCAGCTCTGACCCCCAATGCTCCCCTGCGAAGAGGGCAGTCCTTGATAGGAAGCTGCCGTGGGTCTGCAAAGAGACCCACTGTGACTGTGCCCCTGCAAAAGCAGGTCACGCTGGATCAATTGCTCCACCATCTGCTCCATGCGGGTAAGACGACCGCCGTCGCTATCAGCGAACGGGGTGTCCTCAGGTCCCGACCCAGCCGAGTCAGCGGACCTGTCCGACTTCCGGGTGGTTTTGCCGCCGGACCGCGGCGCACCTGCGGTCTGCTGCGGCGAGAAGTCGGGGGCTGCTGGATGTACCTGCAGCTCTGGAGAGTCAGCATGCTGCTGGCTGCTTTCCACAGCAGCGATTTATGCCGCCGCTCTCCGCGATTTCCTGGACTCCATGGTGGTGTTTTTCCCTGTAAAACACAACACACACAGTCGCCACAAAACTCTACCAGACTGGTAAGTACTTGCCTCCGGCTTGTTTTTAACTTTGCTGGAGGAGCGACTCTCCTCCCGACTGTCGCTTCCGCAATGAGTTCGAAGATATGTCACGCATGTGTGCTGGCGGGGTCTTCACGTAGTCACTCACGTGACTCCGAAGTAAAATAACCCATTATCTGTTATTTATACTTTATCAGTTTATTTATTCATGTGTGTATATATTTATATAATGGTATGTGGACACACTGATCTGTTTTTGTAGTCAATGCCTATTATGTTCTGTTATGCTGATGCAAAGCAAGAATTTCATTGTCCTATCAGGGACACATGACAATAAACTCACTTGAACTTGAACTTGCATCTGACTGCGTATGCTGTCAAGAATGGGAGAAGGCAGGAACGGGGTACTGATTGTGAATGATCAGCACTGATCATATTAAATGGCGGTGCTGGCTTGAAGGGCTAAATGGCTTACTCTTGCACATTGTTTGTCTATTGTCTATAAGAAGCTTTAATAATAAATAAGACTCAAAGTGCAATTTTATTTTGGTCCGAGTAATAAACTTCAACTTAACTCTAGGACAATTTACCCCCTTAGGCATAGGGTAGTATGTAATGATTCAAATACATACCACACAAATGATAATGACCATCTCCAAAATGGAGTCTGAACCCCTCCCATTGATATTCAATAATCTTTTCATCACAGAATCCCCTATCAACAACATAGAGAATCTTCATTAAAAAAACTGAACTTGCTACATACACAAGGATTTGAAATTATAGCCAGAATCCGAGTAAAACTAAGTTGAGAAATGTAAATTTGGGCATTAATAAATCTTACACTAGTAGATTGCTACAAATTGGCACATCCATGCTCAATATGCTCAGACCAAATCTGGCTTTATAGGAATCAGAAACCATCTTAAGTGGAAGCTATTTTGCCATGTGAAAGGCGTATTAGCACAATGCTTATTAAATCTGCCACTAGATTCTACCACTGCATTCCAAATGTCTTGAGTTTTGGGACTATGGTTCAATACACAACTTATGTGCTACAGTATTCCAAGGCAAGTTTTGCATAACACACAGAAATTTGCATGGTTTGCCCTGAAAATCCCCAAACTGAGAGGAATGAAAGTGTACTAAGATTGTCTCTCTCAGTACTTCGTTTTGGTCCTTCTACACTACTGAAAATAGGTGTCTATTGTTATCTGGATGAAACTACTTGCCTGCAGGTCCAGAACTAGATGTAAGTGTATCATGACTTTGCTTGCTGACGTAGATTGACAGCCACTGCTACTGCAGAGACACACCACTGCAGACATGCACCACTAACCAGTGAAGTCACTGGTCAAGGGGATATAGTGAGAGTGTATGCTGTACTGACAACTGTAACAGTTTATTCATAAGTTACAAGTCCTTTTATGGAACTCTTAGGAAACTGAAGATTCAAATATACATTTGGCAGTTAGCTCGCAATCAATTGGTAAACACCTCCTGTGCAAATGGTAAATAGGCTGTGTAGAACCAAGATAACAAACCCAAGTGAAATATGTTATTTGTGGCAATTTATTTGCAGATTACTAAAACATTACTGCGAAGTTTAATAGGTGTATTTGGATAAACCTAGACTAAATTTTAAGAAATGGTGACATAAGTTTTATTTATTTATTTTGTGATCTACTGTACCCTCCATAATGTTTGGGACAAAGACCCATCATTTATTTATTTACCTATGTACTCCACAATTTGAGATTTGTAATAGAAAGAATCATACATGGTTAAAATGCACATTGTCAGATTTTATTAAAGGCCGTTTTTATACATTTTGGTTTCACCATGTAGAAATTACAGCTACATAGTCCCCCCCCATTTCAGGGCACCATAATGTTTGGGACACATGACTTCACGGGCTCAGGTGTATTGCCTCCTTAATGCAGGTATAAGAGGAGCTCTCAGCACCTAGTCTTCCCTCCAGTCTTTCCATCACCTTTGGAAACTTTTAATAATAACCTTACTTGTATAATAACAACTTTATTTGTATAGCACTTTTCATACAACTGAATGCAACCCAGTGCTTTCCACATAGACACAGGTCTAAACAAAAATACAATTTAAAATAGTAAGAACATAGGCATAAGAAGCACAGATTTATATAAAAATATAAAATGTAAAATTGAGAATGTAAAAGGACAAAGAAATTAAAATCAGTTAAAAGCTTGATTAAAGTCTTAGCTGCCGTTTCAAAATGTCAACTGGGTGGGCGTCTCTCATAGCCCTGGGTAGGGTATTCCACAGCTTGGGGGGTAATTGAAAAAGGCTGCTTCACCAATTTTCTTATTGCTGCTGCATTAAGTGGCTAACAGGCCAGCATCAGAAGACCTGAGCGCTCCAGTAGGGGCATCGGGAAGGAGGGACACTGTAAAATATGCTGCTCCTAAGCAGTTTATGGCTTTATAGACGAGGGGGGGGAGAGAGAGAAGGGGGGGGGGGGAGAGAGAGAAGGGGGGGGGGGGAGGGAGAGAAGGGGGGGGGAGGGAGAGAAGGGGGGGGGGGGAGGGAGAGAAGGGGGGGGAGAGAAGGGGGGGGAGAGAAGGGGGGGGAGAGAAGGGGGGGGAGAGAAGGGGGGGGAGAGAAGGGGGGGGAGAGAAGGGGGGGGAGAGAAGGGGGGGGAGAGAAGGGGGGGGAGAGAAGGGGGGGGAGAGAAGGGGGGGGAGAGAAGGGGGGGGAGAGAAGGGGGGGGAGAGAAGGGGGGGGAGAGAAGGGGGGGGAGAGAAGGGGGGGGAGAGAAGGGGGGGGAGAGAAGGGGGGGGAGAGAAGGGGGGGGAGAGAAGGGGGGGGAGAGAAGGGGGGGGAGAGAAGGGGGGGGAGAGAAGGGGGGGGAGAGAAGGGGGGGGAGAGAAGGGGGGGGAGAGAAGGGGGGGGAGAGAAGGGGGGGGAGAGAAGGGGGGGGAGAGAAGGGGGGGAGAGAAGGGGGGGAGAGAAGGGGGGGAGAGAAGGGGGGGAGAGAAGGGGGGGAGAGAAGGGGGGGAGAGAAGGGGGGAGAGAAGGGGGGAGAGAAGGGGGGAGAGAAGGGGGGAGAGAAGGGGGGAGAGAAGGGGGGAGAGAAGGGGGGGAGAGAAGGGGGGGAGAGAAGGGGGGGAGAGAAGGGGGGGAGAGAAGGGGGGGAGAGAAGGGGGGGAGAGAAGGGGGGAGAGAAGGGGGGAGAGAAGGGGGGAGAGAAGGGGGGAGAGAAGGGGGGAGAGAAGGGGGGAGAGAAGGGGGGAGAGAAGGGGGGAGAGAAGGGGGGAGAGAAGGGGGGGAGAGAAGGGGGGGAGAGAAGGGGGGGAGAGAAGGGGGGGAGAGAAGGGGGGGAGAGAAGGGGGGGAGAGAAGGGGGGGAGAGAAGGGGGGGAGAGAAGGGGGGGAGAGAAGGGGGGGAGAGAAGGGGGGGAGAGAAGGGGGGGAGAGAAGGGGGGGAGAGAAGGGGGGGAGAGAAGGGGGGGAGAGAAGGGGGGGAGAGAAGGGGGGGAGAGAGGGGGGGAGAGAGGGGGGGAGAGAAGGGGGGGAGAGAAGGGGGGGAGAGAAGGGGGGGAGAGAAGGGGGGGAGAGAAGGGGGGGAGAGAAGGGGGGGAGAGAAGGGGGGGAGAGAAGGGGGGGAGAGAAGGGGGGGAGAGAAGGGGGGGAGAGAAGGGGGGGAGAGAAGGGGGGGAGAGAAGGGGGGGAGAGAAGGGGGGGAGAGAAGGGGGGGAGAGAAGGGGGGGAGAGAAGGGGGGGAGAGAAGGGGGGGAGAGAAGGGGGGGAGAGAAGGGGGGGAGAGAAGGGGGGGAGAGAAGGGGGGGAGAGAAGGGGGGGAGAGAAGGGGGGGAGAGAAGGGGGGGAGAGAAGGGGGGGAGAGAAGGGGGGGAGAGAAGGGGGGGAGAGAAGGGGGGGAGAGAAGGGGGGGAGAGAAGGGGGGGAGAGAAGGGGGGGAGAGAAGGGGGGGAGAGAAGGGGGGGAGAGAAGGGGGGGAGAGAAGGGGGGGAGAGAAGGGGGGGAGAGAAGGGGGGGAGAGAAGGGGGGGAGAGAAGGGGGGGAGAGAAGGGGGGGAGAGAAGGGGGGGAGAGAAGGGGGGGAGAGAAGGGGGGGAGAGAAGGGGGGGAGAGAAGGGGGGGAGAGAAGGGGGGGAGAGAAGGGGGGGAGAGAAGGGGGGGAGAGAAGGGGGGGAGAGAAGGGGGGGAGAGAAGGGGGGGAGAGAAGGGGGGGAGAGAAGGGGGGGAGAGAAGGGGGGGAGAGAAGGGGGGGAGAGAAGGGGGGGAGAGAAGGGGGGGAGAGAAGGGGGGGAGAGAAGGGGGGGAGAGAAGGGGGGGAGAGAAGGGGGGAGAGAAGGGGGGAGAGAAGGGGGGGAGAGAAGGGGGGAGAGAAGGGGGGAGAGAAGGGGGGGAGAGAAGGGGGGGAGAGAAGGGGGGGAGAGAAGGGGGGGAGAGAAGGGGGGGAGAGAAGGGGGGGAGAGAAGGGGGGGAGAGAAGGGGGGGAGAGAAGGGGGGGAGAGAAGGGGGGGAGAGAAGGGGGGGAGAGAAGGGGGGGAGAGAAGGGGGGGAGAGAAGGGGGGGAGAGAAGGGGGGGAGAGAAGGGGGGGAGAGAAGGGGGGGAGAGAAGGGGGGGAGAGAAGGGGGGGAGAGAAGGGGGGGAGAGAAGGGGGGGAGAGAAGGGGGGGAGAGAAGGGGGGGAGAGAAGGGGGGGAGAGAAGGGGGGGAGAGAAGGGGGGGAGAGAAGGGGGGGAGAGAAGGGGGGGAGAGAAGGGGGGGAGAGAAGGGGGGGAGAGAAGGGGGGGAGAGAAGGGGGGGAGAGAAGGGGGGGAGAGAAGGGGGGGAGAGAAGGGGGGGAGAGAAGGGGGGGAGAGAAGGGGGGGAGAGAAGGGGGGGAGAGAAGGGGGGGAGAGAAGGGGGGGAGAGAAGGGGGGGAGAGAAGGGGGGGAGAGAAGGGGGGGAGAGAAGGGGGGGAGAGAAGGGGGGGAGAGAAGGGGGGGAGAGAAGGGGGGGAGAGAAGGGGGGGAGAGAAGGGGGGGAGAGAAGGGGGGGAGAGAAGGGGGGGAGAGAAGGGGGGGAGAGAAGGGGGGGAGAGAAGGGGGGGAGAGAAGGGGGGGAGAGAAGGGGGGGAGAGAAGGGGGGGAGAGAAGGGGGGGAGAGAAGGGGGGGAGAGAAGGGGGGGAGAGAAGGGGGGGAGAGAAGGGGGGGAGAGAAGGGGGGGAGAGAAGGGGGGGAGAGAAGGGGGGGAGAGAAGGGGGGGAGAGAAGGGGGGGAGAGAAGGGGGGGAGAGAAGGGGGGGAGAGAAGGGGGGGAGAGAAGGGGGGGAGAGAAGGGGGGGAGAGAAGGGGGGGAGAGAAGGGGGGGAGAGAAGGGGGGGAGAGAAGGGGGGGAGAGAAGGGGGGAGAGAAGGGGGGAGAGAAGGGGGGGAGAGAAGGGGTGTGTATTTTACCTACTGGTGGGTCTTCTAGGTCGTGAAACTCCAATGAGCCAATCAAAATGGCCGATCAGCGAAGGTGGCCTTCGACTGCCAGTATGTAATTAGCGACCCTACTCCACTGGCAACCTATTTTTAGTCCAGGACAGTTTTGATTATGTTGAAACAATCGAAGCAACCTAGAGGAAGCCTCGACCACGCGGAAATCACGTTCGACCATTAGGAAGAGTGACCAAAACCTCCGGCGACCTCATGGAAACCTTGGGTCGCGGGCAAGGTCACCAGAGGTTTCCGTTTAGGTTTCCTAAGTAGGACAAGGGCATTAGAGGATCAGCACTGAGACTTTGTCGTCGTCAGTGCTAACTCTAAGGTCACTGACTATTTTTATCAGGGCAGTCTGTGCTGTGATTTGCTCTGAAATTTCTCTAAAATGTCATTTTGATTCAGAAAGTGTTGTATTTGGTTGAATACCACTTTCTCCAGTTCTTAGGCCCCCTTCAGTCATGGCTGACCATGGGTGTCTCCAGGGTGCTATTCCCTATATGGAGGATGCCTGTGCTTTCTCCACTTTCGCCAGTACCTTGCTGATAAAGGATAGATTTGATATGGTCTGTAATTACTCAGTAGCCCACTGTCTAAATTTGGTTTCTTTAACAGAGGCTTTATGACAGCGGTTTTAAGTATCTGGGAAAATTCCAGTCTCAAGGGAGATGTTTATAATTGTAAGAATTGTAAGAATAAAACTGGATGAACTGTTAAAAACATTTGTAGGAACCACGTTGAAATGACCTGTAATGGAATTGCTCGCAGCCACAATTTTACAAAGTTCCGAGATAGAAATACTCATTTTAGCCTGTGCCTTACTAGGCTCTGAACCTTATCTTTAAAATAATCAGCAAACAGCTCACATTTTTCAGCAGAAGCTTGGCTTGAAAAATCAGGGGTTGAAGCAGAGTTTAGTAATCTGTCAATCGAGGAGAACAAAATCTTACTATTTCCACCACTTTCTGTGATAATTTGAGAAAAATGGATCCTCCTTGCAGATCTTACAGCATTATTATAAGTAGCAAAGATTTATTTATAGATGCCAACATGCACTTCTAGTCCTGTTTTTCTCCACTTTCTTTCAGCTACTCTACATGCTTTTTTTTTTTAAACGTATGAAGAGTTATTTAACCATGGAGATATTTTAACCCTTACTTTCCTTTTAATCTTGAGAGGTGCAACTTTATCAAGTGTTGTACCTAGGTTATTGTTGAAAGCTTTTATTATTTTGTCAATAGAATCTCCCTGGGTGAGACGAGCGAATGCACTTACAAGCTCAGAAAATTTGAGTTTTGAGCTGCTGGATCTAAAAAGAGTCTGTTACATGTAAACTTCAAAGGGAGCCTAAACAACTTTAAAAAGACATAAAACAACACACAGTAATGGTCAGAAACAGTAAAACCAGACAGCAGGATGTTATCAATGTTTAGCCCTCGGGATATCACCAGGTCCAGTGTATTTGCATGTTTGTGAGTGGCCTCATTTACATGTTGAGTAAAGTCGAGCGTGTCAAGTAAGCTCAGAAACTCGGTCACCTTGAGGTTTGTTTACGTGAATGTTAAAATCTCCATTTAAAATCACTTTGTCATATCTCATTATGACCAGTGAGATCAATTCAGAGAATTCTAAATGGAATAAAGTTAGCTGTCTGGGTGGTCTGTAAATTTTCAGATATGATGTCATTGACGATAAAAGTCTTGTTGGTTAATGATTTAACATTGAGCAGATCCATTTTAGACTGTTTGATGCATGTGATTTCAGATTGCGGGGAAGAAGTTCTCATAGTTGATTTTTTTACTGGCACTAGATTGAATCTATCCACAGTGTGCAGAGATCTATTAAAGTGTATCGCGATGTAATCCTCACGGGGATAGTGAGGATTGCATTGAGGATTTTATTGCTGTTTATCAACATGAGGACCAAAGTTGAGCCATTGAAAGCCAACGAAGCCATTATGAGACTGAGAAACAAGAATAAAACTGTTACAGACATCAGCCAAACCTTAGGCATACCAAAACCAACTGTTTGGGACATCATTAAGAAGAAAGAAAGCACTGGTGAGCTTAATAATCGCAAAGGGACTGGCAGGCCAAGGAAGACCTCTACAGCTGATGACAGAAGAATTCAGATTCAGATTCAATTTTAATTGTCATTGTCAGTGTGCAGTACAGAGACAACGAAATGCATTAAACAACGAAATGCATTCTCTCTATAATAAAGAAAAATCCCCAAACGCCTGCCCGACAGATCAGAAACACTCTTCAGGTGTGAATTTGTCAATGACCACTGTCCGCAGAAGACTTCATGAGCAGAAATAAAGAGGCTACACTGCAAGATGCAAATCACTGGTTAGCCGCAAAAATAGGATGGCCAGGTTATAGTTTGCCAAGAAGTATTTAAAAGAACAACCAGTTCTGGAGAAAGGTTTTGTGGACAGATGAGAAAAAGATCAACTTATATCAGAGTGATGGCAGGAGCAAAGTATGGAGGAGAGAAGGAACTGCCCAAGATCCAAAGCATACCACCTCATCTGTGAAACACGGTGGTGGGGGTGTTATGGCCTGGGCATGTATGGCTGCTGAAGGTACTAGCTCACTTATCTTCATTGATGATACAACTGCTGATGGTAGCAGCATAATGAATTCTGAAGTGTATGGACACATCCTATCTGCTCAAGTTCAAACAAATGCCTCAAAACTCATTGGCCGATGGTTCATTCTACAGCAAGACAATGATCCCAAACATACTGCTAATGCAACAAAGGAGTTTTTCAAAGCTAAAAAATGGTCAATTCATGAGTAGCCAAATCAATCACCCGATCTGAACCCAATTGTGCACGCCTTTTATATGCTGAAGAGAAAACCGAAGGGGACTAGCCCCCAAAACAACCATAAGCTAAAGATGGCTGGAATACAGGCCTGGCAGAGCATCTCCAGAGAAGATACCCAGCAACTGGTGATGTTCATGAATCGCAGACTTCAAGCAGTCATTGCATGCAAAGGATATGCAACAAAATATTAAACATAACTACTTTCATTTACTTGACATTGCTGTGTCTTTGATGGGTCTTTCTCCCAAACATTATGGAGGGCACTGTGGCTGCCAATGGGAAGACCAGCATTGATAATTGAGATTATGGAGAATAATGGAAGTTTTTTTTTTAAATAGCAATCTATCGGGATACATCACAACTTGGTTTGACAACAGCTCTGCTCATAATTGCAAAATTGTGAATGTACCCCAATATATCTTGGTCATATAAGCCAGCCTCCCCACCGGGGTGGAAGATTGCAACCTTCACGTGGTCCGCCCTGTTTCCACTAATGCAATCAACTCAAATGTAATGCATTTCGTTGTCTCTGTACTGTACACTGACAATGACAATTAAAATTGAATCTGAATCTGAAATTGAATCTGAACTCGACGTGCACAAACGGAAGATCAAATAGAACAAGTTGTCCTACACTTTAGGCTGTGCACGCCACACGAAAGAAGAAGCCTCCCCACCATCAACACTTTACACTGTATTGGGAGAGCAACCAACATAATCAAGGACCATTTCACCCCAGTCATTCCTTCTTCTCTCCTCACATCTCATTTCCCATCCAGCAGAAGATAGCTTGACAGCATGAACCACCAGATTCAGGAATAGCTTCCCCCCCCACCCCAAATGTTATCAGACTATTGAAGGGTCCTCGTGTGAGCTAGAATGCAATCTCAATTTCCCAGCCGACCTCATTGCAGAACTTTCATTCATTTTTCTGCACTCTGTAACTGTATCACTACAATGCTGTAGAACTACATTCAGCATTATGGTTATTGTTCTTGTTCCACAACCTCATTTGATCCAAAAAATTAGGTCCGGCTACATTATGAAGAAGGTTTAAGAACTAACATGTTTTTCTACTTTCAATTTCAGTAGCTTTCCCATAGTTGTTGATATATTGGCCCAGAAATTCATTTACAAGGCCCATGTTTTGTCTGTGTTAGATTGATATGAAGTGTGATGTCACTTGTGAAACAAAATTGGCTCATCCAATTAAGTAGTGCAAGATTGGGCCTCAGCGTGGATGATGCCACAATTCACTGACGTCCAGGATGCTACTCGGCATTTCACAAGGGTAAGGAAGCAACATCCATCAGTGTAGAGTGCATTTCTGATTTTTTTTTTTTTAATCCCCACACAGAGGCTGGTGGGAATAGGAATGAGCTGCCAGAGGAAATTGTAGAAGCAAGGGTTACACAAAAAGCTGGAGAAACTCAGCGGGTGCAGCAGCATCTAAGGAGCGAAGGAGATAGGCGACGTTTCGGGTCGAGACCCTTCTTCAGTCAGTCTGAAGAAGGGTCTCGACCCAAAACATCGCCCATCTCCTTCGATGCTGCTGCACCCGCTGAGTTTCTCCAGCTTTTTGTGTAACCCTCGATTCTCCAGCATCTGCAGTTCCTTCTTTAACAAGTTGTAGATAGACTGTTTAAGAGAAATTTCAACAGTTGACAGGAAAGATTTAGAGGATCATGGGTGATAATGGGACCAGCTCAGGAAGGCACCTTG
Source organism: Raja brachyura (assembly GCA_963514005.1). The sequence goes on from OY740804.1 coordinate 12,182,089, forward strand.
GTCACGATGGGCGTTGGGCCGAAGGGCCTGGCTTTGTGCTATGTAACACAATATCACTGTCAATGACATTGTGTTTCTCTGTTGGTTGTTGAGTGAGTGAAAACAGATTGGATGATATTTAGCCTCGATTGGATTTATCCTGCATTTTGGAGACAGGACATACCCAGGCCAGTTTCCAACAGATGCCAGTTTGAAACTGTACTGGAACAGCTTGAATAGAAATGCAGGTTGCTCTAAAGTGCACATCTTCAGTTAGACAGCTGGGCTGTTTCCCAGCTCTATTGTACAACAGCTCTGTTGGACAAAGTGTTTTCAGCTATTTCCTGATATCACATATAGGGATCGCAAGCAAACCCAAAATGGACCATCTGTTCAGCACTTCCGGTTGAATGCGGTAGCGAATGCTTTAATCTCACCTTTAGCATTCACGCGCTGTGATCAATGAGAATGGGGATATTCTCAGGATTACCCCCTCCTGTCAAATAACTGTCCACCTTAATACATGACTTGATATGGCAGAGTTGCAGTCCTTCAATCTGATCCATAGGTTGAGATCATTTAACTCATATTCCCCTCTAATGGTTTTTATGCTCTTTAGTCCTGTGCTGCAATAATTCTCGGCTGTTAACCCTTGAATTTTAGGTGTCTGGTACTGATCTGGCATCCCCTCACTGTAGCTGGGTTGATCCCTTGCCTTACTAGCAATGGGAGAATGAGGGATAGGGCAGGCTTTGGCGTGGTGTTGTGCTGGTATACATTTTGATAATGATGATAGCCGACAATGACTTATGGATGTGCAGTTTTGAGCTGCCGGATTTGATCTGGGTCTATACCACTTAGCATAAACTTTAGTGTCACATAACTGAGGGTGTCCTCTGCATGATGATGGGATAGTGGATCCACAAGAACTGCATTAGTAACCACTTCTACCAAAGAAGAAATGCAACTATGCTGCTTTGTGGTACAAGGCCAACCCGACTGGCACACTTCAATTGCTCGCCCCCTACCTCTTCATTTTTCTCCACCTACAACATCAGTTTGAAGAAGGGTCCTGACCAAAAACTTCACCTATCAATCCAGTACTTTGTGATCGGTTTGGTAAACAAGCAATGGCAGTTACTTGGTTTTCTATTAAATATATTGAATGTATTTATTAAAGTAGTAACATAATTTAACTTAGCATGACTCAAGAAGGGTGAAACTGATTAAATAATTCTTGAAGGTAGACAAAAATGCTGGAGAAACTCAGCGGGTGAGGCAGCAGCTCTACAGTTGTAAGGCAGCAGCTCTACCAGCTGAACCATTGTGCTGCTCAGATGATGAACACTTTCAAGAATTATTTAAGAAGGGACTGCAGATGCTGGAAAATTGAAGGTAGACAAAAACATCTATGGAGCGAAGGAAATAGGCAACGTTTCGGGTTTCGACCTGAAACGTTGCTCATTTCCTTCGCTCCATAGATGCTGCCTCACCCGCTGAGTTTCTCCAGCATTTTTGTCTACCTTCGATTGTCCAGCATCTGCAGTTCCCTTCTTAAATAATTCTTGAAAGTGTTCATCATCTGGGCAGCACAATGGTTCAGCTGGTAGACCTGCTGCCTCACAACTGCAGAGACCTGGGTTCAATCCTGACCTTGGGCGCTTTCTGCATAGAGCTGTTTGCATGTTCTCCCTGTGACCGCGCATTTCCTCCGGGTGCTCCGTTTTCCCCCCACATCCCAAAGATGTGTGGATTTGTAGGTTAATTGGCCTTTCTAAATTGCCCCTGGTGTGTATGGAATGGGTGAGAAAGTGGGATATGATAGAACTTGTGTGGTTGGCATGCACTCTATGGGCTGAAGGGTGGTATCATGCTGTATTTCTAAACTATACCTCTTATCACAGGGACATGGAATAAATAGCCACATTGCTCCTATAATAAATGCATACAAAATTAAACTAACAAAATCAAACTTTTCAAAAGTCCTTCACTTACTGTTTAAAATCCCTGCCAAATCTTCTCATATTTTGTTCAGAGATAGCATTACTTTCACTGCTGATATGGGAGCTAAACAAATTAGTGTACTGCATGCATCAATCATTACTTGTAGCACTCAACTGAGTCACAAGGTTGTGTGTTCAAAACAAATTTCAAAGACAAATTCAAAATCTAAAATTTAGAACAAAGCATTGAAGTTTTCTCAGTAGTATTTGGATTTTTTGTAAAATTGTAGAATTTAAGGGACCTGGAGTTCAGTACAACAGAACGGTTTTTGGTCAGGATCCTTGTTCACAAGCCAGACACCAGTCGATCACTTGACACAATGTTTAACGCAGCACAGAATAAAAGCCAACGTCATCTTTTAACATCCAACACTAAATACACCAGGTTTGGCATTTCACAAGTCTCAGTCACTGTTCAACAATCAACACTAGTAGCGCGTTGCCATCAAGTAACTGCTACCGAAACACAGATCAAATCTAACGTGACCTATCTGTTGGTTACCATTTAAAAATGTGCACTGATTAATTACAATTAATACATCTATTTGAAAGCAGATGCTCAACAGGATGACATGCACCTATTTTGAATACTGATAGATTTGGTATTGGTATTGAAATACGAATAGGAGAATTAGGCCATTCAGCCCATCAAGTCTACTCTGCCATTCATTCATGGCTGACCTATCTCTCCCTCCTAACCCCATTCTACTTCCTTCTCCTAACCTCTGACACCTATACTAATCAAAAATCTATCTATCTCCGTCTTAAAAATATCCACTGACTTGGCCTCCACAGCCTTCTGTGGCAAAGAATTCCACAGATTCACCACCCTCTTCCTAAAAGAACATCCTTTAATTCTGAGGCTATAACCTCTAGTCCTTGACTCTCCCACTAGTGGATTGGTATTGATATCGATTGATAGATCTGATAAAGATTGGTATTGGTTTATTATTTGCATATGTAATGCAAAACTGAAAAACTTGGTTGAGGGCTATCCAATTAAATCATATCATCCTATACACGAGTACAAATCAAACCATACACAACAGGTAATCCAAATTGAAATTTAGCAGAGTGCAGAATACCGTGTTACAGCATTAGATCATGGAGCAAGTATTCACAATGAGGCAAGTTGGAAAATCTGAACCACACTCCAGTTTATGGTTGGACCACTCAGTAGTCCGATAATAGTGGGGAAGAAGCTTCTCCCCGACAGGAGAGGGGATGACCGGCGTGAAAAGGATCCTTGAATACCTTGGTTGCTTTTCCGAGGCAGGTTAAGTGTAGATGAGTCGATGAAGACAAAGGCTTGTCTGTATGATGGGCTGGGTGACATTAACAACTGCAATGTCTCACGTTCATGGCCGAGTGGTTACCAAGCCATCCCAATAGTAAGCTTTCTACTATTCATCTGGAGAAGCCGTTAAGTGGTTGATACAAATATTATAGATTGCTGTTTGGTAGGAGTCACAGAAGGAAGGAAGAAATAATTTATTTCCAAATCAGGATGGTTGCAACATGGAGGGAAACCTGCAGATGGTGCTGTTTCCATTCCTCATCTGTCCTTATTCTTTGTGATGGTGTCGTGGGTTTGAGGGTTTGAGTAACGACAATGCATTTTGTAGATGACATACACTGCAGTCACACTGAGAGTGTAAGGAATGAATGTCAATCAAGCAGGCATTGTCCTGGATGATGTTGAGCCTTGACTGTTCTTGGAGCTTTAACCATCCAGGGAAATACCAGTATTTGAATTTGTGAGGCTGGGGCAAAGGGACAGCAGAGGGAGGTCAGAAAGGAGAGGATGTTGGCAAACCAAATGCTAGAATCAAGGACCTGTGCAGCCAAAGGAAACCACCAATGTTGGTTTACAGAAAATAGACATGGTGCAGGAGTAACTCAGCGGGTCAGGCAGCATCTCTGAAGACCATGGATAGGTGGTGTTTTCGGTGAGGCCCCTTCTTCAGATTGAAGGGTCCAGACCCAAACCTACCTATGTTCTCCAGTGATGTTTGCCTGACCCACTGTATTACTTCAGCCCTTGGTGTCTTTTGGTGCAGAAGCGTACAAAAGCAAAGCAAGAATTATCCAGCCGACAATTTTGTTCCAAGCATAGGAATACCAGTTACCAAATGTCATTACTCAACAATAATCAATTAGAATTTGCCAGCAGGAACCTCTAACCACAGCAGCAAACATCCAAACAGCTCAAACTATTTATGTGGTTACAGAGGACTGGAGAGTGGCCAATGTTGTTCCTTTACGAAGGGAACTAAAGATAAACAGGACATTGTTGGCCAGCGAGCTCACTTCATTGGTAGAGAAGCTATTAGAGAGGATTCTCTCATATTTGGAAGAGATGGGATAATTAGCGCAGCATGTCTTTGAATGCAGCAGGTCATGTCCTACAAAGTTCGAGGTTGAAGAGGTAATTAAGGTGATTGATGAATAGGCAGCATAAGTTATCTGCATTGATTTTAGTAAAGCATTTAATAAAGTTTCCATGATAGAATAATATACATGATCCAGAGTGGCTTGGTAGTTTAGATTTAGAACTGAGAACACACATAGAAGACAGAGGGAAGTGGTGAAAGGGTGTCATTCTGGCTGGAGGTCGGTGACCAGCTGTGTTCTGCAAGTATATATAAATGAGTTGGAAGCTAATGTGGACCACCGGTTGGTTAGTAAGCTTACAGTTGACACCAATGTTGCTAGAGTTGTGTTCAGTGAAGACAAATGTTAAAGGATACAGTGGAATGTAGATGAATTACAGACGTGGGTGGAGAAATGGCAGATGGTGTTTAATCTGAGCTACTGAGAGATATTACATTTTGGAAAGTTGAATGTAAGGGGAAATTATACTGCTAATGGCAGGGCCCTTAACAGCATGGTTGTAGGGATCCTATGGTCCAATTCCAGAACTCCCTGAAAGTAGCAACAGATAAATAGAGTGGTAACAAAGGCACTTATATCCCTACTTTTATTGGATAGAACATTGTGTATAAGATTCAGGAAGTAATAGTGGGGCTTTGGTTAAATCTTTGCTTTAGGCTGCATTTGGAGCATTGTGCAGTTCTATTGCCCCATTGCAGCAAGGATTACTAGAAACTCTGGGGAAGGTGAAGAGGTTTACCAGAAGGCTGGATAAACGTGGATTTTTTTTTTCTCGAGCCGAGGAGACCGGATCGAAGTATATAAAATTATGAGGGGCATAGATATGGTGAATAGTCAAATCCTTTTCCCACAGTGGAAGTTTTATAAAGACTCGAGGGCATAGCTTTAAGATGAGAGAGGTTAAGTTTAAGAGAGGTATGCAGGGCAAGCTTTTTGTTACACAGAATGATGGGTTCTGCGAATGCACTGCCACGGTTGGTGTTGAAAGCAGATACGATAGTTGCATTTAAGGGGCTTTTAGATAGGCACATGAATTTGCTGGAAATGGATCAAGCGCAGGCAGAGGAGAATAGTTTAAAGCTGCCATCATATTTGGTGTTAACATTGTTGGGCCAAAGGGCCAGTTCCTATGCTGTATTGTTCCATGCATGTTATATGGTTGCTGAACTCTACTGTAAATACTACGTTACATTTTCATATGAAAGGTAATAGCTTTGATTTCCAAAGTATGCTTATACAATTATCAGCATATGCTAAAATCTGATGAGCTGTGAGAAAAACATTTGTTTCAACAAATTCAGAAAATGAGAATTGCATGATGCCATAATTACAGGAAAAAAATGGTTGATGTCACAGCATGCTAAATTACAAGTTAATGCAATCCAAATGCAAACAATCTGTTTATAGCATTTACTTGCAAAAGGGGGTTAAAAACATGTGAGCAACTACCTCAAGTCCTAAAGATTTCTAGCTAGTAAATAATTTAAGCATACAAAATGACTTTGTATGCTCAAATGATTTCCTAGATACATTTCTTTCTGCAGGTTTGGAAGGATAACATCACAAAATAAGAATGCCTCCAAGGCAATTATGCTATTTCACTATAGAATAGGTGTGTCAACAAAGAGGGACCAAATGGATTTCATCAGTGCATTCGTGTTTTAGTTTAGTTTAGAGATACAGATTTAGTTGAGTTTAGGAAACAGGCCCTTCAACCCACCGGGTCCGCACCAACCAGCGATCCCCGCACACTTGCACTATCCTGCGCACACCAGGGACAATTATCATTTATACCAAGCCAATTAACCTACAAACCCACATGTCTTTGGAGTGTGGGAGGAAACAAAGATCTCAGAGAAAACTCACGCAGGTTATGGGGAGAACGTACAAGTGTATCTATGAGTATCTAAAATGTTCTATTTTGCCAACACACTATACGCAATATCATTATCAATAAAGAATTAGTGCACAGTGAAACTGTTTCATGATCTTCGTGGAGCCAGACTAGCAGATTCTCTGGACTATTGAGTACTACTACCTACACCTACTACTACTACGACACACCTACACATTTTCAAATCTATTTTCATCAAAAATGATGTTACACAGTATTAAAATAAATTTCACTGAACCCAGCAAATTTAGACCGATGGTGGGGGCCTAATAAGTATAAAGTGTGGGAGGAACCATCATCTGGTGAGCCACATGAGCAACCGTCAACATTTCCAAATAGGCAGGCAGCAGATTATCAGTGTATTACATGATTTCTTTCCAGATTATTTTCCCAAGAATGCCTTACAATGGGAGAAATAAGCAATTTTGCACATTGGAATCAACAAATGATTTTTTTGCAGCTGCCGAAAATTCTGTTACTTATCTCAATTGTGGAACCACAGTTTTCAACGCAAGTTAAATTTAACTTGCAGGAGATGAAGAGGCAGTACTTTAAACCACAAACTCACCCAGGCACTGCATTGAAGTCTTTCTATAGTTGGTTTTGTAGTCTAAACATTTTGATTTGCTGGAATTTGAAGAGAGAACAGGCCTGGTGCAGACAGCATTCTGTAGAAGATGTACAGAAACTAATCCTTTACCCATGAAATGATAACTGCTAATAAGTTTTAAGCACAATATTAAATAATGAAAATAATATGTTTGAATAGTCCAATTGAAAATACTTCACCTTTCACTTTAAATCAATCAACAAGTATTTTGTCTTTAAAACCAGTAATGATTCAATTAACATTCCCAACAATCACTCTTTTCCTTATCTCTGTCATCTTTCCAAAAACTACAATCTTGTCTTTGTTTCTGCACTTCCAGTTGATTGTAAATCCTCAACTTTTTTCAACCCCCATAGGCAACCATGTATGTGACCATTAAATAGTTCTGCTGCCTTCCCTGCCAAACCCACATGATTAAAAGGCTTTACTGGTTAGGATGCTACAAGACGTGTAGGGTTCCTGCAAGAAGCAAGGAGCCTGTATAAACATAAACAAACTCCATACACCCGTGGTCAGGATCGAACTCGAGTCTGAGGCGCTGTAAGGCAGCAGCTCTACCGCTGTACCACCGTGCCACCATTACAAAACAAAGATAGCTTTTGATGCGTGAATCCATTTTAACAAGACCCAAGATAGGCCCAAAAAAGCTGGAGTAACCCAGTGGGACTGGTAGCATCTCTGGAGAAAAGGAATAGGTGACGTTGTCGGTTCAAGACCCTGCTTCAGATTCACCGAAGATAGACGTACAATGCTGGAGCAACTCAGCGTGTCAGGCAGCATTGTGGGAAGGATTTAACCTGAAACGTCACCTATTACTTTTCTCCAGATAAGTTGCCTGACCCGCTGATTTAATCCAGCATTTTGGGTCTATCTTTGATGTAAACCAACATCTGCAGTTCCTTCCTTAACAGGACCTTAGTGGTTCGGGTGGAACCCATTACTGCTGTGGGACAGACAGGATGCAGTTCGGAAGGACCTATCTACTGCTATCTCTGTTCCCAATACTGCACAATGTTTCCATGGACCCGTTTCCACGTTGTATCTCTAAAGTAAATTAGACCCAACTAAACTGCCATTTAATTATTGAAAAGGATGACAACTTCTTGATTAGTACGGGTGTCAAAAGTTGTGGGGAGAAGGAAGGAGAATGGCGTTAGTTGGGAGAAATAGATCAGTCATGGATGAATGGCAGAGTAGACTTGATGGGCCAACTGGCCTAATTCTACTACTATTCCCTATAACCTTTTAACTTTTGCCTATTGGCTCTCTCTGGTATGAATGTCATACCCGGGCCACTCCCTCTTCTCTCTCCTATCGGGCAAAGGGAACAGAAAAGTGAAAACGCACACCACCAGATTCAGTGACGGTTTCTTCCCAACTGTTATCAGGCAATTGAATCATCCTACCACAACCAGATCAGACTTCACTGGTTTTACCTTGCACTAAACGTTATTCGCTTATCACGTATCTACACACTGGAAATGGCTCGATTGTAATCATGTATTGTCTTTCCGCTGACTGGTTAAGAGCTAGACAGTGCTCTTAAAGATAGCGGAGTCAGGGGATTTGGGGAGAAGGCAGGAACGGGGTACTGATTGGGGATGATCAGTCATGATCACATTGAATGGCGGTGCTGGCTGGAAGGGCCAAATGGCCTACTCCTGCACCTATTGTGCAGAAGGAAAAAAAATACATCTGAGGAGCACTGTGGTCTTTGTGTTGTTTTACTATTCATCCCACCAATTCCTTGAACTTTATTTTAAGAAATTGACCGTAAGCTTTCTTGGGGATGGCTCTCAGTGAATCATCCCACAAAGAATCACAAAATAACTTTTCATAATAATGCTTATTAGTTTATTATTCTAATACCATTGCATAAATCTGAAACATTCAGACATTTACTGTGGTAATTATTGTAAATAAAGCACCACTGATAATCTGTATAGCATTCATTAAACATCATCCGAAAGGTATATTTTGAGGTGCCCACACTAAGAAGTGACAATAGATGTGGCAAACAAATACTAATTGCCGTTATCAGATAAAGCACATCTTAGTGCAGCTTTGGAAAGATTGTTAGAAAGAGTTCAGGGAATTGTAACTGGCTGTTCCTTCATTAACCATAGAGAACAGAAAATGTTTCTCAATACATAAGCCAAAATCAATGTTGGAAAATTGGAAATTAAGTCATGAATGACTGCATTTTCAATTTTGTTGATTACTTGATTGGTTACCTGTTCAAATAAGAAGTGAAACAAGAGTAAACAATACCTTCAGCACCCCACTGAAACATAAAAATGACAGGGGAGCTTGCTCTGTGGTCAGCTAGACCACAGGGCTTCAGTTATATGGAGATTGTATAGGCTTGGTCTATTTTGCCTTCAGAGAAGGAAGGTGAGGAGTAACCTTGAGGGGTTATAAAATGAAGGACATAAATAGGGTAAATCATACTTTTTCCCCATGGCAGAGGAGTTTAAAACTAGATGGCAGAGGTTTAAGGTGAGAGGGAAAAGATTTATGGGGATCAGATGGAAAATAATTTTCCACACTGACAGTGGTAGCTGTATATATATAACAAGCTGTACCAAAAGTGGTAGTAGGTAATATTACAACTTTTAAAATACATTAGAACAGTACATGGATTCAAAAGAATTAGAGGAACATGTACCAAACACAAGCAAATGGGTAGGAAGGAATTGCAGATGCTGGTTTCAACGAAAATGCTGGAGTAACTCATTTTGCACAGTACCATCTCTGGAGTGAAGGAATGGGTGATGTTTCAGGTCGAGACCCTTCTTCAGGCAAATGGGAACAGCTTTGAGAGGCGTCATATTTGGCGTTTATTAGTTGGGAAGAACAGCCTGTTCCCATGCAGTGTAAAACCCCAGGATTATTAACGTGATGGAATTCAAATTCATTTATGGCCGATATCAACCCGATTTGATTTGAACTCCCATCTTTACACCAAGTCCAGCAGCATAATCATACCATTAACATTCTGTTATATGGTGTGCAAAATGCGAAAAGGCTAAGTTGGAATAAACAAGATATGATGTAACAGAAGCATAGAACAAGGTTTCTGCAACAAGTATGCCAAGGCATCGACAGACCATGTGAACTACTTCTCTGTCCACAGATGGTGCCCAATTCAAATACTTCCAGCATTTTTAGTATTGTTTTCAGGTCATAGCCTTTGCCACATACACGTCTAAATTCACCAAGACATTTGCCACCAAAGCTGACGCGTGCGCTAAAAATGTATTGTTGAACAACTACTTCAAGTGGCCAATGCTGGCTGAATGTCACAAAATTGAAGAACAGTTGTTAGGACCAGAAAGAAAATGGAGAGATAATTATCCTATGGAGATATTTAAAGAGGAGCGCGATGATTTTAATTGTACTGAAAAAAACGGTGGAGATTAGTTAACATGGTACGCTGAGCAATGAAGGATGCCTTGTTCATTAATTAAGAAACATTGTAATAATGTGGTCTCTAAACAATATTCCAACATTGAAATTTGAGAATCACGTTTGTTTTGCTGGGAGGTGCTATATTATGTTAATTCTTAAATGTTGCAGATTCCAACTTGACTACCGAGTCAAGCTACAAGGTGAAAAAATTAAAACTTGAAACGCAACGTCCAGGATAAAATACTTTAAGAACCACTAGGGACATAACTTACTCTATGGACCAAATCATTCTTTAATTATCCAGCTATAAGAAACACCTGCAAGCACTGTTTATTGGAGAATTCAAGACAGGAAATCTCAACCTAAGCAGGGCTTACACATTGAAAACTTCCAAAAGCATTCCAGACTGAAGAAGATTAATTTACAACTCAGATCTCAAGTCCAGACATAATTCAAATGACACACAAGTATGCTGACTTAAGAGTTTGTAAAACATGAACCCTGGTTGAGACACAAAGACCAGTGAAGCACAAAGATGAATGAACACCTGACACAGGCACAAGAAAGATCTTCAAAATGTGCTGAATATCCCATCATTTCCTTTACCTTGATTATTCAAATGTACTATAAGTTTAAGTTTGCATATCAACTGAAAATTCACGTATATCCAGGTTGTTTAATGACTGAATGATTGCCACTTATTTGCATGTTCAAATTCTAATGCACCAATGTCAAACTATTTTCTGTGAACCAATTCCTTCCAAGCAATCTGATGAATAACAGCATGAAGTAATAGCCCATGCAAAAACAGAAGAAAAAAATTTGCTTGAGTAACTCACGCAGCATCTCTTGAGAACATAGATAATGTTTTGGGTCAGAACCCTTCTTCAGACTGATTGTGATGGGGGATAAGAGCTGGAAAAGAGGGGCAGGTCAAATCCTGGCACGTTCTAGGTGAACATAAGCAAGGGGTAATTTCTAAGTTGGTTATGATGGTTGAACAAAGACCAGAGATGCAAATTCTAAAGATGCGAGATAATGATACAAAGGAGGCACAGGGCAGAAAGGTATGTAAATGGGAAGTAGTTAAAATGGTTAGCAACTGGGAGATCCAGTAGGCGTAGGCAGACAGCCAGCGTTGGGCAAAATGATCCCAGTTGCTAACCATTTTAACTTCTTCCCATTTACATACCTTTCTGCCCTGTGCCTCCTCCATTGCCAGAGTGAGGCCAAATGGAAACTGGAGGAACAGCATCTCATATTCTGCCTAGGTAGCTTAAAACTCAGAGTGTACATTGAATGCTCCAATTTTAGGTAATTTAGCAAAACCCATCCATCTCCTCCTATTCCCCCCCTCCCTCCATCCCTTCCCTGTGCCCCACCCAGACTCACAACCATTTTTTCCTCCCCCTCCATTTCATTTTCTGGCTTCACAATTGTAAAGGGCCTGTCCTACAAGCATGCAACTCTATGCAATTAGCGCGACCTAATGTGGTCACTTGAGCCGTCCGGCGTCGCGGGGCCGGTCCCACTTCGATCGCCGGAGCCATGCGGAATTCGTCCCGAGTTCGTCCCGACACCACGCGGGGCATCGAAAAACTGACCATGTCCAAAAATTCCGCACGGCAACAGCTTGTCGGCTCGCAGTCGCCTCGACACATTACATACCGCCCCGACGTCGTGCCTCCGTGAACCTATCTGTAGGTGCCTCCGTGACCCTCTATGTGTGACTCCGTGGCCCTCTGTGTGTGTGCCTCTGTGCCCCTCTCTGTCCTGGCGAACTTACCTTAGACTTCGCTCCAAGTTCGCCTCACTTTGCGCCGCGTTGCGCCACTCACCTGACCTCCGCGCGGCCCCTACTGCCGGTTTGGTCGCGTTTGCCGCATGCAGGTGGGAACGACCCTGTACAGGGGATCACCCGACCTCCGCAATGCCCCCGCTTCTAGTTTGATCACGTTCATCGCATAGAGTTGCATGCTTGTAGGACATGCCCTTAACTCTTCTATCCTTATCTCTCACCATCAGTCTTTTCATCCCTTGCCTTTGTCCAACCATGTTGTTTTCTTCCATTTGGCCTATAAATTCATGACAATGAGATTTTAAAATCATGTTATATTGTGAATTCTTGTGTGAATGTTATTTGGACACTTGGGCTATTTAAAAATGTTAACCTTTTCTTAAGAAATGGATGGATGTTTAGATCTAGTAATTGAATTATGTAATTAGCTACTATTAGGTAACTTACTAATTATATGCTTTAATTTCAGGTCATCCAAGTAAGATTGTTTCATATTTGTTTCAGAATGCTTCAATCTGTAATAACTGAAAATTTCATTCAGTTACCTTAATTTTTAAGAAAGTTATGGGCTTTTGACTGTCCTCGATCACAGCTTTTGAGTTAAGTCAATGGAAAAGCAATAGGGAACAAGATAGAAACATAGAAAAAGGTGCAGGAGTAGGCCATTCGGCCCTTCGAGCCTGCACCGCCATTCAAGATGATCATGGCTGATCATCCACCTCAGTATCCTGTACCTCCCTTCTCTCCATACCCGCTGATCCCTTTAGCCACAAGGGCCACATCTAACTCCATCTTAAATATAGCCAACAAACTGGCCTCAACTACCTTCTGTGGCAGAAAATTCCACAGATTCATCACTGTGTGAAAAATGATTTTCTCATCTCGGTCCGAAAAGATTTCCACCTTATCCTTAAACTGTGAGATGCTAATTTCCGAGTATGAAAATGGCCATAACCTTTTTAATACTGAAGATATGAAAGTGAATTAGGTGTCAAATTAAACTTCTTTTTATGCTTTATCTGATGGGATAAATTGCAGACTTGATTTTTAAAATCTCGAAATTGTAACATTGCTACTCCAGCACTGTATTTTTTTTTTTATAAACCAGCACCTGCATTTCTTGTTTCTACGAGCAGAAACAGCCCAAAAGCATACTGACAAAAGTAGCAAGATCTGATAACATATCAGCAGAATATAACCAGGAAAACTCTATAACACTGGCAGCATTTAATGCTATACTTACAACAGCAAAAATACCTAATTGAGAAGTAAACTGTCAAGAACAATGAAAACTCATGATTAAAATTTATCCTTCGTACTCCAATATATCATCTATACTTTTTCCATTCTGCTATTTTTCCAACAGGATTAATCACACCACCCTACAATATTTTTTCATTGTCCAGCTTACAAGGATCATTTTCGAGTTCCACACTTGCAATCCAATCTCAACTGAAGCACCAGTCATGACCCTCCGCACTTCTGCATGAATCTATTCAGTCTCTTAATTTTTATATCCCTACCTACATCTTATGCAATAGCTACTTCATCCACATCATGCATATCAAACCATCCAAAATCCGACAACACCATACTCCGCCCAACCCCAGAATTTATTGATTCTCCCCAATTCTGTTAATTGGATATCTAACATCATGTACTGCAATAGTTACAATTTTCTCTCAAAAAACCCCCACAAATAATTATTCCACAGAAGTCCACCCCCTAAGAAATAGAAGCAGGAATAGGCAGTTTGGTTCTAAGCACACCCACCAAGGGAAGCATCAACCCTGCATCTACCCTCAAGCCCACATTGCTCAAATCTTCATCGCACTTCCGTGCAAAAATAAATGGCTCAGTTGGAATCCGACTACTCCATACCCTGGTATTCCACATCACGAGAGTAGCACAACATCATATCTTATCACCTATATTTATTTAGGCCTTAGCTGATCTGCAGATCAAATCTTTATCCCTCCTTATGTCTATATTCCAATGAACTACAAGCCCATGTCCAATTACAGCCCATCCAGAATTTCAAATCAAAATAGAAGTTTAAGCCTGCGGGTGAAAAATGATCTGTTCAACCTCAAATGGGATGGAGTTTCCAATGGAACATGCATTTAATACATATTTACCAGTAACAATTTGACACGGTGATGAATCTGTGAAATTCATTGCCACAAACAGCTGTGGAGACCAACTCATTGGGTGTTTTTAAAATAGAGATTGATAGGTTATTGATTAGTAAGAGTTAAGAGAAGGCAGGGGAATGGGGTTAAGGGGGAAAACATGGATCAACCATCATTGAATTGCTGAGTAGATTCAACAGGCTAAATAGTCTAATTCTGCTCCGATGCACTTATGGACAAAAGCTGGGCCAATCTTGGACTGGAATGACTGCATGTGCATTGTAAGGATCATGCTGTATTTCAGTCAGAATAACAATTTTGGGGGGAATTACCAATGAGATGTATAATTTATAATATATTCCAGGAAGTGTTGTAGTACACAGTGGTTTAGAGCATCCCAGTTTGTTAACTTGCCCAGTTTGAATATGGCAGTGACAATTTTCTGTCATGTCTTTTGGATCGAATCACACTCAAGATTTTTTATGGTTTCGCCAATGGCTGGATGCCCCAGAACTTAGCTAAAGAAGAAATTCCAAGTCGACGCCATCTCCTCCGGTCACGCTTCTTTGTCAAAATTAAATACGCCGATAACAAACCAGAGGCTGGGTTGAAAGGCTGCGATCAGTGGGTGCTGCAAGAATTGTTCATTCTAGAGTCCCATGGATGATTCAAGAATAATTCACACAAACTGGAAGGTGGACCATGTAATGCCAACATTTAAGAAAAAAGGTAGAGTGAAAATGGAGATAAAACTATAGAAGAGTTAGCCTAACATTGATAGAAAGGAAAATTCTGGAATCTATTGAAGAAACTTTGAAAATAATAACAAGGTTGTTTAGAGTAGACATTGATTACAAAAGAAAAACCCATATAATATCTGTTCATGTCACAACACATTAGGGCCAATTTAAAGAGGCCAATTAACATACAAATCCGCATGTCTTTGGGATGTGGGACGAAATGGGAGCACCCGGAGGAAACCTACGAGGTCAAAGGGAAAACATGCAAACTCCACACAGACAATATCAAACCCAGGTTTCTGGAACTGCAAGGCAGCGCTACTGGCCGTGTCACTGTGCTGCACAGTGAAATATCAACCCGAAACATCAACTCTGGTTCTCTCGTCACAGATGCTGTCTGACTTGCTGATTATTTCTCGCGTTCCCTGCATTTATTGAAGCTAATTAGAATTATTTGCTTGTTGACCAATCCTTTTCAACTACTCTTCAGTCTGGAGACATGGGATTTGGGCCAAATGTCTGAAATCAATTTGGGCCAATTTCCTGTCATGTTTGCAGCTCCTACGACTGTGATGTGGGATCTTAGCAGAGCAACTGCAGTGTGTGAAGGTCAGACCACCAATGCTCCGATGGAGACCGAAAACCCCAGTAGATCATTTGCTACCAATGATCAACCAATAGGCTCTACTGCAAGGCAAATTCTGATCACCTTGTTCAGCAGAGTATATATTCACCCTGGAAACTCTGGAGATTGCTCTCCTTGACATTACAGGAAGGAGACTGCCATCTCTTTCAGGTTCCATCATGAAATTCCTTCCATGAAAATCACAGGAATTTTTGATATTAACACATATTGATAGATCGATGCTGACTGGTGTGCAAGTTGTGTATTACTTTGGAGAAGCTGATATATTGCTCTCAAATACAATTACTCTAGTGCTACAAACACCACTCCCAGATGGCAGAAACCAAGTATATGCAATGTTCGGAAGGATCATAAAATTTACCATTTCTCATATAGGAAAAAAAAGCTTTGAATAAAGAAGGTGATGCAAGGCCCAAGGTACAGAATTCCTTTCCCATTATTTGGCAGTGATCGATTCACTACAAATATTATTGTACTGTTTTGTACAATAGATTATGTACAATAGATAACTGGATTATGAAAGGAAACTGGCAGGGAACATAAAAACTGACTGCAAAAGTTTTTATAGATATGTGAAGAGAAAGAGACTAGTTAAAACAAATGTTGGTCCCTTGCAGTCAGAAACAGGTGAATTGATCATGGGGAACAAGGACATGGCAGACCAATTGAATAACTACTTTGGTTCTGTCTTCATTAAGGAAGACATAAATAATCTGCCGGAAATAGCAGTGGAACGGGGGTCAAATAAGATGGAGGAACTGAGTGAAATCCAGGTTAGCCGGGAGGTGGTGTTGGGTAAATTGAACGGATTGAAGGCCGATAAATCCCCAGGGCCAGATAGTCTGCATCCCAGAGTACTCAAGGAGGTAGCCACAGAAATAGTGGATGCATTAGTGATAATTTTTCAAAATTCCTTAGATTCTGGAGTAGTTCCTGAGGATTGGAGGGTAGCTAATGTAACCCCACTTTTTAAAAAAGGAGGGAGAGAGAAAGCGGGGAATTACAGACCAGTTAGTCTAACATCGGTAGTGGGGAAACTGCTAGTGTCAGTTATTAAAGATGGGATAGCAGCGCATTTGGAAAGTGGTGAAATCATTGGACAAAGTCAGCATGGATTTACGAAAGGTAAATCATGTCTGACAAATCTGATAGAATTTTTTGAGGATGTAACTAGTAGAGTGGATAAGGGAGAACCAGTGGATGTGTTATATCTAGACTTTCATAAGGCTTTCGACAAGGTCCCGCATAAGAGATTAGCATACAAACTTAAAGCACACGGTATTGGGGGTTCAGTATTGATGTGGATAGAGAACTGGCTAGCAGACAGGAGGCAAAGGGTAGGAGTAAACGGGTCCTTTTCAGAATGGCAGGCAGTGACTAGTGGGGTGCCGCAAGGCTCAGTGCTGGGACCCCAGCTATTTACAATATATATTAATGATTTGGACGAGGGAATTCAATGCAACATCTCCAAATTTGCAGATGATACCAAGCTGGGGGGTATAGTTAGGTGTGAGGAGGATGCTTGGAGGCTGCAGGGTGATTTGGATAGGCTGAGTGAATGGGCAGATGCATGGCAGATGCAGTATAATGTGGATAAATGTGAGGTTATCCACTTTGGTGGCAAAAACATGAGGGTAGACTATTATCTGAATGGTGGCAGATTAGGAAAGGGGGAGATGCAACAAGACCTGGGTGTCATGGTACACCAGTCATTGAAAGTAGGCATGCAGGTGCAGCAGGCAGTGAAGAAAGCAAATGGTATGTTAGCATTCATAGCGAAAGGATTGGAGTATAGGAGCAGGGAGGTTCTAATGCAGTTGTACAGGGTTTTGGTGAGGCCACACCTGGAGTATTGCGTACAGTTTTGGTCTCCAAATCTGAGGAAAGACATCCTTGCCATAGAGGGGGTACAGAGAAGATTCACCAGACTGATTCCTGGGATGTCAGGACTTTCATATGAGGAAAGATTGGATAGACTCGGCTTGTACTCGCTGGAATTTAGAAGATTGAGGGGGGATCTTATAGAAACTTACAAAATTCTTAAGGGGTTGGACAAGCTAGATGCTGGAAGATTGTTCCCGATGCTGGGGGAGTCCAGAACAAGGGGTCAAAGTCTAAGGATAAGGGGGAATTCCTTTAGGACCGAAATGAGGAAAACATTCTTTACACAGAGAGTGGTGAGTCTCTGGAATTCTCTGCCACAGAAGGTAGTTGAGGCCAGTTCATTGGCTATATTTAAGAGGGCGTTAGATGTGGCACTTGTGGCTAAAGGGATCAGGGGGTATGGAGAGAAGGCAGGTACGGGATACTGAGTTGGATGGTCAGCCATGATCACATTGAATGGCGGTGCAGGCTCGAAGGGCCGAATGGCCTACTCCTGCACCTATTTTCTATGTTTCTATGTTTTGATAGCATTACTCTTCTCTTGCTTTCTCATGTTTGACGTTCTATTTTTCAGTCCAATACATATGCATTATAAACATCAACTATTTGCCCTGTCCAACTAAACTGATTAGCATAATACTTTTTTTAAGATCTGCTTTCAGGTACAAGAAGAAGGTACAAGAAAATCAAACATACTTAAAGGAAAACTGTACAAAAGGAGTGCTGTGGTCATTAAATATTTGATTTAAGAACAGCAAATTATCAACATCAACAATTTAAACATCGAAATAGGGAACAGTCAAGAAATAGTTAAAAGTGAACTGCCACCAATTTGAACAGATCACATTTTTAAAATTATTTTTTCAAAGCTGACAGTGCACCAACACATGACAAACTAAATATTATTATGCATATCATAACAACACTAAATACAATCACTACAACATAAACAGATCAGGTGAATCAGAAATCACCAAAGGCAGGAGAAGCTTATCGTTTCAACTTTATTGATTGGTGCTTTGTTCACCAACAACAGTGCCTTCATCTTCAGATTTTGAATTCAGTTAACTACAAACATTACAATCATGTGCCTGAATCTTGGAGCAACACCATCCTCTTAACTTCATTACCATGCAACAGTTCAGGACATCGATACAAATGTGGAAGTCCAAAACGTCCTCTCGGCCAATTCACGAGGATTTTCCAGTTGAGCTCTGACCCTGAATTCTAAGTGCAAAATAATGGTGGAAGATCATCTGCCTTTGTGTCAGATTACATCTGTTGAGCAAGTCTACAATGAGGACTTCCTCCAATTATAAGCAGGCTTATAGTTAGGTATTGGTGCGTGCTGATCATAAACCAATCTACAGAAATGAATGCTAGTTATTGTCAGAAAATCTAAACAGACCTGTTGCCTGTACTTCATAGAATTGGATCCTATTGTACCATCTATCCATTTGAGCTTTTCCTTTAATATGTTGAAGTTCAGTATAGCGTAAAACAGGTCGGTTAAACCATGTCTGTAGTAACTCTTTGTAGAGCAATACACTCAATCACATTCACCTCAATGGTTTTTACCTTGAAAATTCTCTTCAATTCTCTATAAAAAGTCACAACCAAATTAATGGCTGCAATACTTTCACAATTGCCACAGATATATGCCACAAGCTGCATTAAAACTTTCCTCACATCCCCACCCACACTTATGCCAATTATTTCAAATCCAAAGCCATTAATCCTTGGATAAAGAGAACAGATTGACCCAAAACACACTGACACTGTTGCTCTGCCAGAACATTGGTGATCCAGATGCAAAGAGCCAACCTCACTCGCCCAAAGCACCATTCTGGTATGGGAGCTCTCTGACAATTTAGTCAAGAGGCATCACTCCCCAAAATACTCCCAAGTGCCACCAGCCAAATCTCCATTGACACCTTTACTAGCTACAAATGTTTAGTTTAAGTTTACATACACAGCATGGAAACAGGCCCTTCAGCACACTGTGTGCATGTTGACCATTGATCACCCATTCGTACCAGTTCTATGTTATCCCATTTTTGCATTCATTCCGTACATACATCAGACAATTTACAGAGTCCAAATAACCTACAAACTCACACATCATTGGGATGTGGGAGGAAACCAGTGCATCCAGAGGAAATGTGACAATAACAAAGCTGAAACTGAAAACCACGGGTCACGCGCAAACTCCATGCAGACAGCATCCGAGGCAGAAATGAATCATTTTTCCCATTAGGAGGCAAACCATAGCAGGTGGTGTACTGCAGGGAAAGGTAATGGGGCCACGTAATCTTTATGAATATGGCTTGGATGGGGCAATAACTGCTGGATTTACTGATGACACATAGATAAGTAGGAATTAGTAGAAGGGAACAGAGGCTTCAATAGAAAATAAACAGCTTATTCGTGTGGGCAAAGATAGGGTAAAGTGAAGTAGCATTTATTTCATATACATAGAGAAATAAAACACCTGGTAAATGGAACACAATGGAGAGAAAAAATGAGGGCGTGAAGGCCTGCTCAAAAGTATATAAAGTGGAGGTAGATAAAGTTTTTAAATATTGTACCTTGTACCTTCCGAAGAGTCCACCAGGGACTATACTAGAAGTTGGACAATCTTACACTGGACAATTTTTACATTTATCAAGCCAATTGACCTACAAACCTGTATGTCTTTGGAATGTGGGAGGACACCAAAGATCTTGGAGAAAACCCACGCAGGTCACGGTGGAGAATGTACAAACTCCGTGCAAACAGCGCCCGTAGTCGGGATCAAACTCGGGTTTCCGGCGCTGCATTTTGCTGTAAGGCAGCAACTCTACCGCTGCGCCACCATGAATTGAGGACTGTGACTCATAGGAATTAAAGCCTGGGATAGATTAGCCATGAATACAGGCCAAGCTTGATGCACCAGGTAAACTACTAGTCCTTCCTTATTGTGTACTTGTGACAGGGCAGATGTTGAGGGGGCATTTCCTCTTATGGAGAACATAAAACTTAATACAAATAAGTGAATCGTTATTTTTAAACAAAGATGTGGTGATTTTCTCTCTCTCTCAGGGATCTGGAGTGTTTTAACAATTTTTAAGGCACAACCAGATGGATACATGATTAGCAAGGGTACCAGAGGTAGGTGGTAATGTTCTTCCTTCCAAAGCACATCACTTCACACATCTGTATTAAAATTTAATCTGCCACATGAATAATCATTCCATCATGCATCTATGTCTTTGTATCTATCACAATGCAGTCAGATCAACCATCTTATTGGATGTCTGAGCCAATTCAGTGTTTCAAGTGACCTACTCCAGCACTAAGCTCATACAAAATTGTGTCAATTCCTCACTTTTGTACCGCATTTATAATACCCAGGATCCATGTTTTTTTCCAAACCATATATTACCCCCTAAGTTACCTTTAAAGATGTATGCACATGCAGGCTTCTGATGCTTCCCCTTCTCTGGAATTGCACTATTAAGTCTATTTTGGTCTTTATTTGTTCTTCCTTCCAAGATGCATGGAAGAAGACTTCACACATCTGTTTTAAATTTTAATCTGCTACATAAATATTCATTCCATTGTGCCTCTATGCCTTCTAATCTATCACAACGCATCTCACTCCATATAGCCTTTGCAATCTGTGATAAAATAACCCCCTGCACATCCATGTTCAAAGCATTAGTATATAATCAAACAGGCACTGTCACCAACAACAATTCTTGGGTATTACACATACCTACTTACACTCAGTCTGAAAAATCTTTTTTTTTTGCAGGGCTGTTTTCTATTCCCGAGCTTCATGGGCTCTAATCCTCCTAACCAGAGACATACTTAATGCATTATTTTCATCAATCTCTTATCCCATCAAAAATGAATAGGTTACACAAACATGGTCTGCCTTTAACAAATCAGCGAATGCTTAATCAATTCAGACCTTAAGTGGCTATCAATATTTTGCTGATTTATATTTTCTAGAAGCTTTCTAACCTCCACATTTAAACAGACTGCTGTGACATTGCAGGATGTCCTTGCAACACTTTCCAAAACATCACTGGCACCTCCCTTGTAATAAAGAATGTGTCCACCCATTACAGTCAGCATTTCTGCAGTTCACATTTCAATTTTTGAAATCATCTTCCTTGGTTTTATAATATGCAATCCACATTCCACACTGAGGTTATAGAATCTATTCACATTTAACCGTGAAGGTTGTAAGGGATAATTCATAAGGAATTATGGTGCAAAGCAATCTGATGAATCCAGCATTTTAGTTCCATCCATTTAGTTCCAAGCTTGGGACTCCACAATTCACAATAAGCACAATTAAGTCTTGAACTTGCTCCCATTTAATTTGGCAAATGCCAGCAAGATCCTGACCAAATTATTAGCTTTAAATAGTTCCGCCAAAACTTGTCCCTGACACCTTCATAAACACTTTGTTAACGGGAATATTGTGTGTCTAATCCTACTTTTCTTAAGCTCTATTGCCATTTTTGCCACTGCAATAACTTCTCACAAGGTATCAGCAGCTCACAGCCTTATTTATTACTATTATACTTTTTTTTCCTCTGGATGGTTTCAAGAGAGAGCTAGATAGGGCTCTTAAAAATAGCGGAGTCAGGGGATATGGGGAGAAAGAGAACAGGGTATTGATTGGGGATGATCAGCCATGATCACATTGAATGGCTCGAAGGGCCAAGTGGCCTACTCCTGCACATATTGTCTATTGTCTATTTTTTTAAATATTTTTTGTTGTTGGCATGGTGCTTGTAAAAATGCAAGACCCTCTTCCCTGGATTCTCCCTCCATTATAGATTAGAAGCATAATTTTTGAACTTCACGACAATATTCTGGATTCTATCTACGAGTACTAAGAAGAAAGCCAATGGCATAGCCCATCAATTCATTACATTCAGTTCATTTTCAGATGCATTATACAATTGCAATAAGCCAAATTTGTCATAATATATAAAATGAACAAATGTAGAGGTAAAAACTGTAGTTCTGCTACGAGATACAAGTGGCTAATTTGAGAAAAATACATTATGTACAATTAAATGGCTAAGCAATTTGCTTGACATGTGAAGTATCACACCTACTTGAGTCAGCACAGAAAAATCTAACATGCAATTAGTACGACTACTCAATTCTCATTTTCTCTCACCTCAGGTAGTACTGCTTTAAAGCAAACGCTGCATTGGCGCAGCCTTTCGGAAAGTTGAACTCCTCCAAAAGATCTGCCCAGAGACCTTTATCTGTAACCTGAAAAATAAATTTAGGCGTATTAAGGTTGTGCCTACCAAAAATGAGACCAATTCACATGTTCCTACTAATAATATTAAAATTACACTGAGAGATTTGCACTAATTTACACTAGTTACAGAGAGATTTGGGCCATTTGGAAGAGTGGGCTGAAAGATGGCAGATGGAGTTTAATGCTGATAAGTGTGAGGTGCTACATCTTGGCAGGACAAATCAAAATAGGACGTACATGGTAAATGGTAGGGAATTGAGGAATGCTGTGGAACAGAGGGATCTAGGAATAACTGTGCATAGTTCCCTGAAGGTGGAATCGCATGTAGATAGGGTGGTAAAGAAAGCTTTTGGTGTGCTGGCCTTTATAAATCAGAGCATTGAATATAGGAGTAGGGAAGTAATGTTAAAATTGTACAAGGCATTGGTAAGACCAATTCTGGAGTATGGTGTACAATTTTGGTAGCCTAATTATAGGAAAGATGTCGACAAAATAGAGTACAGAGGAGATTTACTAGAATCTTGCCTGCGTTCCAGCAACTAATTTACAGAGAAAGGTTGAACAAGTTAGGTCTTTATTCTTTGGAGCGCAGAAGGTTAAGGGGGGACTTGATTGAGGTCTTTAAAATGATGAAAGGGATAGACAGAATTGACGTGGATAAGCTTTTCCCATTGAGGGTAGGAAAGATTCAAACAAGAGGGCATGACATGAGAATTAAGGGACAGAAGTTTAGGGGTAACATGAGGGGGGAACTTCTTTACTCAGAGAGTGGTGGCTGTGTGGAATGATCTTCCTGCAGAAGTGGTGGAGGCAGGATCGATTTTAACATTTAAAAGTAAAGTGGATAGGTATATGTACGGAAAGGGAATGGAGGGGTATGGTCTGAGTTCAGGTAGATGGGACTAGGGGAAAATAAATGGTCGGCACGGACTGGAAGTGCCGAGAAGGCCTGTTTCCATGCTGTGATTGTTATATGGTTATACACTGGCAAAATCTATTACAGTAACTAGAGCTTAGCTCAGCTAATTAATATCGTGTGCTGACATTTTCTTTCCATGCATTAGTCAAGATTTCACATCATATTAGAAACATTGATGAGCATAAAATCAAAATTATGTGGGGTATTTTTTCTTCCTATAAAGCCTCTAACAGGTGTTTTTACTTTCTGTTGATTACAAATCAATTCACATTAAAAGCAAAATACTGCAGAGCCTGGAACTCCAACATAAAAAGCAACACTGCAGCATGATTTACAGAGCAATAAGTTCACAATTCTGGTCATGAACTTTAATTGCAACTGAAACAGTGATTATGCCAGAATTATGCCATATGTTATTTGACCCGAGTATATTCAGATATTTCATGCTTTTGCATCACATTATACGACTGGCCATTACAACAACCATGGAGATAAAATATTGTAGCTGTTAGAATTTGCAGCAAAATGCTAACTCAATATGTCAAGCAGCATCTGTGGAGGGAAAGTGATAGTGGGTATTTTAGGTCAAAATCTTGCATCAGAAGTACAATAACGATGACAATAAGGTGCATTTCACTGCACCTTCGGGTGCACGTGACGAATAAAATTGACTTTGACTCCATAGCCTCTGGTACAGGATTCAGTTCAGGCACCTGCGTAACTTGGTATCACACAACTGTGGGTACCACTGCCCTGGTTATTCCTACACACACGTCCCTCCATATCTAATTTAACCACAGAGGCCACACAAATATTAAATATGGCAGAGTATCAATATCAACCTGGAGAAAATAATTTCCATATCAGTAAATATGAGGAACTGTATCTGTTGTCCTGCTGTAAATGTAGAACCGATGTCAAATAACTATGGTTTATATAATATTCAACTTTCCAATTCATTTTAACAATTTTGAACATTTCAACGAGATCATGCCAAATTCATCTAAACTTGAGAGCATTGGTTCAGATGCACTTCAATTTATCTTCATTCCATAAAAATGCATTCCGAGGAATCTATCTGGTGAACTTTCACCGTTGTGTCTTAAGACAATTATATCCTTCTTTTCACTTATAGCCTTGATCTGTACACAATTATTTGGATGGTCTCAACTGGGCTTGATATAATTACAGCAAAATAGCTGCACTTGAATCCTCTTGTAATAAAGTCCATTGTACCAGTCTTTCATGCTCACTGGATGTACAAGCTCATTTTTAGTGTACAGGGTAATCCAAGTCAAGTCAAGTCATCTTTATTTCTATAGCACATTTAAAAAACAACTAATAATATAATAATAATAATATCTTTTATTGTCATTAGACATAAGTGCAACGAGATTTGGTTTGCAACTTCCATCCGATGTCATAACTTAATCGACAAATAAAATTTAGGTTTAAATCTTAAATTTAGGTTTAAACTCTCGTTGACCAAAGTGCTTTACATTGGTGGAGGTACTAACGTTATACAACAGTGGTTCATAGATTAAGTACATACATAAATACATACATATAGCCCTCCCTCAGAGGACATCAAGAAAGGCTTGAGAGTAAATATGAGTTTTAAGTCTCGACTTAAGAGTTGATGGAGGGACCTCTGAACGCAGAATATCTTTCAAATTTTCACCATTTTAAAAAACTGCCTCTCTTTTTTAGACTTGTGCCACGGGCAACAATTTTGAAAGCAACTCTAGGACAGCAAAATAGATCATTGCTCAAAAGTAGAAATGAGGTGCAGATATGCAGTCATGTTAAAGGGAACAGACAACATTTGATTGAATTGCAGCTCACAAATTAAGGCAAGGAATAGCAGGCAACAGTTGTACACTTTAGGAGGAAAGGAAAAGATAGCAGTCATGTTGCAATCATCTGCAAGGAAAACACAAATGGTTTTTTTAACCAAGGAACCAGATCAAATCTAAAGTCAGTGAGGTTCATGCGAACAAGATGTCCAATTGTTACCACTGGCACAAGGTTTACATTTTGTTCAGTCAATCACCAAAAAAAACAAGATATCACTACATGAAAGTCTCAGAGGAGCACATCTTAGCTCAACAGAACTACTACTATGAGGAAGCGAGCGGGTAAGATCATCTCTGACCCCTCTCACCCTGGCCACAAACTCTTTGAATCACTTTCCTCTGGACTGCCAAAGCCAGACATAAAAAGCTTTTTTTCCCCCATGAGTAGAAGCTCTACTGAATAACCAAAAATCTGTAGCCCCCTTTTGCTCTGGTATTTATTTAATTCACAAGTTTAATCAATAATGTTTTATTATTAATGTTTAATGTTTTATGTATCCTTCGTAGCTGTCACTGTATGTCACGTTGTCATGTGGACAGAGCACCAAGGCAAATTCCTTGTATGTGAATACTTGGCCAATAAATGTATTAATTATTAATTCATTCTACTACTACTCACACATAGCTGCAATTTTATTCCTCAAAATGCCTATTAATAACAATGCCAGTAGGCATTGGACATGGTGCAGCAAAGTGTGGAGTCAAGCATTTTGGAAGTAGGAATAAAGGCATAGACTAGTTTCTAAATAGGGAGATAATCCAGAAATCAGAGGTGCAAAGGGACTTGGGAGTGCTGGTGCAGGATTCCCAAAAAGTTACGGCAATCTGCAAGTCGAATCAATAGTAAAGAAAGCAAACTAACGCTAGCATTTATTTCAAGAGGGCTTGTATACAAAAACAGGGATGCAATGTTGAGGCTCTATAAGATGCTGGTAAGTCCGCATTTGGAATATTGAGAGCAATATTGGGTACCATATCTGAGGAAGTATGTGCTGGATTTGGAGAGGGTCCAGAGGAGGTTTACAAGAATGTTCCCGAGAACGAGTTGGTTAATCTATGATGAGCGTTTGTCAGTGCTGGGCCTGTACTTGCCGGAGATTAGAAGAATGATGGGATGGGGGATCTCATTGAAACATACAGAATAGTGAAAGGCTTGGATGGAGTGGATGTGGAAAGGATGTCTCCACTAGTGGGCGAATCTAGGACTGGAGGTCATCGACCCAAAATTTAAGGACATTCTTTTAGGAAGGAGATGAGAAGAATTTTCTTTAGTCAGAGGATGGTGAATTTGTGGAATTATTTGCTGTGGAGGTCAAGTCAGTGGATATTTTTATGGCAGAGATGGATAGGTTCTTGATCAGTTATGGAGAGAAGGCAAGAGAATGGGTTTAGGAGGGAGATATAGATTAGCTATGATTGAATGGCAGAGTAGACTTGATGGGCCAATTGACCTAATTCTGCTCCTATCACTTATGACTATTGAAAACCTTACAGCCACCAATGAAAACATTATCCTAACAGTATTATTTGAATTTAGAGTATATCAAATCTGGTTTTGTCTGTAATTCATGTTTGGAAATCATCTGCAAATGCCCAAGTAAAGAAAGAGTTATGGGTAATAGTATTAGTTACATTATCTGCATTACCTCTTCTTTAGAAGTGCCTAATCATCACCAGTACTATACACAATTATTAAACATCTGAATATATGGAAAGTAGACAAAAGTGCTGGAGAAACTCAGCGGGTGCAGCAGCATCTATGGAGCGAAGGAAATGGGCAACGTTACGGGCCAAAACCCTTCATCCTGGTGGTTCAACATCTGCCTCACCAGATGTTACTTGGTTCCCTTCCCACTTATGAGGACAACAGTACCCACTCTCTTTAAACTTAACTGATTCACAGAGAAATAAATTGTAATCACATAGACTTTCTAAAAGTAATTGAAAGTATAGTGTAGGAAAGAACTGCAGATGCAGGTTTACACTGAAGATAGACACAAAATGCTGGAGTAACTCAGGCGGCATTTCGGAGATGTTTCGGGTCGAGTTCAAAGACTGAAGAGGGGTCTCGACCCAAAGGGATTTTCTGGTAGTCCAGAAAACCAGCCAATCCAGTACCAAAGTCCCAAGGGTGCCCAAAGTCCCAAGTGACGTTTTACTGTTTTTTTTAATAATGTAAAATATCCTATGCTTTGTTGCGGGGGCAAAGATATGATCCAAGTTATGAGTACACTTAGAATTTACAACAGGTAACCAATAACGACAAAGGATTGTAATTTGGGATGACCTTGAAGAAAGAGATATAGACTGTCTAAGGGAAGTGCTTCTAGGCTTCAGACCTTGGCAGCAGAAGATGGATGTCAAAGATGTTGCAATTACATTAAAGAGTGAAAATAGAAGTGCATCAAATCACAGACACTCCAGATGCTAACTGATCTGTTCATCTGTTCACAAGTTATAGGAGCAGAATTAGGCCATTTGGCCCATCTATTCCACCATTCAGTCATGGCTGATCTATCTTTCCCTCTCAACCTCATTCTCCTGTCTTCTTCCCATAACCCTTAACACCCGCACTAATCACGAATCTATCAATCTCTGCCTTAAAAATATCCATTGACTTGGCCTCCATAGCCTCGTGTGAGAATGAATTCCACAGGTTCACCACACTGACTAAAGAAATTGCTCCTCAATCTCCTTTCTAAAGGCGATTGCTTTTATTCCAAGGCTATAGCCTCTGGTCATATAATAATGACCAACTATCCACAGGAGGAATACTTAATATCAGTTAATTTGGGCACAGAAAGGCATGATGGGTGCTAAACTAATGAATGAACATTGGGATCAAATGTTTACTGGACAAGATAAAGTTGGAGAGAAGACAAAGGTACAAGTGTAGAAAAACCTACTTGCTGTGAGCTCAGAGTGATATGGGGAGAAACTGTGTTCATCCACGTGTCACATCGTCAGAAGAAAATTTTAAATGTCTCAACATTATTAGATGTGAAGAGTTCACAATTATTGAAAAGTTGAATTTTTTTTGGAGCTGCTCATGTTAGTTGTTAATTGTCCACTATTCATTTCAGAATGTGACAGGACTGCAATGCAGCACCCCAGCTTCCTCCCCAGATATTAACTTCAACACGCAACTGATAATTGTCTTAAAACTGTTAAAACTACATGTGGAGAATAATGCATTATTCATGCAAAGGATAACACAAAGCAAGCAAGCAACTTAAACGGCACTGCAAGTCTAATAAAGCCAATCACCAAAAATGCTTCCTCTCTATAATTCTGTGATCAAATGCCATTAAAATGGGTTATTTCTGCATAAACGTTTGAACCCTTCGGTTATGTCTCCATCCATGGTGAACACCATCTGTTAATTTGTTGTAGTCCAAAGTCACAACAGAATCAAAAAGTGTATATTAATGGTTTGCCATGCTGGATGCATACTATTAGGCAAATAAAAGTACCGGAATAACTCAGCGGGTCATGCTGTAATTCTGGAGATCATGGATAGGTGGCGTTGTGGGTCGGGACCCTTCTTTCCACCCTGAAACATGGCGGCTTGACTCATCGAGTTAGTCCAATACTTTTTTTTTGTAAACCAGGATCTGCAGTTCCTTGTGTCTGCATACTATTGTCCTGTCTTTACAGTTTAGAAACAAAGAACTGCAGATGTTGGTAGGTGATGTTTTGGAGGGTCCTGACCAAAAACGTCACCCATTCTTTTTCTCCAGAGATGCGGCCTGACTCGCTGGGTTACTCCAGCATTTTGTGTCTATCTTTTACATTTTACTAGGCAGCATTCTTCACTTGCTTCCAGCCTCCGGGCAAGATCCTGTATGAAACTAGTGAACTGGATCCACCAAAAATTCAGCATTTGGCTTAATCACACAGAAAAAGAAAGATGAAAAACAGCATCAGTGCTAAAAGCACAAATCCTGATTGATCATCCCAATTGCAATCTGCAGTACTTTTCACCCTTGCTAAAAGATGCAAAAAGCCTAAAATCAGATGACCCCCCCCCCAACCAATTCCATCACAATCAAATGGTCAAACCACAAATGCCTACAATTCATTAAATTATCTGTGGGGCCTAAGAGTTTATTTATAGCCTTCAGCGCAACCAACCATCCACACTTATAACTTCAACAGTATAGGACTTGTATCTTTCCCAGCACACCCACTTTAACATTGGGCAGGAATTAAATTCCCACTGACTGTGCAAGTTACAACTCAAAAATTTAATAAATGACAATGGAGCAGTTCAGCATTATGTGGTGCCTTTGAGAGATTACAGTAACTTTAAAATAACATAATAACTTTCCACTTTTACCTCATCTCTGAACCACAATTCAAGATTTGCATACTCATCACCAGTTTGAGGGCCAATCTGTCCACGATCCATTAAGTCACAGCTGACCCGATTAGAGCCAGTGGTTCATTAGCTGACATCCGATGGTAAATGAGCAAACCACCCTTAACCAACTGCAACAACCTCATGACTGGAAAATGCTCTCTCTGAGAGAAAATTCCCATTCCCACTCCCGAGCTTGAGCAAAAACAATTTCAGCCTGGACTATTCCCAGTTCTCCAGTCACAATCTGAACTACATTCCAGATGGTAAGACAATTTAATGGCCGTTGTTGAGTTACAATTAATGTGAGGTGACAAAATTACAATGGGCTTCAGATGGGGAGAATGCAAGCCCTAAAACCTCACACCTGCTTTTTCATTTTGAATGTATTACTTTTATGTCCCTTGATCGCTGATATTGCCCAAGTTTCCAGATCATTAAAGTGAGATGTCATGTGCAAAGAAACTACAGGTCCTTGAGACAAAGCAACGTTAGAATTAGTCTTTTCCCACCTGAATGAAACTCCACCAGCAATGTCATGCCCATAGCAATTATTGAAACTGTTTAATCACCCGAAATGTAATTCAAATGTAACTTTGCAAAAAGTTACACTGAAAGAGACAGAAGGAAGGTTTGATATCAGCTGAAATCTCGTTTGCTCAGGATGGGGGCAAATTCAATTGAAATCTGCGTTTATTTTTAATTTTTTGCTTTAAAGAAAGGCCTCTGAGCCAGGGATGGGAAGAATGACTTGCTCAGTTACCAGCAGAAGCCAACCGAGGCAAACTCTAATCAGGGAAAGATGACCTTGCCAGTCGCAGTAGGTCGCGTTTCACTGCCCATCATTTTTTTGCTTGGATTATTGAAGTTCTTCTAATGGTTTTTTTTTAACTCAACCCTGACTATTTAACACTTCCAACGTCTTTGCAAGGGAACCAGACATTGAACCTTTTTTGTTCCTGCTTTGGAAATTCAGAGTCTTGTTACTATCAAAATCTACTGTCCAAAAGGGTAGGTGTTAGGGTAAAGATACGATTGACCTTCATAAATACATCTCTCCCTCTCACACTTATTATTCATTTAAGGGATGTGAGTGAGCTTCACAAGCCGAGCCCTTCTGGAGCAAACACTGATGTGATTTTAGAGTGCTGCTCATCGCACCTCAAACTCCCAATGCTACTCAAGTCTCATTCACATTGGCCAAGAACTACCAACCATTAACTCAAACCAAAATCAAACTGGAATCAGCGGAAGAACACCATTGTGCCAAAAGCAGATACACAAAAACACCATTAACAATATTTGTCGCCCAACTTCAAAACAACGAACGCTTGATTTCACTTCTCAAAATAATAGCCACTAATTGCGTTACCAACGTGTTTAGAAAAGTCTTCACCCTCGTTGCACTTCAACAAGTGATCAGCTCCTCAGAAAACTATGGTGAAATGATGACTTTGATATGGCACAAAATGGTTTTCAACTCCCTAAAGTGAAGGCCGCCCCGTAAGATAGAAGGAAACAGTGGAAAACATTGATGTCAGACTCGATCCATAAAAGCATGGGAACATCTGCATTGCCAGGGAGCATCCAACTGTCCGGAGACCACACTAAATTCAATACCCTCACATCTTTAATAAAACTCAGACACAGACCAGCAGGAGTGATAGAAACCATAGATAACAGGTGCAGCAGTAGGCCATTCAGTGCTTCAAGCCAGTATTCATATGATCGCAGCTGATCATCCTAAATCTGCACCCCGTTGCTGCTTTCTCCCCATATCCCTTGATTCTGTGACAACCAGACAATACTGCGATAATGTAGATTTTCTTCAGTGTCCCAATGCACATGCTTATCAAGTACCCACACACAGGAGCAAATGGGAAATTAAGAAAAGCTGCAGAGCCTGATGGATTCTACTCAGAATTCCTAAACAGTACCAGAGATAAGTGTGTGGCCAGGATGGCGTGGGTCCTTGATGATTTTGGCTGCCTTTTTGAGGCAGCGGCTACGATAGATCCCTTTGACGGTGGGGAGGTCAAAGCCAGTGATGTACTGGGCAATGGTCACCACTTTTTGTAGTCTTTTTCGCTCCTGGACCTCAGAGGCTAGATGCACAAAACATGGGAGCCAGACATCGCCTGGAAGCAGTGACTAATTCCGCAGCACTCAGACTAGCTCTGTTGGGTTTCTGTCCTAATCAGTCCCACATTGAACCCAGGTATCCTTGTGAAAAGCACCCTCAATAAAGACCATCACCAACATCCAACAGCACACTCCCACTACCTCCAAGCACCATTTTCCCCAAACCCAGTCGCAAATCTAAAATCTTGCAGTACCTAGCTGGATGATAAAAGCCCTGTCCCACGGTACGAGTTCATTCCAATAGCTCCGAGTTAAAAAAAAAATCAAACTCATGGTAAGCACTGAGAATGAACGTAACTGGTACATCGGAGCTCAGGGACGTCTCCTAGCGCTCGTAACGCTAACGGCAGGTACTCAGGAAGACTTACTAACGGCAGGTAAGCACGGGAAGACTTGTGAAGATTTTTCAACATGTTGAAAAATGTCCACAAGAGCCCTGAGTACCAAGTTCGAATCAGGGCAAACTCAGGAGAGTTCTTGGAATGAACTCGTACCGTGGGGAGGGCTTTTACTGGCCGACTGCAAACATCCCCAACCACAGCCAGGTAACCAAACAACAGAGACTCCAAGGAAAATATGGATGTCTATCAACCACTCAAGGATAGGCCATAGAAAACGTAGCTACCCACTCCACAAGTGCAACATGAGGAAAAGCCCATATAGTGGCCAAAGTCAGACCATCAGTCACAAGTTGAATGCTGCAGAAAGATCACAACTACTCAATTTCACCTCATCTGAAATCACTGAACCTATTGGTAACCTACAGTTGAATCATGGACTGCTTACTCAACCATACTAATACCAAAAGGAATAGCAAGCAACATCGGAAGAGCTTTTAGATGGTTTAAACATTCAGTATATTTTTATATATCACTGCCTTCTTTAAAACAAAACTTTGCAGAACATGCAAACTATTTTCTCCAGCACACATAGCTAAAATAGAATGCTTGATATAATCTTCATAGTAATCCACAGCATGACTTCATTTGAACAGTAACACCAAAACATATCTGGCATCTGATTTCTTTCAAGGTTCTACTACAAAGGAACACATTATATGGAGCTGAAATCCATAATTTTAACTAACTATACACCATTTCACACACCTTGTGTATCTATGTGGCTAATTTAGTGTTTAACCTCCAGCAAATGTGACAACTGGTAAAACTTTATTTGTTACAATTCAAATTCTGTGGTTCTTCCAGCAAACAAGTGGAACTGGAATATGAATCACAACAAGCATTCATTTTGGAATGGGCATCATTTGAAACATCAGTGCAACATATGATTGTGAAAATTAGCACTTTGGGAATTTGCAGCCAGGATAGAATAGAGTATTCCTAGAAGGCGGCAACGCGCTGGAGTAACTCCGTGGGTGAAAACCCCCCTCGCCTATATCCACCCATCACTTGCCAGGCTTAGTGCCACCCCCACCTCTCTATCGGCTTTCTCCAGAGCAGCCAAGTTTTGTCAAAACATTTCAGTATTCTAGTACCTGAAAATCAGTATTTTTTTGCTGAGGAAATCAGCATTTTTACACGGTGCCATTTTGCTGAAAAAATGCTTTTCTTTTATGCGCGGTCATACCAATGTAAGAGTTCAAGAATGCATAACTTTGCTACCAATTGACATGTCTTCTACGCACCTTACTTGACAGTGCATTCATTGCCATCTCTTTGTATACTTCTGTTTGAACTGCTGCTTCATGCTTTTAGCACTAGATGATGATGATGTAGAAGCCATTCTGGAAGCCACTCTCTCCCTCCCTCGCTCTCTTTGCCTTCTTCCTCTCCCTCTGCTTCCCTCCCTCTCTTATTCCCTCCCTCCCCGAACAGTCTGTGTCCCATAGCGCTATGTGTAAAGGCAATAGCGCTCCAGCTGGTAGCGTTGTAATTAGAACCCACAGTGCTGTCGTGCTGAACTGACAGTGCTGCTTAAACCTGTAGTGGATCAGGCAGATCAAAGTTTACAAAAATAATCACCAGATCTTGAAATTTTAAATACTAATAGATTTAATCTGCTATAATTTTTTGGAGTTACAGCATGACTTTTTATATCCTTGCATTTTTTACGCAGCAAGATGGAACAGGAAGTCGGGCCGATATTTTAAAAATCCGTATTTTACAAAGGTAATCCGTACATCCGTATTCTTATCGCATTTCCATACAAAATATGGAAATCCGTACTACTTGGCAGCTCTGTTAATCCTACTACAATCAGTGTGAAGGGTCCCAACCTGAAATATCACTTGTGCATGTTCTCAGAGATGCTACTCGACCTGCTGAATTACTTCAGCACTGTCTTTCTTTGCATACCAGCATCTACAATTCCTTGTGTCTGAGACTTCATGTGCAACTAACCTCTTTGGAAAAGAATATAGCAGTGTTCACTCCTTTGATACCTGTATTCATATGGTGGTACTGAGCTATAATGATTTAAAATGTGTTGGATACAAATCCTGTTCTCCACGATTGGACCCATACCTATGGAAGTTACAAAGGAACATCCTTCAGATTGAAGATATTTATATTGAGAAGGGTGTATTGGAAGAGATGCAAAAAAAGTACACCCAGGATATCTGCCTCAGGTTTCAATTCTAATGGCTCTCCAACAATTACAATTACAGCTGCAGTGGCAGCCCCCCATCACCATGATCACCCCATGCATGAAAGCCAGCCGAATAGTCTGTTACAAAGAATTGTCACATGGATACTGGAATACCACCAGCATTACTTTAAGAGCACAAATATCATGAAGTTACTTTGGATTGGACAATAAAACATAAAATTAATTATTTCTAGTGAGTTTAGCGGGGATAGACAACGATAATTCCTGGAGACACAAGAGACTGCAATTGCTGGAGTCTTGAGAGAGAAAAAACAAGCAGCTAGAGGAAATCAGCAGGTCGGGCAGCATCCATGGAGTGAAAAGGACATGGTCATGATCCCTTCTTCATTGGAGAGAGATTTCACAATGGAGAAGTAAAATAGAGACAAAGGAGACATAGACATAGAAACATAGAAAATAGGTGCAGGAGTAGGCCATTCGGCCCTTCGAGCCTGCACCGCCATTCAATGTGATCATGGCTGATCATCCAACTCAGTATCCCGTACCTGCCTTCTCTCCATACCCCCTGATCCCTTTAGCCACAAGTGCCACATCTAACGCCCTCTTAAATATAGCCAATGAACTGGCCTCAACTACCTTCTGTGGCAGAGAATTCCAGAGACTCACCACTCTCTGTGTAAAGAATGTTTTCCTCATTTCGGTCCTAAAGGAATTCCCCCTTATCCTTAGACTGTGACCCCTTGTTCTGGACTCCCCCAACATCGGGAACAATCTTCCAGCATCTAGCTTGTCCAACCCCTTAAGAGACTGTGGATGCTGAAATAAAAAACAAATTGCTGAAGAAACTCGGTGGGTCAGGCAGATGATGATTGCTAACCTTAAAGCTTTGATTTAATAGGAGGAGATAGACCTACAAATAACTGGTTCCAGGCATTTTAACTTAAAAGGCCTATAAAAGTCCAGTGTGTTCCACATCAGTTGATAATTAGAAGTCAATCAAATAAAATGAAAAGGCAGCGGTAAAGTTTGAGATTGAAAGCTTTACTGTTCACATAGAATGACTGACCATCAGTTTTAAATGTAACTAGAACAAGAGCAAATCCTTTTGGTCTGCACCCCCAACGCAAGATTCCACCACTCACCCATTCCCCCAACGCAATATTGCACCACTCATGCATAGCCCCCAACTGTGCAGGCGCGGCTCATTTCTCCTCATCCCCCAGCCCTCCCTCCTCTTAACCCTCCCTCTTCAATCCCTAGAGAGGGAGGGGTGGTAGTAGATAGGGGCGGGGTAGAGAGAGGAGGTGGGGGGTAGAGAGGGGAACCCCCCCCCCCCTTCCATATGAAGAAAGACTCGATAGACACGGCTTGTATTCGCTGGAATTTAGAAGATTGAGGGGGGGGATCTTATAGAGACTTTTTAAGGGGTAGACAGACTAGATGCAGGAAGGTTGTTCCCGATGTTAGGGAAGTCCAGAACAAGGGGTCACAGTTTAAGGATAAGGGGGAAGTCTTTTAGGACCAAGATGAGAAAATCATTTTTCACACAGAGAGTGGTGAATCTGTGGAATTCTCTGCCACAGAATAGATAGGGGCGGGGGGGGGGGGGGTAATAGAGAGAGGAGGGGGATAGAGAGGGGAGGGTTGAGGGAGTGTAGACATGGCAACTACTCTCCCGACCCCTTCCTCTCCCTCACTCTCCCTTTTCACCTCCCCAGGATCTTTCCCCTCTCCACCCCACTCCATCTCCCTCCTCCACACCCCCTCCCCCACTCAACCACCCCACCCCATCTCCCACATCTTCCTACCATTCCCTGCCCCAGCAACTACCCAGGTCGTAGAACTTCGCCAGGGCCTGGAACTCGTACTCAGCCCAGCCCTGGCTGTAGACTCCAGCCAACAGCTGGACCAAGGCTCGTCCTTGGTTCCAGCGATGGCTTCTTCCTCGGCCCCAGTCATGGCCCCATCCTCACTACAGCCCCAGCACCAGGCTTGGGTCCAGCCCAGGCCTAGTGCCCGTGCTCGGCTCGTAGCACCACCGTCCCCGTCACGTACCGGGCGGCCGTCGTTCATTGCGAGTGCTGGAGCGCCCCTCCCTCCCGGGGTTTCCCATCCTGCCTTGCATTGTAACGTCACTCGGATTTTTTTTTCCCCAAAATGAGTGAGTTTTTGGGACTGTTTTTTTAAATTTAAAGGAGTAATATCTTTGGAAATATAGGCGGGAATGCGATGGGAAGATGTTTATCACCACGACGGGGAAAATGTGAGTAGGAAATGTGAAAATGAGAAGGCAGTGGCTTAGCGTTTGGAAGAAGATAGGAAAACCAGATTGACACATCGTGGACACAAACAAGACGAAGACTTTTAGTTATATAGAGATAAACAACAACTTTTTAACCTTCCTAACAAAAAGGGAAATGGAAGCGATCATGGCATGCAAGATATGGGTTTTGTGTTTTTCTCCAACTACTCACAAAGCACCCAAAAGAAATAAATTTGTAATGGGGGCTAAACAGTTGCTTTGTCATTCATTTTGTGCTACTGCACAGGGCAAAAAGAGAGAGCCTAGATAAGGGCATGCAAGTAAAAATGTAAAGGTCATCAAGTCCTTAACCGGTTGTGAATATTTAAAAAGAAATACACAACACAAGGTGGCAAGAAAGTTAATACATTCATTGTATTTATTTCAATTCATTGATATTTATTTGGAGGATACGAGTTCAAATGGAAAAGCCAGCATTTAATCCCCTTAATTTGTCTGAATTTTTCGTCCAGATTTCTGGAATACTAGTCTGACATTTAACCAAACCAATTCATGAGCTTATACTTTAAAAAACTGTCAATTCTTTAGAACCAAATTTCAAGACATGACTTCTTAAAGCTTTAAATTATTCTAAGCTTCTGAACATTCAGCAGACAAAAGCAAAATGTAAAAATGAAGCAAAATCAGAGTGAAAAAAAATAGCACCTCAAGCGTTTAACTGAAATCTAAGGAAAAAAATGAATCTCTGTATTCATTAACAGTGCGGCATTATGCAATGTATAATAGCAGTAGACTTTTTGACTCTTAAGAAATGTGCTATTCCACCTAATGGTGCTTCAAAAACATCTCACTATTGGTTTACCTTTACACCAAATTAACATGCAGAACATTCATCTCATTCCATTTAAGTCAACATCCCTACTTGTTCGCTATCCTTATCAAAAATGTCGGACATTTTCATAGTTCACAACATGTAAATGTCATAAGGTGGGGAAAGGTGAAGAGATAGGATTGAGGTTCAGTCTGCTTTGATGCCTTTGTGATTTATCAAATCCCAACATGAGATAAAAAAAAACTAAAAACTGGAGAAAACAAGCAAAAAGTATGAGCAGGCAAAAAAACAGGCGAGATCCTATGGAGTGGGTGTGGCATACAAGGCTGTATTAAAGATCAGTAGAATTATCTTAAACAATCCAAACCTTAGTCCAGCTTAGAAGAATCATTTAGTTTAAAACAAACTGCTGCAAGCAAAAAACAATTTAATTAAAAGCAAACAATTAGAATTTAGTGGATCATGCAGCGCGTGTGTGTGTGTGTGTGTGTGTGTGTGTGTGTGTGTGTGTGTGTGTGTGTGTGTGTGTGTGTGTGTGTGTGTGTGTGTGTGTGTGTGTGTGTGTGTGTGCGCGCGCGCGGATAGTCAACATTTCTGCTCGAGACCTCACATGAGGATTGAGAGAGCAGAGGGAAGATAGCCTGTATAAAGAAAGGTGGATTAATGAGACAGAACTAGATGGTGATGGGTGCATGACTATGTTGCACCTCCTGTGATTGGAAAGAAAAGTGGCGTGCATCAGGGAGGGATGTGCAGACCAGAGAGTTAGAGAGGGAGTGAAAGGGGTAGGGAAGGGAAAATGCAATTGGTGGTGTGATTTTTCAATTCAATTTTAATGTCACTGCACAAATACAAGTATAGGTACAACAAAATGCAGTTTAGCGTCAGTTCATAGTGATAGCAATATAGAAAATGCAGCTGGCTGCAATGAAGGATGATTTGCTGGATGCTGAGGCTGGTAGGGTGAAAGGTGAGGACTAGGGGACTATGTTTTGTTTGGAAGGAGAGGGAGCTAGAGCAGAAATACAAGAATTGAAAAAAATGTGAGAGGGTTCCATCAACCACAATAGAAAGGAACAAAATTTGCTGGGGGAAATAAAGGACATGGAAGGAAAGGAAGGCCTCATCTTCAGAGATGAAGAATCTGGGAGAATGGGGTAATATTCTCACAAGGGACCAGGGAGGGAGAGAAGTGTACTCTAGGCGGCTGTGGGAGTCAAAGGTATCGAAAACGTCTGCAGACAGTTTGTTCCCCAAGATGGAGACGGAGATCCAGAAAGGGAAGCAAAGTGCCAAAAGTAATCTGTTAATCTGAGAATAGGATAGTGAAGATGAAATCGACATTACGCATGGGTATAGAAAGAGGCATCAATACAGGCAATGTTAAGGATAAACAGTTAAGGAACTATGCCAGAGAAGGTTTGGAACAAGGACTACTGCATGTAGCCAAGATAAGAGACAGGTAGCTATGACCCATATTCATGCCCTAAGTGAGCCTTTACCTACTGAGAGTTTAAAGTACACGTGTTCCTGTTAGTATGAAGGCCAAGGACGGTGGGAGAAAAGAAGCATGGATATCAAGAAAAATGTAGGGTTTGATGAGAAATTGGAGGCATGGACAGATGGACTGCTGGAATCAAGTGCATTCCTGGAGTAGTTTAAGGGACTAAGGAGCATTCTTCAGGAGAAAATCAGGAAGGCAAACACGTGATGAGAGGAATTATATTTTAAGTACTTACAGAGAAAGAGGGTAACTAGAGAGTGAATGGCCCCCCTCAGAAGCCAAAGCCGTAATTTATGTGCGGAAACACAGGAGACGAGCAATACATTTTTCTCCTGTTTCTACTGTGGAGAAAGACTTGGGGCAAATAACGCAGATGTCTTGAGGACAGTATTTTCGGTGAAAGAGGTGCTGGATGTCTGAGGAGGATGTATGAAGTTGAATAAATCTCCTGGACCTGATCACATATATTAGGAGACCGAGGGAAGCTACAAAAGAAAGTGTAGGAGTCTTAGATATACGAATCATCATTAGATACGGGAGGGTGGCTAATGCTGTGCCTCTATGCAAGTAGGGCTACAAGGGCACCATACTTGTCTGGGAACTATACTGCTGTACTTTGACAAAAGGAAGCAACTGACAGAAAGGTGTTTTCTTGTAAATGAGGAAAACGTGTTTTTCTTTCAGCTCTCTGTGATGGAATTTCTTACTTATCTGGTATAAATATTTTCAAATTGTACTCAGAAAAGACTTATTTTGTTCACCATTGTGTGGAGCATATCTCAAATACCCTAAAACATGCAATAACTCAATTTTGACAAAATTGGCAGTTGCTTCCTTTTGTCAAATTAGGGCAGTATAGACCAGTGAGCCTAATATCTGTGGTAGGCAAGGAGTAGATTCTGAGGGTTGCCAAATATGGTTGCTTAACTATTGTAACAATTACTACTGTAACATGTAAAAGACGACACCCAAGATATATTATTGTCTAAATATGGAGCTGACAATCTCCAATAAATGGCAAATCATCAGCAACGTAAATATCAACTAAACACATTATTTTTATTGTGCAAGGTAGATAATCCATCTCTTTAACTGATCAACTAAAACCTTCATACGCCCCAGCGGTATGAACATTGACTTTTCCAATTTCAGGTAGTCCTTGCTTTCTCCCTCCTTCCTCTCCCAGCTCTCCCACATATCCTACTGTCTCTGCCTCTTCCTTTCTTTTTCCCAACATCAGTCTGAAGAAGGGCCTCGACCTCAAACGTCGCCTATTCCTTTTCTCCATAGATGCTGCCTCACCCGCTGAGTTTCTCCAGCATTTTTTGTCTACACTCCATCCAAGGACCCAAACAGTCTTTCCAGGTGAGGCAGAGGTTCACCTGCACCTCCTCCAACCTCATCTATTGCATCCGCTGTTGCAGGCGTCACCTTCTCTACTTCAGCGAGACCAAGCGTAGGCTTGGCGACCATTTCACCCAACACCTCCGCTCAGTCCGTACTAACCAACCTGATCTCCCGGTTGCCCAGCACTTCAACTCCCCCTCCTATTCTGAATCTGACCTTTCTGTCCTGGGCCTCCTCCATTATCAAAGTGAGGCCCAGTGCAAATTGAAGGAACACCACCTCATATTTCCCTTGGGTAGTTTACAGCCCAGCGGTATGAACATTGAGTACTCTAATATCAGGTAGTCTTTGCTTTCTCCCTCCTTCTGCTCCCTCTTCCACATAGCCTACTGTCTCCGCCTCTTCCTTTCTTTTTCCCGCACCCCCCCCCCCAACATCAGTCTGAAGAAGGGTCTTGACCAAAACGTCGTCTGCTCCTTTTCTCCATAGATGCTGCCTCACCCACTGAGTTTCTCCAGCATTCTACAACCAAAACCTTAATGCAGTTGTACTCAATCATATCAATGTGGCACCATCTCAGGATGTATTACCATGCTCTTCTGCAACTGCAAATAAGCCTATAGCTTTTGTCACAGTTGATCCACTACTCCTAATCCCGGAGCCAGTCCAAACCCCATTCCATTTTGATTTCCATAAATGTCATTCAGCCTTCAATATAGTCAGTCATAAAGTTATACACCACAGAAACAGGCACACCAGACAATACCAACCATTAACCACAGTTTACCACAATCATACGCAAATCCTTTTGTTCCCTGCAACCTTAAGGTGAAAATCATCCAAAATAGATATCACCTTTTGGTCTCCTTGATCAAATACTCACTCTTTATTAAATATCACTAATATAAATGTATCTATTCCCTAGGCCATTTTTTCATTATAATTCCTCCTGCCTTTTACACCAAGGGAAGATGATTTACCTTTTACATACAGGTAATCGTCAATTTACAAACATTAAATTTACGGGTTTTTTCATTGTTATATCAAAATTTATAAACCTACCACAGGAAATGTACACCAACTCTGCATACAATGCATTTCTTTCTCTCACCCATGCCATTTCGGCTTTGGTGTGATTGTTGAGCTCAATGCCATTATCAAGATTCATCATAATTTATTTTGTACATCCTTCAATATGGCTACAGGACACCAGAGCTGCTCTGATGATTGCACCTGTAAGAAATCCCAGCAAGCTATTAACATTAAAACTAAACTGGAATACAAACGGAATGCAATTAAGAGAGCAAAGTTGGCAGATGGTGATGATGTCCACCAAATGCTTACCATATTAGAATCCTTCATGATGGCTGGTTTGAACATTTTAATAAAAGTGCAATCCTCCATAATATTCAACCGGCAGGAAAGTATGAAACTACAGATACTGTGGCTGCACAATATTTCCCCAAAGAACTGAAATGAATCATGGAGTAAGATGTCAACGTTTCTTAGCAACTGTTCAACAAGGACAAGGACGATATGGGCCTCTTTGGAAGAGAGTACCTCACGTACATTAATCTTGAATGCTCAGAAAAATATTCCAGGCAGTAAGCAGACAAAGACTATTTCATTCTTCTTCTTGGAGCCAAAGTCAACAGTGATAACTCAGAATCCAAGGGCTTTAAAGGTCAAACTTTGAATGGTGTGGTGGCCTAAATAAAGCCTGGGTGATATAACTGGTCTTCCAACATTACTTCACATAATTTCACTCCCACTTAAACAAATAATAAGGAATAACTCGAACAATGGATAATGACTAGCAACATTCGCACAGCTTGGACTATAATAATGCACATGGACATCCGATTAACACCGAGATAATTCCAAATATTTACATCCCTCAAAACAATTTTCATTTTATCATTGCCTTCAATGATTAACCCCTGCTCTATGACAGTGCTCTCCAATTCCAGTTTTCACAAGAGAAAATTGCACATTCTGTCAAGGCACTTGTTTCTCTTGCTGTGTTCACTGCAAGGATAAATTACGTATGTTTTTATTTTAAGATTTAATGAATGAAGATACTTGAAGACATGTTTATAGGGTTTTTGTCTGAGATTCTTGAACTCTGTACTGCAACCAATGTTTTTACATTGAAACTGGTGGGAAACTGACAGATTCCTGGACTTTATAAGTTGGTGAAATTATTTTTTTTTAGAAACTTAGAAAACAGGTGCAGGAGTAGGCCATTCGGCCCTTCAAGCCTTCGATCATCCAACTCAGTATCCCTTACCTGCCTTCTCTCTATACCCCCTGAAACTCTTTAGCCACAAGGGCCACATCTAACTCCCTCTTAAATATAGCCAACAAACTGGCCTCAACTGCCTTCTGTGGCTGAGAATTCCAGAGATTCACCACTCTATGTGAAAAATGTTTTTCTCATCTCGGTCCTAAAAGATTTCCCCCTTATCCTTAAACTGTGACCCCCTTGTCCTGGACTTCCCCAACATCGGGAACAATCTTCCTGCATCTAGCCTGTCCAACCCCTTAAGGATTTTGTAAGTTTCTATAAGATCCCCCCTCAATCTTCTAAAGTCTAGCGCGTACAAGCCGAGTCTATCCAGTCTTTCTTCATGTGAAAGTCCTGACATCCCAGGAATCAGTCAGGTGAACCTTCTCTGTACTCCCTCTATCTCAAGAATGTCTTTCCTCAGATTTGGAGACCAAAACTGTACACAATACTCCAGGTGTGGTCTCACCAAGACCCTGTACACCTGCAGTAGAACCTCCCTACTCCTATACTCAAATCCTTAGTGTAATGCATATTTTTGCTAATTTAATCCTATATTTTATATGTTCACAAAATATTTTAGGTCTTCTCTGCTGGCTTAATCTTCATCGCAACAAATTATAATCCAATACTATTCCTATCTCATTTGGTTAAACACGAATGGAGTTTTTATTTCTTCATTCGGTTCATGGAATAAAATTATAGATTAAAGCAAAATATTTTACTGCTGGATAGGTATGCACCCAACAGTCTACAATACTGGCTTCACATATACAAAACCATCTTGAAACTTTGCCAATACAGATTAGCTGGCTTGGATTTTAGCCTTGGTCTCAGTGTTAAACGGGGTTCCATTTTACTTACTTCCAATGATCCTTGCTCGTTTCACTCAGCAGAAGCGAATTAACAAAAATATCCTGCTCTTTTCAGTCACATTCTGGAAATGGAGCATACAAGTACGCCAAGGATACCTGACAAAGCATGATGCAGGGACACTAAATAACGGGCAAATCCTTGTGCAGTCACTCACCCAGGCTGTAAGTGTGGCCTGGCATAGCAACCTGCCCAAGACTCGTAAAGCTGAATAAATGGACTCCCGACATGGAATGTAACCCAAACAATTCATGTTCCAATGGCTTCTCCTGAAGAATCAGAATCAATGATTACCTCCAAGAAGTGTACAACTTAACATCATATTCAGTTTGATTGTCTTTTAGAATAAATCTAGATTTCACCAGGATGACTTATTCT
This sequence comes from Raja brachyura, assembly GCA_963514005.1. The sequence continues at coordinate 12,226,184 of OY740804.1, forward strand.
TCCTTTCTGAAGAACAATGTGTCCACTGAGAAATCCAATTCATTCGAGTATGCTCGGATTGATCTGTTAAGTGTTTAAGATTACCGCAAAGATAAAGCTTTACAATGCTCTACTGGGACCACATCATACAACAATTAATTCCGATGATTGTTGACGGACACGTGATTTTTCTGATTATTTTTGCAGATTATAATTCACTTTAAGCTCATTAACTACATTGATAATATCACATATGGTCCAAAAGCAGTGCTACATATGGTCAGCTTTCCAACTGTTATTAAAGTCAGTTTCATACAAATCAGAGTAAAACAGAGCACAATGGGTTGCAGAATTATTTCATCGCTTCTTGAAGATACATTTAATTGACATGTCAGTAAGCCGAAATCTGTATAAAATAGACGATCCAAATGTGGAAAATTAGGAAAAACACAAGTACAATAAAATATTTCCAAACATGTCAAATGCCATATGACAAACATTGCAATACCCACACAGGGAAATCAACACTTGAAGGTATCCTTTTATTCTGCTAAAATATTAACGCGCTCTTTACGCAGCGACTATTTGCATACCGTGGGTATGCAAGCATAGAATGTGATTTGTCACATGTGACAGTAAAGTTCAGCACCCTTGAAGTTAAACACAAATTCCTAGCATGGTTTTGTAGGTGATATGCATTTTCAGATTTCTACATCACAGAGTTTTCAGACATACATTTGTTAAAGCATCAATTCCAACAATTCATCTATAAATGGTTCAGTAAAAGACTCAAACCTGGGGAAATGCTGACATAATTGCCAAGGAGAATACAAAAATTGACCAACCCTATCTACTGTTTTGTGTGTAAATGTATGGAATATATTTACATGATAGAAAGCATGAGAGAAAACAAACAAGTTGGTTTTGAAAAAAGTAAAATCCATCAAGTCAGATTACCTACATCTGATGCAGAATGCATTTGAAATGAAGCAGAAAGCAGCTATTTTGATCTTAAAACCCACTAACTGAAAGGGACCAGAGCATCAAATAGAAATCATACTCTTCAGATCCCATGACAAATTATGGTTTATAAATCAAACGGGCCTTTCAAACTCATGGCTGGTCAAGGAAGAAGGAAAAAAATGTAAATAACATAGTCCTTCAAGGGTCAGTAACAATACCATTATTGTTCTATTGCAGGTAGACACAAAATGCTCTAGTAACTCAGTGGGACAGGCAGCATCTCTGGAGAGAAGGAATGTGTGATGTTTTGGGTCAAGACCCTTCTTCAGACTGCAGTTCTTGCCAACACACATGGTTCCATTGCATATATTTTGAATATTCTCCTTATAATTTAAGTGCTTCTTAAAATTCAATTTTGTGATGAACTGTAATTGTAAGCAAGACCAGCATTTATTGACCATCCTCAAACTCCCAAAAGAAAGTAGTGAAGAGCCACCTTCCTGGCCTACAGTCCTGCTGATGGTCTGACTGATACAGTCCTTTAGTCCTCTCGAAAGATAGGAGTTATAAGATTTCACCCCAGTCTAGGAGTAGAGGGGAGAATGATGATTTGAGCTCCCGAGCTACTGATCTAGTAACTACCATCGTTCCCACATACGCCAACATGTATGTAGCCATAAGCACCAGCAGCAACAAAACAAAATTGGTGAGGATACCAAACATTGATGTTAAACCCATCGTTGACCATAGAAAAAGAAAAACACTAATAATACATGTCTAACAATCCAGAAACCGTGATAGATCGGCATCAGACATGCCAAGGCCATAGTTCCAGCATTTCCTCAAAATCTGCCGAGACTCCAGCTTCAAAACTCTATTGAAAGTCACCTAGACCTCAATTCCCATGTTTCTTTGTTACTCACCAGTTTCAGTACCCATTCGCCATGTTGCCTTGAATTACACCTTGTTCACCTGTTTAACCATGTTATAGCCGAAAATAGTGAACCGAAAACATGTTATCAGGAATAACATCCAATCGTCCCAAAACACTGCTTGGCCAACACCACCAAAGACCTCTGCATACCTTATTAATGGAGTTTTTCTGCACCTCTCCAAATGGGACTAATATTGGCATCAATAAATTAGTAATACTTCTATACAAATAATCACCAGGCCAAGAATGCTGATCATTACAAGGGGGAAGAACAATCTTGTGCGTATTCCAACCTCTCTCACCTATAAACATTAGAATAGAACAATTCATATTTTGCCTATGGTAGCTATCATCTCATGCCAGCAAGCATTGACATTTTGACTTCAATGCAAAGAACTATGTTAGATTAATAGGTAGAATGGAACTCTTCTACGAGGTTACCATATTACAACAACATCTGAAAAATGATGGAGATTCACAATATGTTGCACGGCAAGAAAAAACAAAATCAGACATAACTCGTCTGCTCGGGTCAAACCAAGGTGACAAAATGACAGAACCCAACTGGATTATTGGTCACAAAGACATGAGACGAAGATCACTTGTTTTATCAATTAGTAACTTAAGGAGCAAACCCAAGAAACTCAGTCACAAACCTAAATACATGACGTTTTTAAGCACCTGAAGCAACCAGAGATACAAAACCACAGCTATGGGCAACACAAGTGGACCAATCACTGCGGAAAATACAAACCTATGACATTTTATTATAAATACCAAATGAAGCCCACTGGAAATGAGCTTTGTGGAGAAAGAGGGGACAAGATGAACAGATCTGGATCACACTTCACAACAATCCTTCATGAAATAAACATCACTGGCAGTCCGTTGAATGAGTTTCCACTAGATATTACAAACTTTAATTCAAAGCAGCAGTCTTTTCAGATGTCCAGACAGACAGAAAGAATCCACTTATTGAGCAATAACACTGAAAAATGGCTCAAACTGAATCTCTGATCGCATAACAAAAAATAATTAGTTAAATCTAACAGTTGGCGTGTCTGACATGACAAAAATATTCACCTTGCTCTGTTTGTTACACAAGTCTAGATGCACTTGATTGCGATTTATTTATTCAAAAAGGCCAGGGCAGGTTGACACTTGCATATGATCTTGAACAAAAATGACAGAACTGGGAAGAAAACAAGAGGGGGCTGGGAAAATAATTGTTTTCTAATGGTGTGCTAGTAGCATTTTTACCCGTCAGAAGCTATGAAAAAATGAAATCAGGTTCCAAAGAGTTGAAAATTCCTGTGTAGAAGTAAGAGAATGCAGTCCTTCAACTGAGATGTGAAAAGAGAGAACCTCCTTCCCTCTGAGGAATTTGTTCAATGAGTTTAATCCTAGTGTGGAGGCCATTCTGACTTCATTAAAATCCACATTATCTTCTCTAATTGGGTCACCTCACATTATCTATTAGGACAAGTTTCCAACATAGCTAATTTGGGAACAATGGACTCTTCCATCGGGAGAAGACAAGATAGGCAACTTGGCAGTTGCGAGGTAGTATGCTCCTTTTACTTCACAGGGCTCTTGCATCCTCCCAATGCATGGTCTCGAAGTTCTCAATACCATCATGAACCCCTTCCTCCATTTTGAGGGGTCAGAAGCCACATGTTCAAGGGGGATGTCGCATTTCTTCAAAGCTTGAAAACAGAGTGAAACCAATTGGAACCAGGGCCTTAAGTCCTGGCAATAATATATATATAACGAAGATTGACACAAAATACTGTACTAACTCAGCGGGACATGCAGTATCTCTGGAGAAGGAATGGGTGACATTTCAGATCAGTCGGAAGAAGGGTTTCGACCCAAAACGTCACCCATTCCTTCTCTACAGAGATGCTGCCTGTCCCGGCTGAGTTTCTCCAGCATTGTGTGTCTATCCTCAAAACCTTTTCTCTGTCCACACAATAGTCTCCTCCTAAGGCTCAGAATAGAGTTTTTATTTTGGCAGTCTTGTACCAGAAACACGAACGATATTGCTAGCCCAACATAGCCAAATGACATTAACCGCAAATTAAATGGTGGGATTGTTAGACTGGAAAAGGACATCATTATTGTCAGCATTCATTTGCCAACCTGCAAATTTGGTAGGTTTGCAGGGATATTGTTGGTGGCATCTTTCCCTGCTCTCACAACACCTACTGTAAGTAATCCAAGTCACAAGGCCGTATAAGCGAGCTAGGACCACTGCTACACATGTCAGCATGAGTTTTCTGCAAAATCTGAGGGGTCTTTAAGTAGTCTTTTCTTGTATCAACCAAACGTTACGCTGGAGCCATGAAGGCCGTGTTTAATTTTATCATAAGGAATAGGAGTAGAATTAGGCCATTCGGCCCATCAAGTCTACTCTGCCATTCGATCATGGCTAATCTATCTTTCCCTCCTAAGCCCAATCTCCTGCCTTCTCCCCATAACCATCGATATCTACCATTGTCAAGAGGTTGCGCCTAAATGGGAAGTGCTCTACATTTTTCAGAATTTCAAGAACCCTTATTGTCGAAGGGTAGCTTGGTGCAGATGGAGCAATGGTTGCAGAGCTTGCAAACTTCAAGAATTATGCAGATCCTCTCACATGTTTTGGTGAAGTCGATATTTAGGAGCGCAACCTCTAAGCATGTGCAAAGACAAGCATTACCTGCATATTGCAACTTGACTACCAAGGTTTGGCTGGAGTCTATTCTGGAACGTAGATTGAACAACTTCCTATTCATTGTGAGGATTAGCGGCCACAAAAGTTTGTTGGAGGTAAGGTTCAACAATGTGATGATAAAGATTGAGAAGAATGTTAGGGCAATAACACGTGCACAATAGCAAAAAGGACATAACCTCCCTGAATGGGTATTATCACATTTGCGGGGCTTCGATGTGTGCAAATTGGAAGTGGGTTTCCTACATAATAGTGACTTCAGTCCTTCCTCATCCTTGTCAACTCCAAACACAAACCACACTTTTAGTCAATTGTGATAATATAAAAGCTTTATCACTGAAATTAAGAATTTTAAGAATAAGGGGTAAGCCATTTAGAATTAGACGAGGAAACACTTTTCCACACAGAGATCTTGGGGATATAGGCTGAATGGCCTACTCCTGCACCTATTGTCTATTCAGTTGAAAAATACTTCAATTTGCCATAAAACTCAGTCAATCCAAGAATGTGAAATGTGGAGTTTAAAAAATTACACTTTTTTTCATTGCAACCCAACCAAAATATGGCCAGGTCTAAAGCTATAGCTACAGCATTCCATAATACTTTTTAGAAGCAAGCTCCGATTTTCAACACATAAACACACATTTTTTACATTAGATTACCCTCATGATCCACATCAAAATATGACCAATAAATAACATTGCCCAAGCAATAAAAAGCCCCCACCTCAGTAGAGCCCCCACCTCAGTAGCTAAATTAAAATATTACAATTAAACAACTTGCACTTACATCAGTGTGCCACTTAGTACTGCCCACAAAGCATTGATCCTTGCTCTTGATCCTTCAGACCAAATACAAACATGTACAATTCCCCCCCATACTTTAAAAAAGGCACCCCTCGCAGGCTGTGCGCCACCATACATATAACATATGAAACATATAAGATTGTTTAGGGCTTGGACACGCTAGAGGCAGGAAACATGTCCCCGATGTTGGGAAAGTCCAGAACCAGGGGCCACAGTTTAAGAGTAAGGAGTAAGGTGGCCTACTCCTGCACCTATTGTCTATTGTCTATACTAGGAATCTGCTGTGCTGGGAATTAACAAATCTTTGCCTTCCTTAATGAAGTGCCATAAACTTGGATGACAGGAACCTGATGTGAACCCTCGCCCTGTTGATATGCATTGCTACGCCAGAAACCTGCCGTAAATCATTCTCTGCTGGCACTCTCACAGCAATGAATTTCCCCTTTGTTCTGTCCAGAGAAGCTGCCTGTGAGACCGGTGTTTAATGGGCTTGGGGGAGCAGTGCGGACAATCGGTGCTGAAATATGGGGGTCTCGGGGCTGAATCCTGGCTAGCACGTGCAGGCTTTTACTGGGGACTGGCTACTCAACTGAGAGATTGTTGGGATGAGTCACAGCTGATAGACAGGAGATGGCAACTTCTATAACAAATAACAGGTGATGAGAAAGACTAAAGTAACCTGCAGTCAATCACTACATGAAACAGACTGTGCCAATGACCTACACTCATCATGCCATACAGGGCGGTGTCCTCGGCCTACATTTTAGGATTGTTAGGCCTCATTGCTTGCTTCAGGCTGCCCAATTGTGGCATTTAAAAGCATGGGTAATTAATTATTGTGAACAAATGGCCAAAATTCACCAGGTTCCCAGCACAGCCATGGGGAATGCAGGTATTCATGCTAGATTACCGGCACTGCAACACGGAAGCAGGGAAGGCAGTGGGTCTTACCAGATTTCCATCATAGTTATGCTGTCTATAACACATCTCATATCTTAATGACCCATTTTCAGACTGTTGTATTAGAACTCTCATTCCTGGAAAAGCATCATGACTGCTAAGGAAGATACCAGTATACACATGAAACACTTGCAAATATCTAATTAGATGGGCTTGAAGTATTTTTGAAAAACTTGCTCAAAAAACATTCTGCCAAATTATTACTCTCAACTCCTTCCAAAGAAAAAATTCTGGCTGTTGAGAGTACTTTGTAAAGGAATCCGTAAAATACTACAACAATGTGTTTTTGGACACATTGCTGGAAGACAGGAATAGTAATAATCAGCTAATACCCGTTTTAGATTGTAGACAATCTAAAACGCATTTGGAATATTTCTAACAGGACAGCATGCTTTATTTTCTATTCAAGCATCTCTTTACTTTGCATCAATTCATAAAAGGCCCAAGATCTGATCAGCAGATCCTGCACTTTCCCCAATTCTGTTATTTGCAGGACTACAAAGTGTTTGCAGAATTTATATTAATTTAATTTCTTATTTTATCAGAGGCAAAGGCTCCATATTTTGTTTTGAAAAACTGCTACAACTCAGATCTATTATCTCTCAAGCATTCACAAAAATAGATTTCTTAAAAGTTGTAAAGTGTTGCCTGTACATGAATTTTTTTTGTATTCCTCATAGCAAACATTCCAAAATTTGGGGTTGGGATTGGTGAAATTGTAGATCCATAAAATATTCATTTTCCAATGTTACATCTCCATTGTAAGGAAATAAAAACATTTCACTTAACCTTATTTGTTCCCAACACAGAACAAATTGAACCCTTAAATTGAATACTCAAAGTGGATTCTACGGAAACTTTAAGAAAAACTAATAGAGGGACAGAAAAGAGTAAGAAATTATGTAAACATAATACTTAGAAAGTACAGAGATAGAAATGAACATGGCTATATGGCATGTGGCAACAAAAGACACTGAGAGAAATCTGGTCTATGTATCTCCCTTTCCCTGACGTCAGTCTGAAGAAGGGTCTCGACCCGAAACATTACCCATTCCTTCTCTCCTGCCTGTCCAGCTGAGTTACTCCAGCATTTTGATGGCTATCTAAAGTAACAGTGTGTATTGCATACAAGGCACGCAATTCCACTATATCTCAGTACACATAACAGTACAGCAATACCAAAGTTTTAATCAAACTTGCCTTTCCTTCAATGACAAGCAATATATACAAATATCTTGTCCCAACATGTTGTTTCAAAACTTTGCACTTATTTTCATTAATGTATCCAGGAGCTTTTCATTTTATCTTTTTTTTTAAAAAAGACAGAGTTGGTCAGATACAATATTACAAACATGTTAACATCACAGCTGTGAAGATACATTCTAGCAAATCTAGAAATATATTAAAACTTTGTTTGCATTGATGTTGCTTGAACTGTTGACCATCCAACATTTTCTGTTTATTTTAATCACACTGAAAGTTTTATTTTCCCCAATAAAGTTAATAGCCAACTTGATTTTCAATTAAAACCTTTATTTTGGCTGAAGTTTCCATTTAAGCAACCAGTTTTTATGAACTGAAAGACAGAAGATGAGAGAAAACGAGTAGAAAACCTTCATCTTTCTGACTCCTGTATTGACTATTCCGTTAACATTCTGGTTATTATAGCAAATTGCAAACAAATATTATTCAAATCCAGATCCTTCAATGACTACACTTATGTTGCAATATTAAGACGTTGATGGTTTGAAGTCTTCAACGCATTAATTTACCACTATCCATCTACTACGATTTCAACTTAATTGGGAAAGATGTTTTTGAATGGTGCATATCATGACTATTATAGTTTTGCCATGAAGATCTTTTTAAGTCATTTCCCTAGAAAGTGCAAATTACAGAATGGGATATATGATGAGGAGAAAGGAGAAACAGTTTGAAGATTTGCAGATATGTCCTGCTTAGTTTATGAATAGCTGTTTTAAAAAAACCTTTCGGGTGTTGAACAGTTTTCATAAATCATGCTTTAAACAATTTATTGGATATCATATTCTGTCCCTTCTTTACTCCACCTTCTCACATTCCAATCCCAAATGTATATAATATCAGGATTGGTCAATATGTAAATATCTATATATTTTGTACATATAGAGTAAAACACCGCAGGTAGCTTCCAACAATAACCTGCAACGATTCCAGTTTTGTTGGATATGGGTGTCATTTGAAATTTCACAAATGGTGCAGGATGAAAAAGTTATTATTTAATATGAACTGTGGTAGGGAAATAATGTAGCAGTTCTAAAAAGTTTAACTTGAAGTTAAGGCTGTTAAGGATTACTAGTACAAATTCAAACTCAAAAGGTGTTAGGTAGACAGGTGCACACTTTTCACGAACAGTTCCAATGTACTCAGGTTCCTGTGACATAGCTCAGTGCACGAAGAACACTATGTTACATGAATGTATTCATTGAAGCAGTCAATACTCCCAGTCATTGATACATTGGCCCGTTAAATTGAAACCAGTTTGTTTAATTTAATTTGTACTGATTATAACATGCCTGAGAAACACAAAACCAGGTGCACTGCATTTCCTTGCATGTTTTTTTAATGAAGCTGCCTCAAAGACGACTGATATTAACAAGCCTTATCCAAGGTGCCTGCTTGGTAAAATCAGTAGAAATGTTTTTCTATCTGTGCTCATTCAAACAGCAAATAAAATAAAATTAAATTAAATTGGTCAGTGTTATTCAAAGATTTACAGTATATTATGTCCTAAGACAGAGGCAGAAAGGATTGCTGTAATTGGATGATCTAAAATGTAATGCAGCTTTAGAAATATGAGGATCAATATAATATGCAAGGTAAATCAAAGACCAAATTACAGTGCAATAAAGCAGTAAGAATAGAAAAACTAAAGGGTGAGCAGCAAGTGAGAGAAAAAAAAACAATCCCTTTCATAAGAAATAGGCTTGTTAAATGTCATTCAGGAGAATCAATAATCAACAAACCTCTGCTCAAAGATGAAATTTTGCTGATACTTCAACAAAGATTAGTACCTTTGATCATAAAGCAGGGTTTAGCCTTAAATAAAAATTGAAAGCACCGGCTCGTTACTTGGCGGAATTCACTATTGAAATACCACAGTGCCCTCCATAATGTTTGGAACAAAGACCCATCATTTATTTATATAAATGATGTGTTTATACATAGTCCCCACATGTCAGGGCACCATAATGCTTGGGACACATGGCTTCACAGGTGTTTGTAATTGCTCAGGGGGGTTTAAATGCCTCCCTAACGCAGGTATAAGAGAGTTCTCAGCACCCAGTCTGTCCTCCAGTCTTTCCATCACCTTTGGAAACTTTTATTGCTGTTTATCTACACGAGGACCAAAGTTGTACAAAATGAAAGTCAAGGAAGCCATTATGAGACTAAGAAACAAGAACAAAACTGTTAGAGACATCAGCCAAACCTCAGGCTTACCAAAATCAACTGTTTGGAACATCATTAAGAAGAAAGAGAGCACTGGTGAGCTTACTAATCACAGAGGGACTGGCAGGCCGAGGAAGACCTCCACAGCCGATGAAAGAAGAATTCTCCCAATAATAAAGAAAAATCCCCAAACACCTATCCGACAGAGAAACATGGTGGTGGGGGTGTTATGGCCTGCGCATGTATGGCTGCTGAAGGTACTGGCTCACATATCGTCATTGATGATACAACTGCTGACGGTAGTAGCACACTGAATTCTGAAGTGTATAGGCACATCCTATCTGCTCAAGTTCAAACAAATGCCTCAAAACCCATTGGCCGGCAGTTCATTCTACAGCAAGACAATGATCCCAAACAAACTGCTAAAGCAACAATCACCCAAGCTGAACCCAATTGAACATGCCTTTTATGTGCTGAAGAGAAAACTGAAGGGGACTAGCCCCCAAAACAAGCATAAGCTAAAGATGGCTGCAATACAGGCCTGGTAGTGCATCACCATAGAAGACACCCAGCAACTGGTGATGTCCATGAATCGCAGATTTCAGGCAGTCATTGCATGCAAAGGATGTGCAGCAAAGTACTAAACATGACTACTTTCATTTACATGACATTGCTGTGTCCCAAACATTATGGTGCCCTGAAATGGGAGACTATGAATAACCATTGCTGTAATTTATTCATGGTGAAACCAAAATCCATAAAAATGTCCTTTATGAAAATCTGACAATGTGCACTTTAATCACATATGATTTTGTCTATTACAAATCTCAAATTGTGGAGTACAGAGGCAAAATAAATACATGATGGGTCTTTGTCCCAAACATTATGGAATGCACTGTATCTAGGAGACTTAGTACTCTGGTTTGCTTCACCTTGGGGAATGGACTGAGAAGTTGTTTCAACTGATGAAAACTGACTGTAAAGGTTCATGGGAAACGAGTAAGTAATAAGTCCAACTCCCAGAAGACTGCACAATACTACCCATAATTTCAGACTTCATTGGAAACTGAATTCAAAGAAACATAGAAAATAGGTGCAGGAGTAGGCCATTCGGCCCTTCAAGCCTGCACCGCCATTCAATATGATCATGGCTGATCATCCAACTCGGTATACTGTACCTGCCTTCTCTCCATACCCCCTGATCCCTTTAGCCACAAGGGCCACATCTAACTCCCTCTTAAATATAGCCAATGAACTGGCCTCAACTACCTTCTGTGGCAGAGAATTCCAGACACTCACCACTCTGTGTGAAAAATGTTTTCCTCATCTTGGTCCTAAAGGAATTCCCCCTTATCCTTAGACTGCGACCCCCTGTTCTGGACCTCCCCAACATCGGGAACAATCTTCCTGCATCTAGCCTATCCAACCTCTTAAGAATTTTGTATGTTTCTATAAGATCCCCCTCAGATGTTGGAGCAGCGGCCCAAAGCTCTGGAGCTCCAACGGCGACCCAGGTAAGTATCGCCCGCTCCAGCGCCGCCGCCGCAGCTCTGGTCCCTGGCAGGAAAGGTCGCTCGGATCCAGGAGGTAGGCCGCGAGGTGGGGGGGGGGCGAGGACACGACTCTGAGAAATAGTCGCGTCCCCACCAGGAAGAGACTGGGAGTTAGTTTCTCCCTTACCCTGCCCCCCCCCCCCCCCCCCCACATAGAAAAGTTAAAGTTTCCCCCCCAAGCCAGTCTTTTAACGGACTAAAAATAAAAAAAAGATGTAAAAACAAACGGGCTGCAGGCAGAGGCTGCTGTCAGTGCAGCGCCCCCTAGATGTCCGTAATAGTCTACCCTCCTGTTTTTGCCACCAAAGTGGATAACCTCACATTTATCCACATTATACTGCATCTGCCATGCATTTGCCCACTCACCCAGCCTATCCAAGGCACCTTGCAGCCTCCTAGCATCCTCCTCACACCTAACACTACCCCCCAGCTTAGTGTCATCCGCAAACTTGGAGATGTTGCATTCAATTCCCTCGTCCAAATCATTAATATATATTGTAAACAGCTGGGGTCCCAGCACTGAGCCTTGCGGTACCCCACTAGTCACTGCCTGCCATTCTGAAAAGGACCCGTTTACTCCTATCCTTTGCTTCCTGTCTGCCAGCCAGTTCTCTATCCACATCAATACTGAACCCCCAATACCGTGTGCTTTAAGTTTGTATACTAATCTCTTATGTGGGACCTTGTCGAAAGCCTTCTGAAAGTCTAGATATAACACACCCACAGGTTCTCCCTTATCCACTCTGCTAGTTACATCCTCGAAAAATTCTATATGATTCGTCAGACATTATTTACCTTTGTAAATCCATGCTGACTTTGTCCAATGATTTCACCACTTTCCAAGTGTACTGCTATCCCATCTTTAATAACTACTATCGATGTTAGATTAGTTTAATTAGTTTAGTAGATCGATAATCTAGGCTAGATTAGTTCTAGTTTCCACATCAGTCATCTGAATGGCATCTCTTGAATGGACAAAGGGCTTAATTAGGAAAGGGAAAATAGATTATGAAAGAAAACTGGCAGTGAACATAAAAACTGACTGCAAACGTTTTTATAGATATGTGATGAGAAAGAGATTAGTTAAAACAAATGTAGGTCCCTTGCAGTCAGAAACAGGTGAATTGATCATGGGGAACAAGGACATGGCAGACCAATTGAATAACTACTTTGGTTCTGTCTTCACTAAGGAAGACATAAATAATCTGCCGGAAATAGCAGGGAACTGGGGGTCAAATAAGGTGGTGGAACTGAGTGAAATTCAGGTTAGCCGGGAAGTGGTGTTGGGTAAATTGAATGGATTAAAGGCCGATAAATCCCCAGGGCCAGATAGTCTGCATCCCAGAGTACTCAAGGAAGTAGCCACAGAAATAGTGGATGCATTAGTGATAATTTTTAAAAACTCCTTAGATTCTGGAGTAGTTCCTGAGGATTGGAGGGTAGCTAATGTAACCCCACTTTTTTAAAAAAAGGGAGAGAGAAAACGGGGAATTACAGACCAGTTAGTCTAACATCGATAGTGGTGAATTGAGGTGAAGAGTCAGGGGAAGAAAATAAGGGAGAACAGAAGGATATTGGTAGAAGATAAAGTTGGAAAAAGTGGAAAGAACACAATAAGAATAGAGGAGGAGGGATTTGTGCATAAATAGGTAAGATGGGAGCATGAAGGAGTTTGGATGTGATTTGAGCCCTTGAAGTGGCTTGGGTTGGATGTCTGTTGCAGTTGGATGTTGGGATGGGCAATTCTGTCGATAGGGAATGTGGTAAAGGCCCCACCAGATAAAAGGGAGGTGTGGCCCTGTGAGCAGATGCAATAGACCCCACAATACTATTCCCAAGTTGAGCAGCAGAGCTATTTTCTAGGTCTTGGCCAATATTTATCCTTTCACTTCACCTAACAGTGGATTATTAGGTGATTATTAAATTGCTGCCAACAGGATCTTGGCACATACAAATTAGCTGTTGTTTCTTCAAATTTACTGCAATGATTCCTGCTCCAAAGTATGAATTCATTCGGAATCAATTTAGTTGCACTTCTAAAAGTGCTGTTTTAAGGCATTTTTAATAGTTATGCAAGAACTTCCTCCTATTTCTGTACTAATCTTTATTTAAGTCTCATCTTCCCAAGTCCTTGGCATCGCTTCATTCTATTATGTTACCTTGGTGCTCATCTGCCACCACATCACTTTGGACATTTTTTTGCCCGTGGTACTGGTTAACTTTGTCAGAACTTTGATCCCAGACAAGTCACAAATTGTTCACCCTTCCGGTCCCAAGAACCCGAACATTTTCCTTTTGTACCTGCTACCTGTCACACATTAACCCATTTCATCTCATTATTACTTCTAGTTAATTAAAAAAAGTGTTCTTTATTCAAGACAGCGGAGGTGGCAGACACAGAACAACAGAGTCGGTAAGCGGGCTTGGGCCTTAACTCCTACACCCTCGGACGTGCGCTGGCTGTTGGCTACAAGAGGTGCCCAGGGCATAGAGACTGAACGCTGGCCCTGTGAGGCGACGGATGGCTGTTCCTGGGCCAATGCGCCAGTAGAGAGCAAGAGGCACTGCAGCAGCCTGCGGCCCAACTAGATCAGGCGAGGCTCCAATTGGCTGAGCACGCAGATTGGACATTATCTGGAGCAGCAGTGGGGTTATCAACAACATTGGCTGACCGGCTACTCCAACCCAGAGCCACTGTCAGACAATGGGCTTTTATGGCCAAGTTAAGACTATACATATTCAACAACTTGGAACTTGCATCAATACAAAATGGTGTTAGAATTGTGGCGACTAGTGTACTGTTTTAGTATAATCAACACTTTTGTACCCTAATATGATTGTGCCTCTGTATAGTAAGATTTTTATTGAATTGCATGCAAAAAAGGAATTTCACTGTACCTAGGTATAGGCAACAAGAAAGTACCATGGAACTATTATTCTTATGCTCATTTGTGCATGCCAATGGAAATAATTCCGAAATCACAATCTTTGAAGTCCTTTGTTTAAAATAGCAATTTGGAGCATTTGAATGCTACATTCTTGGGAATTGTTGAAGCAAAGACTGTTTCATGGGAACTATCTGAAGCACAATACATAGACCAAGGACTTCAGTACAAATGTTTCTGCCAAAGGGGCAGAAACAGAAATGAGTAGAATAACATGTTAACATCTGTGTTTGTGTGCTTGGAAACCAGAGTCTTGGGGGCAACTCAGGAGTGCAGCAAGGTATACTAACAATTCCCAGAATGGTTTGTCACATGACAAGATATTGCACAGATGGAGCCGATACTGCTTTAATTTAAAATGAAAGGCAATCTCATTGGAATATATTAGGTCCTCGTTATCCGCTAGGGATAATAGCATTGACTTTAAATAAACAATACAGATAACACTCAAGTCCTCACCACAACCCCAAATAAACAGAAATAAGTCTAAATGTTCTAAATGTATTAACTTCCATTAACAAATGAAATATCAATTCATTTTAGGTATTTAAATATTTAACTAATGAACTATTTCCACAAAGACTATAGGACAGACTTGGGCGACACAAAGTATTGATCTGCTGGTAAATTTGGCAGAGGAATAACAGACTGAATTTGATCCTGGTATACGAAAAGTGATGTATTTTCTAAGGTCAAATAAGGGCAAGACATACATAATGAATGGTAGGGCCTAAGAGAATACTGACTTGGTGTACAAGTCTAAGTATCCCCAAAAAGTGGCCGTACAGATGGAAAGGAAGGTAAAGGCAGCATATGGGGTACTCATACACTGACTAAGACGGTGAGAGCAGGGAAGTTACAGTACAATTTTATAAAACATTGGTCAGGCCACATCTGGAATACTGTGTGCAGATTTAGTTGCCACAGTACAGAAAATACATGAAGATTGTTCTGGAAATGGAGCAGAGGAGATTACAAAGATGTTGCCTGACTAATGAAAATTAACATCCCACATGCCTTCTATATCACCCTTACTACCTGTGCTGCCACCTTCAGCAACTTAGACTTGTACATCACGTCAAATATTATCTGGGGTCGTACCATTCATTCATTGTGCATGATCTACCCTTATTTGACCTCCCAAAATACATCACTCCATGCTTATCAGGATTAAATTCCATCTGTTGAACATAACAGCTGATCAATATCTTCTGTACTGTAATACTCTATGACATCATTACAAGCAGTGATGGGTTTTGACATTAAAGGCTGCCACTGTATAATCAAAAACTGCTCTTTATGTGAACAGTACACTGGGAGCCATTTGACACAAGTGGTCTGGAAATGAATCACAATATTTTTCAGATTGGTTCCTCAACATAAAAATATAAATAGATGCATTTCTTAAAAACTTAAGACATGGGCTTACTTCATAAATCTTGGTATTCATTTATCATTTATTATTCATTTGTCACCTGTAAAGCTTTGATTTGCCAAGCAAATCATATTATACACAAGTATATGTTAGTACGAAAGAAAAAAAGTGTGCAGAACAGCAGATAACAAGGACCGAGTGGAGTCATAGCATTATTCAGTACGGAAACAGGCCCTTCGGCTCCTTTCCCATGCTAACCAAGACGATCCGAATGAGTACATTCAAATTTCTTGGAACGTGACAGCGTCTATCATGTTCCTATGGCCGAGGTGTTTAAAAGTATAAATTAGAGTCTCAGGATAGGGAAATGCTCACTCAGGTATGACACACAAAGAAATGACATCATCCAAAGGTATGTGGTCTTTGCAATTCTCCACCCAAGATGACCATGGGGCCTAGGCACAAACACGTGTGTTCAAGATCAATGGATGTTTAGATTCAAGGGAGTGGAGAGATATGGTTAGTACAGAAAAGCGGTGATGGAAGATTTTTTTTAAATCAATCATTATCTTATTGAATGAAGCAACAGGTCTGAAGGACTAAATTGCCTGCGTATATTTCCCATATCCTCATGCTCCCAATAAAGCAATAAAACTGACATGCTTCCTAAATGCTTGCAACCTAGTTTTGAACACCCAATATACTATTGTTTGAGAAGCTCACCATTGTTGCTATATTTAAGAGGGAGTTAGATGTGGCCCTTGTGGCTAAGGGGATCAGAGGGTATGGAGAGAAGGCAGGTACAGGATACTGAGATGGATGATCAGCCATGATCATATTGAATGGCGGTGCAGGCTCGAAGGGCCGAGTGGCCTACTCCTGCACCTAATTTCTATGTTTCCTATATGTACCGTACCTGCAACACAATTTTTATTGTACACAAGCCTATAAATTCCACTCATGAATGGGAATAATGCATGCATTATTAATGCTCCATGCATCCTCATTGCTGCTATACCAACACTGCAAAGACACCGTTTACATTGTCACTGACATATTCAGACCACAAAGAGCTATTCGTGATATGTGAAAATCAAATCAACATTCAGGTGCTAGAAAATGAAATAAAATAAAAATTGCTGGAAACATACAAGTAAGGCAGCATCTATGAAAAGAATGCTTGTTGGGCACATCCCAGTCCTCCCATTATCATTACATAACACAGGTAAAGATACTGTGTGCATCTAACTACCACATTAATGCATTTTGTCTCACTACAGCAGAGATTCCTTTTGTTCTCCACCTCTCTCCCATCTTCACTGCAACTGAAAACCAACTTGTTTTGTTTCTTTCTTTCCCATTTCTGACAAGGGGTCTCAGACCCCAAACATCAGACATTTCATTTTCCACAGACATTGCTTAACATTTCCTAATAAATTTAGGGCCCCACACATGGTTCACACCAACACTATAAAAAAACAAATTAATATTCCCCCCAGTGGTCTGAAGAAGGGCCTCAACCCGAAATGTCACCAATTCCTTTTCTCCAGAGATCTGTCTGACCTCGAGTTATTCTAGCTTTTTGTGTCTATCTTTGGTTTACACCAGCATCTGCAGTTTCTTCCCATATATTAAACCCGTTTAATTTGTTTGGAACATCTTTCCAACAATCCACCTCTGTAAATGCAAACATTTTTGTTTATTCACATTCCAGAACCTAGGTTTTACTGGTAAGCCAAAAGTTATTAACTTGCTCCAAGTGCCCTTGAGAGCACAATAGCATGCTGTCTTCTCGTCTCTGCCATTCCCTTGGCACTGTTTTTTTCAGAATTGTTTAGAATACCTTAAGCCAGCAGTGGGATTAAGACAAGCAATGCTTGTTGTTTTACCAGCCAGCGTGAGACTAGTAAAAGTTGATGCTCAGACAGGCCTGGATGTTCTTGTACACAAATCAATGAAAGATAATGTGCAGCCACAGCGAGCAATTAAGGCGGGAAATGGCATTTTATTGCAGTAGGAACTAAGAACAGATTTAGAATCATCTTACTACAATTAATATAGGCCCTGTTGATACTATATCCAGAATAAAATGTACAAGTCTGGTCTCCTTAGAGAAGGGTATACATAAGATAGAGAAAGTACAACAAAGGTCAATTCCTGGAAAGATAGTTGTGATCTTCTGGAAAACTTTAAGTCCAGCAGGCGAAAGTATGCAAAAATGCTGTCGGGTAGGGATTTCCAAAATTCGGGCCCATTGAACGAGTAAGGGAGATACATTTTCAACAGCAATTTTTCACGTCAGGATGGTGCCTGATATTGTAGGGAACTTCATTTTACTTGGTTATAGAGATAATAGATTTGGAAAGTGCTGCTGCAAAAGTCCAGACAAGTAAAAACTGTGCATTTTGTAATTGTTAAACACAGTAGCTTATTAATATTTAGCAGAGTAGACAAATGGAAGTATTCAATCAAATACCTGGCTTGTGCCTTACAATTATTGCAAAAAGCTTTGGGATATCAGGCCATGAGTTGCACATCACAGAAACCCAACCTCTGGCCTGCTCCTATAGTGACAAGTGGCTGCTCCAGACAGGCATTTGGTCAATGATCGTGTCTGATCAATGATGATCCCTGGATGATACCAGTTGGATATTTAATAATGCCACTGAAGATTGTTAAAACTCTGCAGATGAAAATGGTCAATTGCTGGTATTTTGTGATCTGAATGATATTTGCTACTTATCAATCCATGCTTTTTCATTCCTCCAAACTGAATGAACTGCTTCAACTAAGAAATTGCAAATACAATTAAATAATGCCTTGGAGTTGGGTTGATCAATTTCCAACCACCCCAAGCAATTTCCCTTGTGTAGGTGATAACCCCAACTGTTTGTGTGCCTGCCCCTTGGCCCCATTGATTTCAGTATTTTACCTGCAGTGCAAGTAAATGCTACCTTGATATCAAGGGCAGTCACACCTAACCTCAAGAATGTACTTTTTTTGTTCATTGCTTGCATCAAACTGTGATGAGGTCTGAAAGCCAAGTGATGGTGAAACTCAAGTAGGGCTTTGGTGAACAGGTCAGAGAAAAAGGCTTTGTAATACTACTGTGGACATATCGGAACATAAGCATATGTTCTCAAAAAAAATTAAATACTGCTTTGGACTCATTTTGAAAGTTAATTTTGCTGTGTATCTTTGGCGTTTCAAATTGATGCTGCGACTGCCATTTCCCGTATCAAAGATTATGTGCACAACCTGTCACTGAATGTGTGCTACCCCTAATCCTAAATCCAATATAAAATTGTTACATCCAAATATACAGCAAGCCTTATTGGAGAAACTAGTGGAACTGTTGCAGTAATTATGATTTATTTTAATTTAATTCCAAGATGAAACAAGTAATAATTATTCCAATTATAAATTATGAATAGTTAATAAACATTATGACTGTATTATCCGACTCGCCATGAACAATTTCAAGGGTAACACAAATGAATGTGGCCTACAATTTTACAATTACTGATGATACAAAAACTGGCTGTGTGGTTGGCACAGACGAGAAACGTTCGAGAAAGAAGGGGACAATCTGGTCAGTTGAGCAAAAAAAAGTGGCAAGTGGAATTTAACCCACAGAAGTGCAAGGAGAGGTGAAATAAGGTAACAGAAGATATAATAAATAGCATGATACAGAATGCACTAGATCAGCAAGGGAACATTGGAATGTACTTCTATAGATCAGAAAGTAGCTGGACAAGTCAAAGCTGTAGTTACGAAGTAATAGTTTCCTTATTAGCTGCTATATTTAACACGAATGAAGGGAGAATGTTTATGACTCTAGTTCGGCAACAGCTTGGGAACAGCATACAATTCTAGTCACCACATGATATGAAAAATGTGATGGCATTGAACAGGGAGCCAAGATTTAGTCACAGAGAAATGCAACACAGAGATGTCTTTCAGCCCACTTTATCCATGCCCATCTAGTCCCATTTGCCTGCATTTGGCCCATCGTCCTCTAAACCCTTCCCATCCATATCTGCTCAAACGTCTTTTAAAAGTCATAATTGTATCCATTTTGATAGTTTCCTCTGGCAGCTCGTTCGAGATGCAGATTACCATCCGAGTGAAAACATTGCCCCAATGTCCTTCTTAAACCTTTCATACTTTAGCCAATACCCTCTGGTTTTGATCCTTTATCCTGGAAAAAAGACTGAATGTCACTTTATCCATGCCCTTAGGATCTTGCATACCTCAATAAGGTTACCCCCTCAGCCTTTCACAATCCAAAGAAAAAGTCCCAGCCTATCACCTCTTCCCATAACTCAAACCTACAAACCCAGATAACATCCTAATAAATCTCTTCTGAACCCGTTCCAAATTACTGACATCCTTTCTACAGTTGGGTGGCCAGAGTGCACACAGTTCCTCAATTGTGATCTCACCAATGACTTGTACAGTTGCATCATGATCAATATCCTTGTAATCCGTTGTAATCAATATCCATCTCATTGAAGGAAAGTGGGCCAAGTGACCTTTTCACCTCACTGTTCACCTGACTCACCACTTTTCGGGAAACATTCACCTGTATTCCTAGATCTTTCTAGTCTGCAACACTCTCCAGGGCTCTACCATTTACTGTGCAAGTCTAGCCCTGGCTTGACATACATTTCACACTTGCCAGGGTTAAATTCCATTTGCCATTCCCTGGCCCATCTTCACAACTGATTAGATCTTGTTAAAAACTTAGATACAGTGCCCTCCATAATGTTTGGGACAACGACCCATCATTTATTTATTTGCCTCTGCACTCCACAATTTGTAATTAAAAAAAAGAATCACATGTAATAATAAATCGCCAGATTTTATTAAAGGGTATTTTTATACATTTTTCTTTCACCATGTAGAAATTACAGCTGTGTTTATACATAGTCCCATTTCAGGGCACCATAATGTTTGGGACACATGGTTTCACAGGCATTTGTAATTGCTCAGGTGTGTTTAATTGCCTCCTTAATGTTGGTATAAGAGAGCTCTCAGCACTCAGTCTTTCCTCCAGACTTCATGAACAGAAATACAGAGGCTACACTGCAAGATGCAAACCACAAAAGCATTTTGCGGGTTAGCCGCAAAAAAATAGGATGGCCAGCTTACAGTTTGCCATGAAATACTTAAAAGAGCAACCACAGTTCTGGAAAAAGGTCTTGTGGATTAACAAAGGTTAACTTAAATCAGAGTGATGGCAAGAGCAAAGTATGGAGGAGAGAAGGAACTGCCCAAGATCCAAAGCATACCACCTCATCTGTGAAACACAGTGGTGGGGGTGTCATGGCCTGGGCATGTATGGCTGCTGAAAGGACTGGCTTACTTATCTTCATTGATGATACACTGCTGATGGTAGTAGCATAATGAATTCTGAAGTGTATAGACACATCCTACCTGCTCAATTTCAAACAAATTACTCAAAACTCATTGGTCAGTAGTTCATTCTACAGCAAGACAATGATCGCAAACATACTGCTAAAGCAACAAAGGTGTTTTTCAAAGCTAAAACGTGGTCAATTCTTGAGCGGCCATGTCAATCATCCAATCTGAACCCAATTAGGCACGTCTTTTACATGCTGAAGAGAAAACGGAAGGGGACTAGCTCCCAAAACAAGCCCAAAATGGCTACAATGCAGGCCTGGCAGAGCATCACCAGAGAAGACACCCAGCAACTGGTGATGGCATGAATCGCAGATTTCAAGCAGTCATTGCATACAAAGGATATGTAACAAAATACTAAACATGACTTATTTCATTTACATGACATTGCTGTGTCCCAAACATTATGGTGCCCTGAAATGTATAAACACTGCTGTAATTTCCACATGGTGCAATCAAAATGTATAAAAATGTATTAAAATCTGCCAATGTGCACTTTAACCACACAAATTTTTTTCTATTACAAATCTCAAATTGTGTAATACAGAGGCAAATAAATAAATAAATAATCGGTCTTTGTCCCAAACACTGTATCTTTCCTCGCTGTTCACTATATCATCAATATTGGTGTCATCTATAAATTTACTAACAACATTAGCTACATTGTCATCAAATCATGAATGTAGTCACAAACCATAGTAGAACCAGTACTGACCACTGAGGCTCCTCACTGGTCTCAGGCCTCCAATCAGAAAAACAACTGTCCACGATTATTCTTTGAACCCTTTCCTTCAAGCCAATTTTGAATCCAATTGGCTAGTTCACCATGGATTCCAATCTACCCTTCCATACTCCCTACCATGTGGAATCTTGTCAAAAGCCTTATTAAGGTCCATATAGACAACATCCGTGGCCTAGTGTTCATTAATTCCCAGTTCCAACCCCGCCCCCCCCAAACAAAACTTGGCTGCCCCCAATTTAGGACCCAAATGTGGGCCAGTACTATAATTACTATAATTCACTATAATTACTTTAAAACAAATAGAATTACAGTCACTGGTCCCAAACTGCTCCCAGGTGATACTTGTCACTTGCTCTACTCATTCCTTAAGAGGACCACCAATGTTGCGCCCTCCTTAATGGGGCACTCTGTATATTGATTAAGCATGCATTCTTGAACATATTTAACAAATGCCACCCCACACAAGCCTTTACACTATGGGAGACGCAGAAAATGAAATCTCACACTGACACAACTATTATTTTTACAGCTATCTGCAACCTCCCTTCCCTCCCAATTCCGGTTGACTATTGAGAACAGGAATACAGATGATACAATGCCCAAGTGATCTTTCCCTTTTCCCAGGATTGGAAATTTTTTAGCACTGAGTAATGGTTGAATAAGTTAGAATTGCCTTCTTTGGAACAGACAGCGTAAAGATGATTTCATCAAGGTAAATAAATTGAGGGATCCAAACAGAGAAAGAGGCAGGACTATTTTCCCCCATTTACCAAGAAAATACAATTTGTAAGCTTTAATTCATTACCCGGTGCACTAACTTTTAATGATTCAACTTACTTAATGTCCATCTCCCATCATAGTATTCTGCAATGGAACAATTCACCAATTTATCTGGATTTCTCCAATCTGATGATTAAGCTACTTGCCTATTTTGAGCAGCCTACTGTAACAATCCAAAGGGATACATTCAAATTCCAACACAACAGGGAAGGAAATTGATAAGGTCCCTCAGAGGAGATCAGTGGGCAAAATTAGAGCACATGGTATTAAGGTAGGGTATTGACATGGATAAAAAAAAATGGTTGGCAGACAGGAAACAAAGAGTAGGAATTAACGGGTCCCTTTCAGAATGGCAGGCAGTGACTAGTGGGGTGCCGCAAGGCTCGGTGTTGGGAACGCAGCTATTTACAATATATATTAATGATTTAGGTGAAGGAATTAAAAGTAACATTAGCAAATTTGCAGATGACACAAAGCTGGGTGGCAGTGTGAACTGTGAAGAGGATGCTATGAGGATGCAAGGTGCAAGGTGACTTAGATAAGTTGGGCAAGTGGGCAGACGCATGGCAGATGCAGTATAATGGAATGGAACTTAGAAATGGAATGAGGTGGAAATCCAGTAGAAATGGAATGAGGTGGAGGATAAATGCGTGGCTGAGGGTCTGGTGCAGTGGGCAGGGATTCAAGTTTCTTGATCACTGGGACCTCTTTTGGGGATCTGTATAAAAAGGACGGGTTGCACTTGAACCCGAGGGGAACCAATATCCTGCCGGGGAGATTTGCAAAGGAGACTTTAAACTAGAAAGGCTGGGGGAGGGACTCTGGTAGAGGGGGCTAGGGGACAGGGTGAGGGGCAAGAGGCAGAGATGGGAAGCACTCGGACCCAAAATGTAGGCGAGAAAGAGGAAAAAGATAATAAACAGAGAATAAGGGATGGTGGGTTTCTAAAATGTGTATATTTTAATGCAAGGAGCATTGTAAGAAAGGTGGATGAACTTAGAGCCTGGATTGACACCTGGAAATATGATGTTGTGGCAATCAGTGAAACAAGGTTGCGGGAGGGTTGTGATTGGAAACTAAATATTCCAGGATTTCGTTGCTTCAGGTGTGATAGAATTGGAGGGATCAGAGGTGGAGGGGTTGCATTGCTTGTCAGAGAAGATATCACAGCAGTGCTTTGGCAGGATAGATTAGAGGGCTCGTCTAGGGAGGCTATTTGGGTGGAACTAAGAAGTGGGAACGGCGTAGCAACACTTTTAGGGGTGTATTATAGACCGCCAAATGGGGAGCGAGAATTGGAAGAGCTAATTTGTAAGGAGATAGCAGATATTAGTAGTAAGCACAAGGTAGTGATTGTGGGAGATTTCAATTTTCAAAAAATAGACTGGGAAACACATTCTGTAAATGGGCTGAATGGTTTGGAGTTTGTTAAATGTGTGCAGGATAGTTTTTTGCAGCAATACATAGAGGTATCGACCAGAGAAGGGGCAGTGCTGGACCTCCAGTTAGGAAATGAGGCAGGTCAGGTGACGGAGGTATGCGTTGGTGAGCACTTTGGGACCAGTGATCACAATACCATTAGTTTCAATATAATTATGGAGAGAGTCAGAACTGGACCTAGGGTTGAGATTTTTGAGTGGAGAAAGGCTAACTTTGAGGGAATGCGTAATGATTTAAAAGGAGTGAATTGGAACATTTTGTTTTATGGGAAGGATGTAGAAGAGAAATGAAGGACATTTAAAGGGGAAATTGTAAGAGTACAGAATCTTATGTCCCTGTTCGGTTGAAAGGAAATAGTAAAAATTGAAAAGCCATGGTTTTCAAGGGAAATTGGACACTTGTTTCGAAAAAAGAGAGATACCAATAATAATTATAGGAGGCATAGAGTAAATGAGGTGCTAGATGAGTATAAAGAATATAAAAAGAATCTTAAGAAAGAAATAAGAAAAGCTAAAAGAAGATATGAGGTTGCTTGAGGTCAATCTTTGGGTGTTAATGGCGGAGTAGCAAGATGGATTCAACAGTGGCTGAATGGGAGATGCCAGAGAGTAATGGTGGATGGCTGTTTGTCAGGTTGGAAGCCGGTGACCAGTGGGGTGCCTCAGGGATCTGTGTTGGGTCCACAGTTGTTTGTCATGTACAATGATCTAGATGATGGGGTGGAAAATTGGATAAGTAAGTATGCAGATTGATACTAAGATAGGTGGTGCTGTGGATAATGAAGTAGATTTTCAAAGTCTACAGAGAGATTTGGGCCATTTGGAAGAGAGGGTTGAAAGATGGCAGATGGAGTTTAATGCTGATAAGTGTGAGGTACTACATCTTGGCAGGACAAGTCAAAATAGGACGTACATGATAAATGGTAGGGAATTGAGGAATGCTGTGGAACAGAGGGATCTAGGAATAACTGTGCATAGTTCCCTGAAGGTGGATAGGGTGGTAAAGAAAGCTTTTGGTGTGCTGGCCTTTATAAATCAGAGCATTGAATATAGGAGTAGGGAAGTAATGTTAAAATTGTACAAGGCATTGGTAAGACCAATTCTGGAGTATGGTGTACAATTTTGGTCGCCTAATTATAGGATGTCAACAAAATAGAGAGAGTACAGAGGAGATTTACTAGAATGTTGCTAGATGGGACTAGGGGAAAATGAATGGTCGGCACGGACTGGAAGGGCTGAGAAGGCCTGTTTCCGTGCTGTAATTGTTATATGGTTATAATGTGGATAAATGTCCATTTTGGTGGCAAGAATAAGGCAGATTATTATCTGAATGGTGTCAGATTAGGAAAAGGGGAAGTGCTATGAGACCTGGGTGTCCTTGTACATCAGTCACTGTCAGTAAGCAGGGTACACAAGAAGCTGGGGAAACTCAGCAGGTGCAGCAGCATCTAAGGAGCGAAGGAGATAGGCAACGTTTCGAGCCAAAAGCCTTCTTCAGACACAAGGGTTTCGGCCCGAAGCGTTGCCCATCTCCTTCGCTCCTTAGATGCTGCTGCACCCGCTGAGTTTCCCCAGCTTTTTGTGTACTCTCGATTTTCCAGCATCTGCAGTTCCTTCTTTAACACACTGTCAGTAAGCATGCAGGTACAGCGGGCAGTGCAGAAAGCTAACGCTATGTTGGCCTTCATAACAAGAGGAGTTGAGTTATTGGAGCAAACAGGTCTTTCTGCAGTTGTGCAGAGCCCTGTTGAGACCACACCTGGAGTATTGTGTGCAGTTTTGGTATCCTAATTTGAGGAAGAACATTCTTGCTATTGAGGGAGCGCAGCTTAGGTTCACAATGTTAATTCCTGGGATGGCGGGACTGTCAGACAATGAAAGAATTGAATGACTGGGTTTGTATTCACTGGAATTTAGAAGGATGAGAGGGGATCTGATAGAAACAAAAATTCTTAAGGGATTGGACAAGCTAGATGCAGGAAACATGTTCCCGATGTTGGGGGAGTCCAGAACCAGGGGCTACAGTTTAAGAATAAGGGGTGGGCACTTAGAACCGAGATGAGGAAAAACATTTTCACCTAGAGAGTTGTAAATTTGAGGCAGAAGGCAGTGGAGGCCGATTCACTGGATGCATTCGATATAGCTCTTAGGGCTGGAGGAATCAAGGAATATGGGGAGAAGGCAGGAACAGAGTACTGATTGTGGATGATCAGCCATAATTACAGTGAATGGCGGTGCTGGCTCGAAGGGCTGAATGACCTACTCCTGCACCTATTTTCTATGTCCAACTCGATGCCTAAAGGTAATTGAAGAAGATATTCTTATCCTGTATAGCAGCTCCTTGATGTGCACTTGAAGAATTGTGGCCTGCAATGCCTCAGAAATAATGCTCAAGATGCCATTAGGGTGGATAGCTGTTTTTGGATTGGCATGGTCACGATTGCCAAAAAGCCTCCTCCTGATTATATATTTTCTGATTAACTCTTCAATTGCCAGACTGGTGCTGGGTCTGGCAACTTGAGCACTATACTATTGTACCCTTTGACCTTCCTCTTCCTTGACTTCTCTAAAAATTGGCTGGGGATTTTGACTGGGAAACTGATTGGACTAGGCTAATTCCCAAGGTCCATAGTTTTCTCCAGTTAGAACTGCTTTGAAAATAATTTCCATACTGTTAATTAAGAAATATTTTCCTATTTCACCCTCACCTCTGAAGACAGGGTGGTAGATTATGCTTGTAACAATTTTCCACATACGCCTGGTCCTGACAACAGCAAGATTGAGTCTACCCCCAGAGGAGTATCTTCTACATTTGTTACATGGCATCACAATATTTCCACACTCGTAACATAACCTTCCTTTCCCTGTCCTTTCCAGGGTACTTTCTCTCCCCACTCTCATTCCACTTCATTCCCCTGTGCGTTTCAGAAAAATGCAACAACAGTAAAATCCATTCATTTAATTTGTTCATCCAAACTATCCAGATTCCAAACATTATAAGAACAAGTAGTTCCTCTTATATGTACTGTGTGCAAATAGGCATTTCCTCCATCGTGAGACCACAGATTGCCCAACTCTTCCTTCTGGGCAGAAGTGTTCACTTGTGGATTGCTGCTCGATTTCCTCCTTCATTGCTACTATAATTAACATTAAAATCAGCATGCTCACTGATTTATTTGATAAAAATCTGATTAATTTTAATCTCACATTTGCCTGAACTCGACTCCCATTATGACCAGCAGGTTCCTCTACATTGAACTGCCTTGATCAAAATTTCCCAATGTCTAAATTAACACAATGGCTGTGTCCAACTCAAATTAAGTCGGTGCGATATTCTACCCTAGTTTATGAAACATAATACTGGAAACTAGCTCTCAAATTGAATTAACACCAAAGCCAGTTTACCTTAATTGCACAAAAAGCTTAAATCATACATCTTTGGGCACAAAAACACTAATAGGCACTCAAATCTTTTGAACTATTTCTTAATTAACAACGAAACTGAGCAGCGTATACCTACATGAACATTCAGTTCTGTGTTGTTTCATAGTAATTTTCAGTTACTTAAAATCAGATTACTCACGAGACGGATTAGCTAACAATTAAAAAAGTTTGTTTTGTGATGAGCCAGTTTTCAACAGCATTATCCAAACTGCAATCTTACCAAATATATCAAACCTATGTCAATAGACAATAGGTGCAGGAGTAGGCCATTTGGCCCTTCGAGCCAGCACTGCCATTCAATGTGATCATGGCTGATCATCCCCAATCAGTACCCCATTCCCGCCTTCTCCCCATATCCCCCGACTATTTTTAAGAGCCCTATCTCTCTTGAAAGCATCCAGAGAACCTGCCTGCACCACCCTCTGAGGCACAGAATTCCACAGACAATTAGTTCAGAAATAACAAGGCGGCAAAAATGGCTGAAGATGTGATGCAGGAGGGCATCTTCTGAGTAAGGTGGGACCTCGGCAGGTAAAGAGATTCCATTTCAACAGAGGACAAACAACAATATTCTTCTCTGGAGGTCTGCAAAACCATTGGTGAGGGTTTAAACTACTTTGGCAAGGGGAAGACAGACTTCACAGCATTTCAGAAGCCAGCTGGCAAAACTGAATATCGCAAGTAGGGAACAAAACAAACCTGGAAGGCCAAAGAATGAGTTTGGAAGCTACAGGAAAAAATAAAAGTAAGCTGGCAATGCTTAAGCATTTATATTCTCATTCAATGAGTCCAGGGAATAAAGGGCAATGAACTGAGGGCACAAATTTTAGCCATTGCAAAAACAATGCAAAAGCAAGAAAGGGGTGTCAGCAGAAGGGGTGGTTGCAGGGTTTTAAAGAAAGATGCAGGGAATACAATAAGATGCCCACAAAATTAGTAAATGAAATAATTACTGCTCTGAACAAGGATAATATTTTGCAAAATGTCAACAGATGAATAAAAAAGGTGCAAACACATTGATGTACAATAGGCCAACTAATGGTCAGAGGAATTTCCAATAATAACCAGGGTTGTGATGGTTGGGAATTTCACTTTTCGCTTTAAATTTACTAGCGTAACACCTAAGAGGACAGAAGGACTAGAGGACTTGAAATGTATTCAAGAGAACTTATTATTTAAGTCTGTAAGGAGTTCGTAGAAGAACAGACAGGACAGGATAAAGCAACAAGTGTTGACATGCAACACTGTAAAGTGCCTGAAGTACAGAAGATGCTGGGGTGAAATTCTAAAAGGAAGACAAACACACTGACAGGGAAAAAAAAATCAAGAACCAATAAGCTGTATAGGTGTTGCAAAAGGAATGCAATTAGAGTGACATTTGAGGGGGGGGGGGGGGAAGATAACCCCTCAACCTCCTATCGTCCAGTGAAAACAGCCCCAGCCTATCCAGCCTCTCCTTATACCCCAAGCCCTGGTAACATCCTCATAAATCTTCTCTCGGTGTCCAGAAAGGCAGTTTGTTAAGTTGTTACGTGCATCACAACTCCTGTATTAAATGTCCAGACCAATAAATACATGATTAGAAAGGATACTTTAATAGATAAGGTAGTTGCAGCATAGAGGCTACGGTCCTTCACCGGTTCAAGCTCTAAACAGAAGAGCAGGGAAGTCATTCTAGAGCTGCATGACATAGTTAGAGCACAGTTCAGATACTACAGGACATAAAACATGTGATACCACAAGGCAGACTGCAGAGAAACTATATGACAATTGCATCAAGCCTGGAGAATTGAAGTATGAGAACTAAGCTGGGATAATTTTCTGAACAAAGCTGATTGATTTAATTGAGATGTATAAAATGATGAAAGCCCGAAACAGTTAAATGGCAGATTTCTCCGAGAGTAAATATTCCGAGGAGCATAAGTGGACCCTAAATTTTCATGAACAGAGTTCAAGGATTGATTTTGAGTGCTGACAAAAGATTTGAAGAAGAATGAGATGAGAGGGAACCATCAGCTAATATGGGAGTCAAGGGAAAGATGTTCACTAGCAGCTTTAGCACAACAAGATCAAGGATGCAGGAAGTATTTCTCAGGTACAAGATTAATCCATGAAAGCTGCAAAGAGGAGGAGGTGATGAAAGTCGATCGATCATTTCAGGATGGGAAGTGGGGTTTAGATGAAGCTTAAGGCCCAATGCTCTAAAGAAGAGACGCAAGTAGCTAAAGTCCACGTTCCTTTTTATCCAAATTGAGACTGAAAGGTAGAAAGAGTGAGCAATTTAAAGGAGCGACCAGTATGAGGAAAAGCTTGAGGTCTTTTTTAATATTTCACGGCAGTCATAGGATCGCAAATTGTTTCAGCAGAGGGTAGAATCCAATATTACCACAGTGATCTGGCCAGGTGCAGCAATAAAAGGATTAACCAGGTTGGCTTTAATTGGAGCTAGCGTAATGAGAAAAAGGTGAAAGTAAGGATGTGGTATTACAATTTGGTAGCTGCACAAATATCATGAAAAATGGAATCCTTAAGCAGATGAAAATTTGAAAATACAGCTGTATGTTGGGGAAAGTTATTTTAAGAAACTGAAAGAAGATGGAAATAGGAGAGTGTTGGGAAATAGTGCAAGATCAATACTAAAAAGTTACAACTGGAGAAGATTTCATCAACTGCCACGAGAAGTATCAAGACATCTAACTGCAGGTCGTGGGAGTGACTATAAATATCAATAAGGCAGTTTAATGAAGAAAAAAAGATCAAAGGGGGATCAGGGTACAGTGACGTTAGATGATAGAGTCAAATGGGAGAATGAAATCACCAAGGAGTTGATTCTACTTGATTAACTATTGTGAAGAGCTTTTTGTGCATAAATGTCAAGAGATTTTTGGATAACTACATAAAAAATGCCACAGGTACATAACGTCATTATGCACCTGGGATTTCGCCTCAAAACAACAAATTACAATTGACATTGTCCTGCTCATTTGCTCCATTGGTAAATTTACTAGCTGGGGAGATAATTAGCCCTACAGACTACACTCAAAACAATTTTAGGTAGACAATAGCAAGCCATTTAGCGCTAATATAGTACGAAGAACACAACCAGAGTTCCCACATTACGATCACTATGCAAATACTTCTAAACCCAGTGCTTGCATAAGACATCAGAATCAGGACCAGACCCATATGTCACCTATCATGTTCTCCAGAGATGCTCCCTGACCTGTTGGAATTACTGCAGCACTGTGTATATGTATTAAGGACAGAATCAGGCTCAATTCCATTCCACTCGGGATCGAGCATGAGGAACGACAATTTCCCATGGGTGGCCAAGGCTTAAACTACCTTAATACAAAGCCAAAATGTATTTTTGGGGGGGGGGGGGGGGGGGGGGGGGGGAGACGGCCATTTTAATCTGAAATATACAAGAATTACAAGTGAGAGTTGTCATGTGAGCTCCATAAGTAGATACAAAGAGTACAAAAGCAGGAAGATTTTCTTGATTTAATCTTTGGATTGGATTATTGCATTCAATTCTGGTCATCACATTTTAGACAGGATGTGAAAGTCTTTGAGGCTGCGCATAGAGATTTGCTGGAATGGTTTCAGGGATGAGGAACTTCGGCAATTAAGTTGGATAGGAGGCGATGGGTTATTTTACTTGGAGTAAATACTGGGAGATTTGTTAAGGTGTACAAGATCATGACAAGTTTGGATACAGTAAATTGAGACCGGCTGATCCCATCAATTGATAGTTCAAAAATAAGGAAACAAAGTGAATGAAAGCAAATATCAGGAATTATTTTTAATGAGTTATGATCTGGAATTCATTACCTAGAAAACTAATAGAAACAACCTTCAAGGGGGTAAGGGATAGATACATGACAGAATAATTTGAAGGCCCCGGGGTAAGAGCTGGTGAACTGGGACTCAGAAGTATTTTTCAAGGAGCTATCAGGCTTTCTGGTTTGAATAGATTCCTTCTGTGCAAGAACAACTCTATGATTCTAGTGGCTTGCTATATGCAATTATAAATTTAAACTAATCATTTTCAAAAAGGTATTAGACTATTTGTGTTAGACTCCAAAACAATCAAGATATCCAACCCAATCAGGCCTCACTTTTAACATCTACCATGTTTTATATTCCCCAAAAACAAAGTAAACATAATTTTCTGACAGTTGAATTGGATGGAAATGAAACAGACGTGGTTGGCCCAACCTCAATCAATTACAACCTAAAGTCTGTTGACCCATTAATAGAGTGCTAGCACCACTATGCTTTCAAATCTAATTTACACACACAACGCCACCATATTCCTTGACAGTATTATCCCAAGACAACATCAGGTTCTGCCTGATTATACCTATTTTGGTAAACCATTAACTGTTTTACTTTCTAAAGATGATAGCTAACTAATCTAGAGATGATAACTGATGTCTGCCTCCCAGTTATCACTTTTAAGCCCTATATTGTTGAATGTCAGACTACTTATACAATATCTAATCTTGGATGGGTCAAATTTCCTCCAGTCCAATAATAGAATGAACAGATACAACACCTTTAATTATGATTGCACTGGATTCCTCTCACCCATCAAACATTGCCCAACACAAGACTCTTTACCAATTCTTCCTGGTCAACTGTTTTGGGCTGAACTGAACTGTATACAAACCTGGCATTTGACACCAAGTTAGACATACAAATCTATATTCTCTCCAACATATCTCAGTCACAAATTAATACCAATTTCAATCAGGGGCTCTGCTGCTGCTGTTGAAATCCTAATCCATATTTTGTTACCCAACTATCCCAAAGATGTCCAAACTAACCTGCCAATTTTTAAATCCATAAATTGAGGTCATCCAAAACACTCCTTCCCATATCCCAATTTCCATCAGATCCATTCAATTACCATTGTTGTGACATGTATGAAATTCAGATCCAACTCACTTCAATGACATTCAAAGCCGTACAATTCATTCCAACATACAACACTTCCACAAACTGAAAATAGAAAAAGCTGGCAATACTCAATGGGTCAGATAGCATCTGAGGAAAGAGAAAGTCATAATGTCTTTGAACTGGTGCTGGGATGTCAGTAATGTCAGTGCTGGGACCCCAGCTATTTACAATATATATTAATAATTTGGACGAGGGAATTAAATGCAACATCTCCAAGTTTGCGGATGACACTAAGCTGGGGGGTAGTGTTAGGTGTGAGGAGGATGCTAGGAGGCTGCAAGGTGACTTGGATAGGCTGGGTGAGTGGGCAAATGCATGGCAGATGCAGTATAATGTGGATAAATGTGAGGTTATCCACTTTGGTGGCAAAAACAGGAGGGTAGACTATTACCTGAATGGTGGCAAATTAGGAAAAGGGGAGATGCAACAAGACCTGGGTGTCATGGTACACCAATCATTGACAGTAGGCATGCAGGTGCAGCAGACAGTGAAGAAAGCAAATGGTATGTTAGCATTCATAGCGAAAGGACTCGAGTATAGGAGCAGGGAGGTTCTACTGCAGTTGTACAGGGTTTTGGTGAGACCACACCTGGAGTAATGCGTACAGTTTTGGTCTCCAAATCTGAGAAAAGACATTCTTGCCATAGAGGGGGGTACAGAGAAGGTTCACCAGACTGATTCTTGGGATGGCAGGACTTTCATATGAGGAAAGACTGGATCGACTTGGCTTGTACTCACTAGAATTTAGAAGACTTGAGGGGGGATCTTATAGAAACTTACAAAATTCTTAAGGGGTTGGATAGGCCAGATGCAGGAAGATTTTTCCCGATGTTGGGGAGGTCCAGAACAAGGGGTCACAGTCTAAGGAGGAATTCCTTTAGGACCGAGATGAGGAAAACATTTTTCACACAGAGAGTGGCGAGTCTCTGGAATTATCTGCCACAGAAGGTAGTTGAGGCCAGTTAATTGGCTATATTTAAGAGGGAGTTAGATGTGGCCCTTGTGGCTAAAGGGATCAGGGGGTATGGAGAGAAGGCAGGTACAGGATACGGAGTTGAATGGTCAGCCATGATCATATTGAATGGCGGTGCAGGCTCGAAGGGCCGAATGGCCTACTCCTGCACCTATTTTCTATGTTTCTATGAACTAAAAGTCATAAATTCTTTGAACTAAAATGTTAATTGTTTCTCTTTCCAGACGCTGCCTGACCTGCGGAGCATCCAAGCATTTAGTTTTTAATACAGTTTTCCATCCATTGGAATTTGATTTCCAATTTGACACAAACTAATATATATCCACAGCAAATATTTCCTGTCCTTTTCAAAGAGTAAAAGCACACAATACTCAAAAGTATTATCATCGTATCATCCAATATATAGATATATCTATATAAAAAAATCAATTGCTGCAAACCATCTGTACTGCAGTTTGTTCAAATGAATACCAGGTAACCAAACCCAATTTGGTCAATTTAAATAAGTAGTTTATTTCTACCCCCTCCCCCAAAACACATACAGCATAAAATAATGAGCACCCAGTCATGGCAATGACAGCAACAAATAAAAGTAATTTTCTGTCAATGTTAATGTGGCAAGCATCTATAAAAGGGAACCTTTATATTGCATTAATGCTGGGTATTTGCTTACAAATATTCAACATGTGGTCAAAAAATGTTATCCAATCTCCAAATGTCAAATAAAGGTTTCTGAAAGTCAAAAATGTCTTTTGTAGATTCTTATTTTAATTCATAGCGATTTAGGCCTCTACAAGGCCTAGCTGTGCAAGAAGCCTAACAACCAATTTTCTTTCTTTAACAAAATAAGTGATCAATCCCCTTTAAGGGTAGACCTTAATTGCAGCAGACGGTTGCATTGCTGACTCTCACGGATCCCGCTCACATTACTGAT
The DNA here is from genome assembly GCA_963514005.1 of Raja brachyura. The sequence continues at coordinate 12,260,542 of OY740804.1, forward strand.
GTTACACAGTCGCTAATTTTCAGTTCATTCACTCGCTCCGCACTCCGACTAGGAGAGGAGGCAGGCCTTAAAAGGGCTCACACAAACCGTTTCGTTTAGCTAAAACGAAGTATTTCAAAATTCCCTATAAATAATCTTCTACAAGAACCCGATTGTTTCTTTTTCTCCATTTAAAAAAATATTATTTTCATAGATAGATATTTATTGTATATTTAAAAGAGGCGGCAAGCTTTGTATGGGCTCACGTAAACCAAATTGGAAGACAGTCTTTAAAAATATCACAGCTAGATTTTCTATATACTTTAATAGTTAATAACAATAAATATTTGGAATCCACAAGTTCATTAGGAAAAAAAACGTTTTGTAAATTTGTAGGATTTTTTTCACTGCTTATATTTAGTTATGTCAGACTTGTGAGTTTCACGCTGTTTTCAGTAAACAATGGAATCTATTTGTAAAAAAATTCACAGTAATCAACGTTTTATATTCTTTAACCCAAAAAGTCAGTAGTAAACAAACGTACGCATGACCTCTAAGAAACAAGGATGTCTTTCGATGGTGATGGGGCATCAAATATGTACCTCTATAATATTTAAACGGCATAATATATATTTTTCATATACGACTAAATTACCTTGGCGAATCCCCCGAGCGAAGTGACTCTGCTGTATAAAACACTCAAATCCAACTCTCTCCCTCCGATGATCGGGATCTTCCTAAAGGATGTCCTAAAAACATTTTAAAATAAAATCTTGTTTACATTTTGTTTTACTTTTTTTTACAGCACTTGTTTACAAAGGGAGCAATCGCCTTAAAAAGTACCACTCGAAGTTTGAAGCAAAATGAACATCATGTATTTAAGTAAAAAAATCTCTTATTGCAAATGATGTCTCAAAAGTTGATCAGGTTTTTGCGTCAAATCCAAACCCATGACTAAATTATAAAGCAAATACTTTATAACAAATTGAAACGGTATGTTTAAAATTCGACATCCCTCCTACTCTCAGCGATTCAGAAGCCCCCCGCCACTCCCCCTTCAACCTGACAGATAATTACAACTCCACACTGCGCAGAATTTAAAATTGTAATTCGAATGATTTAGTTTTGTTTAAAAAGAGTTCGAATGAAATTTAATTCCCTTGCCAAGAACCACTGTTGGCAAAAAAGGGTGGCAAAAACTAGGCAACAACGGCAACTAATACTCGAGCCTCTGCTCTTCGACCTCCCTCACCATTTAAAAAAAGTTTAAGTGAACATATTTCATCCTCTACAATGAAATAATTCCCATTCCCTGTCGCCTTTGGTGCCTGTTCAGATACCGAGTGACAAGTGAAAGCCTTTAAAGGCCTCCGAATAAAAACAACACCTCGTCCCTCCCCTTGTATTATTTTACACGGTTAATACACCCTCCCCACCCCCCCCCCCCTTTCCATTAAAAGTTATATTTATTTTCTGCCGAATATATTTCTTTTTACCCTTTACTCCGGTGAAAGTGCCGCAGCTCATCCAGGAAACTCCTGCCAGTCCTCAAGCCGCCGCTTTTACTCGGAGTTTTGGCCATAATAATCCCTCTCTCGCACACACACACACGAAAAAAACTCCCCCAAATAAATAATAAAAACCCAAAAAAAAGGTCGGAGGGGGATCTCCGGAGGTAAATGAATCCTAGAGGATTGCTGTATGTTCTTCTTTTTACTATTTCTTCTCTCCCATCTCCGGAGAGTCGGGCGCCCGAGCCATCGCTGGCCACGACGGGAATTAAACAAGAGACGGGGAGGAGGAGGAGGGAGAGCGCCGGGCAAGAGAGGGAAGAGCGCAAAGCTTCCCCGAGCGAGCCCGCTGCTCGCAGGCGAGGCGGCTCGGCCCGCGCCGTTCGATTCACCGGGAGACTATATTTTCCGCCGCTCTCCCTATAACAACCCTGCCAGCCTGTGATGGGGGGAGGGGAAGAGATTTTAATCTCCTTATCACCGTCTCTCGCCTGCTTTTTTTCTCTCAAAGGGTCGGGGGTTTTGGCAAGAGCTCGGTTCCTTTCTCTCCATCGGCTCCGAATATTTAGGGTTATAAAATTTGCAGGTATTATTTTTTTCCCCCCCGCAAAAAAAACGATTCGAATTTTATTTTTTTTCAAATTTTTTTTCTCTCACTCGCTGTCTTCCCTCACAGACAATGAAGGCCGAGCAATTACCCGCCAGAGGGGGGGTCCTGCAATTCCACCAAGCAAGCCGCCGCCATGGCTGCCTGCTCGTTCCCGGGAAGCCTGGGAGTTGGAGTTTTCTTGCACAGACGCGGGCCGTTGAAGAACAAGGACGGGTCGTTGGAATGCGACTACAATTCCCTGGGTGCATCGCGGCTGCCCCTCTGGGTTCCCTGGCCGGCGGAGGTGCCGTTGGTAGTGACTGCGCAGGCGCCTGAGCGCGCGCGGGTGGTCGGGAAGTGTAGTTTGTCTGGCTCGGAGGCGAGCTTAAAGGAGTCCAGATCGTTAACGGAGGTTCTTCGGCGACTGGCGCGGTTGTGTAGTTTCTTTCTGCTTTGTATTCCGACGGATAGAGTGGAAGGGCACAACGTGATGAACTTCATCCACCGCCATGCAACGCGATGGGCTAATGTGTTGCCGTCAAAATCCCAAAATGGCGATGTGCAAGGATTTAGTGTCAGGCTCTGCTACAGAAACTGATTTTTGTTTAAAAGATGGGTTAAGGTTTTATTGTACAGATGAGACAGGAAATCGTTGGTAATCGGCCTCCTTTGATCTCCCTAAATATGCAGGTTGAATAGTATAGTTGGCACCAACTGATGTTGGGTTTACAGTAAATATTTGGACGGTTATTTATAACGAGATAACATTGGTTAACGTTAAGTAGAGGTGTTTATGTTTGTAGACTTTGTATATTTTTACAATCGTTTTTTGCACCCCTTTAAATATGAGAAATGCTGGCTTGAAAAGATTGTACATGCAAACACTGTTCGGGTGCTTACCAGGTCAGACCACATCTGCTGAAAGAAAAACAAAGTTTTAACGTTTCGGGTCAATGACCCGTCATCAGAACTGGAAAAGTGAGAAAACATGCACCTGCAGGGAGGTTGGAGAGAACAAAGGGAATATCTGACGGGGTGGAGACTAATGTTGTCCAATTGCATTCGGTGCCACCTGAGGGAGGGAAATGACTACAAGTTAATCATAGCTAATCTGTCTGGAGGAGTGTGAAGGGCTGAAAGCAGTCAGAGGGGAAAACTTTACAGAAACTGAAAACAAGAGCAGCTGCTAAGAATCTTGACACAAAGTGAACATTGGAAGCACTCTTAAAATCACTTGAGTATGTGAAAGGATAAAACAAAAAAACAAATTAATGTTACAGATGGTTGACCTTGCATCAGTACTGACGAGTTCTGACTCGGGTAATGGCTGGTTATCCAAAATAGCTGAACTCACTTTAGTAGCGTGCAGACATGTGCCCAGACAGAAGATAAGGTGCTGTTCTTAGAGCTTGCATCAAGCTTCATTAAAATACTATGGGTGACTAAAGATGGAGGTCAGAGTTAGAGTGGGATGAATAATTAAAATGATAGACAACATCCTTGTTGACAGATGTGTTCTACAAAGCAGTCACCCAATCTGCAGTTGATGAATCCAACACAGATGCAGCCATGTTATAGAGAAATGGGTTAAGTTGAAAATATTCAAGTGGCTTGTTGCTGTTGTTGTTTGTTCATTGTTATTTCTGCTGCTGTCTCTGTTTGCTGTCGTTCACCTGACTGAAGTCAGTTGACACGGCTCACCAGGGGGAGGTCGACAACATGAGCCCCACACTGGTGGAACTCACCGCCGCCTTTGATACAGCGTGGCGCCCAGGGCGTGATCTTGGTTTCTTGCCAACATCCTTGCCAACCGCAGTTTTGTACTCAAGACCAGTGACGGACAATCTAGCCAACTGCGATGCCTAAGAAACGGAATCCCCTAAGGCTCGATACTGGCCCCCATGCTCTTCAATCTCTATATCGGCGAACACGACCTTGCGCCAGTATGGATACGCAGATGACCTGGCCCTACTGCACTCGGACAGAAGTTGGCCAAACGTGGAGGATGTGCTCTCGGTGGATATGAACCGTAAGACCTGGAGACTAAAACTGAGTGCGGCAAAAACCACTACAACGGCCTTTCACCTGAACAACAACGAGGCTCAACACCAGCTAACCGTCACCCTCAATGGGTCACCCCCACCCTATAACCTATTTCCTACATAACTCGGGGTGAAACTAGATCGGTAGCAGACCTACAAGCAACATCTTGAAGCTCTCCGTGCTAAAGTCTCGGCGCAAAACAACCTCTTGCGTTGCTAGGCTGGATCGTCATGGGGCGCCACGACATCTCCTCTCCGAACCAGTGCTCTTGCACACGTGTACAGCGTCGCTGAGTATGCCGCCCCAGCATGATTCCGCAGCACTCATACTGGCAAGCTAGACGCCATCCTCAACGACACCATGCGGATCATCACCGGTGACAACGCCCTACTCTGATGGATCTTCTGCCGGTGCTCGCAGGTATCGCACCCGCCAAGCTTCGCAGAGAGTACTTCACTCATAGGCTGGTGTGCAAGGCCCCATCGGACGCCAAACATTCTCTGCACCACCTCACCCTAGACTCGCAGCAACTGGGACCTCAACGCTTGTCATCTCGTCGCCACTTCCCGCGTGACGCAGTGACCCTCTGTGGCTCCGGTTTCAACACACTAGGAGCATGGAGAACCAGCTGGGATCAGACTTCGTGACCTCCTTAATTCAGTGTTGCACCGAACACCACAACCCCAACCCGCAAATAGTGGGTTGCCCTGAACCGGCTCCGTACGGGGTTGCCGGTTCAACACCAACATGCATCGCTGGAGGCTGTGTTCATCAGCAGCCCGCGTCTGTGGAGCAGACCAGCAAACAGCGCAGCACGTCATTTTCGACTGCGCTGTCCTCCGTCCCCCTGGTGGAGGCTCACGGCCCTCGACAACAGCACATCGAACTGGTTACAGTGCCTGGAGGGCATTACATAACTTCTGCCTCAAACGCAAGAAGAAGAAGAAGAAGGCTTGTTGCTTAACCTGAAATGGCTGTTTGGTCACTGAATGGTGGAATTTAATGTTATAAATGTTATAAAGCACAAATGCTGCATCTCTTGCTCTTAAATGTGAATATGTGAAAGGGGAATGGGGATGGAATGGTGAGCTAGAAAGTCATGGAGGGAATGGTCCCATTGGAATTCAGTGAGGTAACAGGGTGGAAAGAATGTTTGCCTTATGGTGGAATCTCAATGAAAGTGGGAGGAATTGAATGTGGGGGTGTTGGACTGAAAAGTGAAAACAAGGGGCCTATTCCTTTTTCTGCTTTTGGGGAGCCCCCCCTCCCCAAAACCAGAAAAAGGAACAGGCCCCCTGTTTCCCCCTTGAGGGGAAGAGAGCAGGAAGCATAGCAGATTTTAATTGTGATGGAGGGCAAGGCACAGTTAAGGGCAAATATACATCACGGAAGAACTAGTTCAGAACTAATATGATTGAATCTGGGAGAATGGAATGGGATCCTTGCAGAAATACGTTGGGAGTCGAAATAGATGTGTGAGACTGGATTTGTAATTGATGTTGGTTACTGACCGTTTCTTGAAATGGAAAAGTTGAGAAATGGAGGCAGAGTCAGATGTGAGAACAGCTGTGGAAACTGGTAGCAAAGGTACTGATGTTTTTGAGTTCTGTGAATGCCGGAAGCAACATCAGTATGTCATACAATACTGGAAAAGAAAGATTATTTTGTGTATTCGTTTTTGTGTCTGTTTTATGTAAATAATAATTGTCCTGAGGAATTATTCTACTCGTTATTGGTAAGACTGTATGGCAAATTAAATTCCTCGTTTGTTGCAAAACATAGGCTAATAAATTACTATTATGATTTTTAATGGGATTTACTACAATTGTTGCATTTATGGTAATTCACTATTGATGTTTTTAAAGCATTGTATTAGATCTAGGTTTTCAGAAAGGTGTGTGCCTAGTATGGGAGAGAATATGGATAGAAGATTGATTATCAGGGAGCAGATGTGATAGTAGTGTTTAAGAGAGTTTTAGACAGATAAATATGCTTGGGATGGAGCGATATAGAGCACGTGCAGGCAGAAATAATTAGTTTCAATAGGCATCGTTTGGCATGAACATATTTTTGTTGCAGGGCCAGTTCCTGTGCTGTACTCTTCTATGTTCCAAGTCATTTTCAGGTTGGCATACTGTAACCAATGGTTCCTCAAGGATCAGTGTTGGGACTGTAGATGTCTAAATGAGATGTTAATGATTTAGAGGAACGAACCAACTATATTGTGATCAAGCTGCAGCACAGAAGTAAATGGAAATAATTTGTGCATAGAACACGGTGTACAGAGAGGTCCAGTAAAAGGTTAAGAGGTTAGCAAATGGACCATAATGTTGAAATGTGATGTTGTTCCCGTTGGCAGGAAGGACAATCAAATGACGAGATGTAGGATGCTGTTCCACAAAGCAGTTTGTGTATGATGAAACAGAAAATTGGCATTCAGGTGCAGCAAATAATCGGGAAGGCTGATGGAATGCTGCCCCTGTCAGCCAAGAGGGTCAGAAGTCTTGCCACCGCTGTACAAGACACCAGCTTTGGAATATTTGTCATATGAGCAAAGGTTAGAGGTTGGGTCTATACTCATTTGAGTTTAGAAAAATGAGAGGCAATAAAAATGAAACCTATAACATTTCAAGGGGGCATGACAGAGCAAATGCTGGGAAATATTTTGTCTCGTCAAAGAGTCTCAGACCTGGGGACAGAGCCTTAGAATAAGAGGCACTCTGTTAAGACTGAGATGAGGAAGTATTTATTCTCAAATGTTGTGGAATTTCTTCCCATAGAAGCTCTGCTGTGTAAATCGTTGAAACATTCAATGCTGAGATAGACTTTTAAGAGCCGAATCGATGGCAACGGGAAAACGTGCAGGAAAGTGGATTTGAGGAAAGTCGAGTCAGCCATAATCTTGTTGAACTGCAGAGCATGCTCATGTGGCCACAAGGACTTTTCCAGTTCCTGTTGCGTCTGGTCTTAATTACTTGTACATTATCTGTGCAATGTGCAGAGTTAGTGATAGACTCTGTTCTGTGTAAGTTAAAAGAATAACACCTTAAAGCCGTGCATTTGCTGATGTTATATTTTTAAGCAGCTTTTAGAATAAATCGGATATGTATCACGATGACATTGGCCACTTGCCCATTCAGGCACTCGATTGGAATATGATCTGGTAAATAATTAGATTTATTTGTTTAGTTAACGATAAAGTGGCGGTTCAAAAAATTGCACTTAATTTCCATTTTTGCCTTCTCAAAAGTCTGTTTCTCATAGTGGAGTTTAATTGTTGTTCTAAGAAACTCAATCAGAATTATTTGTATTGGTATAACTGAAAGAAGGTAAGGATTTTAACAAATTATTTGTCATAAGATAACAAATTATGCAGATTTATCAGATAAGATAAATTTAAGCAAACAGTCTGGCACTATTATTACATTAAGAATTATTTTATGAAGCATTCATCCTTTTAATCTGTATTATCAAATTAAGTAATCATTCATTTCCTTTCTGTTTGTAAGTAAAGTTGGCTCTTTTGTAGGTAAAAGGGCGGCACAGTGGCACAGCAGTAGAGTTGCTGCCTGACAGTGTTGCAGCACTTGAGACCAGGGTTTGATCCTAGCTATGGGTGCTGACTGTACGGAGTTTGTACGTTCACCCCGTGACCGCATGGGTTTTCTCTGAGAACATTCGGTTTCCTCCCACACTCCAAAAACGTACAGGTTTGTAGCTTAATTGGCTGGTGTAAATGGTTTTTTATAATTGTCCCGAGTGTAGGATAGTATTAATGGGTGGGGATCGCTGGTCAATGTGGACTCAGTGGGCCGAAGGGCCTGTTTCCGTGCTATATCTCTAAAGTAAATTTAAATTTAGTCAGTGATCGGATTGGGAACTATAGCATTTATGGATATGACTCCAGGTAGAGAGGATATGACTCGGTGAGAGGTTTACATAGAATGAGGATTGTGAGGAAGGAAAGGTAAAATAAGCTGGTAATATAATTATCTGAATGGAATTTTGTAAATCAAGATGAAATCTAATTAACTTAATGTAGAGGAAGGAAAGCGATGTACAGAAAGTCTGCAAATCAAACGTGAATTCTAGGTAGTATTTATGACGAAATTGTTGGAAGGGATGTCAAAGCAGGTAAGTGAAACATTTGTCATCTAATTCAACCTGATGCTAAATTAATAGTGCACATATATTTGTTATAAGTACCATGCTTTCTCTTAACCAATTGTTTTCTTTAAAAGAAATGGCAATTAGTCCAATGTTTAAGCATTTTTGCCGTATACTGTGGTTTATTATTGTCTATCAGTATAAATAAGGCTGAACAATAAATTCTGCCAGAAGTTGAGAATGTTTTAATGATTTGTTTTACACATTCTAATCTCACTTTATTTTTAGCTTTATTTTTGGTAGACGGATACATGCAGGAAAATCTTTATAACAATAGAATTCATTATTAAAAACTAATTTAAACATATCCCCTACCCTTTCACCCAAAGTGAAACAAAACATTGTGCCACAAATAGAGGGAAGGTGACTATTTTAATGGAGTATTATTCATTTGTGCGTTATTATTTATCACTGTAGCCACTTGTGCAAATATCTGAAGTTCAAACTAACATTTCTTAACCATGCAGATAGGTACAGTGATTTGTGTAATGTGTAAATATGCTTGGTCAAGACAACCTGGAACTTATACGGAGCTGCCAAGTAGTACGGATTTTCCCTATTTTGTACGGAAATGCGATCAGAGTATGGATGTACGGATTTGCTTTGTAAAATACGGATTTTTTAAAAATCAGCCCGACTTCCTGCATCATCTTGCTGTTTAAAAAATGCAAGGATATAAAAAGTCATACTGTACCTCTAAAAATTATATCAGATCTATTAGTATTTTAAATTTCAAGATCTGGAAGCTCTGATCTGCCTGGCCTGCTCTGTCAGTTTAAGGCGTGGGAATTTGAACGAACAGCGCTTATGGGTCTGAAAATAGCACTCCCAGCTGGAGCGCCTTTGCCTTTACACATAGCGCTATGACCACAGCGCTATGGGTCACAGACTGTTAGGAGATGGGGAGGTAGGGAATAAGAGAGGGAGGGAGATAAAAAAGGAAAGAGGGAGGGTGAGCGGCAGAGGGTGCGAAAGAGGAAGGAGAGAGGGAGGGAGGGAGTGGGAGTCTTCCAAAATGGCTTCTACATCATCACCTGATGCTAAAAGCAGGAAGCAGCCATTCAAACAGCAGTATACAAGGAGATGGCAGTGAATGCACTGTCAAGTAAGGTGCGTAGAGCCCGTCTCTGCGATAAATGTCACTTCCAAGAAGCTACCGTAACCCATTCTTTTGTATTCTGTATAAAAATACAAAACTTCTGGACGGGAATATTCAATACCATTTCTAAAACACTCAAAATTCAATTGGAGTCAGATTCAAAATAATTAATATTAGGAATGTCAGAGGGCTAAATTAACGATATTCCAAAGACGCTTCCTTGACTATGGTTTAATAACTGCGAAAGAACCTGTACTTAAATTCTGGAAAAAGATAAAAGTTCCCACAGTGAAGATGTGGATCACAGAACTGACCGAGACACTACATTCAAAAAAGAAATAAGGCTTGTTTTGCCTGACAAATCAGATCAATTTTCCAAAATGTGGTCTCCTTTCATTGAATTTCTTCAACAACATAATGGTTGAACACAAATTCAAAACCGAGGCTAGGGTCGGGTGAGCGGGTGTAGGGAAAGGTAGTGGAATATATCTCCGCTTTTTTTTCATTTCTTCGTTAGTTCAGGGGTTTCTCTTTTTTCTTTTTCGAAATTCTTTCTTTTGTTTTTCCTTTCTTCTTACTTCCCTTTTTTCTTTTTTCCGATTTACTTATTGGTTTATAAAATGTTAAAACTGCTGTATGAAAATTGTGTAACTTATGTCCATTACTTTCTCCTTGTACAATTGCTTCTAATAAAATAAATATTTAATTTTTTTTTTAAGTAAGGTGCTAGAAGACATGTCAGTTGGTAGCAAAGCTATGCATTCTTGTACTCTTACATGGGTATGACCGCACATTTAAAAAAAATTTCAGCAAAATGGCACCGCATAAAAATACTGATTTCCTCAACAAAATACCGATTTTCAGGTACTAGAATACTGAAATGCTCTGACAAAACTTGGTAGCTCTGCCTATAATTCCCAATGTTTTCCACCGACTTACAATGTTTTCCTTGCAACATATTTGTGGCAGTGGTAAACTAATTGATATTCCATATTTTCCAGAATGGTGAAAGGTAACAAAGTGCTTTTATTTTTAATGCTAAAGGTTTTATTTAAACAGTGCAACCTACTACATAACATGAGGGAGTTGTTGGATCTGCAGATTATCACTGTAAATGCAGTTTGGTAATATATGTGATCAAGCATGTATACATGTACTGAAACGTTGAACATCCACTGCAAACGTGCAGTCAGAAAATTATCATGGGTGTAGAGGAGAGGAGAGTTGAAAATTTTTCAACGGTGTTTTTTCTTTCTGAAAAGAATAGAGAAGGACTGACAATAGTCAATAAAGGTAGCATTGACTGGGATCAACAATGGCAAATGCATCACATTCCTGGTGAAAGGGACAACATCAAATTCCAATTTTTTTTTAAATTCATAAAATCAAAAATGATTTTTACTCAATAGGAGGTTGTGTGTCAACATGATGGATTTATGCTTTCGATACTTAATCAAGATCTTTATAACTCTGGATGATTCATTTTGTAAACCTTACAGAGGCAGGCACCTTGGTTAAATATAGCATTTACAGAATAAAGTATCCAAAATCTCCATTTTATGAAATCAGGAAATGCCTTGCGGCATAGTGGCACAGCGGTAGAGTTGCTGCCTTGCAGTGTTGGCGAGCTGGGTTCGATCCTGACTACGGTGCTATCTGTATGGAGTTTGTACGATCTCCCTGTGACCCTGTGGGCTTTCTCTGGGTGCCCGGATTTCATTCAAATCATTGGATTCTGTAAATTGTCCCTAATATGTAGGATAGAACTTGTGTATGGTTAATTGCTGGTTGGCACAGAATCGATGGACTGAAGGACCCGTTTCCACGCTGTATCTATAAACTAAACTAAGCTTTGCGTAACATTGTAAATCAGTCCAACAATTGTTTTCAGTCAAGGTTAGAATGTGACCTTTTTTTTTCAAGCTACTGTTTTTCACTGTTTATTAAAAATTAATTACAACGTGCCACTCCAGTGATTATTTCCATTGCACTCTCAGATGAGATAGTAGTCAATGTCCACTTGCAGCATACTTAAACAATTATCGGGCTCAGGGCTGAATCTTCCAGAAGATTCTAAAAAGGATTCTAATAACGGGTAAGAAAATTGTTTATCTGCTGTGAATGTGTCAACTTCCTGCCTCCCCAAAGCCTTTCTACCCCTCATATGCTTTGCCTTGGCCGAGTGTAGTCTCAAATTGAGTGCTTAAAGAAAATGTTGAGAAATTGGTCATTGGAGAATTCCATGCAGAAGGTGAATCATTCCAAAACTTGTAGTAGCTGTTGAAGCTTGAGCATTCACAAGTTCTAGGAGCAGGATTAGGCCATTCAGCCCATCAAATCTACTCTGCCATTCAATCATGAGTAAATATTTAAAATTTTGATCAGGATATTAATGTTTAGTATGTTTTTTCTGAAAGTTATTACAGCCTAAACACAGTAGGATGCAGAACTGAACTACAGAATCTGGAAGTTTGTTGATGACAAGCTCATTGATCTCACCTTGAAACATTCTAGCACAATGATTTGGAACTGGAATCTGAATTCAGATACTCATATACAAGTATGAGTGGGAGAGCATTTGGGCAAATAAAAACAGAAAATGCTGGTAGCACTCAGCAGGTCAGACAGCACCTGTGGATAGTGAAAGGGATTTACCATTTCAGGTCAGGAACTTTCCAATAGGACGAGAAAGGAAAACAACCCATTTGAATGACTATGGATCAAATGCAGGCAGAGGAGATTAGTTTAACTTTCCATCATGATTGTCATGGGCACTTTGGGCTAAAGGGCTTGTTCCTTTACTGGTGAAATTAATAATTTACTCCTATACTATTCTATGTCCTATGCACCGGTAAAACAAATTACTTCCTATTGGACAGTAAAGCTTGCACCAGGACTTTCCAGCCAAGCGCAGTGCACTGGGTGACGGACCTGCTGATGTCTAGCAGACAGCTGAAGGTTCTCAGCATTAGCTGGATGATGTTCTGGTCTAGGCGGTAGGCTTTGTGTAGCATGGCAACTGGGATGCAGCCCTGAAGAAGATGAGCTGTAGTGGTCGGCTGTAGCGTGTAGAGCCTCACTCTAGGAGGGAGTGAGCAGCTGGAGAGTGGATAAAGTAAAGAGGGAAGGCGACCCACCACCCTGGCCACACTCATTTCACTCCTGCCATCGGGAAGAAAACATGGGGCCTAAAACTAACAGCTAACAGGTTCAGTAACAGCTGCTTCTCTACAGCTATCAGGCTATTAAACACTGCAACCTCCAAATATACTCTGAACTACATAGACATTGGAGGCCTTGGTTTTGTCTTTTTGCACTATTATTGATGCTTTGTTTTTATGTGTATGTCTGTGTGTGTGTGTGTATGTGTACATGTGTATATTGTTTACAGAGTACTGTGCACATTCTGTTGTGCTGCTACAAATAAGAATTATTGTTCCGTCAGGGACATATGACATAGAAACCTAGAAAATGACAATAAAACACTCTAGACTTTGCTAAGAAAGAAGGACCTGAGAGAGAGAGTGTCTGAGAGGGACAGTTAAAGGAAGGGTGGCAGTGTTAGGTGGACAGAGAGGGATTGAAGAATGGAGATGATCAATGTGTACAGAGGAGAGGTGGAAAAATGAGTGGGCAGGATAGCTGTGGGTGTGTGTTGACTCTATGTAGGCTCCTGATTTCCACCTCCTTTACAGAGCAAGGATTGTCCATTGGAAACATTCTGAACTTGCCAAAGGCATTCCAAGACTTGTTAAAAAAAAATCTTGCAATTTCAATTTTAAAGCTACGTATCTGCAATGAAGAACCCATGCAAAGAAATCTAAATTAGCAAGCCATAAGATTTTTTTTTTCAAAATTCTTGGAAAAATTTAGGAATTTATTTTTAAACACCCATCTAAATGTATTTCTATATAATCACTCTCTTACCTGGTGCTTTTCCAGCTACATTCCTGTTAGATCATGAGGAGAATACTCCTTGGACCTTGCACAGAATTCTCAGGTGAGTATTTAAGCCCAAATTCCCTCTCCCATGCTGAACTCCATGTGGATTCCAGTGAAGGATTCCAGTGGCTGTTACGAGAGACACATTGCCAGTAGCAACTTCTCTACTCTGCATCTCCAGTCGCACAAATCATCTAATTGCTGTCAATTATGTGGGGGTAAAGTGAGTGAATGCTGACAGTTTTGCCATTGTTATTCTTCAAAATCGGGGCCAATAATCCAAAGATGCAGCTTGTATATCCAATTGCACTCTGCATACTTATAATAAGTTCATTTATTTGACGATTTAGCAAAATACCTGAAAGCATTACATGCCATTAATTACTTGAGATACAATGTCTATTCTTATCTCAGTGACTATGACAGACGATTTTTACACAGCAGGGTCCCATAAACAACCAGGATAATTGAAAGAAGAAACCTGTATTTATAGTATATCTTGCAAATCCCCAGGATGTGCTGACACTGAAGCGTTTCTCAGCCGATTATTTACTCATTTGAAAAAAGTTGCATTGCTGGCACAGTCTGCATTCATTGTGTAACCTCAAGTTCATTTGGAAGAGAATGGTAGGCATCCTCCTTCAACTGCTGCAGTAGTGCTGAGATCCATACGGTGCTGTTATGAAAATATATCTAGGGTTTTGTTCCAGAGGCAATGAAAGAAAGTCACTTTATTTCCAAGTCATGAAGGTGTTTGACTTGTGGAATAAAAAACTTGGAGATCATGATGTTCGTATGTATGGCATTTTTGCTTCAGGCTTGTAGAGATTGAAGATATGAGAGATGTAGTTGAAAAGTCCTTGTGTGTTCTTGCAGTACATTATGTAAAAGACACAATCTAAATGTAACAGACAAACTTGCCTCGGTTCTCAAATCAATTCAAAATGACTTCCAAGAGAATAATGACCATAATAGATGTCACCAAACATCCGCACTGTATTTCTTACACAGAAATATAAGACACAACCACAAAAATAAAGCTCCCTTTTGATTGCTTGCAATGAATTTAACACACTGCACGAGTTGGCGATCATTCCAAAGCGAAATGAAGACTTTCCCAATATCTCCCAATAATATTTAAATTTTTATTCTAATGGATGGATAGAATTCACACGAGTACAAATATAGAGATGTTTTAATTGCATCAATTATATCTTCAAAAGTCCATGCTTAGTATGGCCAGAAATTGAGTTCCCAACTATTATATCTGAAGGTTTGTAAATGTACATTACACTAATTACATTTCTATGAATCTTTTTTGAGAGCCAAGCTTGGACACCGTTCCAGATGGGAGAGAACAAAGGTCTGGCAAAAGGATGCTTTAGCATTCTGTTTAATTTTTTTTTTTTTTTTAAAAGAGTGACGTCTATTAGTGTAACTGGGTTGTTGATGGCTAGTGTGGACTGAAGGGCCTGCTTCCATTCTGTATCTCTCTGACCCAAACAATCGTTACCATATACTTAAAAATCGAATCCAATATTTTTCCGACGGCTTATGTCCAGCTGTAGTTCCCTATTTTGTCTCTCTCTCTCTCTCCTTAATGGCAGTGTTCATCGCTAATCTGCTTGCTATGCAGCTAGACTAAAAAAGCTGGAGTAACTCAGCAGGACAGGCAGGATCTCTGGAGAGAAGGAATGGGTGACGTTTCAGGTCGAGACCCTTCTTCAGACTAGTGAGGGAAAGGGAACGAGAGATGTAAACGATGATGTAGAGAGATAAAGAACAATGAATGAACGATATGCAAAAAAGTAACGATGATAAAGGAAACGGGTCATTGTCAGCTGTTGCGTGAAAACGAGAAGCTGGTGCGATTTGAGTGGGGGAGGGATAGAGGGAATGCCGGGGTTACTCGAAGCTTGAGAAATCAATATTCATATCACTGGGCTGTAAGCTGCCCAAGCAAAATATATAGCTACCTCTTTTATAACCCTGAGATGTTGGAAAATGGGTCCAGAGGATTTATTATGATTTTAGTCTCTAACTTCTCCAGTATTTTCTCTTTTTTTTCACTGATACTATTAATGACCTTAAATTCATCACTGTCATTTGGATCCCAATTTGCCCTCCATTTCTGCTACATTTATTATGTCCTCTAAAGTGAAGACAGATGCAAAACGTATTTTAATGCCTCGACCAGTTCCTTATTCCCCAGAATAATTACAGTTGGCTTTGTCAAAAAGGAATTCATTTGTATATAATTGTAGAAGCTCTTACTGTCTTTTGTAACACTTCTTGCCACACTGTTTGGCTTTATCTTCCATCTTGCCTCAATCATTTTGATCTTTTACCCCACATATTGTTTCCTTTTCACTTTGTTCCATCTCTCCTCCCTTTCGTTTAACATCCTCATTTTCTATTGACCAAACACGTACCATAAATATTTTATCATGGCATATTTCCATTTCTTTCCTCCCTCATACTTTACATCAAAACATCATCTTATTCTTGAAAATTGCAAAGTCAATCTCAATAGAATGTGTTGTCTTTCCTTTGCACTTGTTGCCCTCCTGCCCTTAAATAGACTCTCTCCAGATAGCCTATATTCAGGTCCATCCACTTAGCCTTGCTAATCTCAACGTATCAGCCATATTAAATTCATCCCTGATCACTTTTTTATGATTGCTGTCCACCAATGCCTCTTCCAACCCTATTAGCTTTCATGTTAGTTATGGAGTCATACAGCATGGAAGCAGGCTGTTTGGCCCAACTTGTCCATGCCAACCAAGATGCCCCATCTCCACTGCAAATCTGCCTGTATTTGGCCCATATATCCCTCTAAACCTTTCCTTCAAATGTTTTTCAAATGTTGTTATCGTCTCTGCTTCAACTACCTCCTCTGGCAGCTTGTTCCATTTACCAACCTCTCTGAAAAAGTTGCCCCTCGGGTTGCTATTAAATTTTTCCCCTCTCACCATAAACCTACATCCTCTGGTTCTCAATTCGCCAACTCTGGGCAAAAGACTGTGCATGTACCATATCTATTCCAGAACTGCAGGTTAACATTGCCAGAAATGCCAGAGCACATAAAGCACTGCTTTCATCTGTTGAAACCGTTTGCTAGTCCAGGATTATCCTAGAATGCATGTGTAACACCACATGAGATACTCAAGATCTACTTTGAACCACCCGTTCAGCTGCCTCTGATGCTTTCTTCCATCAAATGAATCATCTACCTCTGCTCTCCTAGCTGGCATCAAATACTGTTTGCCCATCACCCTTATGCTAGCGGACCCACATTGACTGTTGGTTAAATAAGATAATGGCACAACTGATAGAGCTGTTAACTCATAACGGCAGAGACCCAGGTTCAATCTTTGGGTGCTATCTGTGTGAAGTTTTCATATTCTTCCTGTGGCAGTATGGGTTTCCTCTGCGTGGTCTGATTTTCTCCCACATCCCAAAGACATGCGGATTTGTAAGTTAATTGGCCCCCTGTAAATTGCCCCTAGTATGTAGAGAGTGGTTCTGAAAGTCGATGTATGCAAATCATAAATTGTAGGCCGTGGAATCTTTCAACTACATGGATTGAAGGGCCTATTTACATGCTGTATTTTACAATTTTATAAAAGCATCAATTTGTAAGATGCTCGTCTTTGTTTCTCTAACCTTTCCATCCCACTCTTTCCTTTCTTTGTTAACTCTTTCAATGTACAGTGTTGCACCCACCATCCCTACTCCAATAGTGACTTCATGATTGCCCATGGCCTTAATTGTTCCCTTGTTGACTGAAGTGCCTGCACCTGTATTCAAATATTGTTCGATAATGTTTCTGTGAAGTGCTTTGGGATATTTTATTATGTGAAAGGTGCTGTGTAAATACAGGTAGCAATTGTTTTTATTTGCCATACCCGCAAGCATATTTCGGCATGGTTCTACATCACCCTTCACCTGCCACAATTCTCCCACTGAATGTGTAGAATATTCTGTTCCTTTCCTGTGTTCATAAACTTGCCTTCACCCAGGCCACAGGTAAATTATGGAGTGCTGTAGCTGCAACATTGATATCAATTGGAGTGGAAACATAGAAACATAGAAAATAGGTGCAGGAGTAGGCCATTTGGCCCTTCGAGCCTGTACCGCCATTCAATATGATCATTGCTGATCATCCAACTCAGTATCCTGTACCTGCCTTCTCTCCATACCCCCTGATCCCTTTAGCCACAAGGGCCACATCTAACTCCATCTTAAATATAGCCAATAAACTGGCCTCAACTACCTTCTGTGGCAGAGAATTCCAGAGACTCATCACTCTCTGTGTGAAAAATGTTTTCCTCATCTCGGTCCTAAAGGAATTCCCCCTTATCTTTAGACTGTGACCCCTTGTTCTGGACCTCTCCAACATCGGGAACAGTCTTTCTGCATCTAGCCTGTTCAACCACTTAAGAATTTTGTAAGTTTCTATAAGATCCCCCCTCAATCTTCTAAATTCTAGCGAGTACAAGCCGAGTCTATCCAGTCTTTCCTCATTTGAAAGTCCTGACATCCCAGGAATCAGTCTGGTGAACCTTCTCTGTACCCCCTCTATGGCAATAATGTATTTCCTCAAATTTGGGGACCAAAACTGTACGCAATAGTCCAGGGTGGTCTCACCAAAACCCTGTACAACTGCAGTAGAACCTCCCTGCTCCTATACTCAAATTCTTTTGCTATGAATGCTAACATACCATTTGCTTTCTTCACTGCCTTCTGCACCTGCATGCCTACTTTCAATGACTGGTGTACCATGACACCCAGGTCTTGTTGCATCTCCCCTTTTCCTAATCTGCCACCATTCAGATAATAGTCTACCCTCCTGTTTTTGGCACCAAAGTGGATAACGTCACATTTATCCACATACTGCATCTGCCATGCATTTGCCCACTCACCCAGCCTATCCAAGTCAGCTTGAAACCTCCTAGCATCCTCCTCACACCTAACACTACCCCCTAGCTTAGTGTCATCCGCAAACTTGGAGATGTTGCATTCAATTCCCTCGTCCAAATCATTAATATATATTGTAAATAGCTGGGGTCCCAGCACTGAGCCTTGCGGTACCCCACTAGTCACTGCCTGCCATTCTAAAAAGGACCCGTTTACTCCTACCCTTTGCTTCCTGTCTGCCAGCCAGTTTTCTATCCACATCAATACTGAACCCCCAATACCGTGTGCTTTAAGTTTGTATACTAATCTCGTATGTGGGACCTTGTCGAAAGCCTTCTGAAAGTCTAGATATACCACATCCACTGGTTCTCCCTTATCCACTCTGCAAGTTACATCCTCGAAAAATTCTATAAGATTTGTCAGACATGATTTACCTTTCGTAAATACATGCCGACTTTGTCTAATGATTTCACCACTTTCCAAATGTACTGCTACCCCATCTTTAATAACTGACTAGCAGTTTCCCCACTACCGATGTTAGACTAACTGGTCTGTAATTCCCCGTTTTCTCTCCCTCTTTTTAAAAAGTGGGGTTACATTAGTTACCCTCCAATCCTCAGGAACTACTCCAGAATCTAAGGAGTTTTGAAAAATTATCACTAATGCATCTGCTATTTCTGTGGCTACTTCCTTGAGTACTCTGGCATGCAGACTATCTGGCCCTGAAGAGTTATCGGCCTTTAATCCGTTCAATAAACCCAACACCACTTCCCGGCTAACCTGGATTTCACTCAGTCCCTCCATCTTATTTGACCCCCGGTCCCCTGCTATTTCCGGCAGATTATTTTTGTCTTCCTTAGTGAAGACAGAACCAAAATAGTTATTCAATTGGTCTGCCATGTCCTTGTTCCCCATGATCAATTCACCTATTTCTGACTGCAAGGGATCTACATTTGTTTTAACTAATCTCTTTCTCTTCACATATCTATAAAAACTTTTGCAGTCAGTTTTTATGTTCCCTGCCAGTTTTCTTTCATAATCTATTTTCCCTTTCCTAATTAAGCCCTTTGTCCTCCTCTGTTGGACTCTGAATTTCTCCCAGTCCTCTAGTAGGCTGATTTTTCTGGCTAATTTGTATGCTTCATCTTTTCTTTTTATACTATCCCTGATTTCCCTTGTTATCCATGGATGCATTACCTTCCCTGATTTATTATTTTGCCAAACTGGGATGAACAATTGTTGTAGTTCATCCATGCAGTCTTTAAAAACCTTCCATTGCACATCCACTGTCAACCATTTAAGAATCACTTGCCAGTCTATCTTGGCCAATTCACGTTTCATACCTTCAAAGTTACCTTTGTTTAAGTTCAGAACCCCTGTTTCTGACTTAATTATGTCACTCTCCATCCTAATGAAGAACTCCACCATATTATGGTCACTCTTGCCCAACAGGCCACGCACAACAAGACTGCTAACTAACCCTTCCTGATTACTCAATACCCAGTCTAGAATAGCCTGCTCTCTCGTTGGTGTAGAAAACTATCCCGCATTTCAAGAAATCCTCTTCCTCAGCACCCCTGCCAATTTGATTCACCCAATCTATATGTAGATTGAAGTCACCCATTATAACTGTTTTACCCTTGTTGCACGCATTTCTAATTTCCTGTTTGATGCCATCCCCAACTCCACTACTACTGTTAGGTGGCCTGTACACAACTCCCACTAGCGTTTTCTGCCCCTTAGAGTTTCGCAGCTCTACCCATATCGATTCCACATCCTCCAAGCTAATGTCCTTCCTTTCTATTGCATTAATCTCCTCTCTCACCAGCAACGCTACCCCACCTCCTTTTCCTTTTTGTCTATCCCACCTGAATATTGAATATCGCTGGATGTTCAGCTCCCAGCTTTGGTCACCCTGGAGCCATGTCTCTGTGATCCCAACTATAGCATAGTCATTAACAGCTATCTGTACATTAAACTCGTCCACCTTATTACGAATGCTCCTCGCATTGAGACACAAAGCCTTCAGGCTTGTTTTTACAACACTCTTACTCCTTATACAATTATGTTGACAAGTGGCCCCTTTTGATTTTTGCCCTGGATTTGTCTGCCTGCCACTATTAATTTTCACCTTGCTACCAAATTCTTCTACCCTCATTTTATACCCCTCTTTCTCTCTGCTCACACATTTAAGAAACCCACCACCTCTTATTCTCTGTTTATTTTTATTTTTTTCTTCTTTCCCCCCTACATGTTGGGTCTGAGTGCTTCCCTTGTCTGCCTCCTGCCTCAGACCCTGTCTACTAGCTTTCTCTATTTGAGTCCCTCCCCCCAACCGTTTTAGTTTAAAGTCCCCCCAGTAGCCTTTGCAAATTTTCCCGCCAGGATACTGGTCCCCCTCGGGTTCAAGTGCAACCCGTCCTTTTTATACAGGTCACTCCTTCCCCAAAAGAGGTTCCAATGATCCAGAAACTTGAATCCCTGCCCTCTGCACCAGTCCTTCAGCCAGGCATTTATCCTCCACCTTGCTCCATTCCTACTCTCACTGTCACGTGGCACAGGAAGTAATCCTGAGATTGTTATCTTTGCGGTCCTTTTCCTTAACTCTCTTCCTAACTCCCTAAATTCTCCATTCAGGTCCTCTTCTCTTTTTTAACCTATGTCATTGGTACCAATATGTACCACGACCTCAGGCTCCTATCCCTCCCTTTTCAGGATATCTTGGACACGTTCAGACACATCCCGGACCCTGGCACCAGGGAGGCAAACTACCATCTGGGTCTCCGGACTGCATCCACAGAATCACTAATCTGACCCCCTAACTATAGAGTCCCCTATTACTAATGCCCTCCACTTCTTTTCCTTACCCTTCTGAGCAACAGGGCCGGTGTCTGTACCGCAGGCCCGGTCGCTGTTGCTACCCCGCAGGTAGGCTGTCCCCCCCCCCCAACAGCACTCAAACAGGAGTACTTATTTTCAAGGTGTACAGCCACCGGGGTACTCTCTAGTCCCTGCCTCTGCCCCTTGCCTTTCCTAACCGTGACCAACATGTCTGCCTCCTGTGGTTTTGGAGTGACTACCTCCCTGTAACTCCTCTCTATGACCTCCTCACTCTCCCTGACCAGACGGAGGTCATCGAGCTGCTGCTCCAAGTTCCTAACAGTCCCTTAGGAGCCCCATCTCCACGCACCTGGCGCAGATGAGGATGTCTGGAGGGCTATCCGACTCCATGACCTCCCACATCTGACATCCAGAACAGTAAACTGCCCTGGGCCTCATACTCCCCCTTACCCTGGCTACAATACAAAATACAAAGTACAGTACACTACAAACTGCTGGAATCTGTCTGCCAATCAGCTGCATACTCTAATCCACTTCCCACCAATCAGCGGCTTCCTCAAGCCCAGTTACTTGAATGGAACGTTACAGATTTAGAACGTTACGGATTTTGGTTCCTCCCTCACCAACGGTCCTGGGCCTCTGAAAAAACAAAGCCCCGTGCTGGGTTTTTACACTCACTCACTGACTTCGCTCCTCCCTCACCAACGGCTCCTGGGCCTCTGCTCATAAGGAGACAATAGAAGCATGTCTTCAATCAGTAATGTTAACTCTGTTCCCCTGCTCACAGCAGGCCCTACCTGTTGCATTTCCAGCATTACCTGTTGTAGATTGATGTTCCATGTTAACCAATCACACACCAGCCAGCATCTCTAACTCCACCCCACTGTAATACTGATACTAATACTATTGGTCTGCACCAACAGTTGGGGCAGCCAGGAGGTGTTGATAACGAACCATCCTTCAGGCTGTTAAGTTTTAGTGCTGATTAAAGATGTGTTTGAATCATATACTGAGTCTAGAAGTCATTTACATGGCATCAGAAGCGGGATCCACTCCTTCTGTATAACGGATTTTTGTTTTACCCTTTTGTGAATTTTAATTTTGCTTTATGATGGCCTCTTCCTGTCGAAAGCCTGACCCTCTCGTCTTTGATGCGGATATCAGCGAACGCTGGGCCACGTTTGAAATTGATTACCGACACTGCATGAACATTGCACACCGAAATGAACCTGATGCTGTCAAGGCCTCTCTCCTACTCAACCTTGCGGGCCCAGATGCCCTTCGGCGATCCAGAACATTCCGTTATGCTCCGGCAGTCCTCGATGCCAACGACCAGGTAATAACCGCAGCTGAATCTCCTGACGACCCCAATGTTCTGATGCGTAAATTTAGCCAGATCTTTGACCTGCCCTCAAATCACATTTTGGACAGGGCGAGGTTTTTCTCTCGCTGTCAACTCCCCGGTGAACGAGTAGACTCGTTTATCTCAGACTTAATGTATTTAGCCTATTCCAAAATATGCCGGTCGATCAGCTGACTGATCAGTTAACAAGGGACATTTTAGTGAATGGCATTACTGATCTAAAGCTCAGATCAGAGCTTCTGAGACGGCCAGATTTGACACTGGAGGAAGCAGCACATGCATGCAGGACAGCGGAATTCATTGACCCCATAGACAGTTCGCATGAAACCAAAACCATCAATCTGACGGGCTTCACTAGGCAGCGAACCAACACAGATAACAGGCGATTTATGACCCAAGCCAGTCAGGCGGCTCTTGGTGATCCTCAGAAGAAATGCCCAAATTGCAACTACTCACACAGCAGATAATCAGCTTGCCCCGCTTTTGGTAAAGCATGCAATTACTGTAAAAAGTTAAATCACTTTGCCTCTGTATGTCGGGCAGCAAGTCGGGCCCGTGGGAAGAATTCGCCTAGCTCCAGGTCTAATCTCAACTTCTTGCTACGAGACAGCAACAATCTCACTTCCCAATTCCAGCTCGAACCTGCCCATGAACAGACTCCAATTAACTCACAAGAGGACACAACTGTTTACTCATTACAGCTTGCTGCTGCTAAGAATTATGATCCGACTGTGACAGTAACTGTAAACAACGTTCATTTTGGCACAAAATTAGACACGGGAGCGAAAGTAAATACTATGTCAATCAACCTCTTCAACAAGATAAGAACTCACGAGCCACTGATCAAGGACAAATCCACTCTACATGCGTTTGGAGGGGAGGTTCTGTGGCCTTTGGGCAAAACCAACTTGAAATGTGTGCTGAAAAAAACCCACGAGGAATTTGACCTTCTATGTCTTGAACTTTAATTCAGTTACTCTGCTTGGCAACCGAGCCTGTCAGGAACTGGGGCTGATCTCCTTTGACAAAACGGTCCACAAGCTGCAAATTTCCCTGGACCCGCTGAGTGAATTCCCTGATCTTTTCAACAACAACCTGGGCATGTTGCATGTGACTTACAAGATTATTATTGACCCCGGAGTGACACCCATCATACGACCTCCACACCGATTGTCATTTGTCATGACTGACAGGGTTCACTCTGCGCTGAAGGACATGGCCTCCACAGGCATAATTGAAGCAGTCAGCGACCCCACCGACTGGGTCTCAACCATGATTGCCACAGTCAAGAAGGGAAAAAATGAAATCTGTTTGTGCATCAACTCGAAAGAACTGAATACTGCCATTAAGCGCCCACACCATCCTATGAAGACTGTCGAGGATGTTGCAGCAAAGGTCGGAATGGCCACCTTATTTTCTGTCCTTGGTGCAAAGAACTCTTTCTGGCAAATACCGCTGGACAAGGAGTCATCAAACCTCACCACATTTGCCACCCCATTCGGCAGATACAAGTTTCTGAGAATGCCATTCAGAATCAACTCTGCCAGTGAAGTCTTCCAAAGAACTATGGAGCTATTATTCGAGGACCTACCTTGTGCCATCATTGTCGAAGATATTCCTAGTGTATGGCAAAGATGCAACAGAGCACGACCACAATCTCAGGCTCATCTTGGATCGCGCACGCAAGATCAACCTCAAGCTTAATTCTGACAAGTGCAAGTTCCGGGTTCCAGAGGTTTCCTACGTCGGCCACATCTTCACTCCTAATGGTCTCAAACCCGATCTGAAGAAGGCTACTGCCATCACAGAAATGCCTGCCCCCACAGACGCGAAAGGCCTGCAGCGTTTTCTGGGCATGGTAAACTATCTCGGCAAGTTCATACCGAACCTCAGCGAACTAAGCTCCACACTGCGGGAGCTGACAAAAAAGGACACAGCATGGTCATGGTTCCAGCAACATCAGATTGCATTCGATATCTTAGTCCAAACTGACCAGTGCACCGACTCTAATGTTTTTTGACCTGAAACGTCCGGTGACGATCACCTGCGAGGCTTCGAAATTCGGGCTCGGCGCAGCCTGCTTGCAACCATCTGCTGAGGGCACTCTACTACCTGTCTCGTATGCCTCTCGCACCATGACCGACACGGAGCAGCACTACGCGCAAATTGAAAAGGAACTGTTGGCCGTCGTTTTTGCTTGCTCCAAATTCCACAACTTCATCTTTGGCAACACCTTCACGGTCGAGACGGACCACCAACCACTGGTGACAATCCTGAACAAGCCCATCCACGCCGCGCCAGCTTGTTTGCAGCGTATGATGATGCAGCTGCAGTGGTACGATTTCTCTATTACCTACACTAAGGGTAAGGACATGCACGTCGCTGACACTCTCTTCCGTGCACCTCGGGCATCTTGCGAACAACATCCCCGTGAACAGGAAAGTTTCATGGTTCTCGGTGTCGACTTCGTCTCCAGCAAGCAACTGCGCACCTTGGCCGCGCACACCGCCACAGACGATATGCTTCAAATCCTCTCCTCCATCATCAAAACAGGCTGGCCAGACAGACAATCTAACACACCCACAGAGGTGCAGCCTTTCTTCCTGGTTCGTGATGAACTGGTAGTTCAGGATGGGGTTGTCGTCAAGGGTCACAAGGTGGTGATACCCTCATCGCTACAAGACATATACTTCAAAGAGGCTCACAGCGGTCACCCAGGAGCCGACGCCACGCTGGCACGCGCCCGTAGTCTGTTCTACTGGCTGGGAATGGCCAGCTACATCCGGGACCGCGTAGCCTCCTGCCCCGCTTGCAACAGCCTTGCGCCTCATCAGCAGCGGCAGCCCCTTCTCCAACAACCTCCACCAGCTCTGCCCTAGACGTCGCTGGCGGCGGACATTTTCGAATGGTGCGGGAAGCACTACCTCGTTCTAGTCGACTCCTTTTCTAACTGGTTTGAACTAGACCAACTGACCTCACTCACATCGGAGATGGTCATCCAGAAGCTGAAAAGACACTTCTCTACCTTTGGCGCTCCCATCAGCCGGAGAACCGACAACGGTCGGCAGTTCACCAGCCACATGTTCAAGCTTTTCGCAGACCGATGGAACTTCCAGCACGTCACGAGCAGTCCCGAGTATCCACAGAGTAATGGACTCGCTGAACGCGCTGTCAGAAGCGCCAAACACTTGCTGGAGCGAGCACAGATTTCAAAGTCAGATGTTTATCTCGATCTCCTGAATCTCAGAAATGTTGCCAGGGACGGAACCCTGGGATCGCCGGCACAGCGACTGATGTCGAGATTGACGAGGCCTCCGGTCCCCATCACACAACAACAACTGGTCCCTCAGGTGCTGAAGCCTACCACTATCCAGAAACTTCTACAAGGGAAGCACGATATTCAGAAACAGTCATACGACAGTTCCAGCAGACCACTCAGGCCTTTACTTCCGGCTCAGGTGGTCCGTCTACGAACTTCAACTGGACATTCCCGTCTGGTCACTGTTATCAACCCGACTGATGAGCCACGGTCGTACCTGGTAGACTGTGAGGGAGCGGTGTACTGGAGAAGTCGACAACACCTGCTTGCTGTGAGAGAGTCGCGACCACCGTCTGCTGGTCCCTATGCTCCACCGCTCCAGTTCCAGCCACCTTTTGCAACGTCTCCCACCCGTCCCCGCATGCCTTGCACCCCTCCACGTCCCGCGGTCTCCACTAAACACGGGGCCTCTCCCACCGCAGGTTTCCCCTTTCGGTCACCACAGGCCTCCATCACGTCATTCTCGCCTACAGGCTCTCCATCTCATCTTTCAAGTGAGGGAGGGGAGGGTTTGGTCCGCACGCGCTCGGGTCGTGTTAGTAGACCACCAGACAGATATGGCGAGTATGTTTAACCCCATGGCATGAGTGCCCTTTCATACTTAACCTTTGGGGGGAAGGATGTAGATTGATGTTGCATGTTAACCAATCACACACCAGCCAGCATCTCTAACTCCACCCCACTGTAATACTGATACTAACAGTTGGGGCAGCCAGGAGGTGTTGATAACTAACCATCCTTCAGGCTGTTAACTTTGAGTGCTGATTAAAGATGTCTTTGAATCGTATACTGAGTCTAGAAGTCATTTACACCTGTTTTTACCATATTAGCACTGCAGTTTTTTTCTTTAATTTTGATAAATTGATGGCCTCTGTATGTCACTGATGTAAAAATTAACTATCCAAACTCTAAGGTAAAGTGCACTGAGGCCGATTGTCCATCCATATAGGCCAGTTGACAATAATCTAAAGGTATGTGAGCAAGAGGAATAATCATCGAATAATATGGGCACAGAACGCCATTCATTTCATCATACCAGAAGAAAACATCTATTCCCTCCTTTGTTCCCGCATAGTCCTATAATCTTTATCATCCTATTGTATATCGTGTGCTTTCATCTTTCTTTCGAGTGCTGCGTTCTACATTTTGACTAAAAGGAGCGTGATGCTTAGCCAAAAATTAGAGCCGGGAGTTTTGAATAAGTATATTTGTTCTGGCTGGATTGATGCGCTGGATTGCGTGCTTCAATAGTGGCCTCACCTGAGACACGAAGAATAGCAGATGCAGAAATTGGAAAATAAAACAACATTCTAGAGGAACTCAGTGGGTCAAATAGCATCTCAGTGGCCGCAAAACGATTGTCACTTGATCTTATTTGATTCCCCAAGGATTGCACGGCCTACAATTTATGATTTACACACATCACCACGTATTATCTGGTGCATTTGAGAGATCAACTTTTTACATATTTAAATTATTTATTTTTTTAAATAGAAACGCAAGGAGGTGCCAATTGTTGTGATAGGGCAAACTACAGTATACCTGTATATTTAATGGGTTTAGGTAGAACTTTGATCTTTATTACCCTGACTCTAGCTGTGTTTAGGTTTTCCTCTAGCATTAGAATGTGGTTAGACCATTGAGACGCAGGGAATTGCAGCTACTGGAATCTTATGCAAAACCCAAGTGCTGGAGGAACTCGCTGGATCATCACCATCTGTGGAGGGAATGGACAGACAACGTTTCAGGTCGGGACCTTTGTTCAGATTGATTGTGGGTCCCAGTCTGAAGAATGGTCCTGACCTAAAACTTTGCCTGTCCGTTTCCTTCCACAGATGCTGTTAATCAATGCTGTCCACCGAGCTCCTCCAGCACTTTGTTAAACCATTCCTGTTTAAACTAAATCTTCAGAATATTGTTTGGACAATAGAACCTCTTCATAAGTATTCTATTTATTAACTTTCAACACTCCTGTGAAATCTTCCTGCAACGTTCTCTGCTCAATGGAGTGCAGCTACAGTTTCTCCACCAAGTCTGTCATCCTTATCACTCCACTCCTGCAAATCTTATCTGCATCCTTGATCATGCCCTTAAATGAGTCTATTGAGCACAATTTGCCTCCAGTAAATCTGTGCTAACATTCTCATACTAAATGATTATTATTTTTCCAGAACAACTGTTCATTTCAGTTTTCTCATTAGAGGTTGTCTGTGGATGATGAACACTCAACTCACTTGTGAGTTCCTATAGTATTAAATCCAAATGTTCAACATGTGTCCCAACGTACTGTATATACATAAGTTGGTTCCAATGAAATACAGGACTAGTTTCTTCTCTCCCTGTCCATTTTTAGTAACTGCCCTTTTATCTGAGTTTTATGTGCTTTTGATACCAGTCATTATTACATTGTGGAGCTATGGTTACCATATCAAGTGTTTTTTTGTGTTTTTTTCAACATGGAAAAAATCAACTTATGGAAAAACAGAATCCATTTGTTGCCTGGGGTCAGCATCTACTGTGAAAGGTATGTTTCCATGGATTTATTAGGTCTATCCCTCTCCCAATACTACATTGAAGAGCATCAAACCTACAACAGAGGGCTGCATCCTCCCAAACATCCTAGACACCAGGAACTGCAGATGCTGATTTACATCTACATGTCTCCCTTAACCAAGCAGGACTAAGTGTGGCCACAGCTCCATAGTTTCCATCCACAACACCTTTTAATGCATTCCACTGATGACATTTCTTCATTGAGGGCTGCCAATCTATTAGGTACTATCACAATAGTAGAACCTATCATCTGAAAAGAAGCAGATTTAAGACAGGCCTTTATCAACAATTGTCACATGCTGCATTTTTCTGCCTTTAGAAATTATCTTCAGAAATTAAGGTAGCTTTAGATTTGGAGATGTAAATGACTGCAGATGCTGGAATTTGTGTGGGGGGGGGGGGGGGGGGAGAGCAATCTGCTGGAGGAACTCTGCAAGTTGGGCACTGTCCGTGGGGATGGGGCGAAACCCGGTCAGAATCGAACCTGGGTCCCTGGTGCTGGAAGGCAGCAACTCTACCACTGTTCGATGTGATTTATAGTGAGGAATATAAAGCAAACGGGAAAGAACTCAAGCAGGAGTTGGAAAGGCCAAAAAGGACAATGAAATGTCCTAGACAAGGACAAGGTGGAGATCCTGCATCAGGATTAAGAGTGCAGAGGGAAGATATTTTGTATAAAGAGTAGAACGGGAGGTGTGAGACGGGGCCGGTGAGTGATTTGTGGTAGACTTGGATGTCCTTTTCTCCCCGATATATCTCCTTTCTATCTAAATAAGCTCTTCTTTAACAGTCTCCCATCATTCAATTGTCATTTTAGTTTTGCTTTGGCCTGCTTCCATTTCAGCTCACTGGAGTTACTCTTCCTGCAAATCATCTTTGTACACTTAATTCCATGATTATACTCAGCTCAATAATATTGCAACTGCTTTTTTTTTTTTGCCAATGCAGTCCCACGGAAACTTGCCCCACGTCATTCCCCAGAAGCAGATTCACCATTGCTTCCCCTTTATTAAGAAGGAAAGACCGATCAAGAAAGTACTTTTGTATGTACTGTATTTAAATGATTCATCACCTTCTTTGCCCTTTGCATTTTTGACTATCACAGTCAATGATAAGATGCCTTGAAGTTCTACAGGGGCGGCACGGTGCAGCAGTGGTTGACTTGCTGTCTTACAGCGCCAGAGACGCGGGTTCGATCCTGACTACGGGTGCTATCAGTACGGAGTTTGTACATTCTCCCCGTAACCTGTGTGGGTTTTCTCTGGGAGCTCCGGTTTCCTCCCACACTTCAAATATGTACAGATTTGTAGGTTAATTGGCTGAAATTGGCTTAAAATTGTAAACAGTCCCTAGTGTGTGTAGGATAGTGTTAAGGGCCTGTCCCACCAGCATGCAACTCTATGCGATTAGCGCGACCTAACGTGGTCGCTTGAGCCATCCGGCGTCGCGGGGCCGGTCCCACTTCGATCACCGGAGCCGTGCGGAATTCGTCCCGACACCGCGCGGGGCTCCGAAAAACCGACTATGTCCAAAAATTCCGTGCAGCAACGGCTTGTCGGCTCGCAGTCGCCTCAACATTTACACACCGCCCCGACATCGTGCCTCCGTGAACCTATTTGTAAGTGCCTCCGTGACCCTCTATGTGTGTGGCTCCGTGGCCCTGTGTGTTTGTGCCTCGGTGCCCCTCTCTATGTGCCCCTCTCTGTCCTGGCGAATTTACCTTGGACTTCGCTCCAAGTTCGCCTCACTTTGCGCCGCGTTGCGCCACTCACCCGACCTCCGCGCGGCCCCTACTGCCGGTTTGGTTGCGCTTGCCGCATGCAGGTGCATGCTGGTGGGAATGGCCCTGTACAGGGGATCACCCGACCGCTTCTAGTTTGATCGCGTTCATCGCATAGAGTTGCATGCTGGTGGGACAGGCCCTTTAGTATGTGTGTGGATCGTTGGTCGGTCTCTATCTCTAAATAAACTAAACTCTGCAGTTATTACATTCTTCTTAATTTGCCTAAAAAAATCATTCTTCTGACCACTATTTAGTTTAGTTAAGAGATACAGCGCACAAACAGGCCCTTCACTCCTCCAAGCGCAGAAACAGGCCCTTCACCCCTCCAAGCGCAGAAACAGGCCCTTCAGTTCAAGTCCATACCAACAAGCGATCCCTGCATAATAACACTATCCTACACACACTGGGGACAATTTACATTCATGCCAAGGCAATTAACCTACAAACCTATACATCTTTGGAGTGCGAGAGGAAACCGAATATCTCGGACAAAACCCACAGGGAGAATGTACAAACTCCGTACAGACAGCACCCGGAGTCGGAAGGCAGCAACTTTACTGTTGTGCTATTGTGCCACCCTAGACTAATGGCTAAAACTTTAGTTTTAGTCTTAAATACACTAGTTTTATCCAACACACTAGGGGCCATTTACCGAAGCATATTAACCTACAAACTAATACGACTTTGGAATGTGGGGGGAAACCGGAACACCTGGAGAAACCCCACGTGGACACAGGAAGAACTTACAAACTCCATACCGTGCAGTCCTGGTGCTGTAAGGCAGCAACACCATTACTGTGCCGTCACTGTGGTGCTGTGGTTTATAGTGTTGAATATAAAGAAAACAGGAAAGAACTCAAGCCAGAATTAGGAGGACTGAAAAGGACAATGAGATGTCCTGGACAAGAGGGGTGAAAGAAAATAATTACATACAAAAAGAGAAGAGGCAAACCGGGGAGAGGGTTGGACCACTTCAGGATAAAGCAGGGATTTTATGGATACAATGTACAGCAGATGCTGGTTTACAAAACAAGGCACAAAGTGCTAGAATAACCCAGCCAGTCAGGCAACACCTCTGTAGAACATGGATAGGTGATGTTTCTGGCCAGGACCCTTCATCAGCCTCAGGGAATCTATGCTTAGAGTCAAAGGAAATGCAAGGTACGCAATGATTAGTCTAGGAGCGGAGGTGCACAGCCACAGCATAAAAGGACATATCTTTACAATGGAGATGAGGGTGGTCAATCTGCGGAATTCATTGCCACAGACGGCTGTGGAGGCCAAGTCATTGGGTATTTTTAAAGCAGAGATTGATCGGTTCTTGATTAGTAAGGGCATCAAAGGTTATGGGGAGAAGGTGGGAGTAAGGGGTTGAGAGAGAAAAATAGATCAGTCATGATCAAATAGCAGAGCAGACCCAAGGGCCAAATGGTCTAATTTTGTTCTGTCTTAAGATCTTGTGTCTACTTTGCGTTGGTATCAATTTAGGAGAAGGACATGGAGTATAGGGAGATAAGCGTGGGGTGTACTGATATGCAAAGGCTGTTTGAGATCAAGGTGTTGGGTCTCTTGAAGACCATTAAGGTTTTCCAAAGATTCCTTCAATAAAACTTGAATTGTTTTCTCTTGAGTCTTCTAAGGGAAGACCTAATAGAAATTTAGAAAAAAAATTAGAGTCATAGTAATGGTAAGCAATCAGAATATTTTTCCCAGAGTGGAAATGTAAAATACTAGCGGGCATATATTTAAAGTGAGAGATTTGCAAGGTTCTTCATTACACAGAGTGATGGGTGCGTATAATGCGCTGCCAGGGGTGGAAGTGCAGGAAAACTTGATAGTGGCATTTAAGAGGCTTTTCGATGGGCACATGGATATGCTGAGAATGGAGGGATATGGATCACTTGCTGGCAGAGGAGATTAGTTTAACTTCGCATCATGACATCTTGGACTGGGGGGCCTGTTCCTGTACGTGCTGTTCTAGGTTCTTTAATCTGTGTGATAACACTCCTACTAGATTTTGAATCTGAACTGGGCTATATGTTCCTCATTTCTCATTGCTACCGTGTTGGCTTGGTTCCAATTTTATTTGCAGTTTGTGAACGCACAAATTAAATGCAGCTTGCCTGTCTGTCAACAAGTCCACATAGTGGAACTTATTAGAATCACTCGCACATGATAGAATGTGCAGAACAGGCAGTTCTTTGCTATCAGTCTTTGTGCATTACTGCTTTGACATCACCATAGCTAATTTGAGCCTGGTGACCCAGCTAATGCTTTTTGTTAAAAATCAATGGGAAACCCCCTGTTAAGAACTAGTGCTATTTCAATTCTCATTGATTTTAGAGGTTTGGTTCTGTTTGATAGGAAAGATAGTACTGCAGGACCTTTGCTGGACATGGGTGGTTTCAGAAGATGTGTGCTTTATATTAGGTAATCTTTTACATCTTTGTAATGTTGGGGCTATGGGGAATAAGTCTCTCAGCCTGAAGAGAGGGGAAGGGGAGATTGGACAAAGCAAAGTACATTTAGTTTTATTCAATTATATATAAGTGGACTATCACTTAGACCTTCTCTGACATCTCACTCCCCTTTCCTGATCTGTCTATCTCCATCATAGGGCACACACTATCAACTGACGTTTGCAACAAACCTACCGACTCCCACAGTTATCTAGATTACACCTCCTCCCACCCTGCCTCTTGCAAAGATGCTATCCCCTACTCTCAATTTCTCCTTCCATTCTAGGACATCCAAAATGCACGTGTGTTAAGGCAACAAACAGGAAGTTTGTAACATTGACATCCCCCGAAAATCATGACAATGGTGTGGGAGCATGAGTTTTGGGTGTAGTTTCATCAAATATTATGCAATGTAAACATGGTGCATGTTTTCCAGTGTTTTCCAGACTTTCCACTGATGGCTCTCCTTTTGACCACATTCCATGTCATCCCTTTCAAGACCATAGGACAGAGGAGCAGTATTAGGCCATTCAGCCCATCAAGTCAACTCTGCCATTCAATCATGACTGATCTATTTTTCCCTTGCAGCCCCATTCTCCTGCCTTCTCCCTGTGACTTTTGATGCTCTTACTAATCAAGATCCTATCAATCTCCACTTTAAAAATATTCAATGTCATAGTCTCAACAGCTGTCTGTGGCAACGAATTCCACAGATTTACCACCCGCTGGCTAAAGAAGTTCTTGTTCTCGGTGGACCAAGGGCCTGTTCTTGTGCTGCACTGTTGCATGTTCTAAGTTAGCTCAGCGTAACTTGACCTGCTGGTCTGTGCTGAAGCCATATAGTATATTAACAACACATGATCAACACAGACAAAGAAGCACAAATGGCTCTGCATGCCACGTTAACATGTTTGGTTTTATCCTATCATAGATATTGCCTTTGGTCTATCCCCCACATCGAGTCTTCCCTCAAAGGCACTGTCACTATCTCCTGCCTCCAGGTGCTCTGCACCTTCTTGCCTGCCATCACTGCATAAAGATTAGAGCAATATCTGCCTTTCCCTAAATGATCTAAAGCCCTTCCTCTGCTATTTATCGACAGGCATTTGCCCTGTCCATAATGTCATTTCCCCACGGTGCTATGTATCGACTCTTGTCTGCACTTCATATGGCGGCAAATTCACTTCCATTGATCTGTCTGAGAACGCCAAAAGTTCCTACACTGTGCGCCCCTTCCGAACATGGCATATGACCAGTCACGAAGAGGGGTCCTGATCCAAAACCTCATCTAGCCACGTTTTCCAGAGATGCTGCCTGACCCGCCGAGGTACCCCAGCATTTTGTGTCCTTTGTATGTAAATCAGCATCTGCAGTTCCCTGTTTCGACGTGACCACCCGCTTCTTGTTCCCATGAGCTCTCTCTAGTTGCAAGGTGACCAATCTCTGGACAACTCACTCCAAGACATTCCTGCTCTCCTGTGTGATCTGTGCCGACTCCAGCGACTTCTGAAGCTACCAGACCCCGAGCTTGAATTAGAAGGTATGCCCTTTACATCAGGTAATACTCCTCATAAGGTTCAGTGTCTGACTGTAAAGAACCTCAATCGTCCCATTATTTAAAATGCCTTTAGATGTAATTAATTGCACAGGTTATTTATACATTTACTACTGCCCTTGGGAACATTTCATATTTTTAAACTGAGGCTGTTAGCTGTTTGAATACTCACGATCATCCATAAATTTTTCACAGGTGACATCCGGAATAAAATCCCTCACAACTTTGACAAAGTCTTTACTTCCCTCCACTAATCACCAACACTTACTCTTCAGTTGTATTTCATCAGTGACCCGCAACAACATTGTAATTGTCAAAGATAAACACAAAAAGCCGGAGTACAGGGGTTGTCCCACTTGGGCGACCTAATTGGCGAGTGTAGAAGAGTTTAGGAGAGAAAAAAAATGTAATGTTGGAGACCTCCTTCGACTATGTTGAAAACTAGCTTTGACTAACTTCGGGAAAATTGGACACCGAATAGTGGAGAGTGAAGACGACCTCCCTTCAACTATGATGAAGACTATCTACGACTACCTTCGACTACCTCGACTAACATGACGACCTACTACAACTAAACCTATGAGTAAAAAAGTATCGATTTTTTCCATGGCGACCTTTTTTTACTCGTGGGCATTTTTCAACATGTTGAAAAAATACGCTGCGAGCTAGCTGAGGCCTCGAGTAAACGGAGACTACTCTCGAGCATGAAGGAGAGTTACGAAGACTTCCTACGACCTCGTGTCGACCATGCTGCGAATATGAATCTAGGGCAAACTCGCCTGAACTCGCGGATTAGGTCGCCCAAGTGGGACAGCCCCGTAGCTCAGCGGGACAGGCAGCATCTCTGGAGAGAAGGAATGGGTGACGTTTCGGGTCAAGACCCTTCTTCAAACTGTTCTAATTGTCACTATTATTTGTGCAGTTTGAAAACCATCTTGCAGCATTCTAAAAACAAAACCTGTAAACTGCATCCTTGCCGTATATTTATAGCACAGAATTTTAGAGCCTTTCAGGGTGTTTTTATTCAATTTTTTAACTGTCAAGGAGAAACCTTATTTCTACCTTTAGAAACACTCTTTGCCATCCAAGAACCATCCAATTACAGCTGATTGATAATCTTCTGTTAACTGACATTGACGTGTAGTTTAGAGTTTAGTTTAGACTTGAGAGATACAGCACGGAAACAGGCCCTTCGGCCCACCGAGTCCGTGCTGACCAGCAATCCCCATACACTAGCACTATCCCACACACTAGGGACAATTTACAATTTTTACCGAAGCCAAATTAACACGTCTTTGGAGTGTGGGAGGAAACCCAAGCGGTTATGTGGAGATCTTTAAAAACTCCGTGCAGACAGCACCCGTAGACAGAATCAAACCCGGGTCCCTGGGGCGTTAAGGCAGCAACTCTACCGGTGCACCACCATGCCACCCTAAAATTTAAAGCAAGGTTGACAAGATACCATTTGCTTTTCACTTACGGGCAGGCACGGGTTATTGATTGCGGACGATCAGCCGTGATCACAATGAATGGCGGTGCTGGCTCGAAGGGCCGAGTGGCCTCCTCCTGCACCTATTTTCTATGTTTCTTACTGGTGGATACTAATTCTCCATTCCTTCCACAGATGATGCCTAACCCGTTGAGTTAATCCAGCACTTTGTGTTTTGGTTAAGATTCCAGTATCTGCAGTCTCCTCACTGAATCCTTCTTGTGCCGTTCAGCAAAACAGCCTATTTAGATAAATACATAAACAAGTCATGTGACACCCACTGCCACGTCCTGGTGAGATCAATGAAAGCAGGGGCATACGAAATATACCAGCTATGTAACTTGGTGACTGAAGAACAAGATGAAGAATGGCATGTAAAATACGACACCACAATTAGAGAAGTTGCAGACAGTGAGCAAGGCTTTCAGAAGATACAGAGCGATAGAGATCAGCTGCAGAAATGGAGGAATGAATTTAACTCGAGCAAGTGGGAGGTGTTGCACTTTTGGAGGTTGAATGTAAGGGGAAAGTGTACAGTTAAAGACAAGATCCCTAACAGCATCGATCTACAGGAAAGATGGTGGCTTTGGAGAGGCTGCAGTGGAGCTTTACCAGAATGTTGCCTGGATTAGAGGCTTTCAGCTACAGGGAGAGGCTGGATAGACTTGGGTCATTTTTTTCTGGAACGTCAGAGGTTGAGTGGAGACTTGATAGAAGTATATAATTATGAGAGGCATAGATTGGGTAGACGGGCAGACCTATTTCCAGGGTGGAAATGTCCAACACTAGAGGGCATAGCTGTAAAGAGAGTGAGAGTGAGAGTGAGAGTGAGAGTGAGAGTGAGAGTGAGAGTGAGAGAGAGATGGGGGAGAGAGATGGGGGGGGGAAGAGAGAGAGAGGAACGCATTGCAAGGGTGTTGATGCAGGCAGATAAGATAGTGGTGTCTGCGAGGCTTTTAGATAGGTACATGGAAATGCAGTGAATGGAGAGATATGGATCATGTACAGGCAGATGAGATCAGTTTAACTTGGCATCATGATCGGTACAAACATTGTGGGCGCCTATACTCTACCGAAGTATTTGGAGCAATCCCCAGCAGATAACAGGGTGCCTGTGCTGTACTGTTCTGTCTACACTACGGAGAGCAGCAATGTAATATAGTGCGGAGAAAAACAAGAAAAACGTGTTTGACTCTCCCCACAAGTTGTGGAGTCAGTTACCAGCATCTTCCACACACCCTCCAGTGGCAGTGAGATAGCCACTGACGAGGTGTTTGCGCAGTAATCAACCAGAACCCGAACCAGCGACGTTCTCCTGCACGTACTCTACCTGAGTACCGGTGCATTTGGAGCAATTCCCAGCAGATAACAGGGGTGATTCTGTTGGGAAGCATCACCACTGATGCCCGTGACCTGTTCCTGACCATCCAGGGCTCACCTGGGTTATGGCCAGTACATATTGATTAGTACAGGTATCAGCATGCATGCATGCACCATCGTGACACCCATGCAGCCTATCGGCAATGTCACTGGACCCATTCATCTGGGTAGATCATCTCTTACACTTGTCCTCTAAGTTTTATCTAAACTACTGGGCGGGTAATGGTGTGGAGGCAAACCCAGAACTTTATTCAGACCGAGCTAATGTTACAAATACAAGCACACCAAATACCATACCGTGTTACTAGAAATGACTGAAGATTATACTAAACCCTATGAAATACTATGTACTGGTGTAATCTCTATACTTTAACAACTTTATGTACTTTTAATTCATAATTAAAACTGAAAATTCAACTCTCATGCACTACTCTTTAACTCTGACTCTGAACACAATTCACTCCAGTTTCCAACCCAGCATTGTGAATATTGATTTCTCTAACTACAAGTAACCCTTGCATTCCCTCTCACTCCAACCACCATCCCCACCCTAATCGTTGCACTAGTTTCGCTGTCATCCTGGTGAGTTTCATTGGCTGCATCTAGTTTTCACCTAGCCCACAGCTAACAATGGCCTGTTTCCTTTATTCCCCATTTGGACTCGCACCTATTTCTCCCCTCCCCCTCCACTTCCACCTACATTCCTTTTCCCCAACTTCACAATTCGCATCTCTTCAATGCTTTTGCCTCACTGACTTTTTATCTCAGGCCTTTGCCCACCATCTGCCTAACCACCATCTTGCATATCTTTCATCATTTATTCTATGTACCTTCTATATTTCCTATTTCCCTCTCCCCTGACTCAGTCTGAAGAAGGGTCTTGACCCAAAATGTCACCTATTCCTTTTCTCCAGAGATGCTGACTGACCCGCTGAGTTACTCCAGCTTTTTGTGTCTATCTTCAGTGTAAACCAGCATCTGCAGTTCCTTCCTACACTGTTTGTTCTTAAGTCTTTGGAAAGTAACACCATGGATTTCAGAGAAGGAAACAGGCTGTTCATTTTCTTCAGTTCACAGCCTGTTTATGCAGATGTCCGTTGGTTCCTCACAGAATGTCAGGAGAGACATTTTGATCAATTTTTAATCAATGTTCATTTATCAGGATTTAATTGTGTTCTAGCCGCAGGCTTGGCTAAACTTAGTCCAACGCAGCAGAACATTAGTGCCCTGTGTCTCCACAACTATCACCGTACACCCATCGCACTCCTTCATCTCACACATTGTTTGACACTGGTATTTAACACATGCACACTCAGCACGGTTAGTCAGCATTTTCACCTCGTGTCAACACTGCCATCTCCTACATCGGTTGGCACAGTCGTTCAATGCGTGACCTGTTGGTGCTTTCATCACATGTAATCACCCTATCACTGTTACATGCAACATAGAAACATGCAGCACAGGAACTGGCTCTTTGGCCCGTCTGTGCCGAACAAGGTGAAATAATCTCATCTGCCTGCCCATGATGCATATTCCTTCATTCCCTGCATGCCATGTGTTACAAACAACCATATGGTTTAGAAACAGACCAGTCATCCCTCAAGCCTGCTCCGATTAACTTAAGATCTTCTCAATCCAACGTATTCACAACATGCCAATCCTGTCCACCAGCGGTAGCCTTTTACTTCCCTGCTTATCAGATATTTATCTGCCCATCTACCTAATCAAAGGCTCTGCTTTCACTACCCTTTGAAGCAGAGAATGTCACAAATAGACACAAAGCTCTGGAGTAACTCAGCGGGTCGGGCAGCACCTCTGGAGAATACAAATAAAAGTACAATCTTAATATAGCATATCTACCAGTTCCCCTTTATCCACGCATGTGTTACTTCCTCAAAGAACTGCAGTAAATAATGATCAGCAGTGTGTCACAGCTACTGTCAGCTCAGTCCACACAATATCTCAGCAGTGTTGGCTCCTGCACATCGGGACAGCTCTGCTCTCTCCTCTCCCACAACAATAACAATTAGAACATTTAAAAGAAAGATACAAAATGCTCGAGTAACTTGAATTGAGTTAGGCAGCATTTCTGGAGAGCATGGATGGGCGACGTTTGCAGTTGGAATCTTTCTTCAGACCCATGTTCTCCAGTGTTGCTGTCTGACCCCTCTGAGCTACTCCAGCACTTTCTGTCTTTTTTGGTAAACCAGCATCTGCACATCCTTGCATCAACATTTAAAAGGCAATTGGACGGATAACCATATAATAACCATATAACAATTACAGCACGGAAACAGGCCATCTCGGCCCTTCAAGTCCGTGCCGAACAACTTTTTTCCCTTAGTCCCACCTGCCTGCACTCATACCATAACCGTCCATACCCTTCTCATCCATATGCCTATCCAATTTATTTTTAAATGATACGAACGAACCTGCCGCCACCACTTCCACTGGAAGCTCATTCCACACCGCTACCACTCTCTGAGTAAAGAAGTTCCCCCTCATGTTACCCCTAAACCTCTGCCCCTTAATTCTAAAGTCATGTCCTCTTGTTTGAATCTTCCCTATTCTCAAAGGGAAAAGCTTGTCCACATCAACTCTGTCTATCCCTCTCATCATTTTAAAGACCTCTATCAAGTCCCCCCTTAACCTTCTGCGCTCCAGAGAATAAAGACCTAACTTATTCAACCTATCTCTGTAACTTAGCTGTTGAAACCCAGGCAACATTCTAGTAATTTAAATGAAAGATTTAACGAGATATGGGCTAAACGCAGGCAAATGGGACTATCTTAGATGGGTCATATTGCTTGGCATGGGCGAGTTGGACAGAGGGGCTTGTTTCCAGGCTGTATACACTGCCTTCCATAATGTTTGGGTCAAAGACACTTTATTTAATTATTTGCATCTGTACGCCACAATTTGAGATTTGTAATAGCAAAATAAATCACATGTGGTTAAAGTGCACATTGTCCGATTTTAATAAAGGCCATTTTTAGCCATTTTGGTTTCACCATGTAGAAATTGCAGCAGTGTTTATACATAGTCCCCACATTTCAGGGCACCATAATTTTTGGGACACAGCAATGTCATGTAAATGAAAGTAGTCATGTTTAGTATTTTGTTGCATATCCTTTGCATGCAATGACTTGCATGAAGTTTGCGATTCATGGACATCACTGGGTGTCTTCTCTGGTGATGCTCTGCCAGGCCTGTATTGAAGTCTTCTTTAGCTTATACATGTTTTGGGGGCAAGACCCCTTCAGTTTCCTCTTCAGCATACAAAAGGCATGCTCAATTGGGTTCAGATCGGGTGATTGACTTGGCCACTCAAGAATTCACAATTTTTTAAGCTTTGAAAAACTTTGTTGCTTCAGCTGTATGTTTGGGATCATTGTCTTGCTGTAGAATAAACCGCCAGTCAATGAGTTTTGAGACATTTGTTTGAACTTGAGCAGATAGGATGTGTCTATACACTTCAGAATTCATTATGCTGCTACCATCAGCAGTTGTATCATCAATGAAGATAAGTGAGCCAGTACCTTCAGCAGCCATACATGCCCAGGCCACAACACCCCCAGCATCGTGTTTCACAGATGAGGTGGTATGCTTTGGATCTTGGGCAGTTCATTCTCTCCTCCATACTTTGCTCTTGCCATCACTCTGACATAAGTTAATCTTTTGTCTCATCTGTCCACAAGACCTTTTTCCAGAACTGTTGTCGCTCTTTTAAGTACTTCATGGCAAACTGTACCCTCTGTATTTCTGTTCATGAGATCTTCTGCGGACAGTGGTCATTGACAAATCCACACCTGCTAAACACTTTGTGAATCCTAAGAATGTGAGAAGGTCCATGTAAAAATGTACCAGCTTTCTTTCACCTTATTGTGGCCCCGAGGTGGAGGATGTAAACAGTTCCTACCTCCCCTTTGCTAACGCATTCCTATCCTCTCGATCTCTGCGCTGTGTTAAGCTTTAATTACACAACCATGCACATCCAGGATATGAGGAGTTCTGAAGTTCACAGTGTTTAATGAAAGGGATGTAATGGCCAGTGTGAGCTCTAAGAATTCTCTGCCAGATATTTAATGACAGAATAGGAAATGTTTTATTGGTGGAACCTTCTAAGTAAATCCTAAAAGTTTACGATATTTTATATTCCTTTTCAGAGTGGGGATAAATGTAAGGTCTGAACAAGGGAAATGGACAGAATGATCCTCAAATTTGTTGCTTCATGCTCTGTGCTGACCTAAGCCACAATGTTCACGATTATCTCTTCGCTTATTCCCGTTTCCAATTCTTTAAAATTTAGAGATACAGCGCAGAAATAGGTCCTTCACCCCACCGAATCAGTGCCGACCAGCGATCACCCTGTACACTAACGCTATCCTACAAAATAGGGATAATTACACAACTTGCTGAATTAACCTGCATACCTGCACATCTTTGGATTGTGGGAGGTAAGTGGATGACCTGAAGAAAACTCACGCAGGTCACAGGGAGAACAAACTCCGTACAGACAGCACTCGTAGTCTCTCTGGAGACTGATGACTAAAATTAGAGCACATGGTATTGGGGGTAGGGTGTTGACGTGGATAGAAAATTGGTTGGCAGACAGGAAGCAACGAGTAGGAGTGAACGGGTCCTTTTCAGAATGGCAGGCAGTGGCGAGTGGAGTGCCGCAAGGCTCAGTGTTGGGGCCGCAACTGTTTACCATATATATATTAATGATTTGGAAGAGGGAATTAGGAGCAACACTAGCAAGTTTGCGGATGACACAAAGCTGGGTGGCAGTGTGAACTGTGAAGAGGATGTTAGGAGGTTGCAGGGTGACCTGGACAGGTTGAGTGAGTGGGCAGATGCAGTATAATATAGATAAATGTGAGGTTATCCACTTTGGTGGCAAAAACAAGGGGGAAGATTATTATCACAATGGGGTTAGGTTAAGTAAGGGGGAGGTACAGCGAGACCTGGTGGCCTTGTACACCAGTCACTGAAAGTTGGCGTGTAGGTACAGCAGGCAGTGAAGAAAGCTAATGGAATGTTGGCCTTCATAACAAGAGGATTTCAGTATAGGTGTAAAGAGGTTCTTCTGCATTTGTATAGGGCTCTGGTAAGACCACATCTGGAGTATTGTGTACGGTTTTGGTCTCCTAATTTGAGGAAGGACATCCTTGTGATTGAGGCAGTGCAGCGTAGGTTCATGAGATTGATCCCTGGGATGGCGGGACTGTCATACGAGGAAAGATTGAAAAGACACGGCTTGTATTCACTGGAGTTTAGAAGGATGAGGGGTAGGGGGGATCTTATAGAAACATATAAAATTATAAAAGGACTGGACAAGCTAGATGCAGGAAAAATGTTCCCAATGTTGAACGAGTCCAGAACCAGGGGCCACAGTCTTAGAATAAAGGGGAGGCCATTTAAGACTGAGGTAAGAAAAAAAATTTCACCCAGAGAGTTGTGAATTTGTGAAATTCCCTGCCACAGAGGGCAATGGAGGCCAAATCACTGGATGGATTTAAGAGAGAGTTAGATGGAGCTCTAGGGGCTAGTGGAGTCAAGGGATATGGGGAGAAGGCAGGCACGGGTTATTAATTGGGGACGATCGGCCATGATCACAATGAATGGCGGTGCTGGCTCGAAGGGCCGAATGGCCTCCCCCTGCACCTATTTTCTATGTTTTTATGTTTCTAGGATGGAACCCGGTTCTCTAACGACCCGGGAGCAACTCTACTGCTGCGCCACTGTAATGCCCTGTCCATTTCCCTTCACAGATGCCGCCTGACCTGCGGAATTCCTCCAGCAATTTGTTTGTTGAACAAAGATTCAATGGTCTAAACGTGGCAATTTGTTTTGGGTGGTTATGATGCATATTTTATCTCAAATAGTCCTTTTAGAATTTGAAAGATCAATGTAAACATCATTGAAGTGATAAAGGTTGAATCATTTAGCTTGCTTTAGTGTGGGTCCACGTGTAAATGATTAAATTCAATTAACAGATTCTTGTGGAAGCAGGTTAGATTTTCTGACACCATTTCCCACCTTCCACTTTGATGAACTCCCAGCAACAGGCTGAGAACTCACTATAAATGTTTAATTAGTTTTGCTCATGAAAGATTCAGCAAGTTCAGGCCTTCACTGACTCATTCTGGCTTACTTTACAATTAAAGTAAAAGACCAACAGCCATGAGTTCAACTAATCGCAATCACATACACAGTTGCACTATACGCACAGAAAAAAGGAATAGATGATGTTTCGGGTCCAGGCCCTTCTTCAGACCTGACTAATGTCAATTGTGGTAACTATTCAGTACATGACTAATGATACTTCCATTGAAACTCATCTAATTACAGCCAGTTCGTCCAAACTACAGTAGGATGGCATAGTGGTGCAACGGTAGAGCTGCTGCCTTACAGTGCCAGAGACCTGGGCTTGATCCTGACTCTGTTTGGAGTTTGTACGTTCTCCTTGTGACTGCATGGATTTTCTCTGGGTGCTCTGCTATCGTCCCATACACCAAAGATGTACAGGTTTCCTTCGTAATCACCTTCCCCACAGCTAGCAATGGACCATTGTGGGCTCCTTGGCCATCGGTGCCAGCTCTCATTTGATCTGAACCTTTTCATACCTCTAGCTTCCCTCTCCCCAAAATGTCACATTCCTTTTCTCCAGAGATGGCGCATGACCCACTGAGTTTCTCCAGCGTTTTATGTCTATTGACTGGAAGAGCAATACTGCTTGGGTAACTTTCAACCTGGCATTATGCACAGGTGCAGGAGGCAGCTCCAATGAGTTCATTGATGTAGCAGAGTTGGGGAATGGTGCCGGGCTCTGTTTGGAACAAGGACAGTTTATTGATTTGGAAAAAAGTCCATGGTAGTGACGGAGGTGGCCGTGGTGCTCCGGTGGGATGAGGGTTGAGGGGGTTGGTTCAAGAACCTGGTGATTATTGCTGTTACTGATCCGGGTGGTGTGGGACTCTGGAGTTCTGTTTCTTCTGCCTGAAAAGGGAATGGCCTGTATTCTGGGGATTCTTGACATTTGAAAAATCATTTGGAGAGTTTTGAGACTGTATCTAGCAGATCAGGTGAACCAGTTGATTTTGGTATGTGGACTACAAAAGGCACCACACAAGAGAATATTAAACAAGATGAAGTACGTGATACTGGGGACAATATCCTGTTGAGAATTAAGAATTAATTAATGGACAGAAAACAGAGAAGAGGAAATTAAAGAAAGACACAAAATGTTGGAGTAACTGAGCAGGCAGCGTCCCTGCAGAACATGGATAGGTGACGCTTCGGGTCAGGGCCCTTCTTCAGACTGATTGCAGAGATGGGTGGATGAGAGAGTGTCTGGGAGGAGAGGACAAAACATGGCAGGTAATTGGAGAACACAAGCAAGGAGGGTTTAGATGGGCAGATGGTTGGACTAAGGCCAGAGATGAACATTGGCAA
Source organism: Raja brachyura (assembly GCA_963514005.1). The sequence continues at coordinate 12,304,992 of OY740804.1, forward strand.
GGTGTGAAACAAAAGGATTATAGAGTTGTGATTGTGCAGCTAGAGAATTGACAAAGTGTGAATAGTTTGGGGAAATCGGGGGGGGGGGGGGGGGGGAGAGAAGTGCAAAGTCAGTCAGGGCTCAGTACAGGGAAGGAGGGAAAAATGAGGGGAGTTTAGGCTTTACAGGTACGAAGGACCTATTTCCATGCTGTACATCGGGTGCAAGTTGAATCAAGAGTTAAAATTATCATGACGCAAAGGTAATGCTACGGTTGTTATGGAAGATTTTCCCAGTCAACATGCTGGTAGACTGGGAAAATCAGGTTGGTACTGGACCCCAAGAAAGAGAGTTTGTGGAGTGCCTCCGAGATGGATTCTTAAAGCAGTTTGTACTAGAGCCTACCAGGGAGAAGGGAATTCTGGATTTAGTGTTGTGTAATGAACCAGATTTGATAAGGGAACTCGAGGTAAAGGGGCCATTTTGAGGTAGTGACCATACTATAATAAGCTTAACTCTACAATTTGAGAGGGAGAAGGGAAAATCGTAAGTGTGAGTATTACAGTTGACCAAAGGGGACTATGGAGCCATGAGGGAGGAGCTGGCCAAAGTTGACTGGAAAGATATCCTAGCAGAGATGACAGTGAAACAACAATGGCAGGTATTTCTGGGAATAATACAGAAGGTGCAGGATCAGTTCATTCCAAAGAGGAAGAAAGATTCTAAGGGGAATAAGAAGTGACCGTGGCTGACAAGGGAAATCATGAACAGTATAAAAAATAAAAGAGAAGTATAACATAGCAAAGATGAGCAGGAAGCCAGGGGATTGGAAAACTTTTAAAGAGCAACGGAAGATAACTAAAAAGGCAATTCGGGGAGAAAAGATGAGGTATGAAGGTAAGCTAGCCAAGAATATAAAGGAGGATAGTAAAAGAGGGAAATTCACATTAGACAGGAAATGGTGTTGGGTAGACTGACGGGACTGGAGGCTGATAAATCCACAGGGCCTGTTGGTCTGCATCCCAGGGTATCTAAGGTAATGGCTCTATAAATCGTGGATGCATTGGTGATCATTTTCCAATGTTCTATAGATTCAGGATCAGTTCCTATGGATTGGAGGGTACCTAATGTTATCCCACTTTTTAAGAAAGGCGGGAGAGAGAAAACAGGGAATTAAAGACCAGTTAGCCTGACATCGGTGGTGGGGAAGATGCTGGAGTCAATTATAAAAGATGAAATAGCGGCACAGTTGGTTAGCAGTAACAGGATCGGTCCGAGTCAGCATGGATTTACGAAGGGGAAATCATGCTTGACTATAATCTTCTGGAATTTCTTGGGGCGCCAGAGAGATGGCCAGCCCTGCCGGCAGTCTGTTCGTTTTTTCATCTTTTTGTTATTTTTATCATCTGTTAAGAGTTGGTTTTAATGTACTGGTTTGTTTTATGTGGGGGGGAGGGGATGGAGGGAAAAAAACCAAAAACAAAAAATCGGGGGCAACTTTTTTTTTCAAGTTTTTACCTTCCCGGAGTTGGAAGCCTCCTCGGACAGTCGTGAGCCCCACCGTGGGGCGTGGACTTAACATCGGAGCTGATCCCTTATATGGAATCCCTCCCACCGCGGCCTGCGGACTTACCATCAAGGGCTCGCAGTCTCGGGAGAGGCTAGTTGGGAGCTCCAACGCCACAGAAGGTTTGACCAGCCTCGACGCGAGGTTCGATCGCCCGGCGCAGGGGAGCTGACAACCACCTGATGCAGGAGCTGATCGCCTCGACGTGGAGGGCCCGAACATCGCTGGCTATGGGAGTCAAGACCGCCCTGGCAACGGAGGGCTCGAGGCCTCTGACCGAGGAAGAACAAAAGGAAGGCCTTGTACTTTATTTCTCCTTCCATCACAGTGAGGAATGTGTAGGAGTCACTGGTGGATGTTCATGTTAAAATGTGTTTGAGTCTGTTGCTTTTAATTGTATGACTGACCTGCTGCCCAGAGAAATTCATCGTATGTTGCAAAAACATACTTGGCGAATAAAATCTGATTCTGATATAACTAAGAAAATGGACAAGGGAGAGCCAATGGATGTAGTGTACCTGGACTTTCAGAAAGCCTCTGATAAGGTCCCGCATAGGAGATTAGTGGGCAAATTAGAGCACATGCTATTGGGGGGGTAGGGTGCTGACATGGATAGAAAATTGGTTGGCAGACAGGAAACAAAGAGTAGGGATTAATTGGTCCCTATCAGAATGGCAAGCAGTGACGAGTGGGGTACCGCAATGCTCGGTGCTGGGACCGCAGCTATTTACAATATACATTAATGATTTAGATGAAGGGATTAAAAGTAACATTAGAAAATTTGCAGATGACACAAAGCTGGTTGACAGTGTGAACTGTGAGGAGGATGCTATGAGGATGCAGGGTGACTTGGACAGGTTGGATGAGTGAGCAGATGCAGTTTAAAGTGGATAAATGTGAGGTTATCCATTTTGGTGGCAAGAACAGGAAGGCAGATTATTATCTGAATGCTGTCAAGTTAGGAAAAGAGGAAGTATAAGATTTGGGTGTCCTTGTTTATCAGTTACTGAAAGTAAGCAGGTAGGTACAGCAGGCAGTGAAGAAAGCTAATGACATGTTGGCCTTCATAACAAGAGGAATTGAGTATAGGAGCAAAGAGGTCCTTCTGCAGTTTACAGGGCCCTTGTGAGATCACACCTGGAGTATTGTGTGCAGTTTTGGTCTCCAAATTTGAAGGACATTCTTGCTATTGAGGGAGTGTAGCGTAGGATCACAAGGTTAATTCCCGGGATGGCAGGACTGTCACATGTTGATAGAATGGAGCGACTGGACTTGTATACACTGGAATTTAGAAATATGAGAGGGGATCTTATTGACACATAAGATTATTTAATGATTGGACAAGCTAGAGGCAGGAAACATGTTCCAGATGTTAGGGGAGACCAGAACCAGGGGCCACAGTTTAAGAATAAGTGATAGGCCATTTAGAACAGAGATGAGGAAAAAACTTTTTACCCAGAGAGTTGTGAATCTGTGGAAATCTCTGCCTCAGAAGGTAGTGAAGGCCAATTTTCTGGATGCTTTCAAGAGAGAGTTAGATAGAGCACTTAAAGATAGCAGAGGCTAGGGATATGGGGAGAAGGCAGGAATGGGGTACTAATTGTGGATGATCAACCATGATCACAGTGAATGGCGGTCCTGGCTCGAAGGGCCGAATGGCCTACTCCTGCACCGTCTATTGACTAGCGATCACCCCGTAAACTAGCACTATTTTACACATTAGGGACGATTTAGAATTTACAGAAGCCAATTAACCTACAAACACTTTGGAGTGTGGATAGAAACCAGAGCACCTGGAGAAAACCCAGTCACAGGGAGAACGTACAAACTCCATACAGTCAGCACCCGTACTCTGGCGCTGCAAGGCAGTAACTCTACCGCTGGACAACTGTGCTGGAGAAATGAAAGTGTCATTAATGGTTTTGACTTGTGTACTGCAGGGTCGGTGCTGGGCTCTCAGTTGTTCAATCCACGTCAATGAGTTTGATGAAGGTATCAGGAAATATTGTACCTTGTAATCTGTTTGGTTTAGACATCAGGAAATGCCGATGTTGGTGTACAAAAACACAGCAGGTCAGGCAGCATCGCTGAAAGACATGGATAGATGACGTTTCGGGTCGGGACCCTTCTTCAGACTCAATCTCTTTCACTCATATGAATTGTTACATCACAATCCATACAATCCTCACTTGCTATCCTATCACTATCTGGACGCCCCTGAATCCTCCATGCACAAGTCAAGCCTCATAATATGGGATAATGAGAAGGTTATTCAACGTCCTTCTCCCTTTTTACCAATGTTCATGTCCCCTTGGTAATGATCAGCAGTGCAAACTGTTCTCAGAATGTGTGCTGCTGCACAGCCCCAAGATGCTTTGGATGCAGCTTAAATGTACATCACTCTGTTCTGTCATCTTCCTTTGTTTCTTCCTTCAGGAAACCAAGCAGGAGGAGTATGAAAAGATACAGGGGGAGGATGGAAGGTTGGAGGGAGTAAATGACGGTCTCGACCCGAAACGTCATCCATTCCTTCTCTTCAGAGATTCTGCTCATCCCGCTGAGTTACTCCAGCATTTTGTGTCCATCTGTTGTTCACTTTATGTGTCTCTCATGATTTTATAAACCAGAGGGCACCCTCCACCACCCCCTCAAACATAACCTAGGATCAACAGACAATGCAGAGATGTAGTAACAGGGAAAGAAAGTCCTTCCATTCTGTCACCTGTTATATGCTTCAACCCCAGCAACAAATCAGAAGAAATCCATATTAAATAATTCAGAACATTGCTGTTTGGGTGGGCCACTTTGGCAGTGAACTCCATTTATTGGCATTCATTATTTGACTCACCAAATTATAAAATGTTACCAGTGTATCAATTGGTAACAATCTTGACTCAGACAGAATCCAAAAGGTAGCCTGACATTGTAGGTTGACATGACTGCATGTCTAAGGATCTTTCGTATGGGGGTCAAACAAATAATTAAATCTCTCTCTCATGCACACAAGTTCACGCGACACGCGCAGTAACACCTTGACAGGGCATTGTCTCAACGCTTGAAACTACTTCATCGCTGCATGCAAACTTGCATTCCCCATGTTATTGGAGTGAAAGAAGATACAAGAGTCTCATATGGAAAGTTCTAAACCTGATGTGCAATACTAATCCAACTGGAGAAATCAGAGGTCCCATCTGGCCTCAAGGATGCAAATTATCCTATGGCACGACACACTTCTTGCACAATCTTCCCACACTTGCACATATTCCAAGTGTACAATTTGTACCAGTTCAACATAAACTTCCTGGCAAGTGCCATTCCAATCCTAAATGGAGACACCTTGTGGCTGGTAGTGCACTGCATGACAATGCCAACTAGGGAAGAATGAGAGAGGCGGTTCACAAGCAGCACAATAACCGGATACAATGTCCAGGAGATGGTGTCTATGAAAGGTGCCAGACCCACCAAGCTGCTGAGTCACACTTCCATACATTGAATTCTCTATTCTTTAGCTCTACACATACCAAAACATGCCGACTCATCTGACAAACGTACTCATCTCCTTGTCGTTGTGCCTTTACACCAGTAACATTGGCAGAGGAACGGAGATGGGCATAGTCTTCATCTCCACTCACGCAAAGAGCCAAAAATATGTTCTACCCAGCAAACTGGATCATGTGCTTCCAGATCTGGTTCTGCATCAAAGCCCTATTGGCTCCTAGTTCTTCTCAAAAACAGCCACTCTCAACTAACATAGCTGCCCCCTTAATGCCTTGTTCTCCATTCCTCCATCTTTCACCAGCTCATGTTCATACCCATCCCTATTTGCCCTCATTTATTCCCTTCTTCAGCTACACCAGTAATATCTGTAACTGTAGCAATTGAAATATCAGTCAAGATCATGTTTAATCCCTCACTTTGACAATGTCCTTTTTATTGCCAACACTGATTTCTTAGTTAAAATTTCCAAATAGTCATACGATAAAGCACCATGTCCTTTTTCTTACCTATATACTACTTGTTCGATACCATCCAAAGAGATAGCAGGTTGCATATATGCAGTAAATACATTCCAGTTTATGTCTCTTCCATCTCCAATTGCATATATTAAACATCTGCTCATCAGGCAGCAAACATATATTTTTAATTCTCAATTCAGTTTCACAAAGACCTCCTGTGAAGCCTTCAACTTCATCTCTCCTCTTGATTGCTCCCCAAACTGCTGTTTTGGTGCAGACAGATGTTTTGATCTGTAAATATTAACTGCTTCCACTTCCAGCATGGCACAGATTTAACTATGCGTCAGCTCACCAATATCCTTGTAATCATTCTGCCGCATTGTTGTTTTGACAAGTCTGTAACCTTCCATCACACAAACTTGAACTGGTCTAAAACTATTCCACAGACCGACTTGCCGGGTGACCAGATCACCAACCGCCCGCACATTATTATACACTGGCTTCCAATTCAACACCTCACTGTGAAGCCTCGTTGCAAATCACATTCCCTACACACATTGCTGACTTGAAGTGATACGAGATCAGGCATAGCAGCAGAATATTTTGCTAATGAGGAAAATATTTCTGGACTTCTTTCCCTCTGCAACTCTCCATTTAATTTAAACATTTTGTTCACCTGCATTAATATCTCTTATGTAGCTTATTATCAGGTTTGATTTAACCATGTACATGTGAAGTATCTGTCTTAAAGGAACTAATTAAATGCAGATAATTGAAGGTTTGAGATGTTGTGTGGGGGTCAGTTTGTTGTATTATATTAAACTTTCTATTCTTCACCCTTCCCGTACCATAAAAAACCCCCTCCATTTCGGAAAGTGGCAGAATTCTGGAACAGGCAGCGACAAAACAAGTAATTCTTTTACCGGACTTTATTGACAATCTTAGTTGAAACTAAGGTTTCATGCTCACCCGCATTTACCTAGATTCTCCGCAATTTCAAATGTAAAGTTCCTGGCCGGTGCTTTGTTTGTTTGTAACTTGGGGATGCAGTCTATACCAAATCAATTATCCAAGTTTAAGCAGTGTATTCCATAGAAAGATTGTCACTGAATGACAATGTGTAGTCATCTGGGTAGACAAAGTCCACTCAAGAGCTCAAAATTTATGGTAAAACTTTTTATTCTAGTTTCTTTTTCATGACCATTAACAGGGACACAGGAGAAAGCCAGGAGTTGTTTTCCCTTCTTGCAAGAACAAAGCATTCTCCAGTTTAGACAAACCCCAAACTGTGAGCAGAGGCGAAACAGAAACGGGATACTGCCTCTGCCCCACATCAACATCAATTAAATTCCTGATCTTATTTGGTATAGGAACACAGACCAGTCTTTTTGATTACTAATGCTTGATATCAACTAGTCTCCCTGTTTCTATGCAAAAGGCATATATACAGTACCAACGATTAACATTTCCACCTTGATGCATTAATATACTTTAAAAAAAAATTCAGCCGCTTCCTTTTCCATTCGGCATTACACAGGGTGCCCTTCGTGGGAAATAACAGTGATATTTGTTTTTATGCACAAATCTGTTAGTTTCTGGAATAGGGAAAATGTGTTCCAAGGCTGCAGTGCTCCATGGCATCAACAAACTTGTACTGAAAGGTTTAATGAAAGCCAGCACTCATGGCACTCGTGTTTCAGTTGTATAACTTTTTTCTTTTTCAGATCTCTCATTACTAACAAAGGCAAATAAACTTAAATTTCAAATTAGCATTGATGTAAGATGCTTTTTTTGATTTTAAATCAAGCTCCTATAAGGTTGTGAAACTAAGGCTTTCTGCTCATTCATTGCCCCGAGCCTGTGCGTCGCCATTTTTTTTTTAAACGTTTTTTTTTGTTTTTGCTTCGTTTTGTACTTTTTTTTTTTAAAGCTTTTGATAAAAGCACAGACAAGTGGTAGAACTGTAGTTTTGCTTGAAAATAGATAAATTGTGCTCCATTTTCCATGTTGGACTAGGAAACACAAGAGGGCGGTGGAGGCAGATAACCTTGCGTAAACCCTTCCCTCCCCGAAGATACTGCATTGGGTAATGTGCTTGCTGGGGGAAGAAAATAAATCAATCTATGACTCCTGCTTGACGAATCTTTCTCTCCACGGTAAATCCCTGCAAGATAAAACACAAAATGGTTAATTTTCCAATACTGGATGCACCAGAACCAAGTTAACACACACGTTCCAGAATTGTATTTATTTATTATTAAAAAAATAATAATATATATATTTTTTTTAATGTGTAAGACTGCAACGTAGGCCAGAAACCAGTATGATAAAACACAGAATATAAATTCTTCTCACTGTAACTGCTAATTGTGAGCTGATCTGGAATAACTGTCTAACTTCATTTGCAAGTCAAACTTGCAATGGTTAAAGTTATCAAAAAGTCCTCTACTGTAGTAGAGGTCACAAATAAACAATTTTGTAATTCCGGATGCTATGCATCAGCAGGGCAATATTTTGGGGAAGGGGTTGGGGAAAGAGGGAAGAAGGGGACTGTAATTCTCTATTGAGGCTTCCAGCTGCTCAGATTTTGTTAGAGTGGAAAGTTGGTTGGATAGAACAGTGGTTCTGCAGTCTACAATACCCAATCTTCCCGTATGGGCTCAGAAAACTGTTTAAAACAACATTCTCAACCAAGGAAACAAAAATCGTGCCATCACTACTGCAACCTCATCCCAAAATTAATGTTAACGAAGTGTCAATACAATACTTGGGGCTCAGTTTTATGTCAAATGAGATGGTTATTCAGGGAAAGGGACTGAGAAGTGGGCTATAATTTCTTCAGAACCATGAACCTATTCTTCAATTAAAAATACTCTACACCCACAGGAGGGTGCGAAATGCTCCGAATCAAATTCCACGTTTCATTTCTCTATTGAAGCTTCCAGCTGTTTAAACTTTGGCAGCGTTTACAGTCAGTAGGATAGAATAGATAATAGGGTTTCACAAACTACAATGCATACCACAACCACATTCTGCCCGTCAGTTCTCCTACTCAAGCCCATTTCCTTATTTGCCATATCATTGACTTTTATAGAAAGCGGTGTAATAAGCAGCAACTCGGGTCAGGAAGAAATGACAAAAGGATACTCGGAAGAGGGAAGGTGAACTGATCAACTTCACTGTTTCAGTGAGGAAGATAAACTTCCTTAAAACTCAGAGAAAAACAGCCTCGGAACTTTAATCCAGAGATAACCTCTGCTTTTAGTCTGCATTATAATCAGCTTAAGCTGATGCAGTTAAAAAAAATAATTCCCAAATTTTATGATGGAAAATATAGTCTTCTACATTTGGATGCAAGTGCTAAACTGACATCTAAATAATGCTTCACATGCTCTGGGTGCATCTTGTTCACTGGGGCACAAGGATTCAAGTCCAGTCAATTATTTGCATTATTATGACCTAAATGTTGAGTAAACTGCATTTAAAAACAAAATCACATTGAAGAGGCTTCTACTAATGACAATTTTTTTTTAAATTGTTCAGCCATTGAAGGGAAATTCTAACTGGAGACTCTGCAACTTCACTTTTCCAACCAGTTTGCCACATGAAATGTGATCAAACATTTGGCTAGGATCCATGTAATCTATACAAGGCAGCAAAAGTTCAATTTCTGGTCAAATACCATCTTCCTTTACATCCATGTGGACTCTCCTCATTTAACCTATGCTTCCTAAATCTATTCTCCCTCAGTTTCCCCCCCAATAATTTGCCCACTATGGACATGACATTAGAAGACATCTACATTCTGTCTGATCCCGTTCAGTAACAATACTTGCACAATGGCTCCAAGCCAATAGGCTTGTCACAAAGATAGTCCTGAGCTGCAGCAACCCCCCCTGAGGCTTCACTCCATCACCTGGGATACATTTCAGTGTGGACCATCCATCTACTTTAGGTTACAGGAACTTTAATATTTGCTCTCCATATATGAATCGTCTGCCTCTTCCCCATTGTCAATGTTTGTAACATCATTCCTCTTGTCCATACAAAATACCAATTTGGTATCCCATTATATATACATAGACAATACGTGCAGGAGTAGGCCATTCGAGGCAGCACCACCATTCAATGTGATCATGGCTGATCATCCACAATCCGTACCCCGTTCCTGCCTTCCCCGATATCCCTTGATTCAGCTGGCCCTAAGAGCTGTATCTAACTCTTCTGAATGCATCCAGTAAATCGGCCTCCACTGCCTTCTGAGGCAGAGAATTCCACAAATCTGTGAAAAAGTTTTTCCTCATGTCAATTTTAAATGGCCTACCCCTTATTCTTAAACTGTGGCCCCTGGTTCTGGACACCCCCAACATTGGGAACATGCTTCCTGCATCTAGCAATATTCGGCTGCCAAATTTCCTTCTCTTGCTTCACCCGAAGCTTTTGCCCTTCAACATCTGCTGGTAGGTGGGGGTGCTAGTGTAGATTTGGTGGCTTGCACATTGGAAAAAGTCTAAAGTATAACTGTTACAGGTATAAAGTGAATAGCTCTAGCACTTTCATCCCAAAAAAATCCATATTGCAGCTTGAGCAGTAATAGTTATCAAGTAATTGCTTATATTCCATATCCCAAAAATGTGGCATCGATCAAAGCAAATTAAAATAACTAATTTAAACTACATTATACTACATTGTACTATGCCAAAAAATTACAGACAATTGGTTTATAATCACCATTACATAACGGTGATCCATATCAATGGTAGGGAGTGATATCAGATGTAAGTTAAAGCAATATCCGGTGAATATTCACCAGCAGTGAGAGACACTGGCTGATCAATAGCATTTACCTTGGTGTTATCGGGTCCCTTTGGCTGGCGAACCACAACCAATTTTGGAGCACTTGCGTCATCCAAGGTGATGCTCTTCAAACGATGTACTAAGCGATCAGGACGTGGTGCTGCCACAAGCTTTTGACCTTCACTAAAAAGGAGAAATACACATGTCAGGTATGAGTATTTTATGTTGCTTTATGAGGCTGCATAAACCATGCACAGTTAAAGGCAGAAAAGAGTTGAGCCGTTAGTTCAGAATTCTTTTACTACACCAATTATCCTGGCTCGAATTGAGAGCAGCCGCCATTGGGGATATGCAAGTTGTTAACTAGTGCTCAAATAGGATATTTTAACACCAGATTAGGCAATTCTAAATTAACATCTAACACCAAACAGGAACATCATCTTGAATGAGGTGGTTAAAAAACATAACTATAGGGGGATTTGAACTTATGATCTTCTGACACTACGGAACATTCAGTGAGAAAATAAATATTTGCTATGCCAATCGAAGGAAATATTTACAAACTATCAATTTTGCAATTTGCAAAGGATGCGTCTTAAATTGCTTTCTTTGTGGTTAGTACAATCGTACTGCAAACATTTAAGCAACAGCAACGTATTCTAAACTAAGATTCTTGATAACGCGAGCAGTGATAGATCATGGGTAGATGGGGGAAAAAAGATGCTGAGCTGAGATTACGATCAGCAGAGAAAATATGCCAAACTGATAATCTGCCATCCAGAAATCCCAATAGTTCAGCTTCCAACTACTGGACCCTGATTGAATACTCGCTTCCACTCACCAGGGCTCCGATTCCCCTGTTCCTTTTGAACTCACCGGGTTCTGTTTGCCCACATTCCCTTGAAACCCACTGGCCCACAAAGAAATATTCTAGCTAACATCTCTAAAAGTGAATCAATTGTGTTGGTGTTAGCAGAACATCTGGCAGTTTGAAAATCTGCTGAACCAGAACCAAAGTACTGGGTGTGCTGAATTAATAACGTTTCGTTGTAAATGGTGGAGCAGCCTCTAGGGCCAAGGAGCCAACTCCTAACTTCTGTGCAAGCAATTTCAACTGCCCAGGCAGTAAAGGAAACTTTGTTTGATCCTCTCACAAACTAGCCTCAGGCACCTATTGAGAAATGTGTTTTGTAGTAATAGAGAGACAATCCTAATGCCATTATGTGGAAGGGTAGCAATTTTGGATACCCAATGCAGCTGGAAACCCAAATTTGCACTTGGCAACTTTTCTTGATGTTTAGATTGTCGTCATCTTAGACAACAATAAATGTGTTATTTTCTCTAAAGAGTACATAGGTTATCAACAATAGAGAGTTTAGAATCACATTTCAGACAGCAATACTGTTTACAATGAATAACTGCATAGAGCGCAAGGTCTCAATCCACATATTGATCCGATTCTACAACTCCACAAGAAAGCTTATTGAAAAATAGAAGCCAACACAATTTGGCCCCAAGAAAATTAAAAGATGTTCTCAGAATTGGTGAATAAAACAATCTATTTTTACTGGACTTTTAGACATCATGCAAGTTGAACGAAATCTGCTTGAGAGCTTCAAATATTTTCCCCAAACTCCATGCAGCACTTTTTAAACAAAAATCAGGTTGATCAAGGTGACTTGATGCAATAGGTATCTTTATAATTAAAATGGTGGCAGAGCAGTCTTATTCTTTGCATTTGTCCAACAGGTGCAAGTTCTGGAAGCCATCTGGATGAGTGCAAGGACTCGAGCTGGATGAACAATGTGATCACAGCACCATACTACAGGGAGCTATTCAAATCTGGCAAGTAAAAACAAATCTAACAGTGAAAGGGGACAATGTGTTTGGGGATTAGATGCAGTTCTCAGCACCCATGAGTCATCACCCCCTGCATTCCTTATCTGGTGGCAAAGTTAAGCACATCTCATTGGAATTGGAGAGCTGGGCTATCTGCTCTCTGCTCTGGCTGTCCGCGCTGGCTCTCGGCGCTAGGCTCTCCGCACGGGTCTCGGCGCTAGGCTCTCGGATCTCAGCTCGGTACGGCCGGCCGCGGAGGACATCATCGGCCGTACACAAAATGCTGGAGAAACTCAGCGGGTGCAGCAGCATCTATGGAGCGAGGGAGATAGGAAACGTTTCGGCTCGAAACGTTGTCTATCTCCCTCGCTCCATAGATGCTGCTGTTTTCTCCAGCTGAGTTTCTCCAGTATTTTGTGTACCCTCGATTTTCCAGCATCTGTAGTTCCTTCTTTAACACATCATCGGCCGTGGTTGTGCGCATGTTCGGCCCTGCACATGCGCAATGCCACGGCAACTGGTCGGCCACTTTCTCCCTCCCTTTGCATTGTGGGAGTTCTGGCCACCATTGCTGTCCGGTCGCTACCTCACCGTGACTGCTGAAAAACAACGTAGAATCACCCCCTGGAGCTGGAGTAACTCCTTGGAGTAACTCTTGCTTCTTGGTTTCCTGGTCCTCCAAAAATATTCGAAACGGAATTTAAACTGGTGGACCCACCACCACCAAACTCTCGAAAAATAACAGCCTATTGCATTTTATCTGTTTATTTATTGTGTATATATATGGTCTATAGTATATAGACACACTGAACATTTATCTCCTGTTCTGTATTATGTTTAAATATTCTGTTGTGCTGCAGCAAGCAAGAATTTCATTGTCCTATCTGGGACACATGACAATAAAACTCTCTTGACTTAAGCAAAAAAGGGTTCTTAGGAAAAATAAAGCTACTTAAATTTAGTTGCGTCTGGTTGGTACCTATGGTAGGGTGAAGACTATTCCATGCTTTAATTATGCGGGGGAAATCCATGGAGCAGCCACCATCTCTGGATAGAAAATATTGGTTGACGTTTCGGGTAGAAACCCTTCTTTACATTTCCTCAGGTTTTAGTGTTTTTAGTTTAATTTAAAGATACAGCGTGGAAACAGGCCCTTCGGCCCATATAGTCCACGCCGACCACCAATCACCCGTACTCTAGTTCTATCCCACACATCAGCGACGCAAGTCAACAGTGTTTTATTCGCTCACGTCCCAGTTAGAACAATGAAATCCTTACTTGCAGCAGCACAACAGAATATGTAAACATAGTACTTTGTAAACAATGTTATAAACAAGAAAACAAAACTGCACACAGACAGCACCCATATTCAGGATCAATTCCGCGTCTGGCAATTTTAGGCAGCAAATGTATGGCCAATGTACTGCCCCAATAGCCTTGAACTGAATTAAAACATACAGTAGCTGTAAAGGGAGACATAGCGTCACTTAGAGATTTAAGACTGAAAATGGATAGTTTCTTTTCTTTTAGTAACCAAAGTTATCAACGTATAATTTTTTGTGTTGGAAAATAAAATATATTGGCACAGCTGGTGGACTTGCTGCCTCACACGCCAGAGATCTGTGTTCAATCCTGTTCTCGGGCACTGTCTGTGTTGAATTTGCACATTCTCCCTGCAAGCATGTTGGTTTCCTCCAACATCCCAAAGACACATTGGCTTTGTAGGTTAACTTGTCTCTGTAAAATTTCCCCTAATGTGCAGGAAGTGGGTGAGGAAAGTGGGATAACAGAACTTGTGTGAATGGGTAGACAAAACTGCTGGAGAAACTCAGCAGTTGAGGCAGCATCTATGGAGCGAAGGAAATAGGCGACGTTTCGCGTCGAGACCCTTCTTCAGACTGATGTTGGGAGGGGTGGGGGCGGGAAAAAGAAAGGAAGAGGTGGGGACAGTAAGCTGTGGGAGAGCTGGGAATGGGAGGGGAAGGAGGGAGAAAGGAAGGACTACCTGAAATTGGAGAAGCCAATGTTCATACCGCTGGGGTGTAAACTACGAGGTGCTGTTCCTCCAATTTGCAGTGGGCCTCACTCTGGCCATGGAGGAAGCCCAGGACTGAAAGGTCGGATTCGGAATGGGAGGGGGAGTTGAAGTGCTGAGCCATCAGGAGATCAGGTTGGTTATTGCGAACTGAGTGGAGGTGTTGGCTGAAGCGATTGCCAAGCCTGCGCTTGGTCTCACCGAGGTTGATCATACGCTGAACAACCATATTTTTGTTTGGAAGTGGAAACAGATAATAGAAATTGCATTCATTGCAACGTGTAAAAAGAGATGAGATACTGTATGGTAATTTTGCTGCATGTCATTGTGGTATATCATGTCTTGATTGGCGAATATGTTTAGTTTGTGACTTTATTTGAAGCAGAAATAATATGTGAAGCTTCATTGACCATAATTCCGACTGGTAACTATGCACTTCGTCCGAGCACATTATCCCACGCGTCATGTAAGCCGTCTTAAATGACCACTTAAACTGTCATTTGGCAACCTAAAAAGCTGCCGAGGTTGCCCGCCTGGCAACAGGGAAAAAAAGTTAAGCGAGAGCCCTGGTCCATCTTCACAGAAGACGGAGAAAACCTTCAAACTACAGATCTAGAATGAATGAGGTGCAATTAGAGTATCCAGAACACAGCAAATACATTGCACTATCCTTTAGACATTTAGAATAGAGTAATTTTGGTTTAAGCGCTAACATAAGGCTGCTCAGTTTTGAAGAGAGCAGAGTAAATTTTATTTCAAGTGATATGAAAAATAAATATAAGACAGTTTTTAATTTATTTACATTTATACACAAGGACAGTGTAGTTGTACATCAATCAGCTGCAAAATCCCCAGAAAATCTGGCACTTCATGTGATTTCTTTGAATTTGTTGTAATATGTATTCATTCTATTCTAATTAGCCTTAAAATATAGAATTGTGGTGTAAAACATTGTCATTTAAAATAGGCAAATTATAGAGTTTGGCAATTTAAAGGCTAAAGCACAGAATACTACAACGTGGTAAACAGATTTTTTTGCGTAGTTCCAATGCAATTAGCACATACATACAGCAATCCCATTCCCCAACGATGGCCTGTACTCATCTCCAGATATTAGATCAGTTTCCGCAGATGGAAAGGTAGCAAGCATTATTGCGCATTTCATGAAAGGAGCTAGTTAAACCTCCATACAGGGAAGCATAGCTGTATCCAACAACAGGTTTGTTCTATTGATTTTGCTGCAAGGACCTTGAATGAAACGAATGAGACAAATCTCAATCCAATTACCCCACAGCACAAATTGATGTGGAAAATTGGGAGAGAACAAAAACACAAAAGCTGCAAGGTGTCCTTGTGAAGTTGTCCCAGTTGGTACTCAGGGGGGTGGGAAAGATGTGTATTACAATGGATATGCTGGATTTGAACAATGGAAGTTAAACTGGATTTGGTCCATCACTGCACAGTGCCAATATAAATTGTGAACAAAGCAAATGCTGTCTTGTATTTAAAATGCATACAATTGTAATGTGAATTCAATACCTAAGAGCACAAACTATTTAAGGAACATTTTGCAATATTTGATTACAATGATTTATTGTTGTGGATTTACCCGAAGCTTACCTGACACGGAATACATTGCAGGCACTACACTTTCCAGTACGCTGATTTAAGATGACAGAAAACTCCACTTCATCTCCAGGCTGCAACTCCACACCATCCAATACCTCATTCACACGGAAGAATAGCTTTTTACCATCACCAACTTCGTAGTTTATGAAGCCAAACTGGGAAAACACAAGTCAAATATTCCCACACATGAATAACTAAATTAGTTTAGAAACATGGGTCACACTACAATGCTCTTCAGGGAACTGTTTTTGTAGAGCAGGTTCAGTAAAATGATAAACCAAAGAAATGAAAGCAAAAGCTGAGGAGCACAAAGATTACACACGCACAAAAACAGGTAGTTATTCCGGCAACATTTTATAATTTGGGTCTTAAATGAAGTCTTTAGTGCAGGGAGAAGATTGAATTTGGTTGTTACTTTAGAGTGCCAGGATTACTTCATGTATCCTGACAAAAACAAGGCAAGATAAGACAAAGTGCTAGAATAGCTCAGCTGGTCAGGCAGCATCTCTAGAGAATGTAGATTGCTGACGTTTTGGGACAGGGCCCTTCTTCAGACTGCCCAACCCACTGAGTTACTACAGCACTTTTGTAAAATAGCAACTGAGTACTTGCAGGTCAAGTGGGATGAGATCAAGGACATGTCGGTTTGGGGGGGGTGCAGCATTGCTTACCATTTTTAATTCTGGTTATACATATGCGCAAATTCATGCCTGAAATGTTAACGTTACACTTCAGATTGCACAAGTTAAAACTGCACAGGTTAGAAAATACAAAAAGGCTGGAAAAACCGAGGTCAGACAGCACCCGTGGGAAGAGAAACAGTTGACATTTCAGGTCTGAGACCGTTGGTCAGTTTTCATTGCAGTGAGGGTGGAGGGCAAGGGCATTATAAAGGGAAGGGCATTACAAGAAGGGCCTCGACCCGAAACGTCACTAGTACCATCTCTCCAGAGATGCTGCCTGTCCCGCTGAGTTACTCCAGCTTTTTCGGTTTAAATCAACATCTGCAGTTCCTTCTTACACATTACTACATGGGAATCTCTTCCATGCCCATAACTAACTTAAAAAGGCAATTAACAGAAGGCTATTATTCTTTTAATTTAGTTGAGAGATACAGCATGGAAACAGGCCCTTTGGTCATGTGTCATCGTGGTTCACCTCCTAGATGACCTGTTGAGTGTTTCTTGCATTTTATTTTTCTCTTTACAATGTGTTGTTTGACCTGCTCAGTAAAAGCATGTTTTTACTTCAGATTCCATTATGCATTTGTATAACAAATGAGGTAACTTTACTAAGATTAGTCATCTATTCCCTGTGATACATTCAACTCTGCAGTCAATTCCTGCAACCACAAGATTATTAAAAACTCACTCGCATTAAATAAATGTTTAAAATTTAATTGGCAAAATATCTCCTCAGAATTTTTAATTAACATAAATCAAGCTCAGTTTAACAAGAAAAAGGGTTAAGAATTGCTAATTGTCAGGTGGAATATAAATCCTACTCAGCAAATGGATCTTGTGACTGTATGTGCGCTTGTTGGAGGGGGAGGTGATGAAGCCAAGGTAGCAATGTGTAGATCTATCCGTGGGCAGTGAAACTTACTCCTCCAATACACCCTTTTAAAAAATGCAGCGCAAATTAAGTACTGCCTTGGAAACCATTCCCGCAGGGCTCGGCTGGGTACTGCTTACAAAGCTTACAAAATGCAGATCAAACACAATGAGAACTGCACAGATTAACTAGTCATATGTATATTCTGTAAGTGACAAGAGATTTGCTTCTGTCCTGAAAAACCAAACTCACTGTAGCGTTGCATTCCTAAAAACAAATTAAGATTGATGCAGCGTTAAGTAAACTGCAGTGCACACCTGCAATATTACAAACTCGATGAATATTTCAGTAATTCAAAATGAATACTTTGGAGTCAAACGACAGCAACAGTTTTCAAAACATTTGTAACTAACTAGGGCAGGGATATTTATATAGCCGATAGCAGCACATCACCATCCCAGAATAGGAGGAGACCGCAATCTGACAGCAGAAACCTGCAGCGAGAAAGTGTCTTGTAGTACGCTTAGCAGCAAGGAAGGGTTTGAACAGGGACCACTTACAGATAACATAGCGGGTTGGGACTTTTGTCAGCAGAGCACATGGCAACGGTCAGTAAGTGGTCTCAGTGGGCAGGCATTTAGCAGTTGTAGATTGTTTGTGGCAGTTTGTGTGAAGGGAAGATGGCAAAAGAGGACAGCAGGGAAAATCAAGGTTTGGACATGAGGGACTAGGGTGGGGCAGGCAGGATGTTTGGCGAAGGGAAAGTAGTTTTGTTACAGTGCCATATAACCAGCTTCTACAATTAAAACTCCCCATTAATTCAATACCATGTTCATGCGACTTATTAATACAATACTTCTCCAATACACAAACAGCTACGGTGAGAACACCAGCTTGTCAACTTTTGCTCGTAACATCAAAATTGCTCATCAAGGAACACTTGAATCATGGAGGTGGCCAGTTCTTTGGCTTGTGACCAATTCATTGTTGAATCATGACCAAAACCCAGTCGACACAGTTGGCAAATGTTAGTAACAATGAACTGATTAATGAAATGCTTAGTAATTGTGCCCAAACCCAGGGATGGGCATTCAATTGCCCACTTTCCATTCATTCAAGATTCCAATATGCATGGCAACTAAATCTCCAGCTTCTGTGATGACTGGAGGCTTGAAATATCACGTCCTACGCAAAATGCTTTGTTGCTATCATAGTCACTCTGTTACACCATCATAAAATTAATGGTTATCTAGACACACCAATTTCTTTATGTCTGCAACAAGATAGCAAACTGGCACCCTGCCATGGGTACATAGTACATGGGTTATTTAGTGTGCTGTATTCTGTATCCTAATATTTATTCTAAAATTATACAAGAGATTGCCTTTCAGGTAATCTTGGGGGGGCAATTGCAAGGATCTTGGCATATTTTATCTTCTCACTGCAATATTTCCCCCCACCTTCGCTACCAACCCTGTTGACCTTAGTCTGGATACAAAATGAATCAATGTTGGAATCTTTGTTGCCACATTATGTAGCATATTCATCAAATCATCAATTACAAGTAAAGGAAAGATGTGTATCGCTTTGTTTCATTGAAAATGTTCACTTTAGCTTAATCCCAAAATTCACCACTAAAAGAACTAGATCTGGTGGTTTCTTAAAAACCTTCACATCTCTGCAATATGCTACTGCTATCATGGTAGTTATGATAAATAAATTACAAATCTCCAAATATTTATTAAAATCAGGGCAATAAAGCAACTGGACATGACAAAGTCAACAGATAAAGGATCTACCTGTACTATGTTGCAGTTCCACTGTAACAATTACAAATATTAGATTATAGTCGTCACTTCATGAAAATAAAAAGGTAATCACATCAAATCTCAAACAAATTTGAAAAGTGAATGCCCATTTTTAAATGCATATGAAGGCCCCGTTGATTTCAAATCACTTCTAACAACTTTGCATTGCCCCCACCAATTATCCTGGAAATTGTTGGCCTGTTCACGTTCAGGCAAAAAGATGGAAGAAATAGTTTAAGTCAATCTAAGGATCTGTTATTGCAGCATGGAGTCTCAATGTCAAACACAATTGCACCAGCTTTACGTTATTAGTGAGAATCAACTACCCAAGAGGAAGTTACCAGAAAATCCCAACGCCGAATCCAGTGAAATAAATCGTTCAAATAACATTAACTCTCACCTGGTCTTTTACACAGTCCACAGAGCCTCTCCGTAAAGTTGTGGCGTTGTAGGCCAGCTTCTGTCCTGTCTGTGTTACTGTGCATAGCTGGAACTTGATAGTTTCGCCCTTCTGAAGGCAATCTGTTTTGTTGGCCAAACTGATGATGCCAAAAGGATATACTTCACCTTTCTCAGACCCTGCAATAACACAAACTCCTCAGTACTAAATAGTATAAAAGTCTTCGCATGAAGGTCTGATGTTTATGAAAAATGAATTCAGAATTTATTGCACCACTGCAGTAAGCCATTAAATCTGAAAGTCCGGGCACAATTTAAGAACATATTTGAAGCTACAAGTGACGTCTATTGTGGTCCAGGTTGCCAAAAAAATGCTCTTTGCCTTTAATGAATGATTCTCTGCAGTAAAGTGCAGAAAATGAGGGGACAGAACTGGGTTTTAGTTCACATTGAATAATCACTGTATGGGCTCCAACATAACAAATGTTTATTTGCACACTGCAAGAGTTGCCATCATTAGGACCAATGGTCAGAGAACATTTGAGGGAAATATAGCCATGGGATAAATAAATTGAGACCAATATTATTCTTAAGATACATGACTATAATTCATGAACCTTCAGATTCAAACTAGGATTATGAACAAAAGATCTAATTAAGAAATAATTGTGTTAAAGAATCCAGTCTAAATTAGGTATTTATTCTGATTACTATAAGCACTTTCTCTATTCTCAACATAAATTGAGCAGATGTTTGAAAATATTTTAATAGCAACTCGAGGAAAATCAAAAGCAGGATGATTCAGATGTATCATGAGAAACAAATAGAAATAAGGTGACCAAGTTTAGTAAGACCTGGATTTTAAAAGTTATGAAAGGACAAGGAGATGAAGTTTAAGCTGCATTTAGTGAGTTGGCAATTGTTTGGCGGCAGGGATTGGTGGCAGTGAAGGGAGTGAGAATAGGGCTACAAACACAAAGCGTATGGGGAAGGGAATTGGGCATTTCTAGGCCTGGAAAAATAT
Source organism: Raja brachyura (assembly GCA_963514005.1). The sequence continues at coordinate 12,325,580 of OY740804.1, forward strand.
CACTGGTGTAAATGAAAGTCCAAAAATGGTCCATCCATACAAATCATGGATTAAAATTATGAAAGAAGACATGGAAACCAAAAGCTAATCCGAGTCATTGAGACAGGAAGGATAGCCGAACAACACCATTGATGCAAGAACACAGAAAGACGGATGAAGGTTGTAATATTGGGGGGGGGGGGGGGTGGGGGCTAAGCGAGGCGGAGATAAACAGGAGTTAACAGTTGTTTCTCTCGCCCCTCCCCTGTCCACAAGCACATCAAATCTGCTAAACACTCAAAAGGAATGATTACAGAATCATTCAGAAATAATGCAACAGAAATTCACCTTCTTCTATAACCTCGACAAGTCCTTGATACTCTGCCTGCTGTGGATCGACACTGCGCAATGGCCTCAACACTTTACCAGTATAAACTGTGGGATACACTTCGTCACTGGGATCATTTACTGTGAATGGGAAAAGAAAACATTAAAATGGGAAGCACACCAGTCATTGTAATTTTAAATAGCTGGCAGCAATAAAAACTGAGTATCAAAAATAAGACCCACTTGCAGCAATATGAATTTTACAACATGCACTTGATCAATTTTGAAACATGAAACAAGAACAAAATGTCAGAGTACAGACAAAGGTTCTGTAATCTTCCTACAATAACATTTTCAAGCAAGATAAATCAACTGCATTTTTTCTTACTGCAGGTTATCCTGATCCAGGTTAATATTTGTCATCCTTAAATGATCAAAGACAAAAGCCATCTAGTCAGATTTAAATGTTACTATTAAAAGGGAGATTAAAGCCCGAAACAGTAATATAACTTTTAAATTAAAATGGGAATCCAACATGACATCTCATTCTATTTCTATGGGCTTGCAAAAATCCAAAATTTTCCTGCTTTTAAAATGTCAGCAAACTTTGAATCTCAGAACACATTTTGAATATACTTTGGATTTTGCACCAGATCCACCAACTACTTAAAATGTTGGATGTTTGATGAGGAATCAGGATGGAGGGTTGCAGGTTCATAAATGTGCTCAAGAGCAGAATTTCTGCTCGATTTATGATTTTTACCCATTTGCTTCAAACATCAGCAAAACTAATTTACGGTGGTTGTGCGCATATAATTATTTAAGGATAAGCAGGAATTCCTTTAGGACCGAGATGAGGAAAACATTTTTCACACAGAGAGTGGTGAGTCTCTGGAATTCTCTGCCACAGAAGGTAGTTGAGGCCAGTTCATTGGCTATGTTTAAGAGGGAGTTAGATGTGGCCCTTGTGGCTAAAGGGATCAGGGGGTATGGAGAGAAGGCAGGTACAGGATACCGAGTTGAATGATCAGTCATGATCACATTGAATGGCGGTGCAGGCTCGAAGGGCCGAATGGCCTACTCCCGCACCTATTTTCGATGATTCTAACACCCACTTCATTTTCTAGCACAAACCTCCAGTACCACGCCCAAATTCAACATTCACACACATTTCAATGAAAGTTAATGAGCTATTTGAACACAATAACTATAATTTGAGGATTACCGTTTCATTTTGCAAAACTGCCTATTAAAATAAATGAAACATTTCAACGAAGACCAAAAAGCTGCAGATGTCACAAACTTAAAATAAAAATAGAAAATACTGGAAACAATCAGCAAGTTGAACAGCATCTATGAAAGTAGAAATAGTTATGTTTCAGGTTGAAGACCCTTCATCAGATCTGGGACAGAAAAGGTTGCAGAGAGGGCGGGGAAAGAGTTGAGTAGGATAAAGAGAATTTGATAGGGCTAGACCAGGGTTGTATTAGGATAAATATGGATGAAGTTATCTTGTGGAGGAAAACAACTGAGCGTCTCATGGGATGGCCACAAACTCTCCAACCACTTCCACCCCGTGTACCTCAGAGTCACACTCCACAGGACACTCTCTTTCAAAACCCACCTTCAGAACGCCAAAGCCAAGGTCAACACTCGCAACAACATCCTACGCAAACTGGTAAACTCAAAGTGGGGCGCTGATCCACCAAACAAATCCGTGCAACTGCCCTAGCCCTGTGCTTCTCCACAGCTGAATACGCGTGCTCAAGCTGGAGCCGCTCCCACCACACCAAACTGGTTGACACAGCCCTCAACGACACCTGCCGCATTATCACGGGATGCATAAAGACAACGCCAGTCCTGTGACTCTACGCCCTAGCTGGTATTGCCCCCCCCCCCCCCATATCAGACGATTCATCGTCGCCCAAGATGAGCGGAGAGCACAGGAGATCGATACCAGGCACCCCCTGCACGGACACACAGTACCTCCACCCCGACTGAAATCCAGAGCCAGTTTCTTGCAGACAGTCCCACCTCTCCAGACAACCAAAGAAACAGCAAGGACCAACATCTGGAAAGATGAATGGAACCAGCTCAACACACGAGCCCACGACTGGATGGAGAGAGGAATCACTCCGACTGAATGCCTCGCCAGCGGGCACAACCTCCCATGGCCAACCTGGAAGACCCTCAACAGATTACGAGTGGAGCAGGGGAGGTGCAAAGCACTTATGAAAGTATGGAACTACCAAGCAGAAGACACATGCAGCTGTGGAGCAGTACAGGCAATGTCCCACCTACTGGAGTGTGACGATGCCCCCCAGTGCAGCCCCCAGGACCTGGCCGAACCGACCCGACCAGCTGTGACCTGCGCCAGATACTGGCAGAACGACATCTGAGATTGCAACGGACTCGAAGAAGAATCTTGTGGATAAATTAATGAGAGCAGTGGGCCAAACTGACCAACATTTCAGATTGACAGCCCACAGAAGAATTGATCAAATCTGATACAACTTGTAGAGATTTCAATGCACTGTCAATGCTCTGCTCACTGTGTCTCATCTTTCTAGCACTAACATTACATTTTCAATGGTTTAACAATATCCATTTCACCAAAACTCTGAATACAGCAATTGGGAATGTTGATTGATTTTGGAAACAAACAGTAATTTACAGCCAGATTTTACAGAGGTAAACAGTACAAATTCTTGATGACAACCTAAAAAACTGTTAGTGAATTAACAAAAATAATCTGAAGATTAAAATCCTTACAGAATACTTAGTGTAATAACATTAATACAAAACAGAATTATAAATTTTAACACAAACACAAAATTACATAGTAGAATCCTATTCAATTCCACGTCAATTAATGCATAAAATTTATTCATATCTGCACTTAAAAAATTCTACACACAATAGACAAAACAAAACACCAGGTCACTGATTCACATTATAGATCTACACACTTTTGCTTGGGTTTCTAATGGTTTCAGGTATTATCACCTTTCTAAGAGGACAGTACAACAAAAACTCAGACAACTTCAACATGGAATAAGTGGGCTGCTGTTGACCAAATTGTATCCTATTGTGACATGCTCCGAATGCAGGACTGCACGGACCAAAATTCTGGTGAGGTCGCCTGCAGACAGAATTTATAAGTAGCCATATTCCTTCGGCGCTTAAGAGTCTCATTAAAATTGTCACCTTGTATGCATTGGAATTTTAACCAACCATAATAATCCAAAAATCAGAACTCAAGTTCTTAATGTTATTTGGTAGTTGTAACACGAGATTAAAAGAACAAGCATTCAAATAAAAAGTTAATCTGGTTCTTACCTGTTGTAATCTTGGCAACTTTTTCAGCACTCACTTTGTTTCCTTTTCCCTTTGACGAATTGTATTCCACAGCATCCCCAACCTCCAACTCATCGACATCACCCGAGAATTCACTGGGAATTGGAAAATCAATTCATGAAATGAAACAAACTATAGCAATGCTTAAAATAATTAAGTCTCTTCAGCTTAGATATCCAGATATAGATTCTGTGCCAAGCCCAATACATTAAAACAGACATGTTTTGGCCCAAAAAACTGAAGTGCCATTCTAGTTTTTTAAAAAGCCACATTTTATAAACAACTATTCAGGTCTGTGAATTCAGTCCAGCAAATATCAACAGTGACCCATTATCATCAGACCGGCCAATTAACAGCACTCCACAACCTTCTTCCATTAAATGGCGCAGCTGTAGAGCTAAGGCCTCACAACACCAAAGACTCTGGTTTGATCCTGACTACGAGAGCTGTCTGTGCAGAGTTTGTACGTTCTCCCCATGACCAAGCGGGTTTCCTCCGGGTGCTACAGTTTCCTCCAACATCCTAAAACATGTAGATTTTTAGGTTAATTGGCTTCTGTAAATTGCCCCTAGTGTGTAGGATGTGAAGGTGGGATAACATAGGACTAGTACATGGGCAATCGAAGGCCTGCGTAGGTTTGGTGGGCCGAAGGGCCCGTTTCTACACTGCATATCTAAACTAAACCAAATCCAAGAATATATCTCAGGACATCAAGAGTTCTTGATCTATAAAAATTATTGAAGACGGATGCAAATAAGTTTTAATTCCTCATGTGAAACAGGGCAAAAAGAATAAAGACCCGTGTATAAATCAAAAAGAAAATCATGGTGTTACTGCACTCCTCTTTCAGAATTAAAAAAAATTAAAAATGTCAGATTTAAACTATTTTCTGGCAGAAAGGAAACATCCATTGAGTTGTGGAACTGGGAATGAGGTGAGTAAACATGTAGATGGACTGGTTTAGCAAATTAGTAGAGGACAAAAATTGGTGAGATGCACACAATGAAAAAGGCCTTCAAATGATACAGATCTGTAACACAAATTAGCAGGCAAATGGCATATGGAGTTCAATCTGGGTAAGTGAGGTTGCACTTTGGCAAAGCACAGTTAGTTCTGCCACAATTTCTATATGATTTGAATAGGAGAATTGACGAATTAGGGAACAGTATTCGCATTATCTGGGCCAAATTGCTTACAACACTATTTTGAATGGGAACCAGAGGACCATGTGCTACTTTGTAAACTGACAAGCTGAAAAAAGTCTGAAGGAACAAAGTCCAGGGGGAAAAAAGTTTCCATGTAACCTCACCACAGTAATCGGATACCATTGTCCATTAAGCAGTCTATCAGTTTCACCACAAGAGGCCATTGAAATCAACAAGCATTTGCTTCTATTGACAGATATGCAATGTTACTATTAAACACTGAAACATGCAGCCTTTAGTACTTGTAGTAACAAAAATAAATGGTTCTGACGCCCCCGCCCATTGTTTTTGGAAATCGTACAGGGAAAAACCTTATTGCAAGTCTCAAATTCTCTAGCTATTGGCCCTCTTCCCCCAGGGGCACTAATGTTTTTATAATCAACTTTTAAAAAAAATAAAAGCAAGACGTAGATCGGGTGGTTGGTCAGGGAAATGTCGCAGACTAAAGTGCATAACTTTAAGGTGTGAGAGAGAAGGTTAAAGGAGATGTGTGGGGCAAATCTTTGTCACTTGGTGCCAGTGGTGATGGTGGAAGTAGTGCTTAAGAGACTTTTAGACTGATGCATTGGAGGGATAAGGATTATGAGCGGAGGAAGGGACGAGCTTAATTTTGCATTACATTTGGCACAGGCATAGTGCCCTTTTCTGTGTTCTATGCTCAGTGAGGCTGGGGTCGGAAACTCAATAGATTCAGCAAGATCAACATGAGGTCTGACAGCAGTATTCAAAACACTAAGGCAGTCTTTTAAGAATTCTCCAGTACCACTGTGACAGCAGTATTACAAGGTGCCAAGTGAAATACCTGGGCACAAAATGGCGTTTCCAGTATTTTCAGAGTACCAAACACAGTCTCATGAGTTAGTAATTACATTAAATTTCACTACCAAAATAATATACGTTTGTGGAGCATCTGCTACAACAGCTTCATTCAAGGTATTCTGAAAATAGAATTACCTGAAAAATGAAAGCAAACAGCAAAAGTAATTAAATATAGGATTAAGTGGGTCATTTGCATGCTATAGACGGGCACAAAGATGAAACACCCATTCTGTGATACTATCATTTTACAGAATTTAATAAATCTTTGTTATGCCTTGGTTTAGTTAAAAATATTCAAAAAATACTATGACAGTATAATCTAAAGATGGTTTATTTTCCATCTAGTTACTTGCCAACTTGTGCCCCAAAATGCTTACTGCAATTTGACAAACACACATGCAGCATTTCAGAAAGACATGTTTGGTAAAAAAAAATGGACGGAACAGTGTGCCACTTATGAAAATAATTGAGGTTTTTGGTTTATGGATGTGTACATGACATGGCGGAAAATTTCAACATGCCACTCAACAGATCTATCCCGTCTCCCCCATTTCCAAAAGGGTGTGCTTCTGACTCCTTAGTTCATTTGCTCATCTCTGATTCAAATCCCTTGTGCCTTCACATCCACTACAGGAGATGCTTTGCTCTGAACTTCTGCCTTCCCCTACCATCCACGAGATCCAAACATTCCTTCCAGGTCAAGCAACAATTTTCCATCTCATTTCCTGCCAGGGTACATTGCGGCCTTCAGAGTTCAAATATGCAATTGAACAATTGTATTTTGTTTCAGAACTGACCAGTCTGGCTGCAAGACGATCAATTTTAAAATACTCAACTTTTTTTCCCTTTTCTCTGGACCCTGATGTGCTGGGTATACCACAGCATTTTGCTTTTGGTGTCAGCAATGTCCTACCTGCATTCCACAGCTTCAAAACATGTAATTTTGCTTTCTCACTCCAGCTGCCCTCATTAATCTACAAATCAGACCGTCATGTAAATACAAATCATCTAGGCATTCCTGGCTTCACTTCCTTCAGAAATCCCATTCTCCTCTCCTTTCAAGTTAAAATTGGTCTCCTCACTGTTCAGATGAAGTGACTTCAAATGGACATGTTAACCATTTCTTTGCATTAAAGGTGCTTGAGCCAAGTGTTTCCAACATTTTGTTTAAGTTAGATTTCAATTTGGTTTTATAAGCCATTCAATCGAAACAATAAAACCTATCAGGTGCATAGCTTGGAATGCTAGGCATTCCGTGAAGCAGATATACTTTAACACACATCACCACCCATGTTCAACCACATCCCACTACCATGCTTTCGTTCCCTGCGACTGTGTTTACTTTTTTGCAGTCTTGCAGGAATAATTGAGGTGCAGGCCAGGCAGCCTTAGTTATCCAACGTGGCTGAGTACAAAATCATGCAACGATTTTTAGCAAAATACACACCCAATCTAAATAGACAAACCGCTTGTAACCAAAAAATGCAGGGGAAAATCATGCACTCAGATGATGTTTAGTAAATACAGTGCAAGTGCAAATGAGGCTCACCTGTAGTGGAAGAAAATTTCCTGATCATGTTGAGAAGTTTCGATGAAACCAAAGTTATCCTTCAATGCTGCAACATATCCTACAAGTCTCTTGGTATTGGGGCTACGATTTAGAATTTTGATTGATACTGCACTCTGTAGACCAGTTCTTTTAACTTCACAAATGCTAAATTCAATCTGTATGAAAGATTAGAGATTAGAAATGTTTTAAGAGAGAAACGGTTTCCTAAAATGACTATATATTCTCATTTAACAATGTGTTGAATAAAACTAGCTTGCTTATTGATGGAAAAAAACACAGGGTATAGTACTAGAACAGACCAACCATAGCTTCTTGCGGCTTTCTTCCATTGTAAATTCACCAGAAGTGATGCCAATGAACAACTGATACCAATATGCTGGTTGTGATTGTAATGACCTTGCAGAATGGTCACTAAAATATAGTACCATGCATTATCATTCAAAGGTAGTTTGTTTTATGTATATCTATCTATATCTATATCCATAATGTCATATCATCATATACATTAAAAGTCTGATAGTGTGTCTGTGTGTATGTGATTGTCTTTACATCTTCGCAAAAACACTACGCGGTAACAATTACATTTTTACATATTCCGATTGGCATAGTTCCCCTCGAGGCCGGGATCACCTTATCTGAACATTTCATGCTTTATTTCTCGACTCATTACTGATTAAGTCTAAAAAGTCAAAAGGCTTTGAAATTAAAACGACCAGCTTCAACTGATGATGTCACAATGGCTCGAGTAGCAGAGACCAGCCTCACTGAAGATTTCATCCTATATTTGACGTTATTCGCGATGAAAGCTTTAATCTACCTACTCTGATATTAACTAATGTGGTGAATTCTATGAAGTTCCTTTTCAAAAGGCATCTAAATCATGTACAAGGTATATTACATTTTTAGTTCCAAATAATTTTATGAATATTGTGCCGATTATGGTTTTACCCAAACTCATTTGCAGTGAATTGGCTTTTAGGGACTACGTAATTTATCCCCAATTAATCCTGTTTTGAAGATTTTTTATACTGAAGAAACTAAAATGCAGTCAGCTATTGCATTCTTAAGCAAGCCTTAAGAAAAATAAAGGGTATGCCACAGTCATGGTAAGCATACCAGATTATAAATAAGTGTGAAGCAAAATTTACTCTTCCCTATTACTGAAGAATAACTGCAATAAAGCCAAAATTATTTTCTTCAGTAATATGACAGGACTTACGGACCTGTAAATAGATATTAAATTGTTAACATTGCACATGTAATTTGCAACTTAAGACACTACCATTTCTACATGTATTAATATATCCTGTTGCAAAACTTCAGTGAGAATACCCATTGGGAACATACTAGTTGCCTGCAGTAATTACACCTGTACACAACATAGCTAAGGTTCAAAATTATCCTGCAACATTGGATTAAAAATAAAAGGTAAATAACTCTGGTGTCTCAACTGTGGCCACATGGTGGCTCTGCACCGGCTTCTCAATTTAAAAGGGGCAGCTTATACCCAAGTATCATGGCAACATGATACCCCTTTGTGGGGACATTTAAGTGAAAGGGATAATAGTTAATCACTTAAAAAGGTATGCAGTCAAATAATCAAAAGAGCCTCCTGCCATGCAATTATCAGTGTCCCCCATCACACAATTATGGTGGGAAGTGAGAATTAAGGACAGAAAAAAAACAAACACTCACTGACCTTAACACTGGAAACTGCAAAAAAAACCCATAAATCTCCCTGATTCTGCAAAGCCTTTCTACCAACACAACTGAAATGTGATGGAATACATTTAGCTCCAACAAAAGCCCAATGCCATCTAAGAGAAAATACAATGTCTAAACACTTGAATGACCTACTCAAACTCAGTGTGGATGCGTTCACCTCACTGACAACAATTGCTCAGTGCTGGTAAAGTACAACTACACAGACAATTAGGGATCATCAGAAAATGAAAGGAAAATGTATCCGATATCTTGTAAAAATAGTGAAAAAGATCAATTTCTCACTGGTGCATTCCATCATCTTTTGTACTTGAGTTCCTGGTATCACACAAACATCCCCCAGTACTCCAACCATCCTCAAACCTTATCCTCCTTTTGGTCTCAAATCCTCACATGCAAATTCTTAGGTAGGATAATTTCTTGAATAAAATAATTTCAGAAGGAAGAATTAATTTTTGTGGTTAGTAAAACTTGCAGCAGAGAATTTCTAACTTTCTCTTGTACCCCAGAGTGAAGGCACCTTTAATTTGTCATAAGATCTAATAACAGAGCATTTTTTAAGACTTGCATTACATTTTGTATAGTTGTCATTAAAAATATGCTCAATAGCTGACATTTAACCCAAGTAACAAACAAATTGAACTAGTAAATCCAAGCTTTACGTACTTTGTCACCAAGCTGTGGAATTGGACACCCTTCCAGTTCTTTTATATGGTATGGTACAGTCATTTTTATTCCAGCTTCGTCATATGCAATTACTCCCTCTTCCGAATCCTAACAAATGACAAAATAGGAAAAGTTCAACAACGGAGGTTAGCTCACCAGTAACACATTAGCCAGACCAGAGTTAGGGAAACAGTCTTCATCATTGGATTCGTTCAATTCCGATAAAGTTTAAACCATTTCATTAAATGAGACATGCCCAAAAATCCACTTTTTAAAAATGTAATGTTAACACTTAAAATATTAAAAGGTTACATTCTTTCATAGGGGAGGATGTGACTTTTCTCTGAAGCCAAGGGAGCGGAGGAGATGACCTTAGTTTATAAAATCATACTGTGGTCAGTTTTTCCCCCCTACTAGGATAGGGCAATTCCAAACTAGATGAAATACATTTAAGATGAGAGGGGAAAGATTTAATAGGAACTAGAATGGCAACCTTTTCCACACAGTGGGTTTATGGACAAACTGCCAGAAGAAGTTAGAGGCAGGTACAAATGCAAATGTTTAAAATATATTTACACAGGTACATGGATAGCAAGGGTTTAGATGGATATGGCCAAATGCAGGCAAGTGGGATATGCTCAGGGAGACATCTTCGCATGGACGAGTTGGGCTCATTGGTCCGTTTCCATGCTATATAATAACGGACTATGACACTAAAATTTTCACTTGTGAAAAGCACTACCATTTCTAAATGGTATTCATCAAGAATTTCCTTAGCACCAGGAAAGAAACGTGTGGGAGTAAACAGCGAGAAAGATACGCACAAAATCGAATAGTACGTGCAGGTACAGCAAGGAATAGGGCTTATATTGCCAAATTGTTGAATACAAAAGAAAAAAACGTTGTGCTCTGAATTTCCAGGGTCTTGTTGAAACTAAGTCTGAAATATTGCATTCACAGATCTGGCCTCCCTTCCCCAAGGCGATATAAAGGTATTAGAGTGAATGAAGGAAGGGCTCACCAGGTTAATTCTGGGGATTGCCAGACATAGTGGGTCATAACATTTGTCATGCAAAGGAGTGCTTAAGCAGACTAGGACTGTACTCAGAATGAGGGGTGATCAATCGTACAAAGGTCTCACAGGGCATTAGAGGATAAATGCATGGAATTTGATCCACTTCAGGTGTCTGGAACAAGGGATCCGTTTTAAAATGAGCAGCCAACCATTTAAAGTAGAAATAAGAAATGTCTTCATGCAGATCTTTGCAATTCTTTATCCTGAAGGACTGAGCTCATTTGAAAGAGACCTATTTATTTCTGCATAAAGGGAGATGGAGAATACTGGAGGAAAGCAGAGCTAAGGTAGTTATAATTAGTTATAATCATGATGAATCGCAGAGCAAATGTGAAAGGACCAGATGGGCTCCTTCTGCTCCTAATTATGTAAACTAATTAGGGTGGGAGAAACTCCAAGCACAAACGATGAAACTGCCACAAACTCTTCAGACCCTTGCCTCAAGTTCCTCAATAACCTTCCCGCTATTAAGTTTGGAGTGTGAATAGTTGAGGATTATATCATGCTCAGCTTAACTGTCAACTCGTGTCATAATATGTCCTTGCTCACTTGGACATCGTTCAAGCCTGGTCTGATTTAGCAAAATCTCTGGGTGCTGGCCATGACCATCTGCCACAAGAAAAAAAATTGAATCTTTCCCCCCAAATTTCAATAGCCTAACCATTTAAAGTTAACTGGACCAATCCTACAAATTCTAGGTGCTGTGGTAGCAATGAACCGTGCAAGGCAGGGAGTATTCAGTTGCAACTAATTCAGTCCCAATTCAAATCTGCTTTTCATCTACAATGTACTTTGAGCTCTCCATCTATAATGTACTTTGAGAACATTGGGTGTCTAGAGTATTTTATACTCGCCTAGTAAATTGAGTTGTAAAGTTGGCCATGTTTACATCACACGACAAAACTTAATTGCCACTCCTTATTACCAGCACATTGTAAATACGCCTGCATCAAGTTTGATTGCAACACCACCACAGCTTCTCAGAGGTCAGTCAAATCTCCCAATGCCAAAGCCTATGCATTTGAATGACTGTTCTGCCCAGTGTATTGAGCTTAACATTCATGATCCTCTCAATTTTGTTTTGTGTAACCAGTGGTTTACATCTTGCAGTGTAGCCTCTGTATTTCTGTTCATGAAGTCTTCTGCAGACAGTGGTAATTGACAAATCCACACCCGACTCCTGAAGAGTGCTTGTGATCTGTCGGACAGGTGTTTGGGGGGTTTCTTTATTATAGAGAGAATTCTTCTTTCATCAGCCGTGGAGGTCTTCCTTGGCCTTCTAGTTCCTTTGCGATTAGTAAGCTCACCAGTGCTCTCTTACTTCAAACAGTTGATTTTGGTAAGCTTAAGGTTTGGCTGATGTTTCTAACAGTTTTATTCTTGTTTCCTAGTCTCATAATAGCTTATTTGACTTTCATTGGCACAACTTTGGTCCTCATGTTGATAAACAGCAATAAGTTTCCAAAGGTGATGGAAAGACTGGAGGAAAGATTACGTGTTGACAGCTCTCTTATACCTGCATTAAGGAGGCAATTAAACACACCTGAGCAATTTCAAACACCTGTGAAGCCATGTGTCCCAAACATTATGGTGCCCTGAAATGAAGGAGGGGGGGGGGCACTATGTGTAAACGCAACTGTAATTTCTACATGGTGAAACCAAAATGTATAAAAAAACCTTTAATAAATTCTGACAATGTGCACTTCAACCACGTGATATTTTTTCTATTACAAATCTCAAATTGTGGAGTACAGAGGCAAATAAATAAATGATCTTTGTTCCAAACATCAGGGAGGGCATAATCTTTGTTCCAACGAATATGGAGGGCACTGTATATGATCACAGACTTCCCTGGGTCCGTGGTCAAATGGACCTCAGCTGGCGAGTCCAACCGGGGAGCACAGAAGTCCTTCCAGGTGAGACAGAGGTTCATGTGTAGCTCTAACCTCATCTACTGCATCTTGTGTTTACAATATTGCCTCCTTTACATCGGTGAGACTAAGCAGACTTGGCAACAGTTTCGCCGAACACTTGCACCTGGTCCGCCAAGGACTACTGGATCTCCCAGTTGTTAACCATTTTAAACCTCCTTCCCATTCCCTACTGACCTTCTTCCATTGTCAATGAGGCCACATACAAAATGGAGGAACAGCACATCACATTCCACGTGGGTAGCTTACAAAGCAATGGTGTGAACATTGAATGCTCCAATTTTAGCTTTCCGTCTTCCATGGGTCCTACCTGGTCTCGCACCCATCTCTCCCCTTACTCTAGCATCATAACTTGCATAATTTCTATCCTTAGCTCACACCTTTTTGTCTTTTCATTTCTGGCCCTTGTCCAACTATCTGCCTATCAAAATCCACCATCACTTGTACCACCCATCACTTGCCAAGCTTTGTCCTAACCTTCCTCTTTCTTCCTCCCCATCACAATCAGTCTCACCGGGGGGGGGGGGGAAGAGGGGGTCTGACCTGAAACATCACCCTATACACGTTCTCCAGAGATGCTGCCTGACTCACTGAGATACCCCAGCACTTTGTACTTTTTTGCAAAGCAGCACTTGTAGTTCCTTGTTTCTACTGATGAACTCTACTTGCCAAATATTCTCAGTTTTAAATCAGAAGACTTTTCAGGTTGCACATTTTCACAGAGAAAATAAAACCATTCAACCTGACAAACCATAGGAGTCTTCACAGGAAATAAAATGTGCCATTGTATCACAGACAAGGTTATTCAGATGGGCAATGGCACGAAAAGGTTGCTGCTGGCCACCTCTTGAAGCAGATGGATATTAATTAACATCTGCCTTATTTCGAGAAAGCATATGAATTTTACTGCAACCTAGCCAGATCAAATTGATGTCACTAGTGGCTTTCAGGGAAGCAATTTTTCAAAGCACAATTGCATAATGTTCGGCAATTAACCTGTTACTTTGAATTTCACATGACACATTTTAGGCAGAGCTGAGGCAAGGTAGCTTTCTGTGAAATTCACAAATTAGTTTGGCAGAATACAATTCATGATATTGTTACCCAGATTTAGTTGGCATTAGCCAAATGATAGCCTTGGCTAAGCTAATAACTTGTTCACTTAATTAAAATTAGCCATTCAACTTCCCAGAATTGTGAATCCACAAAAAGATTCAATTAGCCTCACCACAAATATTAATTGTACTGTGACTAAACCATGCTAAAATTTAATTCCATTGAAACAGCCTAAATATTCTCCATTCAGAAAAAGCAGCACATATTAATGGAATACAAACAGGGTTTGCAAGGATTCTCCCATTTTTCCTGAACAAAAGGTGTCACACCAAAGATATAACCAACATGCTGGAGTTACTCAGTGGGACAGGCAGCATCTCTGGAGATAAGGAATGGGTGACGTTTCTTCAAACTCAGTTCAAACTTGAACATTGAAAGCTTACAACAATTGCAATCTAGTTTATTCATACCGACATAACATCTGTGACATTAGCCAAAATTGTATTCTAAGGATGAAACACAGACTTCAAAGTTAGAACATGAAGCAGCAAGGTAGAAATATCGTTGTCTTCTAAAGACCCTAAACCGGTTTGAAGCTTGGTTTATGGAGATCATTTTTTAGTAAATCTTTTTCTGCCATAATAAATTGCTCAGTTTAAGTTGCTGTAGCATTTGATGGGAGATATAGCCTGAATTTTATGGCTAGATTAGAACAGTCATTTAATTTGTGGTGAAGCTATCCTCATGCACATAGAGGGGGGAAAAAAAGAAAAGATTTTAAACTCTAACCTGGCATTGTGCCTTAATTTTAATATAAATTGAATAACTATTCTGTAACCAAATGTGCTGAACGATGAACAAAATGTCCATTAATCATTAATAACCATACTTCCACAAAAAAATGGAACACCTTATAATCCATTATGGGATATGTTTAGACGTGATTGTACAAGATGAGAAAACTAACCGACACTAGCTCCAGCAGCCACATAAAAATCATGCATTGAGATCCAGCCCAGAATCAGTATGATTATTTTACAGCCAGATGCCTGCAATATAGTGAACGGCCATTCCACCCACGTACTGAAAGAGCAGACATTTGGTTCCGTACCCTTTTTTTCTGCAACTCTAAACTCGTGTTCAAGTCCACAATCTTTTTACTGAACCAACTTCCATCACTTTTCAGATACCATGCAGTTCCCGATAATTAGGTGAAAATATCTCTCATTTATCATTGATCTTTTCCAACTAGTTTTAAACCAATGACGTTGATTTTACCATGTGTAATCTATAGAGAAATAGACTAATTGACCCATAATTGAAGTGAGAAAAATAAAGCCTACATTAAAAGCCCTCACTTTGATGAACATAGTTCACTTTCAGCTTCATCATTCTACGATCAGAATAACTACAGATATCTAACAGCCTTGATTTATATTTCTACAGCAGGTATAACATTCATATTGTAATCAGTTTTGGTCTGGAAATAAATGATGCCTTTGAAGAATCCAAGAGAACATCTTAAAATGTCTACAGAATCGACATCTTAAAGCAGGCCGAATCCAATCCTGTACATTAAAAATTCATGTTACCTTTTCTTTACTTTTAGCCGGGCTGGTGGACTTAGATATTGATCCAGCAGCTTCTTTCTCCACTACTCCAAAGTAACGTTGCTCAGATTGGGTGTGAAACGACACTGTTCCTTTTGGAAGCTTTTTAATTCGAATTGCATGGTTCCTTTGAGCTGAAAGGACATCCTTAGAAAAAACAAACTTTAATTACAGATTTTCACAGATAAGGCTAATACCCAATAGACTGTTGCTAAGGAATGATTTTACCATGTGTAATCTATAGAGAAATAGACTAAATGTTTAATATTTCTGTAAAATATCTGAATTAATCATCTGTTCTGATTAGAAGTGTAAAAAATGGAAGAGCCTTCATTCTTCTCCAGCACCATTCTCAACCAGACAGACTTAGTTTATTTTTATAGGACTGTGTCGCCCTGCCCTCTACATTTACAATAATCTTGGACTGAATTACTACCTGCTGCATCAAAGTCCGATATGGGGATTAAATGACAGAACAGAAATAACCATTCTGTAACATTATTATTTTTTTAATTACAGTAATCTTAATTTTATATCTGACATGGGCACCTTCTCTCCCTGAACTCTACTCAGAGCAGAACCCAGCGTACTCGAGAGTGTTTAACTGCCATGTGCATTAGGAACAGAGCAATTAAATGTGTACTTGCTGCAGATTTTACTAGTCAATTCATGTAATAACACAAATTAAATATATAATAATCAATGTACAATGAATTAAATCAGTAATGCTAGGTAACCAGACTATGAGAGTGCCAAATTGAAATAAGTAGTGCAGCCAAAGACAGTCCATTGATCAGAGTTGCTGAAGTAGGGATGTAGTTAGGGCTATGCATTGTGCAACAGCCTGATGGTGATGGGAAGCTTTTCTTGAACAAGGAGATCACAGTTCTTCCCATTGGGAGCAGCAAGATGAGAGTGTGGCCAGGATGGTGTGAATCACTGATGGCATTGGCTACATTTGAGGCAGCTCTTTCTGCAGATCCTTTTGATGGTAGGGAGGCAAATACTCTGGGTGGAATTGGCAGTGGTTTCCACTTTATGCAGTCTCTTTCGTTCCTGGACATTCAAGTTACTGAACCAGGCCACGATGTAATCAGCCAGTATGCTCTCTACTGTACACCTGAAGAGAGGCTCTAGAGTATCCAATCAACTCCGTGATCTTAGCAACGTCGAGCAGGAATGCTGCTCTGACAGCTTTTAGGTTATCAATCTCCCTCCCATACTGTGACTTATCGTTGCCCATTATTCGCTCAGAGATGGTATTGTTGATGAATTTAAAGACGGCAAAGAGCTGCAACATGGGCATAGAGAGTAGAGCAGAGGGTTGACCACAGCCTTAAGGTGTTCCTGTGCTGATGGTTGGACGAGGAACTGTTGCCGCCAATCGTACCGATTGAGGTCTCCTAATGAGGCAATCGAGGATCCAATTGCATCACGACTCATGTCAGACTTTAATGACTAGTTTAGAGGGGATGTGTCGAGCACCAAGAGTCAATGAACAACAGCCTGACATACATTTTTCTTGTCTTAGTGATGTTTTAGTGATCCAGTTAGAGGGGAGAGCCAGTGTCATCACATCCACTGCTGATCTGTTAAGGCGGTACATGAATGGAGAGGGGAGGGGGGGGGGGGGGGGGGGGGAATCCAGGTCCTTAAGGCAGGAGTTGATGTCATACCAAACTCTCAAGATAACTCATCACAACGGACGTGATGGTAGTTATTGAGGCTGGGCACCATGCTTTTCTTGGACACCCGTATTATGGATATCCTTTCAAAACAGGTGGGGACCTTAGTAGGGGAGGGTGGAATATGTCCACAAAGAACTCCAGCCGGTTGATCCACTCAGGCATCAGAGCTAGCTCATCACCACCACCACAGGGTTAATCCAGCAATAATTCGATGGGACACGGCGACCACCTGGGTCATCCTTCCTTAATTGCCAACTATGTCAGTGATTCACCTTCCAATTTCTATCTAATGGCTGATCTGATCACCTGTCCCTAGTGTCAGTCACATAACATTTTGCCATTTGGCAGGATTTTAGCTTAAATTATCATCTATAATTACAGTTTTCTCTTAGATCTTGCACTGAAGTAGTGCACTTCCCCAGAATTTGGGCTTTGATCGTTAGTCTTATGAAGTTCCTAGTGATCTAGGTAATCAAAATCCACAGGAATTGGATGTGGTTAATTTTAATTGACATTTCTCACATGGAGGTCTTTGTCTCTCAAGGCTTGCGGGGAAACTGAATATTAAATGCTGATGAACATTCAGCTACGTGACTTTACTGTACACAGTCCCACAAATGGAATTAGGCACTCTTCCTGTTTTTCAACCATACTTTGGGAGGAGCCCAGGTATAATGAAAATCAGTTTCTAATCCTGAATCCTGAATCAAGAGTTCATAAAAAAACAAAAAATGTGTGGATTAAGCACACAATGCAAGGTTACAAAACTTCACATTTTTAAACACACCTTGGTGTGCATGCAAGAATCCTGGCATTATGCCAATACTTGACTGTAGGCCAATGAGACGTTGAAAATTCTTATATTTATATCAAAGTATAAAACTTGCACTGAGTTCGAAGCAATGGGTGATTAACACGTTGTAAATGTAGTGGGCAAGCAGACATTACTCCTACACAACTCAAAGTCTGCCTCTAATAACTCGTCATTAGAGATTTCAAACTTTAATTTACTCAATTATTTCCCCCCCCCCCCCCCGTTTTCTTCCTTTGTAAGGACTTGATATATGTTCCATGAGATACCATTCCTTTCTTAAGTAGCATTTCATATTTACCAGAATAGTATTCCTCCAATTGGAACCAAAGATAAACAGTATTAAACATTAATTACCAATTTGGAATGTCATAATACACAGGCAGTTTGCTTACAATGTCATCAAGCTAACTTCAGACGTGAAATATAGACGACGTCATTTATACAGAGCGAGTAACAAGCCAGGACCCGAAGGCGAGGGTGCTGATCCATTATTAGCTTGAACACATCTGTGTTTAGATTTTAGTAAAAGCACTCAATAATTAAAGCACTTACGGGGACAACTGTGAATTCAACCTCATCCGAGATGTGGAGCTGCAGACTATCCATGATCTCACTAAAGTGGAAGAACATTCGAGCATCGCGATCTACACATTTAATGAAACCAAATCCATCCCTCATAGCTGCAATCACACCCTATAGAAACAAGAGAACCTGTAACTCTTCAGGGAAGGAGAATACACAACTTTGGAAATTTTAATGTGGAAGTATCTCCATTGATATTTAACTCTCCTTAGCATAGTCTTTAGTCACAGCAGAAAATCTAAATAGTGATCTTAACTCGTGCTCCCAACTGTTATCTCACTATCTGCTACTTTGTCTCCCCTTATAAAACCATAGTGACTGTTAAAGTCACTAATATCTTGTAGTATCCTAACAGTATATTGGATATATTAAGAAGAGCGGTTTAAAATATAAAAACCTACCAGTTCTCTGGATTCTTCAGTTACGTCAAACGAATCAGTCAGGATTTCAATGTTTGTAGCACGCTCTAATTTGTCACGTCGATCAGTGGAGATATTAAACCTGACATGGTCACCTTCTAATAAAGTCACTTTAGATCTGGTGTCCTTATCTCCAAAGGGAAGTTCTTTGGAAATGGCGAAGTTTACTTTGATACGTCCTGGCAAAGGATCAGTCTAAAAAAAGTGACAACTATTTTAGTAGGTAAAGTAATAGCATGCAAAGATTAATAATTCAGAAAAATATTGCTGAAACAGTAAACCCAAATTAAAAATAAATGCATTTTGTAATGTTTTCAGAAACATTTTTGTAGGGAAGAATCTTATCACGGGGCTGGTATTGTTTATGGATTAATAAACTGTAAAAGGATTACATGCAATGGATAGAGTGGTTTTATTGCTCATTTGCTTGAACTGGTTTGGTCAATTTTCAAAGATGTTGACATTTACTATCACATTAGCGGACAAAGCATACAGGTCAAACCACTCATGGTATTTAGCATAGAAATCACTAGTGTCCAGTGAAAATGTTTTATTGTAACCCCTGCCTCTCAATGCTATCACTGACATTAGACATTTCTTGATTAGAACGGGTGTTAAGGGTTATGGGGAGAAGGCAGGAAAATGGGATTAGGAGGCAGAGATCAGACATGATTGAATAATGGAACAGACAAGATGGCTGAATGGCCTATTTCTACTATAACTTGTGACATTAATTCACAATTAATTCTATTTCCCAGTCATAGATGTATGTGGCTTGATACGTGGACGATTATTCTTTTTAAAAACAGTGGCAGGTGCCTGGAACACGCTGCAAAAAAGCAGATATAAAAGTATTGTTCAAGCGAAATTTAGACAGGGAATGCAGGGATGTGCATCACATGCAGGCAGACGGGATTAAATTTGGCGTCATGTTTGGCACAGATATTGTGGATTGAGGGACCCGTTTCTGTACTGTACTGCTCTGTGTTCTATGACTTGCATTTGGGCATTATGCACTTGTACTTAAAATGATTTCTTATATGTTCCCGTCTTTCCCATTTGTATTTTTAGAAACATAGACATAGAAACATAGAAAACAGGTGCAGGAGGCCATTCGGCCCTTCGAGCCAGCACCGCCATTCATTGTGATCGTCCCCAATTAATAACCCGTGCCTGCCTTCCCCTCATATCCCTTGACTCCACCAGCCCCTAGAGCTCTGTCTAACTCTCTTAAATCCATCCAGTGACTTGGCCTCCACTGCCCTCTGTGGCAGGGAATTCCATAAATTCACAACTCTCTGGGTAAAAGTTTTTTCTCACCTCAGTCCTAAATTGCCTCGCCCCTTATTCAATGACTGTGGCCCCTGGTTCTGTACTCGTCCAACATTGGGACCATTTTTCCTGCATCTAGCTTGTCCAGTCCTTTTATAATTTTATATGTTTCTATAAGATCCCCCCCCCCATCCTAAACTCCAGTGAATACAAGCCTAGTCTTTTCCATCTTTCCTCATATGACAGTCCGTCCATCCATCCCAGGGATCAACCTTGTGAACCTATGCTGCACTGCCTCAATCACAAGGATGTTCTTCCTCAAATTAGGAGACCTAAACTGTACACAATACTCAAGATGTGGTCTCACCAGAGCCCTATACAACTGCAGAAGAACCTCTTTACTCATATACTGAAATCCTCTTGTTATGAAGGCCAACATTCCATTAGCTTTCTTCACTGCCTGCTGTACCTGCATGCCAATTTTCAGTGACTGGTGTACAAGGACACCCAGGTCTCGCTGCACCTCCCCTTTACTTAACCTAACCCCATTGAGATAATAATCTGTCCCGTTGTTTTTGCCGCCAAAGTGGATAACCTCACATTTATCTATATTATACTGCATCTGCCCACTCACTCAACCTGTCCAGGTCACCCTGCAACCTCCAAACATCCTCTTCACAGTTCACACTGCCACCCAGCTTTGTGTCATCCACATACTTGCTAGTGTTGCTCCTAATTCCCCCTTCCAAATCATTAATATATATGGTAAACAGTTGCGGCCCCAACACCGAGCCTTGCGGCACTCCACTCGCCACTACCTGCCATTCTGAAAAGGACCCGTTCACTCCTACTCTATGCTTCCGGTCTGCCAATAAATTTTCTATCTATGTCAACCTACCCCCAATAAAATGTGCTCTAATTTTAGTCATCAGTCTCCCGTGCGGGACCTTATCAAAGGCTTTCTGAAAGTCTAGATACACCACATCCACTGGCACACCTTCATCCATTTTACTGGCCTCAAAAAATTCCAGAAGATTAGTCAAGCATGATTTCCCTTTCATAAATCCATGTTGACTTGGACTAATCCTTTTAATCCTATACAAATGCCCCATTATTACCTCTTTAATAATTGACTCCAGCATATTTCCCACCACCGAAGTCAGGCTAACTGGTCCGTAAATCCCCGTTTTCTCTCTCGCTCCTTTCTTGAAAAGTGGGATAACATTAGCTATCCTCCAATCCACAGGAACTGATCCTGAATCTATTGAACATTGGAAAATGATCACCAATGCGTCCACTATTTCTAGAGCCGCCTCCCTGAGGACCCTGGGATGCAGACCATCAGGCCCAGGGGATTTATCATCCTTCAATCCCATTAGCCTACGCAATACTATTTCTCGCCTAATGAAAATTTATTTCAGTTTCTCTACCCCCTTAGATCCTCTGTCCTCCAGTACATCTGGGAGATTGTTTGTGTCTTCCTTAGTGAAGACAGATCCGAAGTACCTATTCAACTCTTCTGCCATTTCTTTGTTGCCCATAATTATTTCACCCATGTCTGCTTTCAAAGGACCCACATTTGACTTTGCTACTCTTTTTCCCTTAACATATCTAAAGAAGCTTTTACTGTCCTTCTTTATATTCCTGGCCAACTTCCCTTCGTACTTCATCTTTACAGCCCATATTGCCTGTTTTGTTTCCTTCTGTTGTCCTATGAAAGTTTCCCAAACCTCTGGCTTCCGGCTACTCTTTGCTGTGTTATAAATCTTTTCTTTTAGTTGTATTCTATCCCTAACTTCTCTTGTCAGCCACGGTTGCCTCCTACTCACCGTAGAATCTTTCTTCCTTTTTGGAATGAAATGATCCTGCGTCTTCCGGATTATGCCCATAAATTCCTGCCATCGCTGTTCCACCGTCATTCCTGCTCGGATCCCTTTCCAGTCTACCTTGCCCAGCTCCCCTCTCGTGCCTTCATAGTCCCCTTTGTTCAACTGCATCACTGACACTTCCGATTTAACGTTCTCCTTCTCAAATTGCCGATTAAAACTAATCATATTATGATCACTACCTCCAAGCGGTTCCGTTACTTCGAGTTCTCTTATCATATCTGGTTCATTGGACAACACTAAATCCAGAATTGCCTTTTCTCTGGTCGACTCCATTACAAGCTGCTCTAAGAATCCATCTCGGAGGCATTCTACAAACTCTGTTTCTTGGGGTCCTGAATCAACCTGATTTTCCCAGTCTCCCTGCATATTGAAATATCCCATCACCATAGTGGCATTACCTTTGTTACATGCCAGTTTTAACTCCTGCTGCAACTTACACCCTACATCCGGGCTACTATTTGGGTATCTGTAGATAACACCAATTAGTGTCTTCTTGCCTTTACAATTCCTCAACACAATCCGCAGTGACTCTGCCTCGTCAGTCCCTATGTCTTCCCTCGCAAGGGACTGAATTCCATCCCTCACCAGCAGAGCTACCACCCCCACCCCCCCTCTCTTCTGCCCACCAGCCTGTCCTTTCTATAGGATGTATAACCCTGAATATTAAGTTCCCAGGCCTGATCCTCCTGCAGCCACGTCTCGGTAATCCCCACAATGTCAAATCTACCAACCACTAACCAAGCCTCAAGCTCATCTACTTTACTTCTTATACTTCGTGCATTCATTTTGATTTGATTCTTCTCACAGCCTTTTTGAAGCAACAGTTAATGCCATTTATTTGTTAGAATGTTTAAACATAAAATTGTTTGCCCAATTACCAATATTTTGAA
This sequence comes from Raja brachyura, assembly GCA_963514005.1. Next base: position 12,348,451 of record OY740804.1, read on the forward strand.
GAGTTACAAAAAATGGTGGTAGAATTATTGGACATAATATTTTCCAGAGAACACTTGCTACCTGTAACAAGTGTTCTTTGTTCTCTTCAATCCTGTACTTAACAACTTGTATCTTCTAAAAAGAACAAACGTGTACTACATTTACCTGGGTTTTACTGGATACTTTTGGAATAATTTTTGTGACAGTTCCATCAAACTGTTCAATACTAACATCCTCAAATATAACAGTTCCTTGGGGTAACAGTTTCACTTCAGTGGCAACTTCTTTTCCCTAGATAAAAACAAAAATCCGACGTGTTTTTACTAAGGTTATTTCAAATAATTATTTTGAGAGCATTTCAATTTTTTTCCTGAATACGTTTTAAATCTGGGCATGTACAAAATGAGCAAAATTGTTTTGGAAATTTTCTAACAACGAAGAGTTACGATTAGCTTCCCACTTGCAGAAATGTACTGTGAATTTTTATATATTTCTAGATATTTACTAAAGAATTGCACATCTTAGAATCATAAAACATCACACCCCATTATGATGGCTGTAACAGTAAGAAACCTGATGTAAAGAAATCTTTCATAATTTTACAATATGGAATCCTCATAGTTCTGAGATCAAGTACAAATTCGGTCACATCACATCTATCTGCAGTTTCACATCATGGCAGATTCAAATGTTGTACCATTGTTATATCAGTACCAAATCACCTCACGTGCTAGCAGTTAATGGAAGCATCATTTCAGGTAGGAAAGCAGATGTACTGCTCTCACCTTATTTCAGAAGGAAACAAAATGTGTTATTATAAGGGGAGTCATGAATGTAGCCAAAATTATAATTCCAAGGATTCTGACATCTACGATCTCAAATTGGCAGAATTAGTTAACTAATCTTGAATACACAGATTGGTCACATCACCCGAGCCTTAAAAATGGAACTCTACCCCAATCATTTCCCACAAAAGACAAAATGTAACTCAGTGGGTCAGCGTCTCTGGAATATATGAAAAGGTAATTTTTGGGTCGGGACCGTTCTTAACACAAATTCAAAAGATTTAAAAGAGATGTGGGGGGGGGGGGGGGGGGACAAGTGATGTGGATACAGATGAGGGGGAATTTTATCGGCAGATGGGTGGATAGGGACCAGAAATGAAAAGTCAAGGCTGTAAGGAGACAAGCGGCGTAAATTGTGAAGCTAGAGGAAGGGATATAGGTGGAATGGGACAGGGGGATAAATGGGTGTGCATTTGGTGGTTCACAGCGAAGAAGGACAAAAAGGGGGACGGATTGTTACCCAAGGTTGGAGAATTCAATGTAAGCTACCCAAGGGGAATGATGTCCAGCAAGCCTAGGTATACCTACAACGTCACCTATCCATGTACTCCCTGGAAGCTTCTTGATCTGCACAGCTACTCCATACTTTGTATCTTTTTGTTAAGCATAGGCTTAGATTGTAATTGAAAACCTCAGCTACATAGTTCAACGTGACGTGTATAAATGTACAGATTTGAGAAAATTAGCCACAAATTGCACACATGCATTTTCAGAATTTTTTAAAGTCTGGAATTCACATTCAAATAAAATGAACATCCACAGTATGCCTAAAGGATAACACTTTTCATCCTCACACTAGATGTCACTATTACCAAAAACAAATTCCTAATCCTCATGGATTATATATCCATAGGCCAATCCTTTGAGGAAGGAAAAAAAAGCCACCCACGGAAATTTAAACATGTTCTTTGCAAATGTTTTGTAAAGATAGGTCTTATCAGCTCAGCTGGCTTCTGCCTGTGTATATGGATCGACATACACCTTTGTACATTTCATCTTAGCCCATACATGTCAGTGTTCCTTCAGAAGAAATGTTCTCATTCAGATGTTGAAGCTATGGATTTCCCTGTCAGATAACACTGGAGTCTAACTGAATATATTTAAGGGATGGAGCTTTCTAGACAACAAAGGAGTCTTTCAAGAAAGCTGGAATATGAGATAAAGAGTAGTGATTGTACTGTATGGCAGAACAGGCTTGAGTGTAGGACAAAGAAAAGCCAAAATAATATTGTTTCTTATAAAGGATAACGTGTGTATTAAATCCTGGTAGCCAAGCACGCACTTAGTTAATTTAACTTTTCTTGCACTTTACTCATTTGTTTCCAGAGCCAGTACCTTAAAACGAGGGCCACTGACTGTGCCGATCCTCACTGTATCCCCAGCCACTGGCAGGCCCGGGTCATCGACGTGGCCTGATTCGACAGCAGCACGGGCCAGTTCCAGGCCGGCAGCAACTCCAACTGCTTCCTCTTGATTGACCCTCCTGGCACCTATTGTTCCGCTAGATGCCTTCAAACCGTTGACAACACTGACACTGCTGTGCTCTGCTGCCCTCTCATATCCCCATGCTAACCATGAGACTTCTCCTCGCCACTTCATCCTCCGATCTGAGCCCCCATCCTCCCTCCACCTCAGGGTCTGGGTCTATCTCCAGCCCCAACCACTGTCGGTGTTTCACCAGCCCGCCCACATGTAACGCTGTCCTCAGCAATTGCTTTAGTTTTTAACCCGTACGCCCACACTTCAAATATACCCACATTAGTTATCCTTCAACAACGCTTACATTTCTTTCTTTGATCGTAAATTCCACATCATCGCCAGGTTGCAATGTGTCCAGATTTCCTTTGAATTCGCTATAATGGAAGAAGATCTCTTTCACAAGGTCACCTCTTTCAATGAATCCAAATGCTTCCTGTGAATTTCAGTAAAGAATTAGTGCTGACACAATGTCCTTAAATTACATCCATGCATACAAGATCCTCATGGATTAAACTTACACATTTTTTCTGATAAAAGTTCAGTTAAGTGTATGTTGGCTTAAAATATGCAACTATCTTGCTTCCCCAACAAATGTACACTTGCACTGGTATAATCATTTCCCTGCTGTATTGAAACTTGAAAGACATTTGGACAGGTACATGATAGGAAAGGTTTAGTGGGATACGAGCAAAACTTGACTAAGTTAGTCATACAAAATGGCAACGGGCCTAACTTGATCAGCATGGACGAGCTGGGCCGAAGGGCCCATTTCCATGCTGTATGGTCTAAATATTGGACGCAATGCAGAAAAGTACTCAAACCACATTAACATACACACTTGCTTGGCCCTTTTGAAACACACCACTATATTTCCTATTTTGAAGTCATGAGCAAAAGATTGGGATGAGTTAAACGATAGTTTTCTGATATCAAATTTACAAACTTTGTCCTAAAATCCAAAGAAACTACTGCAAACCAATGAAAAAGGGTGATTTTTAAAATTTTAAAAAGGCACCTTCAATCAAATTCTGAAAATCAGTAGTGCTTTCAGGAAATCAGAGGGCATGGCAACTGAGCATGAACCATGGTCAGAGGCTTGAAGGGCAAAAGAAAAAGCCATTCCTGCTTCCTTTTCCCACAACCCAACAATTCATCTTAATTGAAATCAGCATCTGCAGTTCCTTCTTACACAAATCATCATGTGCATATTTTGAAAATATCAGATGAATCGAGCAAATGATAACTAAAAATCCATATTGTTATTTAACAGCGTAACATACCAGTAGGTTACAGTGGGAATGTGACATTTTATGTAGCCAAACCAAAAAGTGTGATAAAAGGAAACAAAAAGACACAAATCGTAGGATATTTAATTAAACAGCAGAATTGTTAATATACATGCTAAATATTTTCTGCATTTGTTTCCCCCCCCCCCCACACCTCAAGGACTGAGAGCATTGAGACTGGGCAAAAACAAAAAATGGGACTCAAGGTACACAATTAAACATTATATAAATGAATGGGAGAACAGGCGTTAGCAGACAAAATATTCCACTCCTATTTCTTATAACCAAAACTTAAAACTGTCATATTCAGGACATACAAAAGGTGCACTATATAAAACAGTAAGAATATTAAACCAATCCAATTATTTTGGCAGATTTTGTTTAAGGTTCAACTGCCCTTGATTATTCAAAATTCTTCACTGTTTTGTCCCTGTACGTTTCGGCTTTACAAACAAGTCTGCTATCTTCCTGTGAACAGAAATGTTACCAGCTTTCCATACATCAACATTATCCATCCCTTCCATGATAACAAGTGTCTAAATAGGAAACCTACCTTCATGGCACAAACTACACCTTGACATCGGCCCTGTTTCTTCTTCACCAGTACAATGTTGTGAGCGTTTACAGCACCAGTACTGACAAATACAAGATTTTGTAATTAATGACCTCATATTAGTAATTTGAACAATTAGATTTGGCAAGAAACTGAATTTTTCTACTTCTGCTTTGCCTCACATTCATATATAATAATTAACCTAAAAATTACTTCATGTACATTAAACATATCCACAATTAACCTACACAAATGCCAATTAAAATACAGTAAAAGCTGAGTTTTCTGGCACTTCAGTGGGTAGCAGCTGAGCCAACAAAGCAACATCTGGACAGATACTGGTTTAGCCAGCTCGTCAAGTCCGCCACTTAGCAAATGAAGAAACAGTCTACCATGAGAAGTGAAAATTTCATAAAATCCCATTTGTCAAATTATATTGATGCAGTCAAGTTATATTAAATTACCATACGTTTCTTAGAATGCAGTTAAAACGTCACAAAAAGCTCAGATAAGCATTCCAATAATGAAGTTACCTCACCGATTCTCTGCAGAGCAGAGCAACCCATAAAGGCATGCAGAGCAACCCAAAGTTCGTCAGCGCTTCCTGACCACTTGGTGTGAAACAATCTAACCCAGTGATTGCCAATATGCTCGAGGTTGGGTGGGGAGTCAGAGACTAATAATAGTTATAATTTAGTTATAAAGGCTTACATGTAAAAATATACTCAGCATGTTAGCAGAGTCAGACATATGGCTCTAGCAGCACTGGGACAACACCAAATCCCTGAAAGATCTGGTCAGGAACATCATCTGGAATTTGTTGGCATTGGTGATGAGGGCTGGGGAGAAGTGGAACGGGTTGCATGTTGCCAAGTGCAAATAAGCAGAGTATGTTAGAAATTTTGGATACCTTGAACAACACATACAAGGTAGTTCACACGAAGAAGCTACTTCTTGCATCAAATGAAACTGCCTACACAAGCATCATCTTCGGTTTGTTAACTAGAATGCAAATTTTGCAAAAGTACCAGCATGTCAGGGAATTATAAATATCTGACATGAAATGGTTACATTAAATCCAATTGTCAAATGATGAGCAAGTGGATGTCTAAGGAAAGAGGGACAAAAGGGCTAATATGTGTGTTGCCAGGGTATATTGGCAGGTGCTAAAAGAATATTCCTCTAAGATATTCATCAAGGACAACTTTAGGATGATGCGCCCTTCCGGGAGGAATAGGTAGATGGACTGGAGCAAGTCAATATTAAGTTTTAAGATGTCTTTGAACACACAAGAATGGTGATGAGATCTAATCCAGAGCCTAATGAGATCTAACCCAGATTGTTATGAAAATGCAAGAGGAGATTGCTGGGAACCTGAATGATTTGTGCATCTTAGTTAGACAAGGAGAGGTAACCAATTGGATATAATGTTGCACCTTTATTCAGAAAGTGCAGCAGGGATAAGCCAATAATAACAGGCCAGTGAGCCTTATGTCAGTGGTAGGGAATTATTGATGAAATTACTGAGGAAAATGGTTTATGCATTTAGAAAGGTAGAAACTTGGAATCTGGAAACTAAGAACTGTCAGCATAGTTTTGGGAAGAAGAAATGATCTCATTAATTTTTGGCGTGTTTTTTGGGAAGGTTGTAATAAAGGAGATTGAAGAAAGCAGGGCTGTAGATATTATCGACATGAAGTTTTGCAAGGTACAGAAAGTTAAGGAACATGGGATCCATAGCAAGTTGACCAATTGGATCCAGAATTAGCATGGAGGAGGCAGAGGGTCGTGGTGGTAGGGGAGTTATCTAATTGGAAGTTTGAGAATAGTGGTGTATCATAGTGACCGATGCTAGGATCTTTGGTGTTTGTGATATACATTAAAACTTGGACGTGAACTTGAGGTGTGGATGACAGGAAAATGGGTGGTAGTTTAAAGCGACGGCAGGATAGATCAGAGGGAAAGTTGGGCAGAGCAGTGGCAAATTAAATTTAATCTCAGCGAATATTTTTAAAAACGGTGATGTTTTGATACAATTTAACAAAAGGCTGGTTTGGTCAAACATTGTATTGTATGTAGTTCTGGTTGTCACACCATAGGAAGAAGTAGTTGCATTTGCAAAGAGTGCAAAGATTCATATGGATGTTGTCTAGATTGGAGGACTTTAGTTTTGAGAAAGGATAATCTGTGGCCATTTTACCTGCAGTAATGGAGGTCGAGAGGCGAACTGACGGAAGCATGAGAGTAACTGGTAGGGTAGGCAGTCAAATCTATGACTTAGGCTCACAAAGTTTGCACCGAACATGATGCCAAGTTAAACTGGTCTCACCTGCCTATACACGATTCATATCCCTCTAATCCCTGCACTTCCAAATGCCAACCCAAACACCTCTTGAACACCACTATCGTATCTGCCTCGACCACCACCCAAGGCAATGTATTCCAGGCTCCCACCACTTAAAAAAAAAACTTGCCCCACACATCTCCAATAAAATTTCCCTTGCCTTATGGCCATGCCCTCTAGAGTTAGTCATTTCCACCCTGGGAAAAAGGTTCTGACCGACTACCCAATCTATGCCTCATAATTCTATATACTTCTATCGCCTTCCCTCAACCTCTGCCGTTCCAGAGAAAATAATCCAAATCTATACAACCTCACCCTGTAGCTGAAACCCTCCAATCCAAGCAGTATTTTGGTAAACCTTCTCTGCACCCACTCCAAAGATTCCACATTTTGTTTGTGTAATGGGGCAACCAGAGCTACACACAAGACTCCAAATTCTTTTTTTTTTTTTAAATCACAGGTTTTTGAGTTGCAATATGACATTACAAATAATAGTTGGGTTTTAATGGCTGGGTTATTTGTTTCCCTGAGAAAATGAAAGGAATTAGAATTGTTGACTTGGAGGTAGGATAGTTCACCTGAAGCTGAACAGTTTCAATTTCATCAGCTGAGGAACTTAAGCAAATCTGGAATACAAAGCTAGTATCAATATTGATGACCATAGATGTGGTTGACTCTTAACTGCCCTCAACTAGCCCAACAGTTCACCAGCTCAGACATAAAAGTGTGGATGCAAATCGTACCAGCAATGCCAGTCCTGTGAATGAACAATGAAAACTAACCAGATCTTAGACAACAGCATGCCATGTCACATGGCCAATCTTGGTATTCACCCAACCACAGATATCCCCTTTATTCTTTTTACCTATTCTCCCTCACTGTTACACACACTTGCGGCTCAAAATAATCCTCACTTATAAATTTGACGACAACTCAACCTGAATTGCTAAATCCGGTTCCCTCGAAAATACGTTGCTTTACCTCCTGCGTACCTCCAGGATGTTGTGTTAATGCTTGATAAGTAGAAACAATGTGTTTAAAATTAATACCAGTTTGAAAGAACAAATGTCGTGGTGTGGTACAGAAAACAGGTATTTTATGTTCACAATAGAGCAAGGGAGGTTTACACAAAACCATTTTGAACATTCAATCCGTTATATGGCAGACCTTTCAATGCGACAGTGAATCTTGTTGAGATGCTATTGGAAAGCGACACAGTTTAACAGCAAAATATCATTTAAGAGGAAGCCAGCATGTTTATGAAAACTACACACGCCATCTAATCAAGACATTAGTTTCAGAATATAGGGCTGCAGTTTGAATTTATCAAGCAAGGAGTCTCATTACATACAGATTCAGGAAATGAAGGAGACCATACGTACTGTTTATTGGTTTCCATGGAGAAAGAAACTTTATCTCCTGTTTCAAGTTGGACATTTCCATCAACATCTTCAGTTGTATATGTCAGATAAAACACTTCCTAAACCAAAAAGTAATTAATTAGATCTGGTGGTTTAAATACAATCACAGGCCAAACCAATTAAAAAATAGCATATTAAAATGGTTGTGGTACAATAGAAAAATGTCAGAAATATGACATTGCATATTTGTGAGACTGAATATTTTTCTTTAACAAGCAAGTGGAAAGTACACAGCTGATGCTAATCCATGTTTCCTATCAAGGCACCAACCGGCACAGACATGTGATGCTCCACATTGATGTTCTCACTTGCTCTAATCACCACTTAATTTTTGTCAATTAGAATTAAATTTGCAATGACCAATAATTACTAAACTGCAGTCAATCTTAACTAAATGCAGATAATCAATCAAATGTTATTCTACCTTTATCCAGATCCCTCACATGCTACTCTTGTTCAGCTGTCTCTGATCAGAAGGAATGCTGACCAATTGCCCCAAACCCAGAGCCACCAAGGTCAATGGTGTGCTGAAAACTAATGCAGCTTGGGAGAGAAAATCAAATTTAGCAGTTCTCTCATCTTGATAACTTGGCTATTCCACTGATGAAACACAGTTGGGAATGTTGTTTTATTTTCTAAAGAGACCATTACATGGGGCACCATCACAATTACCATACCATTAATTCTCTCAACCCCCCCCCCCCCCCCCCCCCCCCCAGCCACCCGAACTGCTTTTTAACAATGCTTGTCAAACTTTTCAGTTTGTAGATGAAGCTAGCAAGATGCTTGATTGACCTCTTTTTTAAATTCTTTCATCTTATGATACCCTCACCAAAGTCAAACAGTGGAGACCTAAGAAATTAATCTGTGGAGATCGAGAGGCAAGAAAAGTGAACATTTTTAAATAATTTGCTTTCATGCAAATTAAAAAGAGAAAAAATGAGATGAGAGATCACTTAAAATATAAAAATCCAACTCGAGTACCTGAAGTAATTTGTAATTAGCAGAAAAGCATAAAATACAAAGTTCCCATTTTCCCCTCAAGTTACAGCACTGAAGAGAGCCAACAAAGATACCAGGTCCACTAATCCTCTGGTGAAATGCTACACATTATTTAACACTCAAACAAATAAGCACATTTGATGAGGGTACACAGGTTTGACAGGATCTTAAGGCACATTTCCCCAACACTCTAGAGGGAAACCGATTGCTGTGTGAAAAAAAAACATCACCCACATGCTCAACATATCACACACATATTGTAAAATTCCTCATAGGTCAGTCTCCCATATACACTTGGGTTTAGTTTAGTTCTGAATGTGCCAATTATGAGTTTGCTTTTTGTATTCAATTGCTCCCCTTTTAAATAATATGTTTCAAATGATTAACCCAATCTTGAGGGCAAATAACACAGTTAGCCAAGGAAAATGAGCAGGCGTTCTACAGAATTTAATTCCAGTAATAATTCCCTGCGCGATAGGTTTTGCACTACATAAATCTAAAGCTATTTATGCAAGAGACAACATAAACAAAATGGCAGGTAACAGTGTTTTAGGGTCTCAAGAAGCTGCACTTCTGATCTTTAGAAAGTTTTAGAAAAATTGAAATTTCCAGAGTCATTCGTGAATGACGGTTTTAACAGGATTGAATTTACAGGTGGTCTTGGTACTAGGTTACCTATCGACCTGATTGAAGAACTAGCACATGCATCTGATATAGGATATCAATGTCAAGTGGCAACATGCCTCTTTTCCCTCTATGTTCCAACCAAACTAAGTGCCGCTTCTTTGAAGGGCGTTAGGAGCCACTACTGAAACAATCTGATGTACTCACCAACAGGGAAATTCAAGAATACAGCATTTCCTACTAGGTAGTCAAAAGCCAAGGCTGAAGGAAAAAAAAGCATTTTGTTTTTAATTTTCCTCTGCCTTCCTACCCTTGTTAGGAAGTGAAAGAAAATAGAGTTTAAACAGAGCAAGACCACTTTAACAGAACTCGGCATACCAGGAATTAAAGGCTCATGGTTTTCTTGCATGATGATCTGTAACACAATACTGAATCCTGCATACATGAAACACTGCAGCCTTGGCGGACAGCTTTATGTAACAGTTCAAGATTGCAAGCCAGGTACCAACAAGCATGGACAACTTTTTTTTTCTCCCCACACTCTACGACAGGACTACTCCATTGTAAAGTAGAACCTTTCCAATTCCAAAATTTTCACCCACTACTTTAAGTTGGGAGAGGATCTCGGTTGTTCCTTCATCACGATCACAGTGGTCTGAACAATGATTTCACATGGAGCTAAACAATACAATTTGTATCCTATTGGGACCGAATGGTTTGACAACGACAAAGAAACTGAAAGGGAGAACTTAATTATCTTTAGCAAATCCCTAAACAGATAATTAGAGGATAGAAAAACAGCAAAAAGATTTAAGCAATGGTAATACTGGATTCGATTTTAAAGTAGAACCACATCCAATTCTGCCTGTAATTAGACAACCATTATGCTCCATTACAACTAGCTTGACTATTTCTATATACCAATAGCTTCCAAATCAAATTATTATAGCAGGCACCAAGTAAAAACCAGGAACTCCTTCATAGGAGCCAAAAAAAGATTCAGTTACCCATCTTCTTTCACATATTCTCCCATTAGCATTAAATAGAAATAATTCAAGCAAAAGATATTGCAGAAGGTCCTGTTCTACATGTGGGATTGAAATTTTAAAAAAGGTAATGAAACAATTTGCAGATCCCAAATTAAAAAGAACTGGAAATACTCAGGTCAGGCAGATCTGTGGCGGGGAGAGGGAAGAGAGACAAAAAGAGTTAACATTTTAATTTCTTTGCCAGAACTGGGGAAGAAATAAAAATGGTAGTTTAAAATTGCATTGTGGCAGTAAGAATGAACAGGATGAAAAAGGGAGCAACTGTGAAAGGGCAAGACCAAGTCAAATGGGATAACAGGGATAGCTAGACGAAGATTGTGCTTTACCCGTGCTGCATTGGTAATAACCTGGCCCATCACTCTTACATGTGTAGGAAGGAACTGCAGATTCTGGTTTAAACCAAAGATAGACACAAAATGCTGCAGTAACTCAGCAGGGCAGGCAGCATCTCTGGAGAGAAGGAATGGGTGATGTTTCGGGTCGAGACCCTTCTTCAGACTGAGTAGGGGGAAAAGGGGACAAGAGATATAGATGGGGATCTAGAGAGATATAGAACAAATGAATGAAAGATACGTTAAAAAAAACGGAAACAGGCCATTGTTAGCAGTTTGCTAGGTGAGAACGAGAAGCTGGTGAGACTTGGTGGGGGAGGGACCTCCTTCCTCAACTCTGTCCAGAGAACCCAGCAGTCCTTTCAGGTTAGGCAGATATTCACTTGTACCTCCTCCAACCTCATCGACGGTATCAGTTGTTCAATATGTGGACTCATACATCGGCGAAGCTCAACATAGACCGGGCAATAGATAGATATGATATTTATTAAATCCAAGTTGAAAATGAGATTTATGAGGAATTTTTAGATATATAAAAATGGAGTAGTAATGGATGGAATATGTTGCCTGGGGAAGTGGAAGAAGCAGATGTGATAGAGGGGGTTTAGATAGGCACATAAATAGACTGGGAAATACATAAAGTGCAGGCAAATGGCATAATGGCCAGCCCCGACATAGCAAGTCAAAGGACCTGTTCCCATTCTGTATAGTTTTATGTTCTATAGAGCATTCCCAGTTCTGTAGTCTTCAACCCAAAATATTAAGTTTCCTTCCGTAGATGCTGTTTTACACTGAGTATTTCCAGCATTTTCTTTTATTAGAAAACATAAAAAAATGCCCTTAATGTATTCATATGAACTATATTAACTGCACTATTCTTTGATAAAAGATTTTTCCAGAAAAGTCTTCAAGAGTTTAGCCAAGTACAGACAAATGACTATGCGTGGACAATTTGAATCAATTACATAGTTCAGCAGTAACTAGGCATGGCAATCATCTCCCCACAAGGAACCATCTTTACCAACATATTGATAACTATGCTGCCTTGTCGGCACATGGGATGCAAAGCAATTTCCAGGTCAAACGCATCAATCCAAAAATCTAACCGGTGCCTTCCCATCATGAAATCATACTTTAAAAAAAAAAGCCAAATCCAACACACTTTCCACAGTAAAACAAATTTGATCACAGATGACCAATTGTACCTACTGCCGGTGGTGACCTCTGGGTTTCTATGGCTTGCTTTAAAGCAGCACAGATTAAATGGAGTCTCGCATTCTAGGTCTCAATCGACACCAGACCCTCTTCAAATATTATTAATTGGGTTTTTAAGTCATACCACCCGCCCCATTGCCACCTCTCCAGAACCCCCTAAACCCAACAAAACACCCTCCCAGCTCCTGATGGACAGAAGGCATGTACAAAACATTGAAACTAGCAAACTAGCCTGAAAAAACAAATTCCACCAATTGTTATTTTTGTGAACAGAATACAACATAAGAGGGCAGCAAGAACATTTAGTTATAAATTTGGAAACTGGTACTTGGCAAAGGAAAATTTAGCAAAATTCAAGGCAGAAAGTTAACTCAGTACAGGCAGATTGTCCATTTATAGCTTTCCATTGTTATCCTATACAGGTGCAATTATACTCTGCAGGAGTGTAGGGGGAATAAGCAATTTTAATACCTTTAAGTGGATTTACTGGATTTGCTTTTCATGGTATGTAGAGGATAATGTAGAATGAACTAGGAACACACCAAAACATTCATGGAGAAAAACAAATCGAGGGCAAATTTGTCCTTCTTCCAACTTAGTTCTAGCAGTTGAATAGATATTGAAGACTACTGGTTTCCCCCCTTCTACCTTGCGACAACTGAGCAAGAATTTTTGAAAGCTCAGCTGATACCAAATCCTGAAGCAAAATCAGAAACCTTTTGCACTTACAACCTCTGTGCCGGCTTCAATTAAAGAGCATAAAGTCAATACAATAGCTTCAAACCTCTGCATGTGGCCATTTATTGAAACATTTAAAGCATTTGCCTTAATGTATTGCAGTTGATGTTTTTGTTCAAGAGAATAACTCTTTGCCGAGAAACACACAACCAATACATTAAGCAAAGTATAGTTTAAATCATTCAAATCAACACAAACTCAAACAAACTTTTAAATTATTCTGGCTGGCTGACTAACTTTTGAACCTTTTCTTGAAATAATCCACATTTAAATTAGAACAAGGCAGCGAGAGAGAAGGATTCAAATTATACAACTCAGTTTTATAGAAGCCACTACTCCCTTGGAACTACAGACACATTCTTAAAGTATAATAATTTAAACATTTCCCACATTGGAAGCTCTTCCAAATGAACTGATAGCAAAGTCTCACACTTCAAAAAGCAACAGGGATTACCCAATGACCTTGAAACCTTTCTATTACTCATGTAAAGTCAAAGCCTGCTTTGTTTAGACAAGCTAGGGCCTAAAATCTCCGACCAAACGCACAAGACACAAAGTAGTCCACATAACGCATGGCAATCTTATCTCAGGCTGTCAACACATGCAACTTCTGCAAGGGTCATTCATGTCCATCTCTCATATACCCAGAAATTCTCATGTCCGATGTGCTCCCCACTAATCCACTGCGTTATAAAAATATCAAACCAGGATAGGGTGGTATTTTGAAGCTTGCTAATGAGGGACCATCTGCAGGTAAACTAGATGTTGATAATGCTCTGCAAAGGATCCAATGTTTGTCAGGGACTGAAACAAGCATTTGCATCAAATTTAGAAAGTGAAACATCTACCAGTGTTTAAAAATCATGCACACCATTCACTGAAGGACTAAGCTTGGAGCCAAAATCCTGCAGCTGTAAAAATTGGTTATTAAATTTAAAGCTACATTTGGACATTTTCATGCTTTTGCCAAACAAAATATTTCTGTTGCTTAATTCTGCACATTTCTATACTTTAAACTCTAGTTTTGTAAAGACTCAACTAATTTTAGCTCTAACGGAATTTTTCCATGATCTTTGTTCAAATGCTACCCAAATGGTAAAAGCCAAAATTAGCACAGAACAAGGTTAATGGGGCGTGGAATTTGAGGCAAGAGGTTACCCATATTTATAGGAACCATCTAATTTAAAATCAATCTGGCTGACGTATGCATGCATGCCTAAACTCAAGTGCCTATATGGGCGACCTACCTGAAATCATTTATTACCTGGAAAGACAAAATCCAATCTTACCCCATTGCGTTCATAGCACACACTGCCTGAAGTCTGACCAGGAGATGAAGGTTTCAGCCCAGATTTGTTCTCAAGGTTAAGGGGAGCAGCACAGACAACCTGGACATACCATGACATAACAAAGAATAATGTCAGGAGGGTACATGAAGGCTTTCCAGGGGTTGAAAATGCCACTGGTCAAAGGCCCCAGGTATGTCTAGTTTTTGGGTTTAGACCAGCAGAAAATATTCCTCCAATGTCTTACGAATTGGTAGAAAAACTTGACTTATTATAGTACCAGATTTCTGCCACTAGCTATTCTATTCACATTACAGCACATATCTAGCAGCAGTAATTCGGTACTCAAACTAATCAGACCTGCAATGGCCCGACAAACTGATTAAAATTCCAGTGTCTGTTTCCAAACCACTACATCTAACTTTTCAACCCCTGATTTCCAGATGATTTTTTTGGCAAAAACAGTTCTCTTACAAAGTCAGAAACTTGTAGACAACAATAGTCAAAACATATGATGACACTGTTCCATTAGAGAAAGGTAACTTGCACACCAATAAGTATAGTTTCATTCAAACATGAAGATATTATCCTCCACATACCATGGGGGAGAAAGAAAATCATGATTCAATGGGGAAACCACTGTTCATCTGTCCCTTTAAGAGATTTGCCCTTGAGCATCCCCGAATTTAGCCCTTCTGCCATTGGTGGTTATGCTTTTAATAACTCGGCCCCTTTCCTTCAAAACAAAAATCTACTTTTAACAAGATTTTGGTCATCCAACCTAATTCCTCCTTATGAGGCTGGGAGTCACACATTTAAAAAATATTTCGCTGTAAAAGTGTTTTCGACGTTGTCAAATGAAAAAATGTATACGGGGTTGCTGTTGATTATCGAATTCCCTTTCCAAGTTACATGCAGAAAACCTCTTCAAATCCACTACAAAGTTTATTAATTTTGAGAAGAGTACTTACATTAAGAAAGCCAGAGCAGGTCAGACTGCGCTCCCTAGAACTAGGAACAAAGTACAACAAAATGGAAAGCTATATCCAAGAACCCGATTATTAAAGCAAGGCCCAGAACCGGAGAAGAGTGGCGAGTAAAGGACCAGTACGTTGACTTACTTCAACACAAAATGGAAGTTGAGGTTTTTTTTTTCATTATCCTCCACATACCATGTACATCTCCACAGTAGAATCTCAAATAATAAGCAGAAAGACTATATTCTGCCAGGCTAAGCATCCAATAAAATATCCACCAATTAGCATCAAATCATGGTATTTTAAAATAAGTAAATAATGGATTACATTCAGTAATAACAGTAGAATGTTGTTAAACCTAGAATTTAGTTACCACATGAAATAAAGTGTTACCACAAGAAAACTGCCCTAATCTCAAAACAAAACAGCACTGAGAAATACTGTGGGTCTTTTTTTTGTAAACCAGCATCTGCAGTACTTGTATTTACTGAGAAGTAGTTGTTCACTCACCCTGCTGGCTGATGCTCAAGACACAATGACACCTTCCCACATTTGATATCGTCTAAGCTAATTAATAAACACATCCATACCAAACTCACACTATTGTCCCCCCCTTCATAATTTTAGTAACACAGATTACCCATTCAGCCTCACTAATGGAGTACAGAATGCAGTTTATAATTCTTGTGCATCACAATGGAAGTGTTCTACACCTTTTTATATACACATTACAGACCACAAGGCATTACAAACTGCACACAAAGCAGGCTCATGCTACCAAGAATGGGAGATCATTCCTCTTCCCCACTGCACTGGTTGCTGTATTTAAAACCAAATACCTGTAACCATGGCCCATAGTTAAACTGTTATTTTCCGTTATCAGAGAAAGGAATTAATGCAAATGCTTCTCCTTGTTCGAAAAGTTAAGTGTCCAGTAAGTAAAATTCAAGGACATAACTGGAATTAACCCAATTCCCTTCTACCTTGTTCAAATAAAGATACATTAAATTAGAACTAATTCCATCAAAATAAATTGCCATCTGATGATTTAGTATTGGTTGGAACCAGTCTCCCTTCAGGGCTTCAGGGTTTTACCCCCCCTGGCATAATGGAGATTTTGGAGTCTTTATGAGACTACTCTTTCGTAGCTCGAGTTGTCTAAATGTAATTGCCAGTACTGATACACAATCTCAAATACCCCAAGAAGTAACCCCTTAGTTTAACAAAATTCAACTATAATAATAATATGCACACAGGGCCAATAATAATGTGTCCAAGTTAGTGATTATGATTTCACTGCACCCAAAACGCCACCATGATTGATTTTCCTGGCATGTATAGTTTGCATTGGGGTCTGGATTCCTTCCTCAGACCAATCCCCATTTTCACAAACTAGCTACTCATTATAGGTGAATGTCACTTTCTCCTGCCCACTTTTTGGTGTAGGAATCAAAGTCAACATAAAGGGAATGAGAAGGCTATTGGAAAGCACATAATGCAATCTGCATGTACAAGATTGCCACGTTTGTCGTGCAATTATCCCCTTTCTCCCCAAACAATTGGCAGATCTTATTACTGTCACCAGGTGCTGGTCCTTTGTGACATTTCTACCATTGTTAAATATGCTGACTCATAGATCATCCTCGATTTAATTATAGTTTGAGGCAGAGGAAAAAAAATGAGGGGAAGATAGAAAGATCAAGCTTAAATATCAAATGAGAGTCACTGATTAAAAAACTAGTCTCAAAATAAGGGCAACTGCATTGAGAAGGTTCATTTATTTTCTTCCCTGACCAAAACAGATGGGCTCAAATACTATTGCCACACACAACTGCATTCTATATATCAGCAGATTAGAGTAAGGCAGGGTCTCTAATGTTCCATCTAAATGGGGCATAAGTGTAAGCAACTTCAAAGTGTAAGTAACTCAATTCTGTTTATAAAAAAAAAATACAAATAATGGTTAAGTGCTCAACACTGGTAACGAAGCCTATATGTAAACCCAAGAACACCACCACCAAATATTAGCATGGTTAAATCATGATAACCATATCCATAAATGTAGCAGGTATACTCCAACAGTATATTGCAAGCTACTGTGTACCCAGGTCAATCCAGAGTTTCACTTCTCTTCTTGACCTACCCACATTTACCGTACAAATTAAATGTGCATGGACCAGGAATACTTGGCTCAACAATTAAGGAATTATCAACCAATTTGACAATGACAATTGCACAATCATACCTTTCCTCAGCACAATCAGTTCTTGATCAGTGAAAGTACAATTAGAGTTTTTTCTTGAAGGCATCTGAATTTGCTTGATTTGATTTTCACAAGTCTAAATGTAATGTTTTAGATGGGAATTCAAAAAGAGAATTTGAACTGTTCCTCGTGAATTTGTAAAGTTTTATGTTTTGAAACCTAATTTTTTTTAAATGTAAAAATCTAGTTGAATGGCCATGGCTTTTTGAGCAGGGTCCCCGAGATCAAAAGAAATAAAGTTAGTGGTAATTAAGCAGCACTGTAGACTGGCTTCTCTCACCCACCAAAAACGATTACACCAGATACACGTTGGGGCTGTGATGCCAGGAAGTAAAGAAACATAAATCAGCATAATGAGTTTTAATCTCAAAATAATGCTGGTAGAGGTGCTCGGTATTATAAATAACCCTTTTAATACAAGGAACACAAGTGGATTTTCCAGAGATCGAAAAAGGTGCACACTTCATGGATGAAAACAATATCGCCTAAATACCAAAGAACTTCTACAAATATGACAGTAATACTTAAAATTCCTGGCACTCATTAGCCCATTTTCCCTCAAAATATTACTTATCGTGAAGAGAACCGTTTCTTGCATCCAGTTTGGAGAATGCAATTGAACTTTTAATTTTAACCAGACAACACAAGAGAAAAAGGTGTGAACAGATGTAGGATTGTGGAACCAAAGTGCTTGCGAATCCAGTCATTGTTGTGCCTGAAGGATAAACTCAAGATTTTACCAAAAGTTGCTTGCATTGGAAGAGCACACAAATCGGATTGTGATTAAAGATCATTTGCATGGAGCAGCCAAGGTTGGTGGGGAAATAAACAATATTTCCTGAGAAGTATGGAATGGAAGGTTCAGAAAGCCAGCACATAGCCAATTCTGACTGTTCCATCGATTAAGAGATTCGCACTACAACTGCAGCTCATTAAAAATAATTAATGTATGTTCAATTAGGGCCCCAATAACAGAAAAGCTGAAAATCAATAAGCATCACTTTTTCATGTTGCTCACACACAAGTTCCATCTAGATGAAGGCTATGAAATTTCAAACTTGAATCCTCAAGTCTAAGTCTAACAGATGACAATTACTTTCAATACCACCAGGTGGGAGATGCAGACAAGGTACTCTCTCAAAGGAGCAGGAATTCAATCATCAGCTTTCCATTGGATTTATTGATTTATGGGAACTACATATGGTATGTGGAGAACAAAGAATTTAACGTACTGACCTTCCTTCACCCACTACCCATCCCCATCCCAAGCATTAATATTTTAGGATTTGAAAAAGGTCAGGCTTCCTGCATGCTGTTATTAAAAAAAACTCAATTTGAAGTTGGTAAGACAGTTGTTCCATAAGATATCTACTTCAATCCATATTAAATAAAATTAGATTGCTGTCGGAGAAGATAATGCATTGTAAATTTAGCTTCGGAACTGTAACTTACAGAATAGTAAATACTCTAAGAGTCAGAATTATACAGCATGGAAACAGGCCCATTGGCCCACCAAGTCTGCACTGACTTTCAAACACCCATTCGCACTAATCCAGTTTTATATTCTCCCCACATTCCCATCAACTCTTTCCAATAGTGTTAATGACGTTGGCAAGATATTTCCCTAATCTCAATGCAGCAACATAATTATCTTTACCTGACCAGTGATCCTTTCTTCAGGCAAAATTTCAGGCTTTACTTTCAGCAGTTTAACAGCAATAGGTTTTCCAGTCCGTCTGTCAGAGGACACTTCGAATTCCACATCATCTGCAGATGATTCAGATGGGTTATCATGGAGCTCTTACAATGCCACAACATGAAATTGTCAATTTTGTACATACAATATTTTAAACAAAAGTGCAATACTTCCATTAACAATCTGAATGCAAGATAATAGTTTGAGGTAGCAAGAAGACATTACATCTCAATGACACCTATTTTGTTGAATACAATGGGTGCACTCCTAGTGCATACTTCCCTCAGGTTGTGGCAAGTGTGAAATTGTTTTAGAGCAACTCAGCGAGATCTGCATTCTGGGGAATATTACAGTTATACCAGTTGATATATTTGCATGATTATCTACTCGGGTTTCAGAACAAAATATTAGTTTAATTCCATGGTAGTTTCTGCTCAGGGGACAATCCACCTGCACTCGCTAATCTACCAACCCAGTATGGTCCGCTTCCATCTCACCTGGGCTACCCAAGTCTCATGTAGGGATCCCAATCGTGTATTAGAGAAAATTGGTTTTAAACTAAAACAGGGCTCCAAACGTCTTACAAAAAAAAATAGAATTGGGCAGACATCCTAAGGAAAATTAGTTTCTTAAAAGGGGCAAATTAACATGACCAGGAAAAAGGCAGAGGATCCAAAAGAATACCCTGGAGGTTGTAGCTGCAGGATTGTCAAACCTCCCAGCACCAGTACTGTCCACCTGGAGGGCCAGTAAAGGATACCTGAGGTCAGGGAGCACGTTGGCACAACCCAATGTCCAGAGCAAGGGTGCAGATCCTACTCTAAACACAGGAGTACTTCATTAGCAGATGGGTGTGACACTATAGCAGTGGTACAGGCCTGAAACCTGTTCCTGTGACTATGGTGTGCCTCAGGGATCAGCGCTGGACCCATTGCCGTTTGTGGTTTAGAACAACGATTCGGATGAGAATGCAGAAGGAATGATTATTAGCTAGTATGCAGATGACACCAAAGTGGGCAGCATCGTAGATAGCGATGATGGTTATCAAAATTGACAGCAAGTCACCCTGCTATAGGAAGTATGTTGTTAAGCTGGAAAGAGTGTAGAGAAGATATACGAGGATGTCACCAGGACTTCAGAACGTGAGCTACAGGGAACAGCTGGGACTTTATTCCTTGGAATGCGAGAGGGTGAATACAGAGTCTTTGACCCAGCGTAGGGGAAATCAAGAACCAGAGAAAATAGGTTTAGGTAAGAAGAAAGATTTAATAGGAACCCAAGGGGCAATGTTTTCCACACAGAGGGTGGTGGGTATACAGAACAAGTTGCCAAAACAAAGATATTAAAACAACCTGTACGACATTTGAACAGGTACACGGATAGGAAAGGTTTAGAGGATATTGGCCAAACACCGGCAGGTGGGACTAGTAGAGATGGGGCATCTTGGTTGGCATGGGTAAGTTGGGCCCAAAGGCCTGTTTCCGTGCTATACGACTAATATTGGAAAACTGTACTGAAGCACAAATCCATCACTGCATAAAACAGGAACACAAAATTAGTGGGTATATCCTTTAAAGATTGACACAGGCATAATTTAAATAAATCTGAAGTCAGTTACCTACTTGGTAGGAGTATAGACCAAGGACTTTTTTTGAAGATGTAACTAGGAAAATGGACAAGGGAGAGCCAATGGATGTAGTGTACCTGGACTTTCAGAAAGCATTTGATAAGGTCCCACATAGGAGATTAGTGGGCAATATTAGGGCACATGATATTGGGGGTAGAGTGCTGACATGGATAGAGAAGTGGTTGGCAGACAGGAAACGAAAAGTAGGGATTAACGGGTCCCTTTCAGAATGGCAGGCAGTGACTAGTACCGCAGTGACTAGTAGGCAGGGTACCGCAAGGCTCAGTGCTGGGACCACAGCTATTTACAATGCACATCAATGATTTGGATGAAGGGATTCAAAGTAACATTAGCAAATTTGCAGATGACACAAAGCTGGGTGGCAGTGTGAACTGTGAGGAGGATGCTATGAGAATGCAGGGTGGACAGGGTGGGGGAGTGGGCAGATGCATGGCAGATTAAATTTAATGCAGATAAATGTGAGGTTATCTACTTTGGTTGCAAAAACAGGAAGGCAGATTACTATCTAAATGGCATCAAGTTTGGAAAAGGGGAAGTACAACGGGATCTGGGGGGTCCTTGTACATCAGTCTATGAAAGTAAGCATGCAGGTACAGCAGGCGGTGAAGAAAGCAAATGGCATATTGGCCTTTATAACAAGAGGAACCGAATATAGGAGCAAAGAGGTCCTTCTGCAGTGGTACAGAGCCCTAGTGAGAACACACCTGGAGTATTGTGTGCAGTTTTGGTCCCCTAATTTGAAGAAGGTCATTCTTGCTATTGAGGGAGTGCAGCGTAGGTTTACAAGGTTAATTCCCGGGATGGCGGGACTGTCATATGCTGAGAGAATGGAGCGGCTGGGCTTGTACACTCTGGAGTTTAGAAGGATGAGAGAGGATCTCATTGAAACATATAAGATTGTTAAGGGCTTGGACACACTAGAGGCAGGAAACATGTTCCCGATGTTGGGGGAGTCCAGAACCAGGGACCACAGTTTAAGAATAAGGAGTGAGCCATTTAGAACGGAGACGAGGAAATACTTTTTCTCACAGACAGTGGTGAATCTGTGGAATTCTCTGCATCAGAGGGCGGTGGACGCAGGATCTCTGGATGCTTTCAAGAGAGAGCTAGATAGGGCTCTTAAAAATAGCGAGTCAGGGGATATGGGGAGAAGGCAGGAACGGGGTACTGATTGGGGATGATCAGCCATGATCACATTGAATGGTGGTGCTGGCTCGAAGGGCCAAATGACCTACTCCTGCACCTATTGTCTATTGTCTTGGCATTTACTCTTAACAAGAGCTGGTAAGTAGTCTACCAACTTTTTTTAAAGATATGTGCATCGGGCTCAAGGGATACCCAGAGGAGACACTGCACTATATTTATGAATATGGTTGGAAAGGAAATGTGTACAGCTTCTTGACTTCCAAGTGGGAAATGCTTGCTTCACAGAAACAGCTAAGTTGTATCAACGGCTAGATTTAAACCTTTTCGGGTCTGGATCATCTTTGCCAAATTATCTGGAGCACTGCCTTGAGAACTCGCAAAATATAGGAGATGTTGAAGAGATAAATTCTGCAGAAGGTGCAGAAGAGCAAAACTGAAGAGATAGGTTAAAAAAAGGACTAACCATTCTAAATTTTCTGGCAGAGCGAGGGGCCAAGGTCAAAACCCGATCCTCAAATCCCACCACTTTCCCAGATATCTCAAGCTCCCAAACACTTTCCTACAGGAGTTTTGCACATCCGAGAAAATACCTTGCAGCTGAAGAGTGAGAAACTCTTGACACCTCTCTCCACCTACCCTTAGACTTGATGGCGTGGCAAAGGAGGGACTTGTTTTTGCCAATCCATCAATGTGGCATTATATCCAAATCTTAATACTCCACACTGATTGACAAAATCTGTTTATTTTGCACAAGCCTTATCGATTTTCTCCACTCATCCCTATCCCCAACTTCATTTTGAATACAGCTATTAAATCACTGCGATAGGTCATTGTGTCAATGCCAATAAAATGGTTTCATACCAGAGAAAACCATCCCATAGGAATACATTTGTGCTTATAACAAGAGATACAATGGGACAAAGGGGGATTGCTTTACACAAAATAAAATCGCAATATGGATGGTGT
Source organism: Raja brachyura (assembly GCA_963514005.1). The sequence continues at coordinate 12,371,301 of OY740804.1, forward strand.
TGCAATAATGCGACCCCTCCATAGTGAGGGGGAGCCCATATTTCCAAGGAGTAAAAAAACAAGGAGTGATCTCAGGGTAGCAGTTGAGTGCCTGGCTTGAAAGTTTTTTCCCTGAACAAGAAAATTAATGTGCCATGTACAGAATTGTTTTACCTTTATCTTAAATGTTTAACGTTGCGCACCCTCAGGAAGGAAAGATAAATATGGATGGGGTTGTACCAGGCACAAAAGGAATATGGCCGTGGCCTTTTAACAGCCAGTATTGAGGTAGTCAGCTGCATCATCAATAGTGTTCCCATCGTCATTTGGCCACAAAGTAGGCTACCCATAGATGGCAAAGTTCAGATCTATTTGAAATTCTTCATAATGAAAAAAATCCTGACTGTTGCCAGTACGATTTGCATATTGTCCAAGCTCAAACCAATGTAGTCTAAACCTCATGTCCTAATAGTCAATGACCAAGTGCATAAGAATATAACCCTCTCCAAATACTTTCATTAGTAGTACCACTTTCAAATCACTCAGTGGCCTTAGGACCACCTAAAATTGAAATGGATCAACCACAAAAGCCACAGCATGTCAAAGATAAGATATTCTGTGGCAAGTGACTCCAAAATACCTACAAGTCACAGCATGTGCGTGTGGCATATTCTCCATTTAGCTGGATGAAGCCGATACCTATACATACAGCTATACAGCATCAAAACATTTCAAATCACAATTTCAAATTTGTCTTGCAAAATGCAAAGCTGGTTCTATCTGCCCAAGACTAAATCCACAGAAAGTGGCAGCCACCTTAACTTCAAGACTAGACGAATACAGAAGCTGAGCCAACCACCCAAGAAAGTAAAGTATACTCAGTGACTAAAGGGCCTGTCCCACTTGGCGATTTTTTTCAGCGACTGGCGGCATCATTGACTGACGTATCAGGTCACTGAAAAAGTCGCCGCGTGATGATGTATTGATGAGCGGTGTTTCCTCAGGTGTCGCAACATTTTTGTCGCTGCTGGATTTTGAAATGTTCAAAATCTTTCAGCAACCCTGATACGTCAGTTAATGATGCTGGCAGTCGCCGAAAAAAAAGTCACCAAGTGGGACAGGCCCTTTAGATATTTTACTTGTAGCAAATGAAAGAAAGGTTTGGAATAATCCTCTGATTCATTCTTCTGACTGACTTTGCATGTCTTGGTAACCATGATTTAACTATGACAAAATAATTTTGATATTCTTTAATGCAATTTCACTTCCATGTTTTGTTATCCTTTTCAATGAGCTTCATTGTTATTCCTTTGTCAATTGTCTACAGTGGGTCAGCTCTGCCAAATTTGAAAAACAAATATGTTCATCTATTTATGTATTGCCCTACATTTAGGCAGAATTTCAAGTTATGCTTGCACAAAACTGCCAAAACAAAATATCCAAGTTCATTTGTGTAATACAGATTTACTGTGAAAGAGACGCACCAATCCCTGTTCTATAGCCAGGCAATCCCATTACAGAACATTGTGGATGGGGAGCTAGGCATTGATGTCTCAGCAGTTTTAATTGAAAAACATTTGTGCTCTCATTCACTTGAATGTACTGCCCATGTCAGAAATGTGAAATGTAGAATATAATGGTGTGCATTTAAAAACATTTAAACATAAGCACGACACATATTTTACACAAACGTGTTAATTAACAATTTGAATTGAAATAAGAAATTTCAAAATAAATTAGTGCCCTACATATAACGTTATTCCACTTCATACAGGGCAATGAAGTGCCCATAAAATGGACAACTGGAACATTACACATATCAAGCAGTGACAATTTCTCACCTCCCACTTTCAGATCTTGGAGATTACCACTGTATTGTGAGCAATGGAAGAATAGTCTGGCTTGACGTTCAGTGCACTGGATAAAACCATATGATGCCAGCAGCTTCTCAATAACGCCAGTTTCGCGCAGGGCTCCCGAGGTACCGTTAGCAAAACCAGAGTGGCCATTGTTATGCAAGAGGTTTGGATCAAAGCTCATCTGCGACAAGGATATATAAAAAGAGATATTCATGAATTTAACTGACACCCCAATTCACTACAAACCAAAACATGCTGCAACCAGATAACATTGATAACAAATGCAGTAAAAAAAAACTACCTATGTAACTGAAATCTAAACAAAAAATTAGTAATAGTTTCTATAAGAAATCTCACCAAGCAATTCACAAAATAGAATACATAGACAATTGCAGAATGAGAATTCAATATTTGAGTAGGATGAGAAAGGGGAGAAACGGCAGAAGAACACCAAGCAGATTCACTGACATTCTTCAATTACTCACCACATACTGCAGGTTCAGGTTGGTTACTAATATGCAGGAACTGTTGCTTCATTATACCATTGGAACATTTATAAATTAAATAATTTCCACTATATTATCTTAGCAAGGAGGGGAAAAAAATCTTTAATGATAATGCTTTCAGAGGATTAAAACAATTACTCCAGGGTTCTAAATTTCAGCATTAACATACCGTGTACATTTCAAGTTTGAAAGCATGAAGATAATTTATAATTAATATTCACAAGACAGTTTAATACTATGACAAAGTACAGGTAATTCTGCTATAACGCAATAGTTGTGCTATGAAACCTGGTATGATTTTCAAAAATAGGTCTTTTGTACAAGTTTGTTTTTGTTACTGCATGTTAAAAATATTAAGATACTCTTAAATCATTTAAGAGTTTTTCATTGCACAAGTGTCAATAGGGCATTGGTTGTCAATTTATATGACCACCAGTGGATATTGTAGTAGTATTGTTCTTGAGACAATTGGAAACTTTTTTCTGTATATTATATAAATCCAAAATAGCTTTGTCGGCTTTACAATTCAGAAAGTAACTTAACTGCTTCTCTAATTCCCAATCAAAATCTCATTATCAGTAATTTGGCCTCCAAAATGCAGATTGCATTTCCAATTTTAACAATCACATTATATCCAATTCACGTTAAGGAATTATAGCAGAACTACCACCATGTTGTTTTATCCAAGCAACGTTCTAAAGTGAAGATTACATTTCAGACTGGCCCATTATTTGCAACTAAATTATTTAGAAACGGGTGCAGAAAAAAAGGACAATAAATAAAATCACTGGGTGCAAGTTTGGTGTTTGTTAGTTTGAATTCAACATGCATCTACATTAATCATTGTTTAATTAGCAATACAAACCAGCTTTGAGCATTAGGATCCAAAAAGGTGATGCTGACAAATTACTATCAAAAGACCCAAGTTGCTCCTACCATAACAAATTTTCTTTGGAACTATTACGGTAGTTCTTTAATATTCAAGACAGCCAAAAGAAAACAGGATACAAAGATCGGGTTGTGACTTTTGTTTGAATATTGGGGATTATTTCCATTTCCTCATGCTAAATGGGACTCAGAACTTAAAGTAAAACCTGCTGCAATTAACAAGATCAGCTTTTCAACCCAGATTTTTACAGTAGTGTCCAACTCATTTAAACTCTGAAAAATCTATACCAGAAACATTAGCCAGTCTATTCTCCCCATATCTGATGTCCGATTGTAGTGAGGTCATTACTTCATACAATCTTTAGGATGCAAAGTAGTTTTACACATGGTGCTCAGGTACGGGTGTAAAGTATACCAGGTGTTTAAACTTGCTCCCAGAAAGATCTTAGATGCCAGCAACATCAAACACGCTGTCACCAAATAGCCATGTGCTCCAAACATTGCCATGCCTCAATTTAAATTTGGTTTACAAGATTATGACAAGAAGTGGCTGATAGATCAATTTATATTACCAACTACAAAATTAACAATGCTCTAACCACCTAAAAATAGTTAAACGCTTAGGGTGTAAATAAAAAGCAATGTCCATGCAAGTGGGCTTATATCCCAAGTTCAAACTAATGCTGTTACTACATGCTGTTAGCACAAGTAAGAGATTAAATTCTCAATTCTTCCCCACTTACTGATCTCTGATAAAGTGGAATTCTCTTCTGTTTTTTAGCACTGATTGAGGCAGAACGTGTTGAAAGAGGGTGACAGGGAGTACTGGAAGTTGAAGGATTATGATGCTCTGAAGACGCAGCGTAGAGATTCTCCATTTTATAGCTGGAGTGCGAAAGTAAAGCATCATAGAACAAATCTATGAAAACCCAGTTGCATTTTGTAAACAACATCCATATGAAAAGGACATTCCACATGAAAAGGACATTAAATTCACTACATAAATGTTCATTTTCAGTATGTGCCATAATATATGGACATTGAAGACAACCAGTAATTACAAAAATGGCTTGGCCTCAACTTAGCAAGCAGACCAATGCAAACTAAGAAAATTCAGGCTTCAAACTTTAGTCCACTGGCGATCTCAGCAGAAGTGGTAATAAGAACATTACTGTTCATGGCAAGGTCATTTAAAAATCCTTTTAATGCTCACACCCACCCAGGCTAAGCTCAGCTGAATTTCATCCAAGCTTGAGGTTTGCAAAGGACAAATGTGTAGCACACTGCAGTTAGAACAGGAGAAGATCCGGGGGGGGGGGGGGGGGGGGGGGGGGGAGGGGAGAATGCCAAGCAGACATGGAAAACTATTTCAAACACTTTTGACACTCAATATCCTTGTTTAAAATGACGAATGCCGTCATTTGTACCAGTCACTATAAACACAATTTTGCTATTCAGTGTTCAAAACACCATAAATCCCAATTGGCGAGGGATACAAATCAATTATGATCATTCTAAAATAAAATCTAGTTACAGACAGAACCATACCTAATGCAACTCTGCTGAAAGGATATCATACTAGTCAACCTACCTTGGATCTTAGTTAATCATGCTTTCAACCAAGTTTCAATCCTCATTTTCAAATCCCTTCATGCTCTCAGCAAATCTATGAAGTAACAGCTCTGCAAATCCATCAGTTTTCCAATTCTGGCCTCAGTCATTCTCGAATTTTATTGTTATTCCACTAGCAATTAGGACATTAAATGCTAAAATACTCTTCAAATACTTCTCACATCCAAACCTTGTAAAGGAGTTATGCCCAAATCTTTGACCAATTTTTTAGTTATACTTTTCCACATTTCTACCCTCTGCCACAAATTCTTCGAATTTGTAATGTTCTAGAAGACGCTCATTTTCAATCACACTGCTAAAATGTTTACACAATTGTCCACAAAACTGACATCAAAATGCGTCAGTCCAGCCATCGTTCGCACTTAAACTATTCCTGTTACACCATTTCAACGGTTCAACTGTGCTTTTGTTGTCACATGTGAAACGCACAGTGAAATTCTTTCCTTACATACAGTCCAGAAAAGTATTGTCATCCCCAAGCACAATCAATAATTAGCAGTGTACAGAAATAGTCCACTGAGCTCACATGCAGGAGATGCCATATTTTAGGTGCCATTTCAAAATCCAGTCTGCGCTCTGGGTCTTGAGCATTGCCCGATCCAGGCAAACATTAGGCTGTTGCGGGCCTCAAGCCACCACCTTCCTTGGTGTGGATTGACCAGCGAAGAGATGTCCCTCTCCTCGCCTGTCCCCCTTTGTGCCCTGGGGGCACCTTCCGCAGCCGACCTCGAGGGTGCAGTAGGCCAGTCCCTCTCCTGCTGGCCATGCGCCTTGCACATTGTGCCCATCATCGTTGTGGCCGGCCTCCCCCCAAACAGGCTGTGGTATCCCCGATCTTGCGTCCGGCCACGGGGACGAGAACTCTTCCCCACCCCTTCTCATGCAAGCGAGAATGTTCAATGTTTTTCCACCTCCACCTCAGCAATCATCCTTTACACATGAAACAGCAATTTACTTGTATTTTGCGTATTTACTACTTAAATGCAAACCAAGCGCTGAGGCCAATAAACACATGCCTATTTGTACCATGAAGGTTACCAGTTATACTCAAAATGGATAACACATATCCAAATAATATTGTTATTCTTTTCTATTATGTAACCAGCAGAGATAATTGATGCTTTTCTTTGGCATTTATAACAATAACTGATGCTCATAGCACTGCTTTACTGCTCCACAGCCATTACAGCCATTTTGAATCTTTAGCAAGCTCCTAATAAGCAGTATAGAGTACATTAGTTGAACTGAGAGAGGGCATATCATTCTTGCTCCCACCAACAACCATTCAAGTGTTTTAAGATACAAGATCATAGATTTCTAGCGAAATTTTGCTGACATACGTAATTAAGTGGAACATACAGGCTGCACAGAAAACATTAAAGCCTGGTCTTTAAAATAATAAATAAATGTTAATGTAATAATTCACTTGAAATGGTTTGGAATACAATAAAAGGCAAGCTGTTAAAGCAGCAACAAGCAAATCTGACTGGATCTTCGGTGCTTCAGATGGACTGATCCATCTATGGGGATTGCAGCTGCTGCAGGTTTGAATAGACTCAAGAACACTAAGCAAATTGACCAATTAAAAAATGGTCATTGTGAAATGCAGATTACAGACACTGGTACCCGGGGTAGAAGATTGCAACCTTCACGTGGTCCGCCCTGCTTCGACGAATGCAATCAACGCGGCGTGCACAATCAAATAAAACAAGTTGTCCAACAACTTTAGGCTGTGCACGCCATATGCAAGAAGAAGAAGACGACGACACTGGTTCCCATCTAAAGAACCATGTTACCACACAACGACACAAAATATTAAAGTAACTCAGCAGATCAGGCGAAATCTTCGGTGAAGATGAATGGGTGACGTATCTGATCGGGACCCTTTTTCTGGGAAGGTTCTTAACCTAAAATATAATCAACCTATGTTCTCCACAGATACTGCCTGACCTGCAGAGTTACTCCAGCATTGTCTCTTTAAAAAATATATATAAACCAGCATCTGCACTTCCTTGTATCCACATGTTACCATACATCCAGTTAAGTCAACCATTACAAAAAACAAAAATATATTGTTGCTCCTCCCCACCAAGGCAACATTTTACAGCAGGCAAAAGTTTACCTTGTCCAGAACAAGGGGTCACAGTCCAGAACAAGGGGGTCACAGTTTAAGGATATGGGGGAAGTCTTTTAGGACCGAGATGAGAAAAACATTTTTCACGCAGAGTGTGGTGAATCTGTGGAATTCTCTGCCACAGAAGGTAGTTGAGGCCAGTTAATTGGCTATATTTAAGAGGGAGTGAGATGTGGCCCTTGTGGCTAAAGGGATCAGGGGGTATGGAGGTAAGGCAGGTACAGGATACCGAGTTGGATGTTCAGCCATGATCATATTGAATGGCGGTGCAGGCTGGAATGGCCTACTCCTGCACCAATCTTCTATGTTTCTATATTTATCAACAGTGGGTTATGGACCATGGTAGTACTGCTAATCTTTGCAACTGCACTTAAGTTTCACCCATTCTTCATCCATTTTTCAATGTCATCATAAAGAGAAATCCGGAGTTAATACTATTCCACTCTTAACCAAGGGCAGGGACAAACTCAGCCAAGAATTAATATTTTGGAATCAAAACACTGATCCAACAACTCGAAATAAACAATTCCTATAAAAACAAAATAGGCAAATGGCTTTCAAAAAGATTATTGCGTCATTTGAATACTATTATTCCGTATCCTTACTCACTATACCCTGGACTCAGCACATCAATGCAGTTAGAAAGAAAGCCCATCAATGCCTCTACTTCCTTATGTCAACTATAGATGAACAAATATTCTCTTGAACTTCTACAGGTAGAGAGCATACTCACTGGATGCATCACGGTCTGGTTCAGCAATGCAGATGCCCAGGAATGGAGATCACAAAAAGTGGTGAATCCAGTGAACACTGCCCAGTCCACCAGCAAAGGGATTTATCAGAGACACTGCCACAAAAAGGCAGCCAACTTTTCCAGGGACCCACACACACACTCTGGCACACTCTCTCACATTACACTCCTGCCATTAGGATGACGACAAATGCCTGAAAACTAACATCCAAGTTCAGGAACAGCTTCTTCCCAACAGCCATCGGGCTATTGAACACTAACTACTCCTACTAAACCCCGAAGTACAATGACATTCCTAGTGCATTGCCTGCACTAGGAATGTCATTGTTCCATTTCAGAACATATGACAATAAAACACTCTTGACTCGATTGCGAGTTATAGCATCACCTACGAAAGACTTTATAAACCTTCAAAAGTGTGAATTGGGTTGGGTTTTTTAACGTAGAATTCTGCATTATACGTGGAATGTTCTGCACAGGATAGGGAAGTGTATTAAACACAATTCGTCTCCTCAAATGGCCCAAATTTCAAGAAGCACTTCCCTCTTGTGGGTCCCCAGAGTTGGAGATAGCAGAAGTCAAAGGAGCCTTCAAAATAAATATAGGATCCATGCATATGGTACCATCCTTATAACAATTAGTCCTCAAGAACATGGAAGTAATCTTCACAAGGATGATTTCCAATAATTAAAATGAAAAATATTACATATTGTGCACTATTGCATGTTAACTCCATTCATCTAAAATAACAGCTGAAAAAATACCAAATATTGAAAATGCGGTGTTGTTAGAAATGCAAGTTTGGAAATACAATCCATTTTAAAAAGCAGAATAAATTCAAGATGAACTTTTCTTAGTAAATGAAAAGTTGAAAATGTAAAATTTCCACTTGCTCTTTTTCTAAAAAATGCAAAAATTCAAAGTTGGTGAATTCTAGTGCATGGTACAACAATTAAAAAAGTACACCAGCTGCAGACCCGTTGGGCCCGTCCCATAATGCATTATACCACCACTGACCCCTTAGCCCCCAACTGCGCAGGCGCAGCTGACAGGTTCCCAGGGTTAGGGCCAGAGATCCCCGTTGTGACGCAAGTCATGGCAACCTTCCCCCCACCCTCCCTCTATCCCCCACCCTCCCTCCTTACCGCCCCCACTTCCCCTCCCTCCCACCCTACCCCTCTCCCCCAATCCCCTTCCTGCCCCACTCTCTCCTCACCCTCACACTTTCTCCTCCCTACCCCCTCCTCTCCCTCGATCCCCTTCTCCCCCACTCCTCACCTCCCCACAATGAAAATCGTGGGAAAAAAATGAAATTATCAATGAAAACCTAAACACAATGTTAGCTGTTAATGAAAACGAAAGAAATTTGATTAAAATGGATTTGATTTCAGAATAAAATCAATGTAAACGAAAATCTCGATTTTTAATGTAAATGAAATTCGGGATCCCATTGTGACTTCGAACGCGGCTGACGGGCAGGGTGGAAACGAGCTTTTTGTAAAGTTTTAAATGTCAATAACTTGTAAAATATAACATAAATCTGAATGAAACTTGGCTAATGCACACCCCAGGACAATGGTGAGTAAGGTGGGCCAAATATTGTAGCTCCATCATGTACCATTTTGGCGGAGTTATCAGAACACGCACTCATGCATACAAACAAGATGAGAGTTTCAGTAATATATGCTAGACCAAGTGGGACTCAGTGTCCTGTCTTTGTAACATTGTAACGGGCAGGGGCAGCAAGTTGGAATTGGATTTTTTACAATGAGAAGCTAATTTTCTTAAGTTTAAAATGTAAATAACTTGTGAAATATAACATAAATCTGAACGAAACTTTGATTAAATGCACCACAGGACAATTGTAAGGTGGTCCAAAAATTGTATCGTGTACCGTTTTGCCGTAGTTCCGGGAGCACATGGGCACTCACGCAAGCGGACAGAATCACAAACAAGATGCGAGTGTTAGTAATATATAGAATGATAAATAAACATACTGCTCTCTTAAGGTCAATCTTGTAATAATCCAGAATCCCAAGAATGCTGCTAATTGTTGTCTCGAATGATCAAGCCGGCTATCCCTGCTTCTTTCAGAAGCAAAAAAAATCTAAGCTTTTCCAACAATGCCACCACAAATCAACTTTCATTGCATCTTTGTCGAAAAGCTTTTGTATTAAAACATCCACATTTCTTTCACAATAAATGGTCTGACAAAAAAAAATCAAGAAAATTTAGCTAACTAAAATGGCCTACCATCAACCATAACTAACACAATAGGACCAAGTTTTTTTTTTAATTTGGGAAAACTTGAGCACTTTGGAAGTCCATTGCCACTGGTAGCAAATGTTGCAAGTTTTGTGTTATATTGATAAACTTCATCTCAGCACAGGCTAAAGAAAAATATCAAGTAATACCGTACATCTACAATCAGTTCAAAATAACAATCAAGATATGCCAAATTACAGAACATTTCTGTCTGATGTTTTTTGCATACATTTCTTGCTGTTTAATTAGAACTAAGTGTGCATAAAAAGAGCCAAAGTATTGCATCTAATTTACAGATTTATTTTGTCTCTCTTTTCCCTTCACTGAATATGCCATCCAATGTTACAAATATCAGATAGCACAATTTTAAGCAAATTGCACTAACATTCTCTCAGATGCAAGGTATTCAAAAACGAGAAGCCCACTGAATAACTGCAGTAAAAACAACTTAACCTTCTAAAAGACAACTGTGTAGTTTTGTATACAATTACACCAATTGTGATAGGTATCTTGTTTTATCTTTAGCCAACTTAAAATAATGAAGCAACTTTAAAAGCCCTTTGAGCAAAGATACGGGAAAATCTGATTTGAAAAAATCTGTTTTGAAATCAAAGACATAATAATGGACAGCAGCATTTTCCAAAAATTCCCTGTAGCACAAGAATAGAAGAAATGTTGTCTGCAAAAAATATATATAACTGGACGAAACTCCAGTTGTTTCTACTGCTCCCAAAGTCAAGATGCTTTTTGAGAACCAACCGTGAACTTACATCCACTAATGTCTACGGTGAAGAATGGTACTTGTGTGGCGGCACCTGATAGCAACCCAAGGTCACGACGAACCATCGGCTCTAGAGGGAGCTGCGCCTTGGTGGGGAAGACGCGAGTCACGGGGTCGGTATCCAAGTTGTTATTTAAGGCCGGGCAACGCCCGTGTCAGCTGAGGAGTAGGGAGCTGTATGCAGAAGAATAAACACGTCTAGAGCACACAACTTGTGTCGACTAGTTTTTTGGCTGGACTCCTGCCAGTCCCTGCCACAATTGGTGACCCCAGACCTCCCAGAAGGGAAATTTAATTAAATGCATTCTGCCGCCGCCGCCTACGAGGCCGAACTCAATGCGGTCTCCCTGAAGCCACCTACATTTTGGACCTCGCAGCCGATTTCCCATTCGCGGCGTTACACCATCCAATTTCACATCCGCGGCGTTACAGCTGATGAGACTCGCTATCACTATGTGGTAAGCGCCCTTGACCAGCAGGCAGCCGGACGCGTCATTCCTTACCTGGATAACCCGCCGGTCGCGGGGAAATACACAGGCCTCAAGGAGTTGTTGCTCCGGATCTAAAGGCCGAGCCGAATGCAGCACGCCTGTCAGGTCCTTAACATGGGCGGGCTCGGCGATCGGATGCCCTCGACCCTCATGAGTGAGATGCTCACGCTCATGGGCAACCACCTGCCCTGTCCGCTCTTTGAATTCACCTACCTGCAGCAGTTGCCACGAGACCTCCGCCAGCAGCTCGTGGGGGAGAGCTTTGAAGATCCCATCCAGCAAGCAGCCCGTGCTGACGAGCTGTGGATCTCTGACCAGCAGCAGGTGGGCGCGCTGGAATACCTGGAGCCGCTGGAATCCCAGGAATCGCTGGACTGGATTGATTCAATGTCCAGGCTGGCCCAGCGACCCAGGACCACGCCCACAAGAGCCACAGACAAGACAAGTGGCACAGGAGAGGATGGCTGAGCAGGATCCAGGAGATCCAAGGAGAAGAATGTTGGGTGTTTATCACCAGCGCAAGGGTTCAGCAGCCCGCCAATGCCGCCAGCCATGTTTGTTTCCAGGAAACGGTAGCGCCGGCCGCCGATAGTCACTGCGGTGGACCGCAGGATCCATCGACTGTATGTCTTGGACCGGCGCTCGGGGCTCAGATTCTTGGTGGATACGGGGGCGGAGGTCAGCGTATTTCCCCCATCAGGACTTGACCTTCGAGCTGGTAAGAGGGGGCCCCCCGTTAACTGCTGCGAATGGCAGTTCAATCCACACATATGGCGTCCGCACGGTTCCTGTCATTTTCGGCGCGTGCCATTTCACCTGGCCTTTCATCATCGTAGACGTGGCCCAGCCGCTGGCCACAGATTTCTTGCGGGCGCAGTCACTCCTCATGGACGTGAAGGGCCAACGTCTCATCCACGCGTCAACTTTTGAGAAGATCTCCTTGCGCTCCACTGCGCCGGTCAGCAACCCTGTAGCGACGGTGGACAATGTCTACGCCCAGGTACTGGCTGAGTTCCTGGACATTGTCACCCCCAAGTTCGGCGCAGCCAGCCTGAGGCATGGTGTCATGCTCCATATTCTAACACCGGGTCCACCGCTCCACGCTCGCGCCCATAGGCTTGCTCCTGACAAGCTCCTCATAGCAAAAGCGAAGTTTCGGAGTATGGAGGCCATGGGTATCGTTCGACACTCCAACAGCCCATGGGCTTCCCCGCTGCACATGGTGCCGAAGGTGTCCGGCGGTTGGAGGTTGCGCGGGGAATACCGCCGCCTTAACGAGGCCATGACCGCTACCCTATTCCCCACATACAGGACTTCTCAGCACATCTGGCCGGGGCTAGGTTCTTCTCTAAGATCGACCTAGTCCAGGGATATCACCAGATCCCCGTGCGACCGGAGCATGTCCCCAAGACGGCAATTATCACCCTTTTCGGGATGCCCTTCGACCTCAAGAATGTCGCGCAGGCCTTTCAGCGCTTGATGGACACCGTGTTGGCGGGCTCTACTTCCTATTTTTCTACTTGGACGATATCCTCGTGGCAAGTCCCTCGTGTGAGGAACACTGCGTCTACTCTTCCAGCGCCTCAGTGACCATGGCCTCGTAATTAACCCTAGCAAGTGTCAATTCGGCCTTCGGGCCATCAACATCCTGGGGCATTGGGTAACACGGCACGGAGCAGTGCCTCTGCCGAGGCAATCCGCCAGTTCCCGCGGCCTCTGGCAGTTCGTAGAGCTGGTCACATTTTACCACCGGTTCGTTCCGGCAGCTGCCGAACTTTTGCTGCCACTTTTTCCAGTTGCTGCAGCGCAGATAGAGCGGTACGCTGTAGCCATTTGAAGGGGGGAAGGAGGCCTTGGCTCGGGCGACTATGCTCGTGCATCCGTGCATCGTGTAGCCCTTACTGTGGATGCCTTGGACTCTGCGGTCGACGGCGTTTTGGAACAGTCCGTTAACGGCCTCTCGCCTTCTTTAGCCGGCACCCGAGGGTTGTGGAGCAGCACTACAGTGCTTTCGACCGGGTGTTGCTCGCCTTACACCTCGCAGTGCGGCACTTCCGATACTTCCTTGAGGGGCGTTCCTTCGTAGCCTTCACGGACCATTAGCCCCTCACATTTGTTTTTGCGAAGGTTCCGGATCCTTGGTCCACTGTTCAGCACCGCCAGCTGGCGGCCATTTCGAAGTATACAACGGACGTCCGGCACATCGATGGGAAATGCAACCTCGCGGCGGATGCTTTGACCCGTCCGGCAATTGTAGCCGTGCTTTACCCGGCCTCGGGGATAGATTACTCCAACTTTTCTATTGTCATGGCAAATTTCTATGCTGTGCCAGAACTAAATTTTGAATGAATTTTGCATTGCATTAGCAGAACAAAGTTAAAAATCCTAACCAATGATTTCACCGCACAGTACCTCTACTGGTTAATGTTGTGAGCCTCCATGAATCTCTGCGCAGTATTGCACATCTAATTAATTTGGGGAAGAATGTGCTTCTCATGTGCTGGTTATCTCTTACCCTGGAGCAACCTCTCCTAAAACTTTTGAAAACGACTAGACAGAGATAAAGGCAAGAGGAAATTAGCCTTCAGATTTAAAACGTTTATAAAACCCCAAATCTCTCCATACCATTCCAGTTATCTTTCATCTTCAAAAACTGCTCAACTCAGCCACGCCAAGGGAAAATTACATTATATCTGTTCAATTGGATAACTTTCTTTTACGCTAACGTCTAATGGCAGGAGGGTGTATTTACACTACGCAGTTTCTAATTCCATATAGAAACTACAGAGAATACACAATCCATATTTTTTCCACCTGCAAATCATAATCTGATCTCAATCTTTAATCCTGCTTCCTAAAACGAGAATAGTGCAAACACTTGCACCGCTAGGATAGACCAACTAGCAAACGAAAAAGCTGTTAGATACTAAATGCTTCCAAACAAAGTCATATATGATTCACACTGAATTTTTTGGGAGTACATTCGATAATCTTTCATAGCATCCAAGTTATGATGCGCATGTCCAAAAATAAACTACACACTTGCACTTTTTGGGGTGAAAGAAGAGAACCACGATGTTACGAGGAGAACGTGCAAACTCCACATAGACAGCACCTGAGGTCAGGACTAAACCCAGGTGTCTGGCACTGTGGTGCAGCAGCTCTACCAGCAGCACCACTGTGCCACCCACTGCAGGTTGAAATTTTACACAAGCAGTAAATCTCTTCACTTATAATATCCATCATTATTTTACCAATTAATCAGATAAATAAGATTTAAGACAACTGTGTAAAAGTTAACTTTCCAACAGGAAAGAAATTAATGATTGTCAGATACATGCACCAGTCAATTGTATGATCTACAAGAGTGCACAACATTTTAGGTTGAGGACCAAATCATCAATACAAATCACTTGCAATAAATATCTGTACCTTGTTGCGTGTTTTAAAAAAAACACATTTTTGAAGACAGATACCAGAGGAGAATAAAGACCTAGTTTGTTCATTTGGTTGTGGAACTTTTCTGCGATGATTGAAGGAGACTGATTGCGTCTCTGGTCATGGAGAAAATGAAGGACACATGTTTTTCATACATTGAGGACTGATATGCTTAAAATGTATTGAATTTAAACAGAAAAGATTGATATGTGGAACAAAAATCAAATTGCTGAAGGAACGCGTAAGCGTATCTGTGCAGAGTTGGAACAAGGACTGTTCCATAGAGACAACATAAATACAGGCATAGCGGGGGCCCACTCCAGTGCTCATGGTTCTCCACTTGATGTGTAAAAATTGTGAAGAATTGAAAGTCAAGCTGTTCAGAGTAATACATTCTTCCTGGCAGTTAGGAGTCCATGCAGAGGAACTTATTAGGTGTTAAAGAAGGAACTGCAAATGCTGGAGAATCGAGGGTTACACAAAAAGCTGGAGAACCTCAGCGGGTGCAGCAGCATCCAAGGAGCGAAGGAGATAGGCGACGTTTCGGGTCAAGACCCTTCTTCAGACTGGTCAGGGATCAGGGAAATGAGTGATATAGACAGTGATGTGGAGATGTGAAGAACAATGAAAGAAAGATATGCAAAAAAGTATAGATGATAAAGGAAACAGGCCATTGTAAGCTGTTTGTAGTGTGAAAATGAGAAGCTAGTGCGACTTGGGTGGGGGGGGGGGGGGGGGGGGGAAGATAGAGAGAGAAGGAATGCCAGGGCCCAAGGGCTGAGGGAGAGGTGGGAAGGGCAGGAGGCAGCCTGGGTTAACAGAATTGAGAAAATTCAATGTTTAAGCCCCGAGGATGCAGACTCCCCAAGTGGAATATGAGGTACTGTTCCTCCAACTTGCGGTGTTGCTCACTCTGGCCGTGGAGGAGGCCCAGGACCGAGGGGCCGGATACGGAATGGGAGGGGGAGTTGAAGTGCTGAGCCACCGGGAGGTCGGGTTGGTTATTGCAGACCGAGCGGAGATGTTCGGCGAAACGATCGCCCAGCTTCCACTTGGTCTCACCGATGTAGATCAGCTGGCATCTGGAGCAACGGATGCAGTAGATGAGGTTGGAGGAGGTGCAGGTGAACCTCTGTCGGACTTGGAAGGACTGCTTGGGTCCCCGAAAGGAGTGGATGGGGGAGGTGAAGGGACAAGTGTAGCATCTCTTGCGGTTGCAAGGGAAAGTGCCCAGGGAAGGGGTGGAGCGGGAGGGAAGGGAAGAATTGACGAGGGAGTTGCGGAGGGAGCAGTCTTTGCGGAAGGCAGACAGGGGGGGAGATGGGAAGATGTGGCGAGTGGAGGGGTCACGTTGGAGGTGGCAAAACTGGCGGAGGACTATCTGTTGTATGCGCCGGCTGGTGGGGTGAAAGGCGAGGACCAGGGGGACTCTGCCCTTGTTGTGAGTGGGGGAATGGGGAGAGAGAGCAGTGTTGCGGGGTATGGAGGAGACCCTGGTGCGAACTTATTAGGTATTTGTTTCAGAAAACAGAGGGCCCCCAAACCCTTCCTGATTGTGAGGGGTGTATAGATGATGTCCACAATGAAAATGAAGTGTTGGAGCCAGGGAATTGGAAGCTGTCAAAACACAAGAGGTGTGCTGAATGTAGCTGGGAAGGCACTGAACAAGGCAAACCAGGATAGAGTTGAGGCATAGTGACAGTCGCATAAGAGCAGCCAGACGTAACAGTTCCTATCTGTGGAGTAGATTTAAGTTAAGAGAATGAAAGATTAGAGAATTATGAAAGTTTCACTAAATGGTAAAGGGGCATGGGAGTGAGAAATTTGGTGCCTATGGATGGAGTAAGCAGAAATAATCACCATATTTTAAAAAAAACCCAATTGAGGACTTAATGAATCATAGCCTATGGGTGCATAACCCAAAGCTCATTTTAGCCAGCATTAATGTGGGCTGGTAGAGAAAATTGCTGGAGAAACTCAGCGGGTGCAGAAGCATCTATGGAGCGAAGGAAATATGCAACGTTTCGGGACGAAACCTTTCTTCAGACCTTCAGCCAGTGCAAGCTGGGTGATGAAAATCTTCACCAATTACAAGGTTTGCGTCCATTTCATTCAAGGTTGTTACACTTCTTAAAAAGAACGGTTGCACTTTAAACAGCTTCAAGCATTAAAATAAATTTCAACACCCACATGAAAGAACTGGAATGACCTCCTATCTAATGCACTTTACCTGGTGACTGTGGTGTGGGTCAGAAAGATATAGAGCCCTAAAGTTTCTACCTAATCCAATCGCAAATGATCTTTGTATGCTTTATGTTGGCTGAATGGTCTTGTGCCTTTATTTTCTATGATTCTGAGAACAACCATGATTTTTAAAACAATTTGTTTACCAACTAGAAACTGGTTAGACAGGATTTGCTGACCAACTATCATTAATTCTACTGGGATTACATGCTAGACCATCTGCTTGTCAGCAAATGAAGTTTACTGTTATTGCTGTTGACATCAGTTAATTATTTTGCGATGACTTTGGAGATGGAGACCATGGTCATTGAATGATACAAAGTTGATTAGTTTGCGTTGTCACCCAGCCAGTGCAAGCTGGGTGATGAAAATCTTCACCAGTTACAAGGTTTGCGTCCATTTCATTGAAGGTTGTTACACCTTTTAAAAAGAACGGTTGCACTTTAAACAGCTTTAAGCATTAAAATAAATGTCAACACCCACATGGAAGAACTGGAATGACCTCCCATCTAATGTACTTTACCTGGTAACTGTGGTGTGGGTTAGAAAGATATAGAGCCCTAAAGTTTCTACCTAATCCAATCTCAAATAATCTCTGTATGCTTTCTGTGCATTACTTTACCAGTGTCAAACCTTTCAAGCATTTCTGGTCTACCAAAAAGGTCCCTTTATAAACTTATTGTTGTTCCAGCCTGGATTGTTGGGATGCATTCTATGAAACAGACTTAATTCCAAATCTACACGCCCCAATGAAATCATGGATAATTTGTGACAATTCTGTCTGCTCACATTTGCCCCATCAAAGCCGCAATTTTTATCTAAAGGAGCAGTGATTAAAGGAATGAAAAATTAGCAAGATTGAATGGTCCCAGATTAAAGATATGTTTCTCTATAATATAAATTAATTTAACAATAGTTTTTTCCAAGTGATAAAAGCATTTCAATAAACATCCCAGGCAAAATTTGTTTACTCTCAGATAATATCCAAGTGAATCACGTACCTTGAAGTGACGTTGAATATTGCACGCACTGCTATCTGATCTGTTTAGCACACGTTCGTTTACAAATGCAGGGTGGACAGAGAGAGAAGGATCTATCAAGCTAGCAGAGAATTCCTATTCTTGCTGCACTAGTGAGCATCCCAGGACAGCAACAAGAAGTGTAGAAGGTCTAGCAGCGTTGGGAAGTGCTCTTTGTAGGCTGTTGAGTAGGCACAAACTTCTGTTTCGGATCAAGTTTTCAGCTGTAGTTTGCTCTTTGGTTGTTGTTCAGCGTTATTTTCTATTTCTCAACGTGATCCGAACTTGAAGCAGCAGTTTCAGATGGTAAATTCAGTTATATTTCACTTCATACTGGAAAGACAATAGAATCAATGTTAAAATTGGAAGTGCTGGAAGCACCGACGGTTAAACAGCATTGGAAATAATCAGATCCAGCATTTCGGGTCAAGGAATCTTTACATAACCATTTGATAACTTTGCTCCACTTAAAAGTGATTGAAATGCAAGTGTTTAAACAGTTTTAAAAGCTAAGGAAACCCCACAGTAAGTTGAGCTGCTCCAATAAAAACTGAGCCATTAAGAGCTCAAAATTGGAACCGCCTGCACAATAGAGAAAAATACAAGATGTAAACATTTATTGTAAGTAAATTAGGGGTTGTTGATTTATTGTAACTATCATACCTTATTTGCAGTTTCTATATCTCTATTGAATCTGCTCTCAGAACATCCATGATATCCTCGCCTCAGCAAGTATGGATTTCCCCATCAGTCGCAGATGGAACCCGAATCCATGTCTCCTCTGTTACCCAGTTTTGCTCTTTCCTCCACCTCCCTGACAGAACAAGGGTTGACTTACCCTGCTACCTCCATTCACCCCATCAGTTTCCATATCCAAACCCTCATTCTTTGTCATTTCCACCACCTTCAATGTAATCCCACCACCAGTCCCACCTTCACATCTCTACCCCCATCTGCTTTTTTGCACTCTTTATGATTCCTTTATTTGCTCATCTATTTCCAACATGCCCTGATCCAGTTGTCCCCAGCAACCACAGGCAGTTCAACATATGTCCCTACACATCCTCTCATCTCCATTCCCAGAGAAAAAAAATGGGAGCAGCTGACATTAGACAAGTTCACACATCATTCATGTGGGATTAGTTTAAAGACTAACTAATTAAAGGACGGACCACATGCTCCGGTAATGAGAGAATAAGGATGGCAAGGTAACCCTGGATGAAGAGGATGTCTGTGAATTTGGTCAATAAGGAAGCATGTGTAATGTTTAAAATGACAGATTCTTTGAGATTGAGAAAACAAAAAGGGAATTTGAAAGGACAAAAGGACCCATGAAATGTAATTGGCAAGTCAGATTAAAGAAAATCCCTGGGCATTTTATAACATACGTTAAAAACAAGAGGGTAACACTGGCAGAAGGTAAGACCACTCAAGGTTAACTTCGAGAATTTATGCTTAAAATAAGAGGATGTAGGAAAGGTACGAAGTGAGTATGTTGCATCTGTATTCATCATGGAGACGGACACAAGGACAGCGAGATCAGTATGGGGAATATTAATATGCTAGGGCAGTTTGAAACAAAGAAGGTGGTGGTGTTGGATCTCTTAAAAGCACTAAATTAAGATTGATAAATCCCAGGGGCCTGATAGAATTTAGCCCAGGTTATGGAAAGAGGCAAGAAAAGAGATTGCAAGGGTCTTAACGAAGATCTTTACAATTTCCATTGCCACAGGCAAGATACCGGAGGATTGGAGAGCAGCCAATTTTGCTTCCATGTTTAAGAAACTGTAGATAAACCATGAAATAATAGGCTGGCAAGCCTCGTGTCAATGGTAAGGAAGCAAATAGGGAGGATTCTTCAGAATGGAATTTGCTTGCATTTAATGGGTTAATTAGGGAAAGTTAGCACAGTTTTGTCCGCAGAAAGTCTTTTTGAAAAGGTGATTGATGAGAGTAAAGCCGTGGATGTTGTCTACGTGAATTGTAGAAAGGCAAAAGGTTGAGGATTTTATATAGGCACATGGATATGGATCACATGCAAGAGGATCACATCTCACTCTACACCTCCATCCCCCACCAGGATGGTCTCAAAGGCCTCCGGTACTTCCTCGACCAGGAGCAACCCATACCCGTCCACTGACACCATCCTCCGCCTAGCGGAGTTGGTCCTTACCCTCAATAACTTCTCTTTTGACTCCTCCCATTTCCTCCAAACACATGGCGTGGCTATGGGCACACGCAATGGCCCCAGCTACGCTTGCCTCTTTGTCGGGCACGTCGAACAATCTTTGTTCTCGGCGTACCAGGGCCCCATCCCCGACCTCTACCTCCGTTACATCGACGACTCCTTTGGTGTCACCTCCTGCACCCACACACAACTGATTGACTTCATCCATTTCACCACCAACTTCCATCCGGCACTCAAATACACTTAGACCATTTCCCTACCATTCCTTGCCCTCACCATCTCTATTGCAGGTGATACACTCCTGACCGACATCCACTACAAACCAACTCACTCCCACAGCTACCTGGACTACTCTTCCTCCCACCCTGCTTCCTGTAAGGACTCCATCTCCAATTCCTCAGTCAGGATGAGGCGTTCCACACCAGGTCATCACAAATGTCCTCATTCTTCAGAGAACGGGGATTCCCCTCCCCGACTATAGATGAGGCTTGCACCAGGGTCTCCTCCATACCCCACAACACTGCCCACTCTCCCCATTCCCCCACTCACAACAAGGGCAGAGTCCCCCTGGTCCTCACCGTTGACCCCGCCAGCCGGCACATACAACACATAGTCCTCCGCCAGTTTCGCCACCTCCAACGTGACCCCTCCACTCGCCACATCTTCCCATCTCTCCCCGTATGCCTTCCGCAAAGGCCGCTCCCTCCGCAACTCCCTTGTCAATTCTTCCCTTCCCTCCCGCTCCACCCCTTCCCCGGGCACTTTCCCTTGCAACCGCAAGAGATGCTACACTTGTCCCTTCACCTCCCCCATCCACTCCTTTCAGGGACCCAAGCAGTCCTTCCAGGTCCGACAGAGGTTCACCTGCACCTCCTCCAACCTCATCTACTGCATCCGTTGCTCCAGATGCCAGCTGGTCTATATCAGTGAGACCAAGCGGAGGCTTGGCGATCGTTTCGCCGAACACCTCCGCTCGGTCCGCAATAACCAACCCGACCTCCCGGTGGCTCAGCACTTCAACTCCCCCTCCCATTCCGTATCCGACCTCTCGGTCCTGGGCCTCCTCCATGGCCAGAGTGAGCCACACCGCAAGTTGGAGGAACAGTACCTCATATTCCACTTGGGGAGTCTGCATCCTCTGGGCTTACACATTGAATTTTCTAAATTCTGTTAACCCTGGCTGTCTCCTCCCCTTCCCACCTCTCCCTAAGCCCTCGGGTCCTGGCATTCCTTCTCTCTCCATCTCTCCCCCACCCAAGTCGCACTAGCTTCTCATTTTCACACTACAAACAGCTTACAATGGCCTGTTTCCCAATACTTTTTTGCATATCTTTCATTCATTGTTCTTTATCTCCACATCACTGTCTATATCTCTCGTTTCCCTGATCCCTAACCAGTCTGAAGGAGGGTCTCGACCCGAAACGTCGCCCATCTCCTCCACTCCTTAGATGCTGCTGCACCCGCTGAGTTTCTCCAGCTTTGTGTACCCTCGATTCTCCAGCATCTGCAGTTCCTTCTTTAACACATGCAAGAGGACATTAGTTTAACATGGCAGCATGTTCTGCACTGACATTGTGGACCACAGGTCTGTTCCTGTGCAGTGCTGTTCTAGGTTTCCTTCCATCCACTACACCTCCCTCTTGTTTTATAAGAGTACCACACAGGAACAGGTCCCTCGGACCACAGTGTCAATGCCAAACATGATGCTGAGACCAATTCCTATCTGCCTACACATAATCCATATCCCCTCATATCCATGTGCCTAACTAAAAGTCTCTTAAATTACACTATTGCATCTGCTTCCACTACCACCACTGGCAGCACACCACCATTTATGGAAAAAACATGCCTCTTAATTTTATACACTTTTATCAGGTCTCCCCTCAACCTCTGGCATTGCCGGGAAAACAATCCAAGTCAGTCCAACCTCTAGATCATTAAACAATACCTCTAGATCATTCTAATAAATCTTCTCTACACCATCTCCAAAACCACCACATCCTTACTGCAATGAATCAGCAGAACTGCACGCAATACTCAAATGCAGCCTAACCGAAGTCGTATAAAGCTGCATCATGCCTTCTTGACTCTTATACTCAATGCCTGATCTATGAAAGCAAGAATACCATATGCCTTCTTTACCACCCTATCAACTTGTGTTGTCACTTCCAGTTAGTTATAAACTTGGATCCTAAGATCCCTCTGTACATCAATGCTGTTAAGGGTCGTGACATTAATTGTATATTTTCCCCTCACAATTGACCTCCCAAAGTGCAACACCTCACACTTGCTCAGATTAAACACTACCTGGCATAGCTGGAGCTGATCTTTATCCAGTGTTTACTTTAATAGCCTTCCTCACAGATAGTGACTGCAAAAATTTTGGTGACATCTACAACCCATCTGCATTTACATCCATGTCATTTAGGTATATTACAAGCAACATAGATCCCTGCAGAACTTCATATGTCAGACCTCCAGTCTGAATATTATTCTCTCACCACAACCTTTGGTTTTCTACCTGTAAACCAGTAATGAATCCATGTGAACAAGTCAATGTTAATCCCATGCATCTTCATTTACAGGATCAGCTAACCATGGGAGACTTTATCAAATGCTTTACTAAAATGTATCCATCACCCTACCGTTATCAATCACCGTCACCTCCTTAAAAAACATAGTCAGACACGACCTGCCAAGCACAAAGCTTTGCCGACTGCCCCCAACTAACTTATTATTTTCCAATAAAAATAAAACATATCCTGGAGATTTTGTCTCTCATTAGCTTCCCTGAGGCTCATCAGTATATAATTTTATCAAATCTCTCTACTTCCCTTCTTAAACAAAGGAACAACTTTGGCTACTCTCCTGTGCTCCAGGACCTTTCCTATGACGAGAGAAGACAAAGATCTCCATCAAATCTCCTGCAATCTTTATTGCTCTCTCAATAACCTAGGACGGATTCCATCAGGCCCTGATAATTTATCCACCTTATACTCCTCAAGAGCCCCAACACCACTTCCTTTATCTCAAACTGCCCCTGCATATTAATATTCTTCACATTGATCTCATCCTCCACATCCTTCTCCTTGGTGCAAACAGATGCAAAGTACATGTTTAGTACTTTGCCTACATCCATTGACTCGAAGCACAAATTTCCTCCCTTGTCTCTATTTCACATTACAAATCTCCTATTCGGTCTTTATCCAATTCCATATCTGTACTTTCCAATCAACGTCACCTCCATCCGTTGTTACTATCTCCCTCATCTGCCAACCATCCCTTCCTCATCAGAATCCACCTACCATTTCCCATTTTTGCCCCATCCCTTCCCCTCAACCTCTTTACGAGCATCTTCTCCTCTACTCAGTTTGAAGAAAGGTCCCAATCCAAAACACCACCTGTGCATTTCACTCTACAGATGCCTGACCTGCTGAGTTCCTTCAGCACTATTTTTGCTCAACATCCAGCATCTGGAGTCTCTTGTGTCACCATTAATCACAGCAATAGCTTCATAATAGTTTATCATTCATGGATTAGTATTTTAAAAGTGTGATGTACAAATAGCAATTACCAACACAAACAAATAATAAAACAAACCGTTCAGGCAAATGAAACAGTAGCCAGTGTGAAGAATACAAGCATGCTATAGACTAACTGGACTGTGCGTATCATTTGGTATTAAAGCACCACGTACACTTAACACCTATTGATTGTTCCAATTGCTTGTAATTCCCTACAGGGTTACATGGTGACAAAATAAAATCACACAGACCACAGGGTAGAGAGTTTGATTTCTCCTCATATAAATTACCTTATCTTGCTAGCCATGAGAATAACCCATGCTAGGAAGGAATGGAGAAATGTTTTCTTTTTGATCAGTGATTCCACATCAGTGACTCCAGAGAATAAAACATTATAGTTTAAACTATAATATTTTTTCTTAATGTTTTAATGTTTTGTGTTTTATTCTTAATTGTTTACTGCATGTCGTGTTGTTACTTGCGAGCGGTGCACCAAGGCAAATTCCTAGTATGTGTACATACTTGGCCAATAAACGTATTCATTCATTCGCATTGCATCCTCATGCAAATAGTGTTACACTTGCAAATTAGGTTTCAATACAATTAATTCTCCCCAATACTAAGTTAACACTTAATTTAAGATTATTTTTGAAAAACAGTTGCTGGAATAAAATATGAGTGTGTAAGAAGTAACTGCAGATGCTCGTTTAAACTGAAGATAGACACAAAAAGCTGGAACAAGGCAACGGGTCAGGCAGCATCTCTGGAGAAAAGGAATTGGTTACATTTCAGATAGTGACCCTTCTTTAGACGAGTGGGCAGTTAATGGAGGGCAACTATCATGCTCCAGGTCATACAATAAAAAGATAAAACAATTCAAGAATACATAGGAGTAAAATACTATAGCGTTATTTTCCTAAAATGACATTCAGCTCCGTGGTAAAACATTCAAGCCCAAGTAAAACAATCTAACACAAAAAAACAAAAGTTTATTGTTCCACTTTAATGCTGTAATGAAACTTTTCCAAAATCTGTCCTCGAATAAAATGTAATCTTGCCCAAAATCAGCCCACTCTATTAACCTACATCCAACATTTTTCAACATAATTAATTATAATGTAGTCTGTCACACAATCTAATCAACAGCAAACATCAGATGTGATTTACCCAGCATCAGTCCTATAGAATAAATATACTTTGCTTAACCTCTGGAGGTGGGGGGTTAAAACTTTCACCGGAGACCCTGTTTTCTGTTAAGCTTTGTGATTTGCCTCTTCCTCCCTAGTTATTTTCTAAGATGCATAATACTAATACATTCCCAATCTGATGAGTGGTTGAATTGAAACTATTTCAGTTCTTTCACCACACATCACCTGCTCTGATGATTACCACAACTCAGTTTCTACTTGATTTCCAGCATCTACAATATATTGTCTCAATGAATCTATTAAGCTAGAACATAGTAACATTTCCTGAAGAATTTGTGATGGAAAGGATGCATGCTTTCAACATTACAAGAGGCTTGTGCAATTATTTCTGGAAGAAGAAATATCACTTTCTGGCTTTTGGCGCAGACAGAGCACATTTCTGAAAATAGTAATCGACAAGACGGACAAATTAATCTGGTACATTTTCAGCACATTATTGAGAAGGGCTTTACAGACAATCACAAGGTAAACAGGTTTCACTTGCCTGCGAGCTAGAAAAAAATTGCGACATCATGTCCAATAGAATTTGTGCTGTTCCTGGTTACATACTAAACATTCCCGACACTACTGGATAATCAGTTTTAATCAATGTTGTTTTTTCCACAAACTAAACCAACTGTCCCATTTGCATTTTGGTGAAGAGTCCCCTAATGGAAATCATATGTGATACAAGAGGGCAATGTGGCATGAAGAATCACAAGGTGGCTGAAGCCAATAAATGATGCAGTTTTGATTTAGACTGCTAATCAAATGGGTTTAATCATAACAGTTTATTCTTGGGTTTTGTTATATTCATATTTATTAACAACATGACACCCACCACAGATTTACAAATTATGTCAGAACATTACAAGAAAATGGATTGCAGCGGATTTGGGAAAGTGGGGCTATGATTTGAAAAATAAATTAAACAGCGTAACTGCACATTTCAACTCTTGCAATCTATTTGGAATAAAAAGGTCTAAATGACAGGAAAGCAGCCACCAACTGCTCCAATAAGTTTTAAATTGAATATCAGGAAAGTGGTGCAATGATCTGGACAGATGAGAGATGTTAAAAGTTCAAGAAAATGTAATCTTAAAGTGGCTTCCACTTATGGAAGAGCTCAGCTTGAAGGAGCACAAGTAGGTAACAAGACAAATTAAGTAGGACATTGATACGAGTGAATAATGGGGAAAAATCTAAAATGGTTCATATGAAATATTAATCTACATGGCCAACTCATTCCTGCAAAATAATGTTTATCATTTCCAGTACCAAAATGGTGCAGCATGCTTAGTTAAAACCTCACTTGGAATAGAGTATAATTTTAGTTAGTCATATTAACATTACAACAGTTTAGGTGGGTATCATAAAAACATTTAAAAGAGATTGGGACAGGTACATGGATAGGAAAGGTTTAGAGGGATATGTGCCAAACAGGAGGAGGTGGACTAGTCTGGCAAGGCATCTTGGTCGCCACGGGCAAGTTGGGCCGAAGAGCCCGTTTCATTGCTGTACGAGTATGACAATGACTTTTCCTCAAGATGAAAACCACAGTGTGTGTGTATGTGTATGTATGTATGTATGTATGTATGTATGTATGTATATGTATATATATATATATATATATATATATATATATATATATATATAAAATATGTGTATTAAATATATAATGTTATAGTATGTATATATATTCATAGTATAATAAAAACACACACACACAATCCTATCTGTCACCAAAATTAAAATTCCTGTTGATAATTCTATGGAAACCTGCAGGGTTTCAACATAATGCATCACATTTTGTGGTGAATCAGCACATTATTTTCAATGAATGACCCGAGCTCATCATTGGGAAGCACACTCACATCAAGCTGCCAAGTGAGTTTCTGCAACACCCAGAATTGAATAAACTATAAAAACAAACCAAATATCTTTAAAACGGCTGTTGTTCAGGGGGTGTTCACTGCTTCAAGTATGCACATTTTAATTGGTGCTCATTAATGATCAATAACAATTATGAATCATAAATCATAATTTCACAACTCCCAAAAATCACCGATTTGTAGTCCTTCTCAAAGGATAGAAGCCATAATTTTATGGATTCCTAGACACTAAAATGTCCAGTGCTTTATTATTATGCAGCACAAGATTAAATACCCAGAATGCAGGAAATGGTGGAGGTTGCCAATAATAAAGGTTGACATTCTAAAAGGTGGTACGTATCCACCCACACTAAAATTGTGGAAAGCTAGAATGATCATGTCAAAGTAACTCACAAGAATTTTTGATTGATCAGCTACTCAGAAATTAAGGTGCAAAGACAAACAGTCTCACCATTAAAATACATCAAAGCAAGTTTATCTTTAAATTTCATTCAGTGCCCTAAACTATATTGATGCAACTGAAAACAGCATACTGTTTTCCAAATAAATAGCTTTCCATATTTATTCCCAAGATGGTTACACAAAAAACTGGAGAAACTCAGCGCGTGCAGCAGCATCTAAGGAGCGAAGGAGATAGGCGACGTTTTGGGTCGAGACCCTTCTATTCCCAAGATGTTCTGCTGTTTTTGATGCTGGGTATAGTGTTGGTGGAGATACAGAAAAGGGGTGGTATACAGCAGTGTTACAAGTTGACAATCAGGATAAGAATTTTAACAGGCATTGTTTTAGCCTCAGTACTAACAATAGCAAGACCACATGGTGGCTTAATGGTTAATTCACTGAACGATGTTGATGCCCCTGGACTACAGGCCTGGAAAGAAGCTTAAACATTTCATCATCAAGGCTAAGGAATGTAAACTCATAAATAAAACTGGAACAACTAGTAACAGTAATCAAAACCACTAAAATACTAAATTATACAAACTCAGCTGGCTCAACAAAATATACTCTCCACCTGAAGCATCACCCACTCCTATCCAGAAATGCTGCCTGTCCCGCTGAACTACTCCAGCATTTTGTGTCTATCTTCCATGTAAATCAGCATCTGCTGTTCTTTCCTACACAAAATACGGTACCCTAGTTTCAACTCCAAACACCGTTGTAATCGGCTCTTAACTATTCCCTAGTGGCCTAGCGAGCCGAAGCAATCAAGGATGCCAAATATTTTTTTGTCTTGTCTGTGACACCATGTCCCATTATTGAACAATCCAACAAAACAAAGAATAAACTTGGTCCCCAATGCAAACATGGAAATTGTAAGTTGGCACTCAGATCCACTCGTTCTACTCAACCCCTTAACACAAGGAGTCTGCCACACAGCCTCTCAAGCCTGTCACACACTCAATGTGATCATAGCTGATCTATGTTGCAACCTGTTCTATGGCAGCTTCCCATAAACCTCTATTTTTTTTCAAATATCTATTGTCTTGGTTCTTGGTCCTCCAAAATATTCCAACTGGAATTTAAACTGGAGGTGGTGAAGGGAGGGGGTTAGCCAGAGAGGGTTATTGTCATCTAATACATGATTTGTCACCTAAATACATGACATTTTCTAGCTTTAGCCAACCTTGAGGCATTGCATTTTAGAGATTCACTACCCTCGGAAGAATTTGCTACACACCATTATTAAAACGCCAACCCCTTATTTTTTTTAATAACCATCCCCATGCAAACATCTCAGTATCTATGTTTAAGAAGTAACTGCAGATGCTGGAAAATCAAAGCTAGATAAAAATGTTGGAGAAACACTGAAGAAGGGTCTCGATCCGAAACATTGCCCATTTCCTTCGATCCATAGATGCTGCCTCACCCGCTGTGTTTCTCCAGAATTTTCATCTCAGTATCTACCTTGTTAAGTTCCTTTAGGATCTTCTATGTTTGAATAAGGTCACCCTTAAAACATCCTTCCTGGATCCACCCTGTAATGCCTCGTTTATCAAGGTTAAACCGTATAAATTCTAACGTCAATGTTTGAAGTTGGCTATAACTAGATAACAATTAACAACGTCACACTATTTCCAAGCATAAACCCGAGAGAAGCTACTCAGTTAATCAAATACGCGTATTCTACCTTAGCAGTATAATTACACTTCCTAATCCTTTCTTCTGTATTTAATCCTGAAAAAGCCAACACAGTAATGGATAACAATATTTAACGCAACACTTGACGGATTAACAAGGAAATCTACTTTCCAGTGAAACACAATACTGCATGTATCGCTCGTGCTTCTTCTAATCTTGTTTACAGCCAGCTAACGAGGTTGCGCAATTCCGCCTGCAAGTGCAGAGGGTTGATATTCCGGGCCGGAGGGGAGCGGAAGCGGGCGCGGTGCACCGTGGTATTTGTAGTCCGACACGACAAACGAACGCCCCACCCGCCCGGAAGCGGAAACCATCGCCACGAGTGGCGACGGAAATCCCGCCCCTCTACTCGCACGTGATTGGTTCGCCGCCACATCCATCAACGTCAACCCCATAAAAGGCGATCCACACGTACGTAAAAAAAAAATTCATGCGGTAGTTGGGGGGCGAGAGAAAGAGAGAAAGAAAGAAAATAAATAAGAATGGAGGAGGGAGTCTGTGGATAGGGAGGGCGCGGGGGCGCCTGTACTGGGGGCTGCCGGCGTCGAGCAACATGACGGACAATAACAGCAGCAGCAGCAGCAGCAGCTCCCCCCGCGGTGGCGCAGCTCGGCGGCTGAGGGCCAGGCCCCGGCCCGCGGACCCGCAGCGCCACCGCTCCCCTCCCGCCCGCCCGGACACGCACCGCCGGCTTCACCGCATCCTCAACCCGTGCGGGGAGAGGGTGGGAGCCGGGCGCCGGCCGGCGGAGTCCCGATCCCCGCTACTCACCCCAACAGCAGAAGCACTCCAGCGCCGCCATAAGCAGCACGGCACATGACGTAGCGATCCGCCCGGATCTCGCGATGACGCCCGCAGCTGCGGCCAAATCCCGCGCGAGGAGGGGAGGGAGCAAAGGAAGGGGGAGGAGGGAAGAGGAGAGGGGGAGGAGGGAAGAGGAAAGGGGGAGGAGGGAAGAGGAAAGGGGGAGGAGGGAAGAGGAAAGGGGGAAGAGGAGAGGGGGAGGAGGGAAGAGGAAAGGGGGAGGAGGGAAGAGGAAAGGGGGAGGAGGAAGGAGGGAGGGAAGAGGAAAGGGGGAAGAGGGAGGGAGGGAAGGGAAGAGGAAAGGGGGAAGAGGGAGGGAAGGAAGGGAAGAGGAAAGGGGGAAGAGGAAGGAAGGAGGGAGGGAAGAGGAAGGAAGGAGGGAGGGAAGAGGAAAAGGAGGGAAGAGGAAAGGGGAGGGAAGAGGAAGGGAGGGGAGGGAAGAGGAAGGGAGGGGAGGGAAGAGGAAGGGGGGAGGAGGGAGGGAAGAGTAGGAGCAAATATCCCAGTAGGAGGGGCAAGAAGAAGCAAGGGAAGACTGGACAAGGATGGGGAGAGAGGAGGAAGAGAGGATGAGAAGCAAGGGAAATGAGGGGAAGAGGAGCGGGAGGGGAAAGAAGAAGAGTAGAGTAGGAGGAGGAAGGGAAATAGACAATAGGTGCAGGAGTAGGCTATTTGGTCCTTCAAGCCAGCTCCGCCATTCAATGTGATCATGGTTGATCATCCCCAATCAGTACCCTGTTCCTGCCTTGTCCCCATATCCCCTGACTCCGCTATTTTTAAGAGCCCTATCTAGCTCTCTCTTGAAAGGGAGGAGGGGGAAGGGAAGAGAGGAGGAAAGGGGGAAGGAAATGAGGGGAACCGAACAGACGGAGGGAAAGGAAGAGGGGAGGTGGAGGAGGGGATGAGAGAGAAAGGAAGAGAGGCGGGGATTAGAAAGGGAAGATGAGGAGGGATCAAAAGAAAGGGATGAGTAGGAGGTGAAGAGAAAGGAGGAAGGAAAGAAGTGTAGGGTAGGAGAATAAGAGAGGGAAGCAACAAGGAGGGGGGAGGAGAAGAGAAGTGGAGGAGAGGGGAAAGGAGGAGGAGGAAGAGAATACGGGATGCTCTCCTGGGTTACATTTCTTTAGTGAAGGTGCAGTGAAAAGCTTTGTTTTGCATGCCATCTAAATGGATCAGACATACCATGCATAGATACAATCAGCTCAAACCTACAATAGATGGACCAAAGGGGAAGATACAGAGTGCAAAATATAGTTCTCAGCATTATAGCGCATCAGTTCCTTGGATCAAGTCCAATGTCCTCAATGAGGTAGAGATGAATCAAACATTGGCTTAGCTTATGGAAGGACTACTCAAAAGCCTGATAACAGAGGGGGAGAAAGTATGTGAAAGATTGTAGGATGAAAAAGTGGAGAACATAGAACTGGTGTGAATAGGTCGGTGTGGACTCAGTGGGCCTAAGAACAAGTTTCCATACTGTATGTCTAAGCTGAACTAGTTTAGTCCCTGGAGGAGTAAATAAGCAATTAATGAGGCAACCTATTAATTTTCTGTCAGGATGAAATGGAAGGCTTCCTGGTTTTCAAATGTGATTCCTTGGTTTGGTCAGAATATCACGATGCAGTTTAGCAAAGCAAGAAGCAATCACACATTTTTCTGGAAGATGAGAAATAAAATGATTGTGCATCACGGTCATTGGCTTTTATTTGGAAATAGGTTATGATGCTAAAGATGGTTTTAAAAATAAATAAATAAAAGTTCACGATTTCAACTGTGCAACCCAGAGCACACAAATATCATTTAGGCGGGGTTATAATTAATATGAAGACAAACTATTATTAAATCTTTAGAAATGTCTAATATAATTCAAAGGATTTGAAGGAAATCAATCACCCATTACATTTATGTTAACTGTAGTCAATCATAATCCATTATTTGATCATATAACCAAATGGATAACCAACTTATCCATAAAGAATAAGGGAATTAAGTGTATCCCTGTTGGAGTACAGGGGGATTGACGGATTAAGAAGGAAATCAGGGGGACAAAAAGGGCATGGGATAGCTCTGGCAGACAAGATTAAGCAGAATCCAAAGAGATTGTATAAATATATAGTTTCTATATACAACATCTGTGGAGAGAGATGGACAGACAACATTTCTCGTCTGCCCATCTCCCTCCACAGATGTTGCCCAAACCTGCTGAGTTTGTCTAGCACTTTGTTTATAGAGTAGGGAATGCAAGCAATGCTGAGAATCTCAAAGATCCTGGGGACGTTTATGGGACTTTGATAGTCAATGGGAGATATATACAGTCATGACATTGCAGTAAGTTATGTTATTCAATTAATAAGATTATTATGATTTTATAAATTTCTCTGAAGTGTACACCTGAGCTGAAGGTTATGACATTTACAACTGGTGTGGAGTTGTTAAAATATTATAGGATTGACAATTTCTAAAAGCAGACCTTGGGAAGATGTATAAGGTCACCAACGAAGATTCCTGATAAACTCATCGTACAGGAAGATATTACATATGCAGACTACATATTTCAGGGTAAATGGCCATTTGTTCTTTCATGAAATTTAGATGCAGGGGAAAGAGGTCTGAAGATGAAGATTTAAAGGTCTTAAACTTTACTGATATTTCAAACCACTTTCTAAAATCCCAATGGCAAATGTCTAAGTTTAGAATTTTCAGAACACTACATATGTAACAAGAGCTTTGGTATCATTAAGGGTACTTTGGCAGGTATCAAGGCAGGTACGGGATTCTGAGTTGGATGATCAGCCATGATCATATTGAATGGCGGTGCAGGCTCGAAGGGCTGAATGGCCTACTCCTGCACCTAATTTCTATGTTTCTATGTTAATGTAATAACAACCAGCAGATGCTGGTTTACCAAAGAGAGAGAAACAAAGTGCTGAGTAACTCAGCAGGTCAGGCATCATCACAGGAGAACATAGATAGAAGATGTTTCGGGTCGGGCCCCTTCTATCCGAAACGTCACACATTCATGTTCTCCGGAGATGCTGTCTGACCCACTGAATTACTTCAGCATTTTGTGTCTTATTTAGTATTATGAAGTTCCATATCACCACTGTAATGAATTCAATTTGATTTAGTAAATTGTGGGTCTGATCAGGCTCCTTCTGTATTTATACTGACCTGATGGGTTCCTGAATATAGTTCAAATGGTGGAACACACTCTCAATCTTTGCCATTGGCTTCTGCAATATGGCATCTGTGTTACATCAGAAACTTTTTTATTTACATATTATTTTTTCAACATTGAGTACCAACGGGTGAGGTGACATATCTGCAAGGCTTACCAGTTCTCTTCAGAGTCAACCAGTGGACCTATAGTTAACCGTTGATCAGACCAGGTGAGATTTACTAACAAAAGGATATTTGTGATGCAGATGGATTTTACGAAATTCTAATCACCTTTGCAGTCATCATTGATAAGATTAGTCGTTATCATTCTTTTCCAAATTATTAAGTTAATTTAAATTCCACTGCTGCCTTACAGGGATTTCAACTCACATGTCGGCATTGTTAGTCCAGAGTCGGGGACTGCTAATTAAGTAATTTAACCACTGCTCCATCATTGTACCCTAGTGTTGACATAAGATGAAACCAAACCAGCTCGTCTGATGTCTTCACTCTAAGTGATAATACATCTGTAACCCAGCTGACTGGAGCAACAAGTTATATTCCTCTTGGGTATCATGTGGCACAGCGGTAGAGTTGCTGCCTTACAGTGCAAGAGACCCTGGTTCAATTCTGATGCTGTCTGTATGGAGTTTGCACGTTCTCCCTGTTTTCTCCAGGTGCTCCGGTTTCCTCTCATACTTCAAAGACATGCAGGTTTGCTAGTTAATTGGCTTCTGTAAATTGCCCCCAGTGTGTAGGATAGAGCTAGTGTACGGGGTGGTAGTTGGGCGGCATGGACTCGGTGGGCCGAAGGGCCTATTTCAGTGCTGTATCTCTAAAGCAAAGATCCTATAGCGGAGCAAGATAGGCCACTCCTGCTAAATGCAATGGGCTGGCGTGTAGTACGCAATGGAGCGGAACATGGGCATTTTTTTTCGTCCATTTCAGTAACCGGAACCTAACCGACCCAACTCGCAGTGTAATCAACGTTGCGGGGGGGACAGTTTGTGTGTGTGATATAGGGCTAGATTCATAATTCTGTTAATTCTTGTTGAATAATAAAATGTTTATAAATTTGTCTGGTGATTTTCTTGAATATCTGATAACTCGAAGCTACCGCCCTCCAGTCCAGCGAATTAAGCTGTTGCCGCGGGAGCTCAGGAAAAACCAAAGATCCTATAGCGGAGCTATAAATATAGCTCCGCTATAGGATCTTTGCCTAGGAGCCCCGGGATCCGCAGCGCCCGCCCACACTGTATAGCACAGCCCAGGAGCGCCCGAACCGCACAGCAGCGCAAAGCCCGCCCGGTGCAGGAGCGTCCGTCCGCCCACCCGCTCCTCGCAGCGCCAGCGTGGTCTCGGCTGCCGCCGCCTCTCCTCTCCTTTTAAAAATAAAACCGGATATTCTTCGGCCTGAAAAAAAACCCAAAAAGAAGGAGCTTTGCAGCGAAGCAGCGGGAGAGGCGGGAAAGGGAGTGCGAGTGAGACGCAGCAGCCATGAAGCAGCAGCAACAGAGGAGGAAGTGGGACCGCTATAGGGTCTTTGGCCTCAACCCCGGAGACGGAGGCGGAAGCAAAGATAATATCTTTGTGCGGAAGCAAGATGGCGGAGGCTGGTTGCTGAAATGGGTCCTATAATTACCCATGAATCTGCCCATGACCGTACTACGCGTTTTTCGTGGGAGTAGCCCATCTTGCTCCGCTATAGGATCTTTGCTCTAAAGTCTCTGTCAAAGAATGGATATGTCATATGGTCAGCTGCAATTCACAAGTAATTGGGACATTCAAAGATACAGACTAAGGTCAAATTCTCTATTGGAATATGACATTGCCACTATATCTACTGCGTCATAGTTTTACCAGCGACGCACATCCCCAACTACATCCTCGGACAACAAAATGGAAAAAAAAACATAGACGAGCTGGTCAAAAACAGCTACATGCAGCAAGGGTATTCAGGAGCAGAAATCCTGTCCAATTCTCCTCTCCCTTTTCAAGAGATGAATTTCTACCACTGTTCCAGCTGAGATCAGTTAGACCTGTGATTATACCAGGGACATATTCCAATATAACTGCGTCTTTAGTAATTAAGATCACGGGCATCAGGCAATCCTTGATTAGTTCAATTTCTTTCAAGCGGTGACTGAACGATAATTCATGCAGGTTTGTCAGCATCCACAGCTGTACATAGATAAGAAATATATTCTGTGCTCTGAGAACTATATTCTATATTCTGCACCCCATATCTTCCCAAAGATAGACACAAAGTGCTGGAGTAACTCAACGGGTGAGGCAGCATCTCTAGAGAAAAAGGATGGGTGACATTTCAGGTTGGAACCCTTCTTCGGACATATCCTTTTTCTCCAGAGATGCCGCCTGACCCGCTGAGCGACTCCAGCACTTTATCTCTATCTTTCGGATAAACCAGCATCTGCAGTTCTTTGTTTCACCCTGTATCTTCCCCTTTGCTCAACCTATTGTACCCGAGTTTGACTTGATTTATGTTTGCAAACCTAAATGTGGGAAAGACACAAAAAGCTGGAGTAACTCAGCGGGTAAGACAGCAGAAAAGGAATAGGTGATGAGCCCCTTCAGACCCGAAACGTCACCTATTTCTTTTCTCCAGAGATGCTGTCTGACCTGCTGAGTTACTTCAGATTTTTGTGTCTATTTTTGGTTTCAACCATCATCTGCAGTTGCTTCCTACACCTAAATGTGCGCCGATCAATCTTACTTCTGCTGAATCTGGCTAGGGTGTAACAGTAGGGGGATACAGAGCTCATTGTGCAGAAGGAAATACTTGTCAATGAAAAAGAGTGCAGTTGCTGGAAAAGAGAAAATGTTAGAAACACTCAACAGGTCAGACTGCATCTGCGGAAAGAGAATCAAGGTTAACATTTTAGATCTGAGACCCTTCGTCAGAACTTGGAATTAAATTGGAACTGAGACTAACATATTTTCTCTCTTTCCCAACTCCATCTCTCCGTGAGAATACAGTGGTAAGAGAGTCCAATGGATATAATTCCCCAAAGCAGCTTATGCACACTTGGCTAAATACTGATTAATAGTTTGGTTTAGGTAGACACAAAATGCTGGAGTAACTCTGTGGGACAGGCAGCATCTCTGGAGAGAAGGAATGGGTGACTTCTTCTTTTTGAAGAAAGGTCTCGCCCCGAAATGTCACCCATTCCTTCTCAACAGAGATGCTGCCTGTCCCGCTGAGTTACTCCAGCATTTTGTGTCTATCTTCGGTTTAAATCAGCATCTGCAGTTCCTTCTTACACAGTAGTTTGGTTTATTGTCACATGTGCCGAGGTACAGTGAAAAGCCTTTATTGCGTGCTAACCAGTCAGCAGAAAGACTATTGATTACATGATTACAATCGAGCCATCCACAGTGTACAGATACATGATAACGGGAATAATGCTTAGTGCAAGATAAAGTCTGATTATAGATCCAATGACGTAGAGAGTAGCTCAGGCCCGCTCGCTAGTTGTTGATACAATGATTCAGTTGCCTGATAACAGCAGGGAAGAAACTGTCCCGGAATCTGGAGGTGTGCGTTTTCATACTTACTTGGTAGCTATCTCTGAAATTCATATTTTCTAACCATTAAAGTCAAAGTACAGCTGAAGTTCACATACCGCCTGAATGGTTGATATTTATTCATTTTGGGATGCCAGGACTATCATTTATTGTTTTCTTTCACAAGGTTGGAGCAAAGTCATCTATTGCTGGCCCTGATATATCCGGATGTTTCCTCCAGTATGTTCCCCACCCCTCCCAACCTCTACTTGCAGTCTGAAGAAGGGTTCCGACCCGAAACGTCACATATTCTTTTTCTCCAGAGATTCTGCTGATCCGCTGAGTATTCTGTGTCCATCTTTGGTATAAACCAGCATTTGCAGTTTCTCCTGCACAGAACATTTTATTGTTTGAAATTGCAGGAAGAATTCTGAAATCCTGAAATTATCTTGGAGTTATGGGCAGTACACTGGCGCAGCAGTAGAGCTGCTGCCTTCCAGCGCCAGAGACCCAGGTTCGATCCTGACTACGGGTGAAGTCTGTATCGATTTTCCACGTTCCCCCTGTGGCCGCGTGGACTTTCTCCAGGTGCTGCAGTTTCCTCCCACACTCCAAAGATGTACAGGTTTGTAGGTTAATTGGCTTCTGCGAATTGTCCCTAGTGTGCAGGATAGTGCTAGTGTCTGGGGGTGATCGCTGGTCAGCATGGACCCGGTGGGCCAAATGTCCTGTTTCCAGGCTATATAGAAACATAGAAATTAGGTGCAGGAGTAGGCCATTCGGCCCATCGAGCCTGCACCGCCATTCAATATGATCATGGCTGATCATCCAACTCAGTATCCCGTACCTGCCTTCTTTCCATACCCTCTGATCCCCTTAGCCACAAGGGCCACATCTAACTTCCTCTTAAATATAGCCAATGAACTGGTCTCAACTACCCTCTGTGGCAGAGAGTTCCAGAGACCCACCACTCTCTGTGTGAAAAAAGTCCTTCTCATCTCGGTCCTAAAGGATTTCCCCCTTATCCTTAAGCTGTGACCCCTTGTCCTGGACCTCCCCAACATCGGGAACAATCTTCCTGCATCTAGCCTGTCCAACCCCTTAAGAATTTTGTAAGTTTCTATAAGATCCCCTCTCAATCTCCTAAATTCTAGAGAGTATAAACCGAGTCTATCCAGTCTTTCTTCATAAGACAGTCCTGACATCCCAGGAATCAGTCTGGTGAACCTTCTCTGCACTCCCTCTATGGCAGTAATGTCCTTCCTCAGATTTGGAGTTCAGATTTCCTCAGATTTGGAGACTCTAAAGCCTTAAGGACATAATTGCATCAGCAATTCGTTCCAGAATTTCTATCCATGGAAATATTTATTGTAATAATCTAAACATTATGGAGCAAGTAACTAGTTTAACTAAGGGTAATGAACATGAAAATTCATAAACTCGGAGGATGAATATTGTCACCACAGTTTTTGGTATGTGTATTGCAAAATCCTCGTTTTGCTCGCTTGATGTGTGAGTCTTATGATTGCACAATGTGTATTTCTATTGCTAGGATACCGGATCTGTGTTCAGCAAAGAGATACTGTGCCTCAATTACAGAAACATAAACATGACCTTGAAAGTATGCAAAGTAAGATCGAGGAAGGGGATGCAAGAGCAACAAACCTGACCTTTGGTCATATCCTTCAATTGTTCATCCAATTCTCATCCAGATGACAAAAATGGAAATATAAATGAGAGGTTACTGAAATATAAATGAGATTTTACTGAAATCCTCAGTTAATTTATCTCATTGGACGATATCTAATGAGTGAATGTCACGTCGTTGGTTTTTACTGGTGTGCTAGTCTAATGTTTGGTAGAGCTCATGGCAATGAAATTAAACTCTATCAAAGGATGGAACTTGTGATGCTGTTTGATATATTTAGAAGCAAAGACAGCTGCTTCATAATTCAGGAACAGCAGCAGTCACATGAAGATACTCTACACATCATACAGAAGTTATTTCTTCTGCTAACTCCGGTACATCTCTGAATCTTAAATATATTTGTTTTCCAATGTCATTACTACATCATCTTTAACACTCATAGTTATTATTCTGGATTATGTAGGTGAATTTCTATTAGATGTAGTTAAATCTAGACATCGTAGCCACTGTTTCTATGTTGGTTAGGAGTCTAGAGTAGATCCTGAAATCCATTGTCCCAAAGGGCGCACGGACAAGTGTAAATTAGGAATGGGACTGAGAATTGTTGAAGGGGGTGGAGTTTTAACATTTGGTGCTTTGACTAGTAAGGGTGTCAAGGGTTATAGGGAGAAGTCAGGAGAATGGGGTTGAGAGGAAAAGATAGATCAACCGTGATTGAATGGTGGAGTAGACTTGATGGGCCGAATGGTCTAATTCTATTCCTGGAACTTATGAATTTAATGCTGGAGTAAATTTGAGGCCAAACACAAATTTTGGAGGAACAGCACATCATATTTTGCTTGGGTAGATTACAACCCAGTGGTATAAATCTTGCAGTTCCACTGTTCACATCCTTGTATCCTTCTCTTTAGCACACCTTCCCCAGTCAACAATTGACCATTTTGGACTCCACCCATCCTGAGGTTATCTGTTACCACCCGTGATTTTTCTGGCCTTTCCTCACCTCCAGTTCCTCCCTCTTTCAGTCTGAAGAAGAGTTCCGACCCAAAACGTCACGTACTCCTTTTCTCCAGAGATGGTGCCTGACCCGCTGAGTTCCTCCAGCAATTTGTGTCTATTTGCAGTTACAATAGTTGGTTAGTCTATAGTGGAGTCTTAATTATTGATTATTATTAAGAGTCATAAATCTGGGGATTCCAGAAAGCAAAACCTCAAATGGTGGCTTATAGCAAGAATCTGCACCATGTCATCATGTGCAGGAACCTGAGACCCACTCACTAGACCTCGTATAAGTTTCAAGAGAGTCAAGAGTGCTTAATTGTCATATGTACTGAAAACAGAACAATGTGATTCTTACTTGTAGCAACATAACATGTCTGAAAACACAATACTCATAGATAATATAATAAACGAAAGAAAGTTCCATACATTTTTTAAAAACCTTATATTAGTGCAAAACATAAATCTGAAGTTCCTAGAACAACCAAGACAGTTCGTGATAAATATTTGAGTTGGTGTTTGCAATGTTCAAAGTGCTTTTGGTTGTTGGGAGAAACTGTTCCTGAACCTAGAGGTCACAGTTTTCAGATTCCTATACCACCTTCTCAATTGTAGGAGTGAAATGAGAGCGTGGCTAGGGTGGTTTGGGTCATAGATGGTGGGGAGGTCGGTGCTCTTGATGGACCAGGCAGTATCTACCACTTTTTGTAATTGCATTCGTTCCTGGGCGTTTGAATTGGCGAACTAGGCCATGATGCAACCACTCAATATGCTCTCCATCGTACGCCAGTAGAAGGTCTCAGCCGAACTCAGCACACTCTTGAAGCACAAGGCATCTACTGGATCACGTCCGTCTTGTGCCCTATGTTACTGCTCATCCCTCAGATTATTTAGCTAAAACATTTATTTGCTTCGTTTGTACTTCAATAACATTGTTGCATGCTAACACTGCTTTTTCAAAGTCATGTTAAGATTGCTCTCTTACATTTCAAAATGTATAGGATGTTGGTGGGAGCACTCTTTAACCATGACTTCTTATACCTCTTATGGAGGTGTACAAAACCTTGAGAGGAATAGATCGGGTAGACACAGTTTCTTGCCAAGACGAGGGGAATCAAGAACCACAGGGCATAGTTTTAAGGTGAGGGGGAAAAGATTTAATAAGAATCTGAGGTGTCAATTTATCACACAAAGGGTTGTGGGTGTATGGAATGAGCTGCCAGAGGAGGTAGTTGGGAGGGTCTATTGCAGTGCTTAAGAAACAATTAGTCAAGTACATGGATAGGACAGGTATGGAGGGATATGGGCCAAATGCAGGCAGCTGGGACTAGTGTAGATGGGACATGTTGGTTGGGCCGAAGGGCCTGTTTCCACGATCTATGACTGTGTAACCAGACACATTTCAAACAGTATCTTTAAATTTGCTGATGATGCAACCATTGTTGGGTGAATCAGTCGGAAAGAAGGTATCAATTTATGAAAACCGTGCATAACAGCTTTATGAATAGCTTCTTCCCAACAACAAGTAGGCTCTTGAACACACAACATTAATCTCAATTATGAACATATAGTTTTGTCTTTGGTTGCACTGTGGACTTGGAGTTTTCTTTTGCACTAGTATTGTGGTTAATGATTTATCGATTTTAAAAAATATATAAATTATCCATGTGTATTTGCCTGTTAAGCTGCTGCAAGTAAGAATTTCATTGTTCTGTTGTCAGTACCTCTGACAATTAAACACTCTTGACTCTTGACTTTGCTCTTTGTAAGAATTTGTAGCATGAAAAACGGGTGACGCATTTCCAGTGTTATAACAGGGACTATGCTCCAAATGTATTCCAATGGTAGGAAAGAATTTCAAATGACCAGAAGTCAAGTGAGTTCTCTACCTGTCACTTGCCAGATTCTCACACCCTAACTCTATAACATAGAGACATAGAGTCTCACAGCATGGAAAGAGGCCCTTCAGCCCAACTAGTCCACAACGGCCAACATGTCCCATCTACATTGGTCCCACCTGCCTGCATTTGGCACATATCCCTCTAAACCTGTCCTATCTATGTATCTGTCAAAATGTTTCTTCAACATGGCGATAGTACTATTCTTCCAGCTTTCTCTTCACCTACTACAATCTGTCTCAAGAACGTTTCTGACCTGAAATGTCACCTATCCATGTTCTCCAGAGATGTTGCCTGACCCACTAAGTACTCCAGCACTTTGTGTCATTTGGTAAAATAGCATCTGCAGTTCCTTTTGTTTACATGTTATTTTTCTTTCTGTCTTTCCGAATATTTTCCTGTAGGAAATTTCTGCTCATCCATTAGTGGTTAACATATGAGCTGTATAACAATTTAGTAACATTGATGGTGTTAATGAGATGCTACTGGATACATCGAGGGAGTAGTCAATGAAAATGTGGAAACGGTCACAATGTTGGCAGTCCTTGTGGATGTGGACAGTAATTAGACCCTTGGAAAACTTTGGAAATAATGGTACTTGGAAACAGAGCCATTTCAGATAAATCTCTGGATAGATAACAGTGGAAGACCCGAAAATGAGTTCCTAACTAGGTGAAGGGCAATGGAAAGGTGTTGGAGGATGGTGAGTGAGGCCAACTACATCAAAGGCTCTAGACAATATGGGAAGGATGTGGCCAATGGTCATAATTAATCTAAGGCCAGATGGGGGCATGTACTGCCAGAGGGGATATGTGGCATGTAATGCATAGCTCAGTTGGATGGTCAGGTAATACTGCAAGATGTAGATTAATTGAATTCCTTAAGCTAGAAAAGGGTGTTAGGCACACTTTCACATGCCTCCATGAAGTGCTAACATTAAGGTATCAGTTCACATTCATAGATAGGCTCTATAAGTGTCAAATCCCTTTGCTGTCAGTGGCACAGACCTTGAGCTATGCCTTTAATAGCCACCTGCCTTTCTTGATCTCATA
Organism: Raja brachyura; assembly: GCA_963514005.1. Next base: position 12,413,306 of record OY740804.1, read on the forward strand.
GTTACAATCACAAGAAATAGACTATTGACTGACGTCTATTACAAACCCACTGACTCCCACAACTATCTCTACTAAACTTCTTCCCACCTGCTTCCTGCAAAGTCGCTACCCCTTAGTCCCAATCCCTCCGTCAACGCCGCATCTGTGCCCAAGATGAGGTGTTCCATACCAGGACATCCGAGATGTCCTCATTCTTTTAGGGAATGGGGGTTCCCCTCTCCCATCATAGATGTGGCCTTCACTCATGTCTCCTCCGTACCCCACAGCTTTGCCCTTGCTCCCCCTCTCCCTAGTCGCAACAGAGACTGAGTCCCGCTAGTCCTTACCTTTCACCCCATCAGCCGTCGCATACAACACATAATCCTCCGAAGTTTCCGCCATATCCAACGGGATCCTACCACTAGCCACATTATCTCTTTTCCACCTCTTTCCGCAGAAATGTTTCCTCCATAACTCCCTGGTTAACTCATCCCTTCCCACCCAAACCAGCCCAGGTACCTTACCCAGCAACTGCAGAAGATGCAACACCTGTTCCTATACCTCCACCCTCGACTGGGCAGGGCCCCGACAGTCCTTTCAGGTTGGGCAGAGGTTAACTTGTACTGCCTCCAACCTCATCTGCTGAATCCGTTTTTCATGATGTGGATTCTTACACATCGACGAGACCAAATTCAGACAGGGCAATAGTTTCACGGAACACCTTCGCAAAGCCCACCTGAACCTACCTGATCCCCCGGTTGCTGGACACTTTAATTCTCCTTCCCATTCCTACACAGACCTTTCTGTCCTAGGTCTCCTCCATTGTCAGAGTGAGGCTAAATAAAAATTGGAGGAACAGCATCTCATATTTTGCTTGGGCAGCTTACAGCCCAGTGGTATGGATATTGATTTCTCTCACTTCAGGTAGCCCCGGCATATTCTCTCTCTCTCTCTCTCTCACTCACACACATTCTCTCTCTCTCTCTCTTTCTCATTCTCATTCTCATTCTCATTCTCATTCTCTCTCTCATTCTCTCTCTCTCTCTCTCTCTCTCTCTCTCTCTCTCTCTCTGTCCCTCTCTCTCTCCCTCTCTCTGTCCCTCTCTCTCTCCCTCTCCCTCCCTCCCTCCCTCCCTCTCTCCCTCTCTCCCTCTCTCCCTCTCTCCCTCTGTCCCTCTCTCTCTCTCTCTCTCTCTCTCTTCCTTCCCCACCCAAGTCGCTCTAGCTTCTCATTTTCACCCTATAAACAGCTTACAATGGCCTGTTTCCTTTATGATTGTTACTTTTTTGCGTATCTTTCATTCACATCACCGTTTATATCTCTCGTTTCCCTGATCCCTAACCAGTCTGAAGAAGGGTCTCGACCCGAAACATCACCCATTCCTTCTCCCCAGAGATGCTGCATGTCCCGTTGAGTTACTCCAGCTTTTTGTGTCTATCTATGGAAAAAGGAAAGCGATTCTAATTAAAAGTGCTGCCTTGCTAATTGATACTTAAGGCATTCCAATAATGTCAGATCATTCCAATGCAGGTGGAGGAGAATATATGAAAACAAAGCTTAAGAATCGTTCAGAAACAAATTTTGGCACCATTGAGAATTGGGTTAATGCGGAGTAAAGCAATTTTGCTCGCTTGCAAACAACATGAACTAGCATGTCCTCATTCTTAGCTATAATGCTCATCCTTGCTAATACCTTTCTTTTAGTATCTAACAACCAAATGAGGCCAACAGCAGAGATCTGTCCATGGGTCTAATTACTGTCCTCATCAACAATGAGTTTCCACATATTCACTGACCAGTCCCTTGATGTATCCACCAGCATCTCTCTTAACATCACCACGATCACCACATATCGACCGGAAAGACGGTCACTGTTCCTTGTTAATTAAACAGCCCAAGTTAATGGATCAGATGACTAAAGGGGTCAGCACACAAAAACCTGACATAAAACCACTCTGCTGCCCACCATTCTACATTCCACTCACAACATGGCTTACACGGAGCACCGACACTTGCTTCGTCACACACCGTGCTGCCTGCAAACAGGATCATAGAATCACAGTACGAAGGGAGGCGATTCAATCTGTTACATCTTGTACTAGCTCTGTGTAAGAACAATCCAGCCTGTCGCACACCACCCATCTTGTCCTCTTAGCTGCACGTTCTTTCCTTGCAGTTCATCCCAGACCCCATCCATGTGCTGTTTAGGAAATACTCTTCATTTTATTTGTTCTGGTTCTTTTGCCAATCAATTTCAATCTAGGACCACTAACTCTTGACCCATCTGCCACTGGGCACAATTTCAAGCTACTCTATACGATTCTACCAAATCTCCTCCGTCTTTCTAAATAATTAAAGCCCCTCATCCTCAGAACAATTCTTGTAAATTTTCACGCTGTCAAGAATTGGATACAGTACATAATTGGTGACTGAACTAGCATTTTATAACGGTTCATTATGATGTTTTTTCTCTTCTACTCAATACCTCTATTTATAAAGCACAAGAAGTTGTTTGCTTTTTTTAAACACATCTTACTCATCTTGCCCTTCCACTCTCAACTAACTGTGCGCATATTCCCCTTTGAGAATGATGCCTTCTAGTTTATCTTACTTGTTATTCTTCCAAGTAAAATGTAACATTTCTATTTTCTAAACCTGATGTATAGTGGCTATTACTCTTAATCTAACAAGTCACGTGTCAAGGGTGTTTAATTTGTCATATGTACCGACAACAGGACAGTTATAGTCTTATTTGCAGCAGCAATATAGGCCTGTAGCACACAACACAAAGATAATATATAATAAACTAAAATTCAATAAATTAATAATTCCAATAGTAGTGCAAAAAGAGGCAGAAGTCCTCGGTGCAATCTAAACAGTCCATAGTTTGTCAGTAGTGTGTAATGTTGAATAGTTTGGTGGTTGTTGGGAAGAAGCTATTCTTGAAGCTGGTGGTGACTGTCTCCAAACTCCTACACCTTCTTCTTGGGAAGACACCACATTCCTTCTAGACATCCCAGGTATCGAAGTGGATCACTTCTGCAGGGTGCACATAAGGGCTCAGTACATAGTGTATGCAAGCAAAGTGCCTAGTCACATGTGACAATGAAGTATTCCTAACCTGGCTTCACTAGAGTCACACTCTTATCTACACTTCTCAGAGAATAATGACCGTGCCGGGAAACACTTCCACAAGGCTGGCCTCACTCACATTTGTCACGTTATATGCAAGCCCACTTTGCTTCCAGCACCTCGTGCTGGTGAGGGCAGGAACAGGGAGATAGGGGATTTGAATGTGTGACTGAGGAACTGGCGGCGTGGGCAGTGATTTAGATTTATAGACCACTGGGATCTCTTCTGGGGTAGGGGTGACCTGTACAAAAGGGACGGGTTGCACCTTAACTAGAGGCGACCAACAACTGGTAGGCAGGTTTGCTAGTGCTACATGGGTTGGTTTAAACTAAATAGCGGGAGTTTTAATCTACATTTTGAGAGGGAGAAGGTAAAATCAGAAGTGTCAGTATTGCAGTTGAACAAAGGGGACAATGGAGGCATGAGGGAGGAGCTGGCCAAAGTTGACTGGAAAGGGACCCTAGCAGGGATGATGGTGGAACAGTAATGGCAGGAATTTCTGGGAATAATCCAGAAGATGCAGGATCATTTCATTCCAAAGAGGACAGATTGTAAGGGGAGTAAGAGGCAACCGTGGCTGACAAGGGAAGTCAAGGACAGTATAAAACTAAGGGAGAAGTCGTATAACATAGCAAAGATGAGCCAGAGGATTGGGTAACTTTTAAAGAACAACAGAAGGTAACTAAACAGGCAATACAGGGAGAAAAGATGAAGTACGAAGGTATGCTAGCTAAGAATATAAAGGAGGATAGCAAAAGATTCTTTAGGTATGTGAAAAGGAAAAGATTGGTTAAGCCAAATGTGGGTCCCTTGAAGACAGAAACAGGTGAATTTATTAAGGGGAACAAGGAATTGGAGACGAGTTGAACAGGAACTTTGGTTCTGTATTCACTAAGGAAGACACAATGTCTCAGATGTACTGGGGACAGAGGATCTAGGGTGACAGAGGAGCTGAAGGAAATTCACATTAGTCAGGAAATGGTGTTGGGTAGACTGATGGGACTGTAGGCTGATAAATCCCCAGGGCTTGATTGTCTGCATCCCAGGGTACTCAAGGAGGTGGCTTTAGAAATCATGGACACATTCGTGATCAATTTCCAATGTTCTATAGATACTGGATCAGTTCCTGTGGATTGGAGGGCGGATATTGTTATCCCACTTTTTAAGAAAGGAGGGAGAAAAAAAAACAGGGAATTATAGACCAGTTAGCCTGATGTCGGTGGTGGGGAAGATGCTGGAGTCAATTATTAAAGATGTAATAGCGGTACATTTGGATAGCAGTCACAGGATCGGTCCAAGTCAGCATGGATTTACGAAGCGGAAATCTTGCTTGATTAATCTTTTTTGAGGATGTAACAAGTAAAATGGATAAGGGAGAGCCAGTGGATGTAGTGTACATGGACTTTCAGAAAGCCTTTGATAAGGTCCCACACAGGAGATTACTGGGCAAAATCAGAGCACATGGTATTGGTGATAGGGTATTGATATTGAAAAAAAATTGGTTGGCAGACAGGAAACAAAGAGTAGAAATTAAGGGGTCCCTTTCAGAATGGCAGATAGTGACTAGTGAGGTGCCGCAAGGCTCGGTGCTGGGACCGCAGCTATTTACAATATATATTAATGATTTAGATGAAGGGATTACGTAATATTAGCAAATTTGCAAATGACACAAAGCTGGGTGGCAGTGTGAACTGTGAAGAGGATGCTTTGAACATGCAAGGTGACTTAGATAGGTTGGGTGGCTGGGCAGATGCATGGCAGATGCAGTATAATGTGGATAAATGTGACGTTATCCACTTTGGTGGCAAGAACAAGAAGGCAGATTATTATCTGAATGGTGTCAGATTAGGAAAAAGGGGAAATGCGATGAGACCTGGGTCCTTGTACATCAGTTACTGAAAGTAAGCATGCGGGTGTTGCAGGCAGTGAAGAAATCTAACGGCATGTTAGCCTTCATAACGTGAGGATTTGAATATAGGAGCCGTTGTACAGGGCACTGGTGAGACCACACCTGGAGTATTGTGTGCAGTTTTGGTCTCCTAATTTGAGGAAGGGCACTCTTGCTATTGAGGTAGTGCAGCAGAGGTTCACAAGGTTAATTCCCAGGATGGCAGGACTGTCATATGATGAAAGAATGGAATGACGGGGCTTGTATTCACTGGAATTTAGAAGGATGAGAGGGAGTCTTATAGAAACATGTAAAGTTTTTAAGGGATTGGACACGCTGGATGCAGGAAACAAGTTCCCGTTGTTGGGGGAGTCCGGAACAAGGGGCCACAGTTTAAGAATAAGGGGTAGTCAATCAAGGGGTATGGGGAGAAGGCAGGAATGGGGCACTGATTGTAGATGATCAGCAATGATCACATTGAATGGCGGTGCTAGCTCGAAGGGCCAAATGGCCTACTCCTGCACCTATTTTCTATGTATCTATGTAGGACGGACGAGGAGGCTTTGGAAAGGGTGCAGAGGATGTTTATCAGAATGATGCTGGGTGGGGTGGGGGGGGGGGGGGGGGGGGGTTAGCTACAGGGAGAGGATGGACAAATTTAGATTGTTTTCTCTGAAATGCTGGAGATTGAGGGGAGACCTGATAGAAATGTATAACATTGTGAGAGGCATAGATAAGGTAGACTGTCAGAATCTGGCTGATCTATCTTTCCCTCTCAACCCCATTCTCCTGCCTGCTCATAACCCTTGCACACGTACTAATCACGAATCTGTCAATCTCAGCCTTAAAAATACCCAATGAAATGGCCTCCACAGCCGTCTGTGGGAATGAATTCCATATATCTGATGACACAATAATTTGACTAATGTAATAAGGTAAATTGGAGCTCAAAGTTCCACGTCACAACCATTGGGAATTATTAGTCTCAATGGAAACCAGGAGCATTTTGTGTTGCTTCCCCTGCTATTTGAAGGAATGCTCTGCTGAAATCAGGTACCTTGGCTAGGTAGCGGCAGAACTGACAGCCTGCTGCTCGAACACCTTCTAGAGACCGTGCAGTGTGTCCGAACTAACCGGAGTGTTTCCTCCAGCACTCAGCTGTTGCACTACTCATTCAGTGGGTGACTCATTTGTGACATCACCGGCGTGGGCACTCCTGGTCACTCAGGATGAGTTGGGGATTTCATGCATGCTCACCCACAAGAAGGCCTAATCCCAGAGGCCCTTTAGAGGACACCACAGCCTACCTGGACCTCGCTGAAGAGCAATATATTCGCAGGCACAGATTTCCCAGGGCCGTCTTCTCTGAGATACATGACATTCTGTACAAAGACCTTCAACCATGCTCTCAAGCCGAGACTGCTCTCTCCGCTGAAGTGAAGGTCACATTGACTCTAAACTTCCTCCCCACAGGAACTTCCCAGGCAGCTGCAGCAGACCTTGGCAAGGCTCCCATCCGGCTGCTCACAGCAACATTAGAGAGGTTGGCCGGAGCAGAAATAGCCTCATCTACATTAATTTCAATAATGGCAAGTGCTGCAAGGCTTTTCGTTTCGGAATTGAGCTCAGTCCAGGAGAATGTATCTTATTTTGAGTGGCATGCAAACCTAGTTAGTCAAGTCAGCTTGAATTAATATTATCATCGACTAGTTATTACATAAGTAAAATTCCAATATTCCAACACCCTTGGGATTCAGCTGGTGCTGGACTAGCAGACTTGCCAGACTATTGGAAGTTGTGCATTTTGATTCTCAAACACGCTTTTATTTCACTTATTCTACATGTAAAACTGTGGTGGAATAAATCTTCCAGTGAAGCCGCTATGCTTCAATGGTACTTTCACATATACCTAGATAGGGTGAAATTCTTTGTTTTAGAGTGATAGAATCACACAGCATGGAAGATGCCCTCTGGCCCAACCTGCCCAAGCTGACCGAGATGCCCATCTGCACTGGTCCCACCTGCCGGTGTTTCGCCTATTTGCCACTAAACCTTTGCTATCCAGGTACATGTCCGAATGTCTTGGGGCCATCAGTCCCGTTTCCCAGTCTTAGAGCCATAGAGTCATATAGCACGGAAACGGACATAGAGACCCAATTTACCCATGTCAACCAAGATGTCCCACTTGCCTGCATCTGGTCCATATCCCTCTAAACCATATCCTTCCTCTCCGGTCCTGAGGGACAAGCAGGATATGGGCTCGAGAGCTTCCTTCTCCAGGAGGGTTCCCAGTTCCGCGGCGGGCGACCCATGCCGGCTGCCGGGGTAGGTCAACGGGACCTTGTTCCACAGTTCTTAATACAGGAGGTCGTACTCATTGATCGCCAGAACAATATTAGAGTATTTTGTACTTTGTACTTCATAAATACTTTGCACAATAAGTCCCAATAAACCACAATAATATGCTGGGGTTACACAAAAAGCTGGAGAAACTCAGCGGGTGCAGCAGCATCTAAGGAGTGAAGGAGATAGGCGACGTTTTGGGTCGAGACCCTTCTGCGTCTGAAGAAGGGTCTCGACCCGAAACGTCGCCTATCTCCTTCACTCCTTAGATGCTGCTGCACCCGCTGAGTTTCTCCAGCTTTTTGTGTAACCCTCGATTCTCCAGCATCTGCAGTTCCTTCTTTAACACAATAATATGCTTCCTTGCAGAGATACAACCATCAGGAGCATGGCACTGAGCTGGATCGGGAACTGCTTCAGTACACGGAGTGTTTGGGCGTATGGTGCTTCCGACTTTGGAAATGTTGTGGCGCCCGCGTGTGTAGATTTGCAAAACGAATTTCACTGTGCAGCTGCACATGTGACAGATAAAGCACCATTGAACCATTTCATTTGAACAGCATCCCTCACAGGCAAGCCAGCAGAGCAGATATGTGCAACATCAGCAATCCTATCATGCCAGGCACCACAGGACTGCAGCAGTACCAGCAGTTAGATAACCTCAGATACTTCTCTCTGCAATCTGAAAGCTGACATCTTCCAACACTTGGAAGCTTCACCACAGTGTGACATATGCCACGTTTTTGAGGTAGGTGCTGCATATTTCATTTGTGCTTTTCATAACTGACACCAGCTGCACGTAGATTGTTTTTTATCTTACAGTTCACGGTACACTTCACATGCCTGATATGTATGTTTTCAGCAATGACACCAGGGATCAAACAGAAAAACCTTGTGGTGTATTCCTGCCACACGAACGACTGAACGGCTGTAAGCAAACGCTTACCTTGTTAGTGAGCAAATTCAAAATATTTTACGTCAGACAGGGACACCGATTGCAAATCCACAGATGGTTTGTTCAACGAAGAAAAGTTAAGTAGCAGTAATTTTAAATTTGTATCTATGGTATTTTAGTCATTGACAATTATACATTTGATCATTTGGCTCAACACATAGATTACCTCACTTTCTCCCTGGCTTCCCTTTTGTTCCCTCTATACTTATAGAATGTCCTGCAATTCTCCTTAATCTTATTGTCAAGCACGTTTCATGACCCAGTCTGCCCTCCTAATTTCCTCCTTAAATTATTTCCTACACACGCTATACTCATCATGAGATACCTTCAATTCTAATTGCCTTACCTGCCATTTCTTTCCTTTCTTTTCCTGAAGAAGCCTTCGATACTCTTCCTCATCGAATGATCCCTAATGTTGTCAACTTTGCATTTCTCTATTACAGGAACACGTTGGCCCTAAACTCTTACCAACATTCGTTTTAAGGATTTCCAGGAGATACAGAAGTTTGAAAACGCATACTGTTCCTCTAAATTCAGGAACAGTTCCTTCCCTGCTGTTTTCATGCAACTGAATGGTTCTGTCATTAGTTACTGTGCAGTCCTGACCTCCCATGTACCTCTTTGGAGACCTTTGAACTTTTTCTAATCGGACTTTATCGACTTCAGTGTTATATCTTTGCACTAAATGTCGTAACATTTATTCTTTATCTTTGCACTATGGGTTCGTTTAGTGGGCTGATGGGCCTGTTTCCACGCTGTCCTCTAAACTAAACTAAAATTAGCAAGTGTGTGGTGTTGCATTCGAATGCAAGGTTAATAGCATACACTTAACAGCATTAATGTCAGAACAGTAGCTCCCTAAAAGTAGCCACACAAGAAAATTGAGTAGTATATGGTCGAATGGAATGTTTGTTTTCATCGGTTGGGGCAATGAGTCTAAGAACCAGGAAGTCATTTTGCAACTATAGTTTTAGTTCATTATTGTCACGTGTACCGAGGTACATTGATAAGTTTTTGTTTGCGTGCTGTCCGATCAAAAAAAAGGCTATATGTGAATACTATCAGTTCTGCAATAACCTCCAGTAGATGGAGGGATTCCAATCAATGTTTGACACTCAGATACAACAATATTGACTAACATTTGCCGCTCCCACGTGAGCTGTAGTTGTACCAAGATCCCCAGCTTTTGCCAGTGAAATCCAAGCACATCAGCAAATGTGTGGCTGATGCAATCTTAGTGAGCTACAGTATGTCAATAATTACTCTGCTCACAGCTTGGATTTACCTGCAGGTGGGGAAGGGTTCTGTATTTTTAATGAGAGGGCCTGTCCCACTTCGGCAACTGCCGGCGACTGTCACAGTCGTAGCAAGTCGCCTAAAAAGCGACCTGAATGTAATCACCTCCTACAAGGCGAAATCAGGAGGCAGCTCACATGTCAGCGAAACATCACTCCCTGACAAGCTCAGTGCGTTTTACGCACGCTTTGATAGGGAGAACACTGATGTGCCTTCTCGAGCCCCCATTCGCTGTGATGGTATTTCGGTCACGGTCACAGATGTCGACGTCAGAAAATCCTTCAGAGGGCTGAACCCTCGGAAAGCGCCTGGACCTGATGGCATACCCGGTTCGTGTTCTAAAAACCTGTTCGGACCAACTGGCTGGAGATTTTAACGGACATTTTCAACCTCTCACTTATGAGGTCTGAGGTTCCCACCAGCTTTAAAAGGGCATCAATTATACCGGTGCCCAAGAAGAGCAAGGTGACGTGCCTCAATCACTTTTGAACGGTGGCACTAATGTCGGTGGTGATGAAATGCTTTGAGAGGTTGATCATGGCGCAAATCAACTCCTACCTCGACAAAAACCTAGACACACTGCAGTTCGCTTACCGCCACAACAGATCAACGGTGGATGCGATCTCGCTGGCTCTCCACTCTGCTCTGGACCACTTGGACAACAAAAACTCAAATGTCAGGCTGTTAGTCATTGACGACAGCTTGGCATTTAACACAATCAACCACTCCAAGCTGGTTACCAAACTTTCAGAACATGGTCTCTGCGCATCCCTCTGCAATTGGATCCTCGACTTCCGCATTCACAGACCACAGTCTGTCCGTATTGGTGGAAATGTGTCAGACTCGATAACAATCAGCACGGGAGCACCTCAAGGCTGCTTGCTCAGCCCCCTGCTGTACTCACTCTATACTCATGAATGCGTAGCCGGTCATAGTGCGAACTCCATCATCAAGTTCGCTGATGACACCACTGTTGTGGGATGGAGATGAGTTAGAGTCTAGAAGTGAGATCGACCGTTGACCAAATGGTGCCAGCACAATAACCTGGCTCTCAACACCAGCAAAACCAAGGAACTGATTGTGGACTTTGGAAGGGGAAGGATGGGGACCCATAGTCCCGTTTATATCAACGGGTCAATGGTGGAGAGGGTCAAGAGCTTCAAATTCCTGGGCGTGCATATCTCTGAAGATCTCTCCTGGTCCGAGAACACTGATGCAATTATAAATAAAGCACATCAGCGCCTCTACTTTTTGAGAAGATTACGGAGAGTCGGTATGTCAAGGAGGACTCTCACAAACATCTACAGGTGCACAGTAGAGAGCATGCTGACCGGTTGTATAATGGCTTGGTTCGGCAACTTGGGTGCCCAGGAGCGGAAAAGACTGCAAAAAGTTGTAAACACTGCCCAGTCCATCATCGGCTCTGACCTCCCTACCATCGAGGGGATCTATCACAGCCGCTGCCTCAAAAAGGTTGGCAGCATCATCAAGGACCCACACCATCCTGGACACACACTCATCTCTCTGCTGCCTTTAGGTAGAAGGTACAGAAGCCTGAAATCTGCAACATTCAGGTTCAGGAACAGCTTCTTCTCCACAGCCATCAGGCTATTAAACTCAACTCAAACAAAACTCTGAACATTAATAGCCCATTGCACTTTATCTGCTTATTTATGTGTGTAAATATATATTCAATGGTATATGGTCACTCTGATCTGTTCTGCATTTATTTATGCCTACTATATTCTGTTGCGCTGAAACAAAGCAAGAATTTAATTGTCCTATCTGGCACACATGACAATAAACTCTTGAATCTTGACTGGATCCTACGACAATGTCTACAACAAACTACAACAGCCTACCACCTAGTGAACGTTAATCTACGGCAACCTTCCGACAACCGGAGACCCATTAGGACGTCCACCTACGACTACACAGACGACAACCTACGACAACCAAAGTCAACCTAAGTTCACCCGCGAAAAGCTACGACAAGCAACATAGAAACATAGAAAATAGGTGCAGGAGTAGGCCATTCGGCCCTTCGAGCTTGCACCGCCATTCAATATGATCATGGCTGATCATCCAACTCAGTATCCTGTACCTGCCTTCTCTCCATACCCTCTGATCCCTTTAGCCACAAGGGCCACATCTAACTCCCTCTTAAATATAGCCAATGAACTGGCCTCAACTACCATCTGTGGCAGAGAATTCCACAGCTTCACCACTCTCTGTGTGAAAAGTGATTTTCTCATCTCGGTCATAAAAGACTTCCCCCTTATCCTTAAACTGTGACCCCTTGTTCTGGACTTCCCCAACATCGGGAACAATCTTCCTGCATCTAGCCTGTCCAACCCCTTAAGAATTTTGTAATTCTCTATAAGATCCCCCCTCAATCTTCTAAATTCTAGCGAGTACAAGCCGAGTCTATCCAGTCTTTCTTCATATGAACGTCCTGCCATCCCAGGAATCAGTCTTGTGAACCTTCTCTGTACTCCCTCTATCGCAAGAATGTCTTTCCTCAGATTTGGAGACCAAAACTGTACGCAATTCTCCAGGTGTTGCCTCACCAAGACCCTGTACAACTGCAGTAGAACCTCCCTGCTCTTATACTCAAATTATTTTGCTATGAATGGTAACATATCATTCGCATTCTTCACTGCCTGCTGCACCTGCATGCCTACTTTCAATGACTGGTGTACCGTGACACCCAGGTCTCGTTGCATCTCTCCTTTTCCTAATCGGCCACCATTCAGATAATAATCTACTTTCCTGTTTTTGCCACCAAAGTGGATAACCTCACATTTATCCACATTATACTGCATCTGCCATGCATTTGCCCACTCACCCAACCTATCCAAGTCACCTTGCAGCCTCCTGTTGGAGACAACTGAAGGCAACTGAAGACAACTCAGTCGCCGGTACCTATCGCCAGTTGACGTAGGTTAACGTAGACAGTCGCCAATGAAATTCACCAAAGTCAGCACCCGGCGACAACCAACATCACCTGGTGACAATCTGCGTCATCCTGGAGACAACCGTATGACAGGAGAAGACAAGCTACGTCAAGCCCACAATCGCCAAAAAAGTTTTGAACATTTCAAAATCCAGCTGCGACCAGATATCCAGCGTTACGACTCTTTAGGCGAGTTGAGGAGACCATACAGGTATCACCTTGCGACAGCCTAGTTGCCAAAAAAATCACCTAAGTGGGACAGGGGCTTTATACATTCGAATGAATCACTAGTCATCTGATCTGAAGTTTGGGCATCTGATTGATCAGAGCAGGATGAGCGATAGTCATGTGTAGGAAGGAACTACAGATGCTGCTTTACATCGAAGATAGTCACAAAATGCTGGAGTAACTCAGCGGGACAGGCAACATCTCTGGAGAGAAGAGATGGGTGATGTTTCGGATCGAGACCCTTCTTCAGACTTGTTCCTTGGTCATTCCAGGGTGCGCTGATGGGCGACAAATAACATTCAAAGCAAACTCATGCTGGGCAATGATCATCTTCAAGAAGGGAAAGTACAATCACTTCCTTTTTGATCTTAAATGACTTTGTTTCCAATTCCATCAGCATCACCTGGATCATCACTGATCAGGAAACTGGATCAGTCCCATAAATATTACAGCTCCAACTGCCCAATTAAAGCTGGTTTTCTGCTGGTGAGTAACCACCTATCCATTCTCCAGATCTCTTCCACTACCTAAATGACACATCAGGATAGACTGGAAAACTCACTCTTGCCTGGACAACATCTACTGCCACTACAGTCAGCATTCACCATCCTGGAGAAAGCAACATGCTTGGGTGGCAATCCTTTGCCATTGAAAGCATTTTATCAGGAAGCATCTCAGCATGGTGTGTGAACAGCTCCGTCCAAGGCCACAAGAAATTGCAGACAGTTGTGGACTTATTTGTCAGACCATCACGCGAACCAACCTCCCTTCCATTGACTCCACCTACACTTCACTCTGCCTCGGCAAGGCCACCAGCACAATCAAAGAAAGAGGTACAGAAGTGTGATATGTACACCTCAGGATTCAGGGACAGTTTCTTCCCAGCTGTTATCAGTCAACTGAACCATTCTATCACCAACTACAGAGCATTTCTGACGTACCATCTACCTCCTTGGAGACCTTCGGACAACTTTTAATTGGACTTCACCTTGCACTTAACGTTATTCCCTTTATCTTGTATGTGTACACTGTAGATGGCTTCATTATAATCAGATCTAGTATTTTTGCCTACAGGATAGAGGCAACAAAAACAAAAAAGCTTTTCACTGTGCCTTGGTACACGTGACAACAATAAATTAAACTGTAAACTCTTTTCCCACTGTAAAACACTGAGGTCACACCACAATTTGCCAGCACAATGTTGCTGCACTGACTTCCAGGCTTCTTAAACAGATCTGCAAAATCCGGCAAAAACAAGGAGAACCGATATGTTTTTAACATTCATTTACGAGAGGCAGGCACTGCTGGGTAAGTCATCATTTATTACCCGTGCCTAACAACATTGGCTCCACCACCATCATCACACCGAGATAATGGTCTCTCACACACATCACATACAACACATGAACAACGCAAACACTGACACCACCTGTACACTGATGTTACACACAGATGGATTACACGCAGAAGCCTTCAGCACCTGGACCTGGCACATGTGAAGGTGCCATTTTTGGCCTCTCTTCCCTTCACTGTGAATGTTGCATGTGGGAGTTGAGGCATGGTCACCCAGCCTGTTGTCCACTGCATTTCATTACTGTGGCACGAATACCATTCCATCTTCCTAATAACTGAACACTTTGAAGAGCTCCGGGCCCTATTAATATATCTGGTAAAATTCTTCACTTTAAGAGCCCTTTGAGGTTTACAATCTGACGACCAGTGGAAACCCTTCAAAGTGATTGACTTTACCTGGGTTGTGGGCTATTTTCTGCAAAAACACGCAGTAAATTTGCCTTTTGTTTCTCATGATACCGGTTGACCTTTCTCGCATTTTCAACATAGTCACGAGAGGGAGTTTCAACAGCTGATGTCATGTAAAATGTTGGCTGAGTTTTGTACAACATAAGTGAGATAATATCTGACTCAGAGGTTTTCAAACACTTGGCATTTTTAGAGGTTAGTTTAGAGATACAGCATGGAAACAGGCCCTTCGGCCCACTGAGCCCATGCTGGCCAGCAATTGTCTCACACTTGTTCGATCCTACACACTAAAGTCAATTTACAGAAACCAATTAACCTACAAATCTGCACGTCTTTGGAATGTGGGTGCAAACCGGAGCACCCGGAGAAAAACCACGTGGTCACTGGGAGAACGTACAAACTCAGTACAGACAGCACCAGTAGTCAGGATCAAACCGGTGATTCTGATGCCGTAAGGCAGCAATTCTACTGCTGCGCCACTGTTTTGCCACTTGCAACCATACTGTTCGTGGAAACATTTCTCAGTCTCTGGCTTCTGTTGGCCAAGGGCCATTCTTAGCTGTATGAGCCACGAGGGCTCACACAGCCAATCTTTGCTGGGTGAGACTTCAGTCAGAATACTCTGACTCTTTAGAATCAATAGGTTGAATGGAAACTAAAGCAGAGAACCAATCACAGAAGGATAGGCAGCACTTGTAGACAAAACAGACAGGTTAACCTGCCACCCTTGGCCGAAGTGGTGGGCTTTGTTTTATACGTCAGAGTGTGGGGTGAGACCTGATAGTTTATAAAATTATGAGAGGCATAGATAGGGTAGAACCTTTACTCCGGGGTGAAAATGTCAAAGACCAGAGGGCATAGGTTGAAGATGCAAAGGGAAAAGCTTAAAGAAGTGTTGGGCAACTTTTTTTACGCAGAGAATGGCAGACGCATGGAAAGCGCTACTAGTATTGGTGTTGGAAGAAGTGGCATTTCGAAATAGTGGCATTTCAGAGGCTTTTTGATGCATGCATGGATGTGCAGTGAATGGACAGATATGGATTTCGTGCAGGCAGAGGAGATTATAGACAATAGACAATAGGTGCAGGAGTAGGTATCGAGCCGAATGGCCGAATTTAGTTCAACTTGGCATCATGTCGGCACGGACAGTGTGGGCTAAAGGATCTGTTCCTGTGCTGTACTGTTCTATGTTGTAATGCAGGTCATGTCATTTACTTTCAAACACGTACCAGTGGCCATAACAAGATAAATGACATAGAAACATAGAAAATAGGTGCAGGAGGAGGCCATTCGGCCCTTCGAGCCAGCACCGCCATTCATTGTGATCATGGCTGATCATCTCCAATCAATAACCCGTGCCTGCCTTCTCCCCATATCCCCTGATTCCACTAGCCCCTAGAGCTCTATCTAGCACTAACGAATTAGACAAAATGTGTAGGAAGGAACTGCAGTTGCTGGTTTACACCAAAGATAGACACAAAATGCTGGAGTAACTCAGCGGGTCAGGCAGCGTCTCTCGAGAAAATGAATAGGTGGGACTTGACCCGAAATGTTACCTATTCCTTTCCTCCAGAGATGCTGCCTGACCCGCTGAATTACTCCAGCATTTTGTCTCTGTCTTTGCAATAATAGATTATTTCCTTTCAAGGCATGTCGGTGTCTAGACTAAGGATAACTGAAATGGAAACAATAATTCCTTTAAATAGAAAGAAGACAAAACATACAGCAAACAACATGGGATATACATAAACCCTACTGATAATGTGCATCAGTCACAGTATTTGTTATTTTATCAAGTGAAGTTGAACATGTTTAGGCAACTAAACCACCCACTACCGAAGCAAAAGCTGCCTGGCAAGATCTCACCAAAGCAATCATCTGCATTCCGTACACATCAATCTATACTACAATATCACTGACGATACAAGGATACAAGTGTGGATACAAGGGGAAATTAAAATCCTATTACCGATGCAGACCAAATTTCCACTCAACAAGAGTGTGTTTATCCCCAATGATACATTATCATGTTATGGAGACACTTTATTTTCATAAAGGGACACGTTCATTGAAATATTTATTAACTGCTTTGATGCTGTTTCTTGCACCTGTACAGAGCTCAAAACGTTCAGTACTTTTCCAGTCGATTTCTACCCTGCTCTCACTTTCCTGTGGCCAATCTTTCACTTTTCCCACCCTTGTCCAGATTTTTCTTACTCCATCTGGGGGGCTAGGATAGGGGACAATATCCACAGCACAGTGAGGGCGGCACAGTGTCGCAGCGAGCGGAACTGCTGCCTCACAGCACCATAGACCTGGGTTTGATCCTGACATTGGGTGCCGTCGGTGTGGAGTTTGCATGTTCTCCCTGTGACTGCGTAGATTTCTGCGGGGTGTTCTGGTTTCCTCCCACATCCCAAAGATGCACAGGTTGGCAGATTAATTGGCTTCAGTAAAATTATAAATTGTGTCTAGTGTGTAAGATGGAACTAGTGTTCGGGACGACCGCTGGTCGGTGCGGACATGGTGGGCCGAATGGCCTGCTTCCACGTCGTATCTTTAATGTGTAGGTTAATTGGCCGCTGTAAATTGCCCCTGGTGTGTGGGTGAATGAATGAGAAAGTGGAATAATATAAAATTCACACTAACACTATCCTACACACACTAGGAACAATTTACAATTAACCTACAAACCCTTATGTCTTTGGACTGTGGGAGGAACCTGGAGCTCCTGGAGAAAACTCACTCATGTCAAGGGGAGAACATACAAACTCCGTACAGACAGCACCCCTAGTCAGTATCGAATCCGGGTCTATGGTGCTGTAAGGCAGCAACTCTACCACTGTGCCACTGCGCCACCCATTGTATTCTCTCAGTTCTTCCACTCCATAATTTCTGCTCCAATGACTAGGCTTTGCGCACAAGTCTGCTTCACAGCTGCGCCACTGTGCAGCCACTTCTTCCAATGTTTGCTGCGCTCAGTGTCCACAATATGGTTGATGAACACTTCCAGTAAGTCAGCATTGTTGACCCTTTGTTTCCAGTTGCCTGTCACTTTAACTCTCCACCTCACTTCCTCCCCTGTGGGCTTCTACACGGTTCCAAACATAAACCCAATGTAATTCTGAAGAACAGTATTCCCAGCAGTTCTGGTGCGAGGCTATCCTTATAATCCAGTTTTCCTTATTTCACAGACAATGGGTGATGTGCTGGATATTTTTATCACTCTCCTTTTGCTTTCTGAGTTTCAGCAGCATCTCTGACCTGCATTTCACTTCTTTATTATTATTTTTCCAGATTATGTTGTAAACTAGGCAAACCCGGCCTGACCCTACAAGAAATATTTCCTTCATCTGTTGGGTTTTGGGTACCTGGCATTTTAGCAAGGAGGTTCCAGATTTAGCTGAATTGACATTTTCTTCCATAAAGCATAATACCCAAGGACATTTTGTTTACTTACTCTTTACTCTGTAGTAAGCTTCACTTAGAGGTATCCAACAAATCCGATCTGTTGTTGGAGGAACTTCATCAAGAAGCAAATGATCAGGACAAGTTTACAGTCAGAATCCTTGGACACAGCTGTTGGGGCTTGTGATGCAAAATAAAATGAAATGAAATGCATCAAGATCTAAATCCCCAATTAGTCAAATGAAACTCCATATGTTGACTGTCTGACTGAAGCAATATGAAAGATCTTGTTACGGCGAACAGAAACCCTTTTTTTGTTCAATCTGTTCAATTGTTCCTTAATGTTACACCTCTTCTTTGCCTCTTTTGACAGTGTGAATAATCTGTAGCATTTCAACACAAAATGCCTGACTCCGTTTTCAATTAGCCCATCACAGCTGCTCCATTTCACTTAAATTGCTGCAATGTAGTTGACACGAGGTATCACCTTGTATGAAGGATGAATTTAATTTCCCCAAAGAAAGAGTGAATAAGATGTTCTGGGATGTGAATAGAGGGAGTAGAAACCTTTTTATCAATGATTGAAATTAGAATCAGTGTTTAAAATTAAACTCAATAGTCACTTCTCTCACTGGCTCCTGTCCTGAAGTCAAGCATTATGGAATCTTGATTCTGAAATAAAAGAACACAGTGGCGCAGTGGTAGAGTTGCTGCCTCACAGCGCCGGAGACACGGGTTCGCTCCTGACTACGGGTGATGCGGTATGGAGTTTAAGTTCTCCCCTTGACCATGTGGGTTTTCTCCAAGTGCTTTGGTTTCCAAAGATGTACAGGTTTGTAGGTTAATTGGCTTTGGTAAGAATTATAAATTGTCCCTAATGTGTAGGATAGTGCTAGTGTACGGGGATTGCTAGTCAGCGTAGATTAGGTGGGTCAAAGGGCCTATTTCTGCACTGTATCTCTAAACCGAACTAAACTAAACACCAAGAGAAGAAGAACGGAAGGTTTTTCTGTCATTTCTTGCTGGAGATGGTAAATTATTAAATCATATTCAATTCACAGATTTTAATGAGCCATAAAAAATGTGCCAATGCACGTTTTCATGAGTGGAACTGGAGATAGGCTGGGTTCTGTGATACCACACACAATAAGCTGCTGACTCCAGTCAGCATGACAGGGTGGGTGGGGGTGGGGGTACTGAGAAGAACATCTTTCTATGTGGGGGGAGAAAAGGGATGCTGAGACAAAATTACAATGAGCTGAGTTACTCCAGCACTTTATGTTTTTTTTTATGGGAACAGGGCTTCTGGAATGGTCAGTAAATGTTAAATGACAGAAACATTGAATTATTATCTTTCTTCTATATTTACCAGGGCAAGATCAAAAGTAGACAAGACTTTCAGTGATGAGATGAGTACATTTAAAATTGAAAAAGGATATTAAATGAGCTAAATCAAATTCAATGTTGTGTACACTGCTAATCCAAATGGCTTGCTTCAAGTCTATCAAAATAATATTGGGAAGAAACAGCAGTGGGATTATTACATATATTTAATAATCCATTAGAAAATATGAATGCCCGAGCCAGCAATCCATCCGCTTGTCCTTTACCTTATTTATCATCAATTATGATATATTAAGGCCTTATTGAAGGCCTTTTGAAAATGTGAATGCATTTTTGCACTTTTACTATGCACTCTATTATCTACTCCCTATTATGCATTTAAAAATTCCAATAAGATTGTCTGAACAAAGTTTTCACTTATTATGACTCAGTGTTAGGATGGGAAATGTTCAGAGGGATATGGCCCAAACATGGGCCATAGGTGGGACTAGCATGGAGAGGGCATCTTGGTCACCATGGGCAAGTTGGGCCGAATGGCCTGTTTCCCTGCTGTATGAATCTGACCTCAATGTTCTTTTATTTCCAAATAATACTAGCCTTCAGGATGGGGAATAGCGAGAGGAAGTATAGGGAAGAAGAAAGAAGAAAGAAAGGTAATGGTGCTGGGTCAGTGGCTGTTCCCAATTTGCACTCATGATTTACACTCTGGAATCAAAACACAATTTTAACTTGGAAATTCTAAAAACATTGATGAGTTTGAACTAGATTATTATTTTCAGACCGTATTTCGCATTAGAAACTAAAGGAATTGAAACAAAGATAATTAAGTCAATTTAGAGATTATATTACATTCTGTGTGATGATTAAAACATCTGTATGTCCATGGCAAATAACACAGACACAACAAAATACTCTATCTTCAAAAACAATGTACATCCTGATGAGAACGTGGAGTTTGCAAAGCAGCATAACTTTATCTGTAACAAATTTTGTGCAGATCAGATTACTTTATTCTTCCCTTTGTTCTAATAAATATCAACTTTTCCTGATTACGTTAAAGACGGTGCAATACGATTCAGACCACTCTGCTGCACTGCCTCCTGTAGACTAAGAGGGGCATTACTCCAAAGCCAGAAGCTATCCTCATTCCACTTGAACATGCACCACTATCCAGCAGGGGGAAATGGCTAGCAATGAAATGCATTAACTTTGGCTGATTTTTCCCTTCACAAAATATTGGCACTGCATCATGTTGCTATACTTTCATGGCTAAAGCAGCAAAGCTTGGAAAACGTGGAGTATTCCCAGAGTCTGGAATCTTGAGTCTGAAGAAGGGTCCCAACCCAAAATGTCGTCTATACTTTCCCTCCACAGATGCTGTCTGATCCACCGAGTTACTCCAGAACCTTGTGCTCCGTTGGGAATATTCAGTGTCTGGATACTTTAAACAAATGCTGAATAAACTCTGAAGAAAGGTCTCTGGCTTGAGGCACTGGCTTTGTTTCCCTCTCCAGAGATGATGCCTGACTTGCTGAGTATTTTAAGCATTTTGTTTTTATGGGAACAGGGCTAAAATAAATTTTGCCTCAGGTGACCAGGATATATACATGATGATGTCTGCATCATATATGGCAATAAAGACGTTTTTATTCTTGAACAGCATAGGTGTGTTCTAGTCCAAGATACCTTTTCCTAAATTAATCTCCCTACGTGCCTGAACCCAGTCAGGCGTTCCACATTCATATATTGTGCAAAATCCCATTTCTTCCTATGGTCAAAGACTTGGGCCTGTCGTCGCTCATTTAATCTTGGACCATTGTGGTTAACAAGATTTAGTTTTAAGTTTATTATTGTCATGTGTACTGAGGTACAGTGAAAAACGTTGTTTTGCACCTCGTACAAGGCCAAATCAGCTCAATTGTAAGTGAAGCATCACTCCCTGACGAGCTCAAGGCGTTTTACGCACGTTTTGATAGGGAGAACACTGATGTGCCTTCCCGAGCCCCCATTCTCAGTGATGGTATTTCAGTCACAGTCACAGAGGCCGACGTCAGAAGATCCTTCAGGGGCGTGAACCTTCGGAAAGCGCCTGGACCTGATGGTCGTGTTCTAAAGACCTGTGTGGACCAACTGGCTGGAGTTTTTACGAACATTTTCAACCTCTCACTTCTGAGGTTCCCACCAGTTTTAAAAGGGCATCAATTATACCGGTGCCCAAGAAGAGCAAGATGACGTGCCTCAATGACTATCGACCAGTGGCACTAACGTCGGCGGTGATGAAATGCTTTGAGAGGTTGATTATGGTGCGAATCAACTCCTACCTTGACAAAAACCTGGACCCACTGCAGTTGGCATACCGCCACAGCGATCAACGGTGGATGCGATCCAACTCCGCTCTGGACCTCTTGGACAACAAAAACTCATATGTCAGGCTGTTATTCATTGACTACAGCTCGGCATTTAATCCAATCATCCACTCCAAGCTGGTTACCAAGCTCTCAGATCTGGGTCTCTGCGCATCCCTCTGCAATTGGATCCTCGACTTCCTCATCCACAGACCACAGTCTGTCCGCATTGGTGGAAATATGTCATCCTCGAAAACAATCAGCACAGGAGCACCTCAAGGCATGCTCAGCCCTCTGCTTTACTCACTCTATACTCATGACTGCGTAGCCGGACATAGTGCAAACTCCATCATCAAGTTCGCCGACGACACCACTGTTGTGGGACGAATCACTGATGGGGACAAGTCAGAGTATAGAAGTGAGATCGACCGATTGACCAAATGGTGCCAGCACAATAACCTGGCTCTCAACACCACAAAACCAAGGAACTGATTGTGGACTTTGGAAGGGGTAGAATAGGGACCCACAATCCGGTTTATATCAACCGGTTTATATCAATGATGGTGCAAAGGGTCAAGAACTTCAAATTCCTGGGCGTGCAGATTTCCGAAGATCTCTCCTGGTCCCAGCACACTGATGCAATCATAAAGAAAGCACATCAGTGCCTTTACTTCCTGAGAAGGTTACAGAAAGTCGGTATGTCAAAGAGGACTCTCTTGAACTTTTACAGGTGCACGGTAGAGAGCATGCTGACTGGTTGCATCGTGGCTTGGTTCGGCAACTTGAGCTTCCAGGAGCCGAAAAGAATGCAGAAAGTTGTCACCGCTACCCAGTCCATCATCGGCTCTGACCTCCCCACCATCAAAGGGATCTATCGCAGTCGCTGCCTCAAAAAGCCTTCCAACATCATCAAGGACCCACACCATCCTGGCCACGCACTCATCTCTCCGCTACCACCAGGTAGAAGGTACAGGAGCCTGAAAACTGGTACATCCAAGTTCAGGAACAGCTCCTTTCCCACTGCCATCAGGCTATTAAACTCGCCAACAAACAGACTCTGAACTGTAACAGCCTATTGCACTTTATCTGTTTATTTATGTGTATATTGAATTGAACTGAACTGTTCTGTATTTCTGCTTACAATATGCAGTTGTGCTGCAGCAGGCAATAATTTCATTGTCCTATCAGGAACACATGACAATAAACTCTCTTGACTTGACTATCCAAACAGATCACGCATCCACCTCGAGTCAACGTTGTGGTACTGCTTCAGCGTCTGAAGGGTCCCGACCAGAAATGTAATTTATCTATGTGTAGGAAGGAACTGCAGATGCAAGTTTATAAGATAGGCACAAAATGCTGGAGTAACTCAGCGGGACAGGCAGCATCTCGGGAGAGATGGAATGGGTGACGTTTCAGTTCAAGACCCTTTGGGAAGGCATTGGGAAAGGTATTGAGAACCAAAGTTCGGCCATCATGATGCAGCTGGACAAGTCATTGGCGAGACCACACTTGTGGAGTCCTGCGTGCAGTTCCGATCACCCAGCTAATGAAAGGAGGACATTAAATCAGAAAGGGTGCCAAAGAGCTTCACCAAGATGTTACCTAGATTTGTGGGCTGGTGTCATAGGGAAAGGAATGGATAGACTAGGGCTTTTTCCTTTGAAATGTTGAAGGCTGAGGGGTGATATATTTGAAGGTGTAGACTCATGGTGGGCATGGATAAAGTGAACGTTCACAGTCTTTTCCCCAATTAGATTCTGAAACCAGAGGGCATAGGCTTACAGTGAAAGGGGAGAGTTTTAAGAGGGTCCTCACAGGTAACATTTTTACAGAGGGTAGTCTGTATCTGGAATGAGCTGGCCGAGGGAGTTGTAGAAGCAGACATAATTATAACTTTCAGAAGACATTTGGACAGATATATGGATGGGTTTAGAAGGTTATGGATCAAATGGAACTAGCCCAGAATGCCAACTTGGTCGGCATGGACAAGGTGGGGCATGGGGGCCTGTTTCTATGCTGTACAGCTCTAATATTCTATAACTAAGTGAGGTGAATCGCTGCTTCACTTAGAAATATTTTGTGTCCATGGATGATGAGAAGGGAAGAGGTGAAAGGACAAGGACTACATAATTTGTGGCTGCAATGTTAAAATTCCAAATATAGTTTTAGTTTTAGATACAGCATGGAAACAGGCCCTTCGGCCCACCGAGTCTACATCGACCAGCAATCCCCGCACATTACCACTATCCTACACACACTTGGGCCTATTTTAATTTATACCAAGCCAATGAACCTACAAAACTGTACATCTTTGGAGTGTGGGAGGAAACCGAAAATCTCAGAGCAAACCCACGCAGGTCACCGGGAGAACGTACAAACTCCGTACAGACAGCATGTGTTGTCAGGATCAAACCTGGGTCTCTGGCGCTGCAAGGCAGTAACTCTACCGCTACACCACTGTGCTACTAGAATATGCGTTTTGGGCTCTGGCCCATGTGTGCATTCATGATGTAAACACACAAAATTATATACATTTTGCAACAATTGGTTAAAAAATACATACAGAAATTTATTTGGGCATTTACAAACGGTCGGTCTTAGCCAAGCAAATTGTAAGATTCCAACTTTAGTTTCAGAGGCTTCCAAATTAGATGCTCGGCAGATATCCCATTACACAAACCCCAGGCTTCAAGCTGCTTCTAGAGAAATGCAAAGAGCAAGCAAAACTTCCCCCATTGTCTCCCCCTTTCAATCCAATGTGCATCACATTCTCTCACCATTGTGCATCACAGCAGGATTAAATGGATAATACAATATATCCGGAGCTCAGTGAAAGTAAGCTTTTAGTCATAGTTCCACGCCTGCATTAATGGGAGAAACAACGAAAGGAAGTGAAGCAACTGAATTGTCTCATGTGTTGCCGAAACATTAATGGGGGAAGTCTACTTTCTGTTTAGCTCCAAGCAATTTTCCAAGAGTGGGATCCAGCAGAAGTATTCACATAACCCAATCACACCTGTACTATAACCAGTTCAGCTCAGAGAAAATGAGCACAAGTCTGTTGACTTTTTGTGCTCTACAGGTTTTCTATCAACTTGCCCCCCAAATCTTCTGACAGTGGTGACCCACATTGAGCAGCACCAGTATTTCAGTGCCTGATGTAGGAGGGTGTGCGCCTTGTGTAAAATTGCAATAGATAGAATCAAGCAGCTATTTCATGGTTTAAGCCATCACAGACAGCTTGATCTTTATCATTTCCTACTGTTCTATCCAGTTTAGACTTTACTTTAGAGATGCAGTGGGGAAACAGGCCCTTCGGCCCACTGAGTCCGTGCCGTCCAGCAATCCCCATCCACTAGCATTATCCTACACACTAGGGACAGTTTTACCGAAACCAATTAACCTACACACCGGTGTTTTTTTGGAGTGTGGGAGTTAACAGGAGCACCCAGAGAAAACCCACACGGTCACAGGGAGATTGTACAAACTCTGAACAGGCAGCACCCATAGTCAGGATACAACCCGGGTCTCTGGCGCTGTAAGGCTGCAACTCTAAAATTAAGAAAACGGGACAAGAGACTCTCCCTTTTGAGGCAAAGGACAGAGGGACTTTGATTGAGATTAGGTGACACAATGAGATAAAGCCCAGGGCTTCATTAGCCAATGTGACTGCATTAGAAAATTCCAACTAGCTATCAATACTGCTCTTCATCAATATTTTTAATCAAACTCAATTTACAAGCATTAAAGTCAGAGTAGATGACCCACTTTTTTTAACCCTTTCTTTCTCATTACAATGCATTAAAGTTGCAGATAATCTTTCTCTTTGGAGAACCAATTGGAAATTAAAAGCAGGCAGAGGTGGATTTGTCTTGTTGGTAGTCGATGGAACAAATCCAGAGTTTGAAGAAATCCAGTGGCTGAGTTCTTGCTGTTTTCTTCCATACAAGACGATGTGTGGAATGGACAGTTATTGCAAATAACTATTGTCAATATTGGAAGAGCTGTAATGGGAAACAGGCAACCTACAAATTCAAAGCTTCTCCAAATCAAGTGGAAGTATTCTACCAAGAAATCTCACTAAAATTAAAAAGTATCTTCTGGTTGAAATGTCCAGCTGCATTCCAGTCTTAGCAGCACTGGTGGTAACAAAGTCAGTTACCAGTTGGAGACGTCATTCAATTAGTTCTAAGTGAATGCAGCTATCTGATTCAGGGTCCATCCAGCACAGCCAGTAGTTACTTTTCACAGTGAAGTTGAACAACATTCTCCTTAAGAGCTATTTCCTTGCTGAACGACACAAGCTCCCGTAATTCTTTATTTTCAAGCTTGAAAAGAAAGTTAGGAAAAAAAAACATTAGTCATGGTGCATTTCAAGTCATTTTCCAAATCTTTCAAGTCCCTCCTATTCTTTGATGCATTTTTGAAGGAGCAGATCCTGCCAAGCAGCTGGTTTATAGGGGTTGACAATATGGCAAAGTGCACCACAGTGCAGTCTCAAGGTCAACCAGTGCATCCTGCTAAGTTATTAGTGAAGCACTATACAGGAATCTGGCTTTGCCAACAGAAACGGGTGCTGTCTGTGGTACCACATCAGTACAGTCAAGACTCAGTGAAATCCTGTGGAACACACACTGAAAACCCTACCTCCATCTGGGCTATCTTCTCTTGAATTTGGCAATATTCTGGATCGTCGATTTGTACAGCTTTCCTCATCACTGTCGCCATGTCACAGATCTGTTCAACGTGAGTTTGCAGCTCCTGGGGGTACAAGAAACAACAAATATCACCCCTAAAACCCGAAGTCCGCAAAGTAGACAATCTGAAGGTCAGTCTAATAAATAATTTAAACCAACACGATGTCGGTATTTGAAAGAGCCATGTGAAATGCTACAAATCTCAATGACATCAATGGCACGATGCTACTATGGGCCTAAGTGCCCAAGCAGCACCCAGTGATGTGCAAGAAGGAACCACAGATGCTAGTTTACACTGAAGATAGACACAAAATGCTGGAGTAACTCAGCGGGTCAGGCAGCATCGCTGGAAGAAATGAATAAGTGACGTTTCGGCTTGAGACTGTTCATCCAATATCAGGGGGAAATTTTGATGCAGCAAACGAAGCTGCAAAGAGTACAAGATCGGACATCTCACCCGGTCTACGCACCACATTTTCAAGGCAACTTCTGGGGGCAATTTCAAGTGCGCTCTCGTAATTTTATCCTGATTAAAAGAGTTTTCCACCAGTTGCTGGAAAACAAAATTGGTGGTGAACCTGCATCTGAATTCACCATTTAATCATTATAACAAGAAAGATATCAAGTGAAATTCCACTTGAAATGCACAGTGAAAGCATTCTATCTAAACTTCAGATTCTTGAACATGGTGGCTTGCATCTCAGAGCTCTCCTTGGCCTTTTGCCTTGCTCGTGTCTGAATAATTATAGGGCAATATATATTTCAGAAAGTTAAGATTGTACTTGTGCTTAATGCTGCTGGAACCTGAGAAAATGATAGATTTTACATCACTGATAATAAATTAACAGTACAAAAGGACACAAATTGCTGAAGTAACTCAGCGGGTCAGGCAGCGTCTCTGGGGAACCATGGATAGGTGACGTTTTGGATCAGAACACTTTTTCAGACTGATTGTGGGGGCGAGGAGTTGGGGGGGGGGGGGGGGGTGCGGGAGGAGAGCTGGGAGAGAGGAGAGGCAGGACCACGTGTCTTTTTGTGTAAACCAGCATCTGTAGTTTCTTGTTTCCACGTTTTTCCAAACAATACAACGAGTAGGAAATCATGCTAGGTTTGCAAAACACCAAATGTTACTAATTTGGTAAACTATGGGGGTACATCTTCTCTGTACCCCCATTGAGGGGGTACAGAGAAGATTCACCAGACTGATTCCTGGGATGTCAGGACTTTCATATGAGGAAAGATTGGATAGACTCGGCTTGTACTCGCTGGAATTTAGAAGATTGAGGGGGGATCTTATAGAAACTTACAAAATTCTTAAGGGGTTGGACAAGCTAGATGCTGGAAGATTGTTCCCGATGTTGGGGGAGTCCAGAACAAGGGGTCACAACCTTAAGGGGGAATTCCTTTAGGACCGAGATGAGGAAAACATTCTTTACACAGAGTGGTGAGTCTCTGGAATTCTCTGCCACAGAAGGTAGCTGAGGCCAGTTCATTGGCTATATTTAAGAGGGCGTTAGATGTGGCAGTTGTGGCTAAAGGGATCAGGGGTTATGGAGAGAAGGCAGGTACGGGATACTGAGTTGGATGATCAGCCATGATCATATTGAATGGCGGTGCAGGCTCGAAGGGCCGAATGGCCTACTCCTGCACCTATTTTTCTATGTTTCTTTCTATGTTACGTGATAGGAAGGAAAGAGGGGCAGCATGGTTAAAGATCTTTGCCACAATTAGTTCACCTTAATTATTAGATTGACACAAAATTACCAAAATAATACTATAATTCTTGACAACTACCATCACTGTCTAAGATACCACATACTTTAGTGTTGTCTGCAAACTTACTAATCATGCCTTGTATGTTTTCTCATCAAAATTGTTGATATAGATGACAAATAGCAATGGACTGACTCAATACTAAAAACTGAGACACACCACCTCTGAGAGAGATTTTTCCTAGTTTAAACTAGGATCAGTTTGCAGTTATTTTACCTGGGAATGCTCCTGGTACAAGTTGGTAACTGGTGTACTATCCACTTGTTTAGCGGCAAGAAGGTGTAGCATCTGCTTCCTGTATTTACTCATAATGAGTTCCAAAGCGTAGCGGTGCTCTTCCAGGGAAAGCCACAGCTCTGAGAGAAACAAGACAATCACCAGCAAGTTAAGAGACAACCGCATTAACATTAGGCCACTTAGATAATAAAAATGCTCAGGTTAATCCTTGTTGGGAAATGCAACTGCAATTGTATGACAATTGCACAACACTTAGGAGACAGGGATCCTGCCTGCCACCTTCAGATAAGTTCTGAATAAGAAGGAACAAGGTGTGGCGGGCTTATCTTAACATCCAAGATGACCTGGAATCAATACAGCACGGAAACAGAAAGAAGAAAGGTCTAGGCCCAAAACGTCACCTATTCCTTTTCTCCAGAGATGCTGTCTGATCCGCTGAGGTACTCCAGCCTTTTGTGTCTATCTTATGGAAACAGGCTACGCAGCCCAACTCCTCCCTGCTGGCCAAGATGCCCAGCTAAACTAATCCCATTTCCCCACATCTGGCCCATATCCCTCTAAACCTTCCCTACCCACATACCTGCCCAGTTGTCTCTCAGATGTTATTATAGTACCTGCCTCACCTACATCCTCTGGCAGCTTGTTCCATATATTCACCGCCTATGTGTGAAATAGTTTGCTCTTCAAGTCTTTCCCCTCTCACATTGAACCCATGCCCTCTAGTTCTTGATTCCCCTACCCTGGGACAAAGACTGTGCATTCACCCTATCTATTCCCTTCATATATATAGGCATTCACCCTATCTATTCCCTTTATATATATCTGCAATATCACAACTCAGCCATACTCTGTGATAAATGTTACTAATTCAATCTTGAGAGTGTGGAATAATCACAGTGGAGAATTATAAGATAAAAGCCTTGGTTAAAGGAGAGTGATGCAAGAGGTTATGTTGTACAATGGGGAATTCTCCTCAATGCTCGAGCTTGCGAAGGTACTGCAAAGGCAGCTCGAAATGAGCCATGACCTTCAGAATCTGCAGACTCAGCATGAACACTAGGGATAAGGAAAAACAATAGCCCAATTTGGCCAGCAGGAATTCCCTCGTAAGCTAGAAACAAGTCATAATATACATAGCTGATAAAATCTTATAATTTTGTGAACCATTAGTTCGCCACATGGTGAGGTGTTAATTAGTAAGGAGAAACCTTTATTTTCCTGCTTCAGATCCCGTATCTGTGTGTTCTCCTGAGTAAGGAGTGGGTACGGTTTGTAACTCGCCATCTTCTTCAACTTTGCAAAATCCTCCTGGTTCTGAAAATAAGGGAAAATCAAGATTATGAAGCAATTCACAGTTCAAGTTGACACTATTCCACCTTTGTTCCTTTTGTTTGGACCGTTATTTGTTACCGCAACCTCACTGCCCTGGAGATGGTTATCCACTTTACTAAAATAAAATTGCATTCAGGTTCATAAAATATATCTCTACATGCCTGTTTCCACGCTATATGACTATTAAAAAAAAAGCTTTGAACCAGCACAAAACATTGTTTGAGACTCTCTCAAAGCCTGTTTGCATCATCTCTTGGTATGCTTGTTTTCCACAGGTCGGGACATTGAGTACAAGAGCCAGGAAGTCATGATGCAGCTTTAAAAGACCTTGGTTAAGCCGCATTTGGAATAGTATGTGCAGTTCTGGTTGCCCCATTACAGACGGGATGTGGAGGCTTTGGAAAGAGTGTAGAAGAGGTTTACCAAAATGATGCTTTGATTAGTGTGTGTTGGGTGCGGGGAGAAGTTGGGTAGACTTGACTTGGTTTCTCTGGAACGCCAGATATTGTGGGGAGATATGATAGAAGTATATATGAGAGGCATAGATAATGCAAGTCTGAATCTTTTTCTCTGGAACAATCAGATATAAGTGGGCATAACTTTAAGGTGAAAGGGGCAAAGTTTAAACGTGATGTGTGGGTAAGATTTTTTTTTTTTTACACAGAGGGCAGAGTCTGTTTGGAAAGTGCTGCTGGGAGTGGTGGTTGAGGCAGATATGATAGTGGAATTTAAGGGACACTTGGATAGGCACATGGATACACAGAGAATGGAAGGATATGGATTAGGTGCTGGCAGATAAGTTGGTCTTGGCATCATGTTCGGCACAGACATTGTGGGCCATGGGGCATGTTCTTCCACAGTATTATTCTATGTTCTTCATTAATCTGCTCCGCTTTCTCTTTAGCACTTCGGAACAAGTAGGGAATTACTGTAAAGGTGTGACCAGGGTCACCAGATGATCACACCCCAACTGAAATATTGCGCAACAAAATCCCACTCAGTGTCTTAATACTGAACGTACACATGGGAAAATATCACAATGGCCAAGTAACAAGTAGAGGGGATCAACTGCAAAATGCACTCACAAATCAATCTATCTATTCGTCTTGATATCTTGTCTGGTACAGACATTGTGGGCCGAAGGGCCTGTTCCTGTGCAGTTTATATTAGCTTAAACAAGGGTAGCTTGTAATTTCAGAATTTACAGAAATGATAATGAGTTGAGAAAAGAGAGATGTAGATCACAGGACTCGAAACCTGGTTCAAAAGATTGATTTTGCAAGAAATGGGAGAGGTATACAAAAAGCATTGAAGGTGGGAGACAAGAGACTGCAGATGCAGTCATCTGGAGTAAAAACATAATGTTGCAGCGGGACAGGCAGTAACTGTGGAGGAAGACGATGAATCAGCAATGAAGGTTGTGCTGCAGGCAAAGGGGTGATAGGTCAACAGCGCTGAGGAATTATGAATGCTAGGAACTGCAGATGCTGGTTTACAAAACAAAGATGCAAAGTGCTGGAGTAACTCAGCGGATCAGGCATCATCTCTGGAGAACGTGGATAGGTGACGTTTCGGGATAGGACCCTTCTTCAGAATTATCTCCACTACACGTAACGCAATGGTTCAAGTAGGCAGCCCGCCAACACTGCCTCCAAAGCAACGAGGTAAGGGCAACAAATGAGGATAGACACAAAATGATGGAGTAACTCAGCGGGACAGGCAGCATCCCAGGATGGAATAAATGATGGCCTGACCAGAAATTTGGACATTCTATGAATCAATTATTAAAGTCGAGAGGCTGTCGTCAATCAATGTTGTGGCCACTTGGGAACCTGCGGTGGAGGAGATGCAGATGGGGAAAAAGCTTAAGATAAGGGCAAGATGCCGAGGGAAAATATTAACCATGGAGAAACTGTAAACACAAGTTTACGCAGACCATGAGAAATGTGGGTATATCAGGAACCATAAAGACATAGATCTGGGGATCCGTTCCTTTGGAGGAACAGTACAGTGGGATCTGAAGGCTCCATTGTCTAGTGATCTTGATCTCACCCGATCCGAGATTCCAGTCCCGACTTCCTTCATGTTCTCCACCCGCTTGTTGAGGGTGGTGGTCTGGTCGATGAGGGACTCTGCTGCATTATGATGATCCTTCAGTCGCTCCACCAAGGACTTTGCATCAGCCAGCACCTTCTCGATTGTGCACGCCATCACTAGAGAACAGAGATAAACCATTGGTTATGGGACTGATCAAATGTAGCCCTTCTTGGCGAAAACCTGAATCATTTGGTTTATGAAGTAGTTGGGGCAGGTACAATAACAATATTAAAAAGACATTTGGACAGGTACATGGATAGCAAAGTTTCAGAGGGTTATGGGTGAGACTCAGGCAAATGGGACTAGCTTAGATGGGGGCATTTTGGTCGGCATGGACGAGCTGGGCTGAAGATCTCGTTGCTGGCCCTTGACTGAGATATTGCACTGGTAAACATTTCTGTTTTTCCTTTAAAACTATTGGTTGGCTATTATGTGCGTGCCATTTTGATTCAAATGATTGCATTCGGGGGGGCACGCCAGGACTGAGCATGATTGGCCGCAACAAGTTGTAGCGCCGACTCAGCAACTGTTTTGAGCACTTATACTTGGTCCACCAAGGCCTGCTGGATCTCCCAAATGCAAACCACTTTGACTCCTCTTCCCATTCCCTTACTGATCATTCTGTCCTGGGCCTCCTACATTGCCAGGGAGAGGCCTCACACAAATTGGAGGGAAAGCACCTCATGTTCCGCTTGGGTAGCTTATAGCCCAATGGTATGAACATTGAATTCTCCAAATTTAGGTAACGACACCCCCAACCCCCAGTGCACACCCATTTCTTCCACTCCCCGCCACTCATCTCTCCCACAATCCCGCCCTCTCCAAACCCAGTGCACAGCATTTCTCCCACTATTTTGCTCTCCCCAGCACTCAACACACACCCATTTCTCCCACTCTCCTGAACCCCTTATCCCTCCGTGTTTACATTTCACCCTCTTCTCTCCTTATCTGACATTTTCTGATCCCCTTTCACCTCCTGCCTTTGTCCAATCGTCTGCTAATCGCCCCCACCTGTATCCATCTATCACTTGCCAAGCTTTGCCCTCCCCCTCCCCCTCCCCCTCCCCCTCTCCCCCTCCCCCTCCCCCTCTCCCCCAGCCAGCCGCAGGGTCCCGGCCCTCCACAGGTGCTGCCGAGTGGCTCCAACATTGCTCCCCACCCGCTCGGTGGTGGTGCCGCCGCTGCCGCTCCCTCCGTCCCTCTGCACCTTGCCCGCTCCCTCCACTTCCTGCTCCGCCACATCCGCCGCCGAGCCCTCGCCGCGCGGGTCCTAGCGCCCGTCGCCCGGCCTTCAATTTGTCTCCAGCCCGACCTGCCTGTCCATCCATTGCCTGTACAACTCGACCACACTCAGCCCAGACTGTTGCTTTGATCATTGCTACTTTTTTTTGCATATCTTTCACTCATTTGTTCTCCATCTCTCAATATCACCATCTATGTCCCTCTCCCTAACTCTCAGTCTGAAAAAGGGTCTAGACCTGAAATGTCACCGCTATCCCTTTTCTCCAGAGATGCTGCCTGACTCGCCGAGTTACTCTTGCCTTTTGTGTCTATCTTCAGTTTAAACCAGCATCTGCAATTCCTTCATACACACTATCTGTCCATTGGCTTATCTTCACTTAAAACCATGACCCTATTCGAGTCATACAGCATGGAGTCAGGCCATTTGGCCCAACACATTCATGCTGGCACTAATACATCTGTATTAACCCCACTGCTCCATGGCTCTCAATGCCAGGGAAATTCAAATACTGCCAGTGACTCTGCCTCCACCATCCCCTGGCAGTGCATTCCACATACTCACCATTCTCTGGGTGAGAAAGATAGTCCTTGGGTCCCATCTGAATCGCTTATCCGAAACCTATGTCTTCTGATGAGGAAAATGTTTACAGCATTCTAACCTATCCATACCCCTCAAAATGTTATATACGTTAATCAAGGCCCCTGATGACTTCTTCTGTCTCCAGGGAAAACAGACCTAGCCTCTCCTCATTACTGAACCATTATGTCTTTCGTAATTCATGGTGAATATTTTCCATACCCTCCCCCGCAGCATCACCCCCTTCCTATTGTGCAGTGACCATAAATGCACACAATATTACAGCTACAGCTATAAAGCTGGGGCATAACTTTTTTCTTCTTGATTCAATTAATATATCAATTAACAAAGGCCAGTACCCCATATGCCTTCTTTACCACATTATCTTTCTGTGCTTCCACCACCAAGGATCTTTAAACTTGCACATCATGGTCCTTCTGAACTTCTAAAGAAAAAGACACAAATACTTATCCCCTCCCTACACACTGCGGGCAATATACAAAGGCCAATAAACTTACAAACCTAACTCTCAGTCTGAGGATGGATCTTGACCCAAAATGTCAATCTATTTCTTTTCTCCAGGGATGCTGCCTGATCCGTTGAATTACTCCAGCATATTGTGTCTTATCTTCGGTGCAAACCAGCATCTGCAGTTCCTTCCTACGCATACAAAACTGCATGTCTTTGGCATGTGTGAGGAAACCGGAACACCCGGAGAAAACCCATTCGGTCACAGGAAGAAGATACAAACTCCGTAAGGACAGCACAGGTGGTAAGGATCGAACCCAGGTTTCTGGCGCGGTACCAAAGATCCTCTCTAAACTTCACCAACTCTCACTTCCTTTAACAAACAAGAAGAAGGGTCTCGACCCGAAACGTCGCCTATCTCCTTCGCTCCTTAGATGCTGCTGCACCCGCTGAGTTTCTCCAGCTTTTTGTGTAACCCTCGATTCTCCAGCATCTGCAGTTCCTTCTTTAACACTTCTTAAGAAGTATCTTTTTGGCTCTAATTTCCACAGAAGTGGTTTAGTGTCAGTTTTTGTACCTAAAGATGTTTATCTATGTTAAACGTGGGTTTTGTCTGTAAACGCTGCTGAACGTTGGTGCAGAGGAGTCCACTAGATGTCACCACAGCCATTCTTTCTCTGACTGGGATGTCAGTTCCAGTATTTACCTGAACACTGAAGAACAGCAGGAAGGAAAAAGTAAAAGGTCACAGAAACATTTCAACACCAACATGTAAAACAAAATTGCAACCAGAAAATATAATTTGAACATGCAAAAAATAAAACATTATTACAGCTGTGTGTTTGAGGTGGAAAAAATATATTTTAAAAACATTGTGTAAAACCTTTATGAAACTGAGCTCAAGTTCTGAACTTCAGGGGATCTGAGTGAAAGCTGCATGTGGTAAGATTAGGAGACAGAGGTACAAGTATCTAGAAATTTGATTGGGTGGCACCATGTTGGTGTGTAATAAAAAGGAACTGAAGGTGCTGGTTTATATCAAAGATACACAAAGTGCTGGAGTGATTCAATTCAATTCAACTTTAATGTCATTGCACAAATACAAGTATAGGTACAACGAAATGCAGTTTAGCGTCGTTCGTAGTGATAGCGATATAGAAAAATAAATACAGAGTGCAGTGATAGCAATATGGAAAATAAATACAGGGTGCAGACAAATCTATCAGCAGTCTGATGGTGTAGTTGTAGAAGCTGTTCCTCATCCTACTGGTGCGGGACCTGAGGCTCCTGTACCGCCTCCCCGATGGTAGGAGGGCAAACAGTCCATGGTTAGGGTGTGAGGGGTCCTTGATGATCTTCCCGGCCCGCTTCAGGCACCGTTTTCGGTGGAGGGCATCCATGGCAGGGAGCGGGGCACCGATGATGTACTGGGCGGTTTTCACCACCCGTTGTAGTGCCTTCCTGTCTGCCACGGTGCAACTGCTGTACCATACCGTAAAGCAGGTGGTCAGGATGCTTTCGATGGTACAGCGGTAAAAGTTCGTCAGGATCTGGGGGGACAGGTGGGCTTTTTTGAGCCTCCTCAGAAAGTAAAGGCGCTGCTGTGCCTTTTTGATCAGCTTTGAGGTGTTGAGGGACCAGGACAGATCCTCCGAGATGTGTACCCCGAGGAATTTGTAGTTGGAGACCCGCTCCACCTCAGTCCCGTTTATATGGATGGGGGTGTGTCTGCCCCCTCTGTTCTTCCTAAAGTCAACAATGATTTCCTTCATCTACTGGGAGTTGAGGACGAGGTTATTGTTGGCACACCAGGTAGTCAGGTGCTGGACCTCCTCCCTGTAGGCTGACTCGTCATTGTCGTTGATCAGTCCTACCACCGTGGTGTCGTCGGCAAATTTTATGATGGCGTTGGAGCCATACTTAGGGATGCAGTCATGCGTGAAGAGGGAGTAGAGGAGAGGGCTGAGCACACAGCCCTGTGGCACGCCGGTGTTCAGTGTTATAGTGGAGGAGGTGAGGTTGTTGACCCTAACAGACTGTGGTCTATTAGTGAGGAAATCCAGTGTCCAATTGCAGAGGGAGGTGGAGATGCCAAGACCGCTGAGTTTGGTGATCAAGCTAGCGGGTATGACAGTGTTAAAGGCAGAGCTGAAGTCAATAAACTGCAGCCTGATGTAGGTATTGTTGCTGTCCAGGTGGGTCAGGGCAGAGTGTAGGGCCGCCAATATGGCGTCCTCTGTAGGTCAGGCAGCATCTTTGGAGAACATGGACGGGTGACCTTTCGGGTTGGGACCCTTCTTCAGGCTGAAGCTTTCTGATGCTTAGCTGAACCACCCCTTCTTCTGATCTGCCAATCGGGTCTAATGCCCCTATCCAATGATTTGCCAATCTGATTTGAATCCTGCTCCTCATCCCACAACCCACTGATCTGCCAAACTCCATTGACCCACCAACAAAACTACATTAACCACGACCCCATCAACCAGAGAGCCATTCCTCTCACCACAGACTGGTAGTCCACAATTCCAAGTGGCAGGCCCTCAAAGGAATGTTCAATGGCTAAGTTCATCAAACCAGTTACTATTTAATCTCTAGGCAAACTTGGCACTAGTAAATATTTGGGGGAAAATTCTATTGCTCCACCTGTGAGCTAGTGGTTCAATTGCTCTGGATCCTATACTGTTGAGCAATTATATATTAGTTTGTTTGGTTTAGTTTAGTTCATTGTCACGTGTACCAAGGTACAATGAAAAGCTTTGGTTTCCGTTGCATGCTATCCAGTCAGTGGAAAGACTACACATGATTACAATCAAGCCATCCACAGTATACAGATGCAGGATAAAGGGAATCATGTTTAGTGCAAGATAAAGTCCAGTAAAGTCTGATTAAAGATGGTCCGAGGGTCTCTAATGAGGCTGATGGTTAGGAATGATCTCCAGTTGGTGTTAGGATGGTTCAGTTGCCTGATACCATGGTCTTATCATCCAAATAATTAAATAAACATTATTAAATATTAAATATTTGGCACACAGCTAACACACAGCCAACAATGGACATTTTCATTGATCATTGTTACTTTTTTGCATATCTTTCATTAATTTGTTCTAAATCTATATCACCGTATATATCTTTTGTTTCCCTTTCCCCGGACTCTCAGTCTGAACAAGGGTCTAACCCTGAAACGTCACCTATTCCTTTTATCCAGAGATGCTGTTACCTGCTGAGTTACTTCAGCTTATTGTGTCTATCATCTTTAATTAAATATTTGACCTCTATTTGGAGACCTGCAAGTAAAATGGGACAATTTGACCTCAATGGCTATTCAGCAAGAAATCCATCTTTTAAAAATGAATCAGAAGAATTACATGAATTCAAACCATATTAAATAATTAAGAGAATAATTTAACTGCAGAGACCCTCTCTCACTGCTCCCCCTTTGTGATGCCTGCAGTTCTCCTGCTCCACCTATCAACCTATTACCTGCTTTGCTTTGTCCTGCCCTTCCTCTCCTCCAGATCTCTTTCCCCCTGTAAAATGGAAGCTGTTCATTATCCGGGGATAACTTGATCTGCCATCAACTTTGTGGGACTGCCCAAGAAGAATACAGATAAAGTGTTGATAAAAGATAATTAGGTTAGTTCAGTTTAATGATACGGCATGGAAACACCCAATTGCCCTTTGGCCCACTGAGACCACAGTGACCATTGATCACCTAGTCCAAGGGTTCCCAACCTGGGGTGAATTTACCCCAAGGGGGTAAATTTGTTGATTCTGGATTTGTACATATATTTTATCATTGGCTGCTGTGTTTGGTTCTGGTATACCGGTATCTCTGTGTTTGGTTCTGGTATACCGGTATCTGTTCATCATTAGTTGTTCATAAATAAATGAAATAACATTGTTATGTGCTATTAATGTTGCCAGGGGTAAACGGGATGAAAAAGGTTGGGAACCCCAGAACTAGTCACACTAATTCTATCTAAGAGTTATAGAATCATAGTCGTACAGTAATCTTATCCCACTTTTGCAACCTCTGCCTATATACTAGGGGTAGTTTACAGGACCAATTAACCTACAAACCTGCACATCCTTGGAATGTGGGAGGAAACCGGGGCACCCAGAGAAAACCCACGTGGTCACAGGGAGAGCTTACAAACTCCAGACAGACAATGCCTGAGATCAGGATCGAACCCGGGCCTCTGGGGTTGTGAGGCAGCAGCTCCACTGCAGTGCCACTGTGCCACCCGGATAAGGGAAAACTTTCAGAGAGTATAGAAAGTTTTAAAAAGGAACAAAAAAAGGGTATAAAAAGGCTGAGAAGGTGTAAATTAAGAAGTGGTAATAAGGCACTTTCAGCAGTGAATGCTGATCCCATCAGGAAAGTCACTGGTACTAGTGAGTGGTTGTCTATCCCTAATGAGTCATTTTGCAGAGGGACAGGTTCACATGGCACAGCTGTGTAACATCATGCATCAGAGAAGGTCGGGCTGTACTCATCCTTGACCCTTACTGCTCTTGAGCTTCTGTT
Organism: Raja brachyura; assembly: GCA_963514005.1. The sequence continues at coordinate 12,451,896 of OY740804.1, forward strand.
GTAAATAGCCCTCATAAACTGTCTGATAAGCGTTGGATTGTAATCCATCATTCAACTTCATTATCTGTCTTTTTTGTTTGTGCTTCTTCATTGTAAACATCCCGTATCCAGACTAAAGCAATGTGACTCTTGCCGTACTACCTCACTGTTGCTCCTATTTATTTACTCGGCAACTGTGCCAGATACCATAGTTCTGTCCTTGATGACTTCTCTTTGCTCTGCCTTGTCCTGTTTTCCCTTCAGCTTCTATCTGGACGTTTCCATTTAAACACATTACCACCTATCAAACCTGAAGGCAGCACTGGTCTCTGTCTGATTCTCATTAGCGGGCACCTTCTTAACAGGCACCAAAGTCAGCTTTATCTAGGTTCCAGTGAACTCAAAGCTACAAACCTGCCCACATATCTGGTGCTAATTTGTTAAACGAACATAGGTATGGGGGCAGAAGGAGGAGAAATTGAAAGATTATTCAACCAAGACTTCAATATTCGGGCGCATAGTGTTGCAGCAGTAGAGTTTGCCTTACAGCACCAGAGACCCAAGTTCGATCCTAACACCAGGTGCTGCCTGTACAGAGTTTGCATGTTCTCCCTGTGACCATGTGGGGTTTTCTCTAGGTGCTCTGGTTTCCTCCCACATTCCAAGGACATGCAGGTTTGCAGGCTTATTGGCTTCTGAAAATTATCCCTGGTGTGCAGGATAGAACTAAGGTACAGGTGATCGATGGTTGGCTTGGACTTGGTGGGTCGAGGGGCCAATTTTCACGATGTATCTTTAACCTAAGCTAAACTAAACTCAACTCTCCAATTTTCTTAGCATGTATCCCAGAAGTTAGGCCTCCAAGCTATCATTCTCCTTTTTGGTACTGGTCTCCATGCCCTTTCATTGTGGTGTGTTGCCCATCCATACGTCCCATTCATGACTGAGTCTAAACGAAGTCCATAAGTGCCTTTGGCTGCAATTCTTGGAGCCACAAAATAATTGAGCACAATACAAAGCTGTACAGGAACACAACGGGTCAGGCAGCAACTGTGGAGGGAATGGCCAGATGATATTTCGGGTTGGGATCATCCTTCAAACTTGACTTTGGTTTATCGCAGAATGCCCACAGTTGCTCGTTTTGGTTGATTAAAAATTAGTTTTTACCATAGGACTGTTGCACTGGTGCTAATGATCAGCGCTAATCGCTGAAGTAAAGATCATTATATGGTGAGAATCATTAATACCATTGAGAATCACATTTGAAATCTCTCTTTCAAGGGCTCATGCAATTGAAATTGAATCAAAATTAACCAGGATTTGAAGAGCAACTCAAAACTCTTTTAAAAGTTTATTGAAAGCATGTAACACTACTGCACAACAGCAAACATATTGAAAGACCTGTAAATATATAACATGAAGTGGAAATGGTTAAGAGCTTCAACTTCCTTCGTGTTAATATTATCAGTGAACTGTTGTGGACCAATGACATTGATGTGACTGCCAAGAAGGTATACCAACGCCTCTACCTCCCATGGAGACTGAGGAAACCCAACATGTCTCCAGTGACTCTTACAAACATCTATAGATGCACCATAGAAAGTATACTGTGCACTCCTACAACGTCATTGCACCAACAATCTTTCAAGCCTTGAGAACAGCTCTGCCCAAATTCCAGAGAGTTGAAGATGTAGCTCAGTCCATCACACAGGCCAGATTTTACACCGTTGACTCCATCTACATTACGCACTGCCTTAGAAAAGCAGTCTACATAATCAAAGGCTTGTCCCAAACGGGTCATTCCTTCTTCGCCCTGTTCCCATCCAGCAGAAGGTACAGGATCGTGAAATCAGACTCAGGAACAGCTTCTTCCCCTCTGTTATCAGACATCTGAATAGCCCTCCCATAAGCTTGGAACAGTCCTCTACTCCATTGATGGCATTGGACTTTGTTGGCTGTGGGACTGGTGTGCTACAATGCTGAGAACTATAGTACAGTGGCTTGCAAAAGTATTCATACCCCTTGAACTTTTCCACATTTTGTCACGTTACAACCACAAACATAAATGTATTTTATTGGAATTTTATGTGATAGACCAACACAAAGTGGTGCATAATTGTGAAGTGGAAGGAAAATGATATATGGTTTTCAAATTTTTTTACAAATAAAAAACTGAAAAGTGTGGCGTGCAAAAGTATTCAGCCCCCTTTACTCTGATACCGCTAAATAAAATCCAGTGCAACCAATTGCCTTTAGAAGTCACCTAATTAGTAAATAGAGTCCATTTGTGTATAATCTAATCTCAGTATAAATACAGTGTTCTGTGAAGGCCTCAGAGGTTTGTTAGAGGACATCAGTGAACAAACAGCATCATGAAGCCCAAGGAACACACCAGACTGGTCAGGGATAAAGTTGTGGAGAAGTTTAAAGCAGGGTTAGGTTATAAAAAAATATCCCAAGCTTTGAACATCTCACGGAGCACTGTTCAATCCATCATCCGAAAATGGAAAGAGTATGGCACAACTGCAAACCTACCAAGACATGGCCGTCCACCTAAACTGACAGGCCGGGCAAGGAGAGCATTGATCAGAGAAGCAGCCAAGACGCCCATGGTAACTCTGGAGGAGCTGCAGAGATCCACAGCTCAGGTGGGAGAATCTGTCCACAGGACAACTATTAGTTGTGCACTCCACAAATTGGGCCTTTATGGAAGAGTGGCAAGAAGAAAGCCATTGTTGAAACAAAGCCATAAGAAGTCCCGTTTGCAGTTTGCCACAAGCCATGTGGGGGACACAGCAAACATGTGGAGGAAGGTGCTCTGGTCTGATGAGACCAAAATTGAAGTTTTTGGCCTAAATGCAGAACGCTATGTGTGGCGGAAAACTAACACTGCACATCACCCTGAACACACCATCCCCACTGTGAAACATGGTGGTGGCAGCATCATGCTGTGGGGATGCTTTTCTTCAGCAGGGACAGGGAAGCTGGTCAGAGTTGATGGGAAGATGAATGGAGCCAAATACTGGGCAATTTTGGAAGAATACCTGTTAGAGTCTGCAAAAGACTTGAGACTGGGGCGGAGGTTCACCTTCCAGCAGGACAACGACCCTAAACATACAGCAGAGCTACAATGGAATGGTTTAGATCAAAGCATATTCATGTGTTAGAATGGCCCAGTCCAGACCAAAATCCAATTAAGAATCTGTGGCAAGGCTTGAAAATTACTGTTCACAGACGCTCTCCATCCAATCTGACTGAGCTTGAGCTATTTTGCAGAGAAGAACGGACAGAATTTTCAGTCTCTAGATGTGCAAAGCTGGTAGAGACATACCCCAAAAGACTTGCAGCTGTAATTGCAGCGAAAGGTGGTTCTACAAAGTATTGACTCAGGGGGGCTGAATACTTCTGCACGCCACACTTTTCAGTTTTTTATTTGTAATAAAATTTGGAAACCATGTATCATTTTCCTTCCACTTCACAATTATTCACCACTTTGTGTTGGTCTATCACATAAAATCCCAATAAAATACATTTACGTTTGTGGTTGTAACATGACAAAATGTGGAAAAGTTCAAGGGGTATGAATACTTTTGCAAGCCACTGTATAATCTGCACTCTGTATCTTCCCCTCAGTTCTATTGTACTCAAGTTTGACTTGATTGTATTTACTGTATGTATGGTATATCTTATTTGTTTGGATAGCGTGCAAAATAAAGCTTTTCACTGTACCTTTGTATGCGTGACAATAATAAACCTAAACATAATATATTATAGGAAGGTAATAAAAATTATGATGTAAGATTGTAGTCATAGTCTTAGAGTGATAGAGTGATACAGTGTGGAAACAGGCCCTTCGGCCCAACTTGCCCACACTGGTCAACAGGTGCCAGCATTTTTGTCCATATCCCTCCAAACCTGTCTAGCTGTTTCTTACATGATGGGATAGTCCCAGCCTCAACTATCTCTTGCAGCTTGTTACATACACCCACCACCATTTGTGTGAAAAAGTTACCCCTCAGATTCCTATTAAATCTTTTCCCCCCCACCTTGAACCTATGTCCTCTGGTCCTCAATTCCCCTACTCTGGACAAGAGACTCTGTGCATTTGCACAATCTAGTCCTCTCAGGATTTTGTACACCTTTATAAGATCATCCCTCATCCTCCTGCGCTCCATGGAAGAGAGACGCAGTCTACTCAACATCTCTCTACAGCTCACACCCTCTAGTCCTGGCAACATCCTCGTAAATCTTTTCTGAACCCTTTCGAGCTTGACAATACATATGATAATAAATGTTACAAATTATAATAAAACACCTTGCACTGCCCCAACTGTAGAACACCAACAATCTTTCACAACGTTTAACTCTTAATTATCTGCAACCTTAGCCCTAGTGTAACTAGCTGTAACTACGATCTTGGAGTAACTCACTGATGTTCATCCCATGTGTAGTTCCTTTGGAAAAATGCTTAGTTTGGTCCTGAACCCCACTTCTATAAAACAAGGGAACTGATTATCCATTCCATGTCCAGTGTATCCGTAGTAAACTCACGCGCCAACTCAGCAAGTCCAAATGATCCAATGTGTCATCGATTTTTATTGAAGGGTGTTTTGGGAAGGAAGGGCTCTGAGTTTTTCAGCATCAGGTGAAGTTGGCCATTCTCTAAGGATTGTCCATAGACTGCATAATCATTTGGAGAAAATAAATGATGCGATTTGTGTCCAAGGGTTAATCTTGCTTGTGTACAAAATGGATTTTTCTCACAGCCTTTTCAACATAGCCTTCTTTTTTTATAGCATTGCTTTTAAAAGAGATCCCAAGGTCTCTTGTATCAGGCTGCATAGGATTATGGTCAATGTTGGGCCATTGTTAGTCAATCTGGAGTTACATGCACATCATAGAGTCATAGAGTTTTACAGCATGGAACCAGGCCCTTTGGGTCAACTTAAAGTTTCAAAGGTCTTTTATTGTCATGTGTACCAATTAATGTACAGTGATATGCCATAAGATATTTTAAAGGAACACAATGTAGTGTATATTAGCAATAGGGTGAGGTTGGGCAGTCATGGATTGTTTTGTCTGGAACACTAGAGGTTACATGGAGACCTGATAGAAGTATGTAAAATTATGAGAGGTACAGACAGGATAGACAGTCAGAGCCTTTTGCCCAGGATGGAATTATCAAATACAAGAGGGTATAGCTTTAAGGTGAGAGGTGCAAAGTTTAAAGGAGATGTGTGGGGTAAGTTTTTAACACAGAAGGTAGTGAGTGTCTGGAACGCACTGTACAGAAGGTGGTTGAGGCATAAACAATGGTAGCATGTCAGAGACTTTAGGATAGGAATATGGATATTCAGGGAATGGAAGGGTATGGATTAAGTGCAAGGAGATAGGAGTTGGTCTTGGCATTATATTCGGCACAGATATTGTGGGCCTGTTTAGTATAGCTTAGTTTAGTTTTGAGATACAGTGCAAAAACAGGCCCTTCGTTCCACTGAGTCCGCACAAACCAGCGATCCTGCACACTAACACTATCCTACACACACTAGGGACAGTTTACATTTTATACCAAGCCAATTAACCTACAAACCTGTAGGTCTTTGGAGTGAGGGAGGAAACCGATGATCTCGGAGAAAACCCACGCGGTTGCGGGGAAAAGGTACAAACTCTGTACAGACAGCACCCATTGTCAAGATCAAACGTGGGTCTCTGGAGCTGCAGGGAAGCCGTTTTACCGCTACGCCACCATGCCGCCCATTGTTGTCTATGTTCTATGTTTAATGTGTCGATTCAAGGGATTTTAAAGGAACACAATGTAGCCTCCAGTCTGAACAAGGGTCTCGACCCGAAACGTCACCCATTCCTTCTCTCCAGAGATGCTGCCTGTCCCGCTGAGTTACTCCAGCATTTTGTGTCTATTTTTGGTTTAAACCAGCATCTGCAGTTCCTTCCTACACAATATAACCAATTCAGGAACAATGGCCAATCATGTCATTGATGGCACTGTTTCACTTTGGCAGATAATCTTGGTGTCGTGGAAGATTTTGAGGCCTCTTTATTGTGACTTGGCAACAGATTAAACTAAACTAAACAGATTGTTGACATTAATTCCCTTTCGTCCAATTTATTCCAAAACCAAGCAGTTGGCCCTGGTATTTGAGTTTCGCAATTTGGATATTTGAGAGATCAGCCTAAAGAGGTTCAATTAGTAACCATCTAACAAGGGAACTATGAGAGCTCTAACAAGTGGGAGCATTCTAGCTTGCACTGATGAAAAGGGAGGAAGGTGTCCGAGACGCTTCAGGTGAATCTGAGGGCAGGGTCATTACTTCAAGTTTTCACCATGACATGGTTGCCTTATTTATGGCTGCGTGTTTCTTTCTGTGTACGTGTCTCTCTGAATGTTAGGGTTGATGCATATATTTAGGTGCTTGGGTGGCTGAGAGTTGGTGTGGTTGGCTGTGTGAGTGGGAGAAAGAGAACTGAGAGAATAAGAATTATGAAAGAGAAGCTGGAACATTGTCTTTAAGACTATAAGATTATAAGACACGGGCAGAATTTGATCATTTGGCTCATCGAATCTGCTCCGCCATTCGATCATGGCTGATCTAATTTTCCATCACAACCCAATTCTCCTGCCTTCTCTCTGTAACCGTCGGCAACCTTACTAATCAAGAACCCATCGATCTCTCCATTAAAAATAACCACCACCATCTGTGGCAATGAATTCCACAGATTCACCACCCTCTGGCTAAAAAACGTCTTCTTCATCTCCATTCTAAAGGTAATGCTTTTATTCTGAGGCTGTGCCCTGTAGCCCTAGACTCTCCCACTACTAAAAACATTCTCTCCACATCCACTGTATCAAGGCCTTCCATTATTCAGTAAGTTTCATTGAGATCCTCCCCTCATCCTTCTAAACGACAGTGAGTGTCAGAGGTTATGGGGAGAAGGCAGGATAATGGGATTAGGAAGGAGAGATAGATCAGCCATGATTGAATGGCAGAGTATACTTGATGAGTCAAATGGCCTAATTCTATTCCTATCACTTATGATCTTATGATCTTATAGGACCAGAGCCAAACACTCCTCATACATTAACCCAATAATCCCATGGAACAATCTCCTGAACCTCCCCTGGGCCCTCTCCACTGACAGTACATCCTTCCTCAGATATGGAGCCCAAAACTGCTCACTATAGTCCATGGGCGGAAATCCTGGGGGGATGGGAGGTACACGTCCCCTCCATGCGTTGAGATGTGGGGGACAATCCCCCCCCATGTTTTGTGATCCGACTTTCTAATTGCTGAATCAGCCCGTTTGCGGGGCCTTTCAGTGCCCGGCATGGCTTAAAACCAAGCTGCTGCATCGAGGCGATCAAGGCCCCCGATGTTGAAGCCCCCGTTAGCCGATGAAATGCCCCGTGAACGAGCAGACAAAGCTGCTGTTGCTGGAGTTCGGAGTCGGTCACCAACCAGGTCCGCTCCCGATGTTACCGCCCACGGCCGAAGCCTCGCTGTGTGTGCGCATGTGCAAGTGCGGCCGCCAAGAAATTGTGTCCCCCCATGTTTTGATAGCGATTTCCGTGCCTGCTATATTACAAAGGTGGTCTGACCTCAGCTTTACATCTTTGCTTTTACATTCTAGTCCTCTCGAAATCAATGCTTGCATTGCATTTGCCTTCCAGAGCAGTTGGTTTGTTTATGTGTATGATTGTCAGAGGAGCCTTTGGTATTGCAGCTTGTAATATTCCTATGTCATGAGGAAAATTTAGCGATGGCATACTTTGTTCTGTAAACTCACTGTTATCTACTTCTTCTGGTGGGTGACTGCAAACAAAAAATGGCTTCCTGCCAAAGAACAGGACATGTTTTTACTGCTGAATTGTGAGTGTTGATTTTACATGATGTTTGAATACGTTGAACCGTGCCATCTTGATAATTCGTGAAGGGCAGGAACAAAGACTAATTAGGATATTTTCTGGTGTACGCGTTTCTTATGATTCATAATCTTTGTTTTTTTTCTCTCTGGAAATGTGGATCAGTATAGTTCATTGAAACTGAGCCAATTTCAACTGATTTATTTTGGAGGCATTGCAGTAGTTACGTAGTGGCATATTCTTCTAGATGGCCATAATTGGAACTTTATATTCTTTAAATAGTTCAAATGAATAATGGATTAATCATGTGGAAAGGATGGAACACTTTTAAGCTGGAAAACATTTTGCAGAAGTGAAGATGGAATCCATTTTGTTGTTAAGATGTACAAGTTACTGAAAACATTAGTATTTCCAGCCAAATAGCAGACAAGAGTTTTGTTTAGTTTAGAGATACAGCGTGGAAACAGACCTTTCGGCCTAGCGACCCCTGCACATTAACAGTGTCCTACACAAACTAGGAACAATTTACACTTATACCAAGCCAATTGACCTGTTTCTTTGGAGTGTGGGAGGAAACCGAAGATCTCAGAGAAAACCCACACACGTCCCAGGGAGAACGTACAAACTCCGTACAGACAGCACCAGTAGTTGGGATCGAACATGGGTCTCCGGTGCTGCAAGCGCTGTAAGGCAGCAACTCTACCGCTGCGCCACGGTGCCGTTGAAGATCAATATTAGAAAAGTTGCTTCAAATAGTTTGACAACTGAGGTGCCCACCCCATTACAAGAGTGCAACAATTGTAGTGTAAAAATAGTAGAGTTCTTCTGAGGCAGAAGAAAGAATTGCCAGGTTTATGGCTTTCAGGCACCATTCAACCAGCTGCACCATTGTATTCCCCCTAGTTGGAGACGAGGAAAGTTGTAAATCTTTGAAATCCTCTACTGCAGAGTATTATAGATGGTCAGTTGCTCATTTAAGAATGGAGCAGGAAAATCCATGGACATGAATATTGGACAAGAAAGTGGATTTCGGTTCCATGTTCTTCATGGTGGATGAGGCTCGGGGGACCATTACCATGCTTTGATTTCTTATGAAACTTTGGAAGATCCCAGATCCTGCACACTTTCAATGCTTACAAATGTGATCATAAATATACTTACTTTGGAAAAACATCAAAAAGGCTCCTCATCTTTTTTTTAAAAAGCCAAGAATTTTGTTGAGATTAATTCCCCTTTCATCTAATTTATTCCAAAACCAAGCAGTTGGCCCTGGTGCCTGTTTTTTGTAGTTTGGATATTTGAGAGATCAGCCAAAAGAGGTTCAATTAGTAACAGGATGTGGAGGCACTTTTGCACTTCTCAAAGAGCAAGTCTTTGCTGACCTTCTAATAGAAGTGGATTCCAACACTTCAGAGCATGAACAGCCAGAGGAATAGGGTTACTGGGGTTAATGTGGTAATGCTTTTAATCCATGTCTGTGAGTTGCTGTGTCTTGTCAAAGAGATTAGAGCTTTGCAACTAATTTGTAGCATTCTGCAGAATTTGTTCATCAGGGAGATGGTGAACATTGTGCTTTATTAGGGTTAGTGTACTTTTACCTGCACTGTTATTATATAAAGGTGCATGCTGTGATGTTATGGTCAGATTCAATGGTATGATTGGAAATATTCCTTTTATGGTTACCAGATTTTTTGGATGTAATATTTTGGAGTATGCTAAGGGCAGAAACTATAGTTTTGAAAATGGTTTTGCTCCATTTTTACTGAGTTAAATGGGTTGATTATAGCTCTAGGTTGTGGACAGGTTGTGTGGGAACACAACACATATTTAATTGGTTAAGATTAATTTCTGGATTGTTTTTATGCTGTGAATATAGACACACTGATAATAAGGATGAGATTGTGACACTTCATTTTTGGTACAGGGATGTGAAGAGTTTACATGGATATGAGCCAAATACAGGCAAATGGGATATAAAACCTGGTTGGCATGGAAAAGGGTAAAAAAAAACATTCAAAGCGAACTAGATACATGGAACTGCAGATAGAAACATAGAAACAGAAAAATAGGTACAGGTGTAGGCCATTTGGCCATTCGAGCCAGCACCGCTATTCAATATGATCATGGCTGATCATCTAAAATCAGTACCCCGGTCCTGCTTTTTCCTCATATTCCTTTTGCCCTAAGAGCTAAATCTAACTCTTTCTTGAAAACATCCGGTGAATTGGCCTCCACGGCCTTCTGTGGCAGAGAATTCCATAGATTCACAACTCTCTGGGTGAAAAAGTTTTTCCTTATCTCTGTCCTAAATGGTCTACCCTTTATTCTTAAACTGTGACCCCTGGTTCTGGACCCCCCCAACATCGGGAATATTTTTCCTGCATCTAGCCTATCCAATCCTTTAAGAATATGCTGGGATCTTGTATAGAACACAAAGTGCTGGAGTAACTTAGCAGGTCACGCAGCATCTGTGGAGCACACGGATAGGCAACATTTTGGGAAGGGTCCCGGCCAGAAATGTCACCTATTCATGTCCTCCAGAGATGCTGCCTGACCTGCTGAGTTACTCCAGCACTTTGTGTTCTTCTCTTCAAAGAAAATTAGTTTTGCATGCAAATATCTATTGGTCTAGGATAATCAGAAATAACTGATGAAATAGGGCGGCATAGTGTCACAGCAGTAGAGTTGCTGCCTTACAGTGCCAGAGATCCGGATTCAATCCTGACTACGAGTGCTGTCTGTATGGAGTTTGTACGTTCTCCCTGTAACTGTGTGAGTTTTCCCAGGCCGCTTGGCTTTCCACCCACACTCCAAAGGCATACAGATTTGTAGGTTAATTGGCTTCTGTAAATTGTAAATTGTCCCTAGGGTGTATAATAGTGTTAGTGTATGGGGTGGTAGCTGTCGCTGGTCGACATGGACTTGGTGGGCTGAAGGGCCTGTTTCCCCGCTGTATCTCTAAAGTCCAAAGTTTAAATTGGATTTTGATTTTTTGTTCACATCGGAGGACACCTGTGGCTATGATCTGCCCACTGCCTGACAACGCACCAAGATCAATTCATTATTTGGACAAGTTGGACAAGGTGGGACAATCACCATGGTTATTTGGATGAAGCACGAGGGCCAATTTCTTACGATCTTCAGACCTTTGGCTTTAATGTAAGATTCATGTGTCCATTAGCCACCAAACCGGGGGCTTAAATGAATTTCTAGATCACACTGAAGCTCCGGAAACAACGTTAGATATCAGCTTGTATAATATGATTTAATCTTTTGCCCATTTTAAAGATGACTACATGTCTGACAAATCCATGTGCCATATAATTGTAAAAATCACATCCGCATTTACAAATTATTTTACTAAGAGTCTGCTACTAAAATTCTAAACAGGCCACAAGGCACTCTAAACATTTAGAGGACAAACTTGAAAGAGGGTTTATTTTTTACACCAGAATTTCCTTCAAGTGGGGGTTTGAATCTTCCAATCTGAAGGGAATCCCTCAGGAAGATCTACCACATTTGCAAGCACGATGTTCTTGAAATGTGGCTGATTTGGTGGTGAAAAATAATAATTCCAATTTGTTTTCCCGCCTGTTCCTAATGGGCTGGATTGTGAATGTATTAATAAATAGAATCATGTTTTTCAACCATATATAGAGTCTACAGAGCAGAAGTAGGCCATTTGGCCCATCTGTTCTATTCTTGTTTGTCCTCCTCTTAAACCCTCTCCCAGTTATTATTCCTCATTCTGTTCAAGGTGGACGATTGGTTAGCAGGTAGATGCTAAAGTCACTGCTTAGCCACAATGTTTGTTCCAAGCTGTTATCAGGCAACTGAATCATCCTCTCACCAGCTGCCTCATTGGAGCCCTTTCAAATATCTTAAATCGGACTTTATCGAACTTTAACTTGCACTAGATGTTGTTCTCTTTATCCTGTCTCTGTACACTATGGATGGCTTGATTGTAGTCATGTATAGGCTTCCCTTTAACTGGATAGCAAGCAACAAAAGCTTTTCTCCGTACATGTGGCAATAATAAACTAAACTAAACAAGATGAGGTCAAACATCCTAAGAGGTACAAATCTCCTTGACTACCTACTTACACATGCAGAACCATATTTTGATTCAGATATAATGAATGGTGAATGGCAGTCCTAAATTTGAGTTGATTTGTCCAAAATCAATCTCTATGGTATGTTGTCAAGAATGTGTGGCATACACACAACCATAAAATTTCAATTAGAACAGTCCTTGTGATTGCCGATTGTACAAAACTCAATTTAACAGTTAACTTAATGCTGCCAATTTTAAGAAAAAAAATGTAAGATTACCAAACATTGTAATAGTGAAATGCTACCAGCAAGGAATGAATCTAGCCTTGGCCTTCCTACAAATTGGCGCCCTGGGAACTGTAAGTGTTTATATGTCTATAAATAAACACTAAATTAACAGCACACAATGGGGTCCAGAGATTCTCTCGCGCTCTTACGACTCCCACAAATCCTGACTGACTACAATATATGATTCAATAATATGAACTATTTATAAGGTTCAATTTAAGTTGAAAAATGGTCAAAAAATGTGTTTGGGAATAATTGTAAACAAGTTTCTTTTGGAATACATTTGTGGCTTTTTGCCTGTTTGCATTATTTCTGTTTTTTTTAGACTAATGATTAATATTTATTTACTTTGCAAATTAAAAAAATGGAAACTTCAGTTTGGATTTGACATAAAGCTGTTCAACAGCACTACAGTAATATTGTGTAGGACACTGTATGTTACCTGCAATAAATGCATAGGATTGAATCAGTGGTAGGCAATAGGAGATCAGGTGAATAGCTGACTCAGGAGGACTGAGTGCTACATGATCAATTGCAACTTAGTCTAGTTCCATTTTGGTGGCACAGTGGTGCAGCAGTAGAGTTGCTGCCTTGCAGCGCAGGGATCCGGGTTCGATCCTGACTATGGGTGCTGTTTGTACGGAGTTTTTTTGTTTTCCCTGTGACCACATGGGTTTTCTCTGGGTGCACCAGCTTCCTCCCATACTCCAAAGACGTACAGGTTTATAGGTTAATTGGCTTTGGTAAAATTATAAATTATCCCTCGTGTGTAGGACAGTGTTAGTATAAGGGTGATCGCTGGTCGGCGTGGACCGAAGGGCCTGTTTCTGCGCTGTATCTTTAAAGTAAACGAAAGATTGAGTTGAATGCATGCACTCATGCATATTTTTGATCATCCCATATCTTTATGTCTCGTTGAAATTAACAATTCAGTGGCAGATCCTTTATTTGCCTCTGAAGTTGCTTCCTAATCAAAGTTCGAACTTCTAATAATTTAAAATATGTGCAATGGAAATCCAAGGATCTAAAATAAAAAACATTCACATTTCATCTGCCGTATCTGTAATGTTTGGAAGGGGAAACCAGAACTTAGTATAAATAAATGAAGATTTAATCTACAACTGATGAACTTCCCTCCTTGCTCACACTGAGGATATCCTCCACCGAGTAATGCGGGACTATTTAGTTTATTTAGTTTAATTTATTGTCATGTGTACAATGAAAAACTTTGTGTACAGTGTACAATGTGTACTCATGTGTACAGTGAAAAGCTTTTTTCTTGCATGCGATCCAGTCCGCAGAAAGACTATATGAGGCCGTACACAGTGTACAGATGCAGCATAAATGGAACAATGTACTAGCATTGCATTGTTCAGAATAGATAGATTCAAAGTAGACATGTCTGCAGAAAATTCGGCATTCAATGGGTACCCTGGTTATCATCATCAGTGTCTGAAGATGGGTCTCGACTTGAAACGGCACCTATTCCTTTTCTCCAGAGATGATATCTGACCTATTGAGTTACTCCAGCTTTTTGTGTCTATCTTTAGTTTAAACCAGCATCTGCAGTTCCTTCCTAAACATCAAATTTATGATCTGCCACAACTTATATCCTCATCACATGGCATTTTTTCACTCCACTAGAAGCATTAAACTAGATGAGCACTCCTGGTTTAATGAATAGTGTAGATGAGCATGGGATGATGCTGGTGGGGCCACAGCACATACTGAGTGGATGCTGCAGTCTATCAACAAGACTCAGTGATCCCTCAGTCATTGGGGAAGATTAATATTCCACAGTCCTGCAACATCCAGTTGTACATAATGAATAATGCAACAATAAGAAGGCTAGAAACAGATTTCCACCCACAATGATGACATGGCACACATACAATGGCCAACTTGTTTCAATCCACATGAGGTCAAAAAATGGCTGAGACCATATCTTGCTCTAAATGTTATACACATTATTCCCTTTATCATGCCATTATGTGGATGGCTCACTTGTAATCCTGCATTGTCTTTCCACTTACTGGTTAGCATGCAAGAAAAGCTTTTCACTGTACCTCAGTACACGTGACAATAAACTAAACTCTAACTAAACTCATGCTTTGACAAGGCAGGCACCATTCAATTCAAAGGAGTCACAATTGATTAGAAACTGGACTAACCATATACAATCTTGTCTTAGAGATATCTGACCTCCCCCAAAGATGAAAGGGAAAGGTCAGAAGCCCTGATTTTGGTGGAAATGGATCCATCTAATTCTCCAAATCTTTTCCACAATCCACAAAAATGTAATGAAATGCTCAGCTTTTGCTTTCCTGAATGCAGCTCTAACAATCCTTACACCGTCTGATTCTATCCAGGACAAAGTAATTGACATGTCTGGCACCCCATCAGCCACTTTAAACATTCCCTCGTGCCTCCAAAGCCATACCAGGGCTGCAGTGTGCATTAATTACAAAATTTCCCTCTGAAACTCAACAAGGTTTCTTTGGCAGCTCTTCACAGACCCACATTCTCCATCACTCAGAGTACAAGAACAGCAAACACATTTGAACAGAATTAGCCACATGTTTGTGCAGCAGGTCACACACCAATGTGTTTTTGCAATCTTTATTGTCACTGGGTAAAGTCCTGGAACTTTCTATCTCTCTGCAGTGTGTGGGTATCTTCAGCAGATGCATTGACGTATTTCAAGGATACAGTACAGTGACAGACACTAACATGAATGGGTTTAGATGGACATTATTCTGGAAGTGATGGGGAATAACTAGCTGAAGGAACAGTTAAAGATGCAGCAGATGTAAGAAATGAAGTGGCTCTGTTGGTTTTCTTGAGGAGTGGTGACTGATCTACGTAGACATGTCTACACTGACCATTGATTACCCATTCACACTAGTTCTATATTTCCCCACTTTCACATCCACTCCCCATGCACCGGGGTGATTTACAGCGGCCAGTTCACCTTCAAACCCGTATATCTTCGGGATATGGGAGGAAGCCAGAGCAACCGGAGGAAACACATGCAGTCACAGGGAGAACGTGCAAACTCCACAAGGGCGGGATCGAACCTGGTTTTCTGGCACAGTGAGGCAATAAGTCTACGAGTCGCACCGCCTGCTGCCCTTAATGTGTGACAATTGCAGCTTTGAATGTTTTAGGAGGCCGATCTTTGAATGTTTTAAAAGGCAGATTCTCCTTTGTGAGAGATCTGGAAGAACTTAACAGATCGCTGCTCAGTTGCTCAGACAAAATATTGAGGATGATCTACTTCATAATAAAACAGTATAAGGTGTTATTTCATTTTCAACCAGCTGATCCATTGGTCAAACATTCTGCTGACAGTTTCTAGTTTACTGTGTTGGAATTAGATTAATTCACGTTCTCCACAAATAATTATGTGGAAGGCACAATTGTGCAACTGGTAGAGCTACAGCCTCACAGGGCCAGAGGCCCCGGTTCGATCCTGACTTTGAATGGGTTTAGACGCACATAGGTCTGGAAGTGATGGGGAATAACCAGTTTCTATCTGTGTGGAGTTTGTACGTTCTCCTTGTGGCCACTAAAGTAAGCTAAACTAAATTATTCAGATCCAATGTTTGTGACAAGTCGCTATGGGGAGGATATTTAATTGTGTATCCTAGAAATACTTTAAGTATATTTGTGTCGGTGTCATATTCCAAGTCCATGCTCTAACATTCTTCATCAGTAGTATTTTTTCTTAATGGTGCTTCATTGTCTGAACAATTCTTTATTTATGGGGGAGCATACTTTTGGGATCAAAGTGGATGTCACATTTATTCAGTAATTCCATAGTTTATCATCTCACAATATGCTGACTGGTGAGTTTGGATAAATAATTGTCAGGAATTAAGCCGGTTAAGAAACGCAGACCACACATCTGGATAATTTGTCTTCGTTTGCGTAACTCAGTCATGTTAGTAAAACGCTTTTTAGTGCCAAAATGGTAGCATTACAATAAAAGGAGATTACTTGCATTTGATAGGTGAGTCAAGCTAGCGCTTTGTGACACTAGTCTACGCAACACACTCGCAGAATGAAAGATAGTAAGATGAGTCATGAATTTAACAAGATCCGTACCTAAAGTGAGATATAGGCAGACCTGTCATCTGCAACATTAGCAGTGATGCATTTTGGCTCCAAAGACTACCATATTTTATTTGTTTTTGATTAATCCTTTTTGAAATCAGCATCCAAATTTCTCACATTGGTCTGTATGAACTCACTGCAAACGTGTCAGAGATGACAAGTTTGTTGTTTCACTTTATAGAGGTGGCCTCCTTTTGTTAATGACTGGGCTTACAACCATTCATGCAGCAGGTACACTGCATGGACTAAAATAATAACATGTCACCTTAATGCAGCTATGAAATGCAAGTGGCCTATTGTGAAGTCCATTAGTGACTAGTGCACAGTGGCGCAACAATAGAGTTGCTGCCTGACAACGCAGGAGACCCGGGTTCAATCCTGACTATGGGTGCTGTCTGTACAGAGTTTTAACGTTATCCCTGTGGCCACGTGGATTTCCTTCGGGTGCTCCGGTTTCCTCTCACATTCCAAAAATGTGTAGGTTAATTGGCTTCTGTAAATTGTCCCCAGTGTGTAGGATAGAACTAGTGTACAGGTGATTGCTGGTTTGTACAGTCTCGGTGGGCCAGAGGGCCTGTTTCCACGTTGTATCTCTAAATTAAATTAATTATAACCTAAAGAAATTATCTGATGATCGTAATTTTTGCTTTTGACTCCAGGACATAGTAGAAAACGGCAGTATTTAAGGAAGGAAGTAGTTCCCGAGATTCTAGGTGCTTTTGAAGTCCCGAGAAAAAATGCATTGGAAACTGAGTTAAGGGCCTTGATTTCTCTGCCAGGGAAACAGTGATTAAGAATGTGTAGAATCATGTCTTTGGAGCATAAAGGAATAATAGGGCATGGCGACTATGATCACTTTAGTTTAGAGATTAACGATACAATCCATAAGTCCATAAATCCACGCCGACCATCCATCACCCATTCACACTTGCTCTATGTTACCCCACTTTCTCAGCCACTCCCGACACATGAGGGGCAATTTACAGTGGCCAATTAACCTTCAAACCTGTATGTCATTGGGATGTGGGAGGAAAACAAAGCACCCGCAGGAAACCCACGCAGTCACAGGGAGAACATGCAAACTCCACAGAAACAGCAGGCAAGGTCAGGATCGAACCCGGGTCTCTGGCGCTGTGAGGCAGCAACTCGACCAGTTGTACCACAGTAATGTGGTGCAGAAAAGCTTGAATATGTGCTGTGGAATATGATTATGGCAACACAGTTTAAGCAATAGATCCCTGTAGAAAACTCTACTCTGTATACAGATTTGACAGTGATATTATGGAGATGTACTTTCTCTCCTCATGTCCATTAGATGAGGTAACTAACCTTAAATTGGATTTATAATTGTCACTCTAAATCAGCCGTACCAAAGATGAGGGAACGTTAGCATAAATCAGGGGACGTTAAATTTATGCTCAGCTCCTACAAATGGCTAACCCTGGCCACTCTCTGGGATTAGACGTTTTGACACAACCTGGGTGCCTGCGTTCGGTCAAACGGAAGACATTCACTGCTGGATCTTGCCACAGAATGACTAGGTTAGCTGTGTTCCTGAAGGTTGTGAGAAAAAAGGCCCCTTTTTTCAAAAGGTTCGTTCTGCAAGTGAATGCAGCAGGAAATCCTCAACAACACTGGATTCCTGGGACACGTCCTTTGAACTGGTTTGGTCGTCAATACATGCAACATATAAATTCATTTTGGCAGAGGAATGAAAGAGTGAGGATCGGATCACCTTAAATGACACCTGCCCAGATTAGAGCAATTTTATGCTGATTTTCAGAACCGATATTAGATCTTAGTGTGGGGATCCCCAATGCAAGTTTAAAAAGGCCATTCATGTGATATTGGTGGAATTAATACCTGATGCCAAAAATCCTCAGAAAATGGTCTGTGAGAACCAAAGGGTATTCAATGAGCTGGCACTTAGCCACAGAATTAATATAAAACACTTCACAAAATGTTAACAGCTGTGAAAAAGAAAAGACAGTCTGTGTACGTAAATGAGGAAGTGAGAAATAAACTGTTAGATTTACAGTGGGAGACAAGTTTTTCTTTGGCAGGGCTCGTAAACAATCTGCAATAAAACATATCATCAGGAGCAAGACGGAAACACCATCTGTCCGCTGAACTCAATAAGTTGAATCTCTAAGTATGGAATTTCCTTGTTTGCTTTCTTGAAATTCAAGCTTTTCTGTAGCACATTACTATTATAATTTAAGATTTATCCTTTATTTTTAAGGCATGGTTGTCATTCATTGCCCTGTTTTGGTTGGAAGGTCAAGAAGGCAGTCCATGTACTTGAACAATTGAAATAAAATTCATGCAGACAATGAGTCTCTCCAACAAGGGAGAGCCCAAATGCCTAAAACAAGGAACTGCATATGCTGGTTTACACAAAAGGACATAAAGTGCTGGAGTATCTCGCTGGGTCAGACGGCATCTGGAGAACATGGACATGCGATGTTTTGTGTTGGGACCCTTCTTCAGACCTAGCAAGGGCACTCAATGGCATTACCTTCATTGAGTCCCCTTTCATCAATATCCTGGCAGTTTCCATTGACCAGAACCCAACATGACCAACCACATATAAGAGCACGGGACGGCACAGTGGCACAGCGGCAGAGTTGCTGCCTTACAACACCGAGATCCGGGTTCGATCCTGACTACGGGTGCTGTCTGTATGGAGTTTCTACCTTCTCCCTTTGACTGCATAGGTTTTCTCCGGGTGCTCTGGTCCCCTCCCAAACTCCAAAAACATATACGTTTGTAGGTTAATTGGCTTTGGTAAGTTGTAAAAACCGTCCCTAGTGTGTTTAGGTTAATGCTAGCATACGGGATGATCGCTGGTCAGCGCAGGCTCGGTGAAGAGCCTGTTTCCCTGTTGTTTCTGAAGGGGATTTGATTGACAGATGGGTGGAGTATGTGACAAAGGTTAAAGGTGAATAGGAGACAAAAGGGCGTCAGGTAAGGAGAGGAGGAATCTTAAATCTAGTAAACATCTTGGTCACTTTTCTATTAATGCCACCTAGAGGCTAAAATGCCTAGCAATGTGCATCCAAATTTTAATTGGTATCAACTTTATATCGACAGGAAAAATTGAGTGAATAAATTACCTTTGCCTACACCTTTCCAACACTTTATCATATATAACAATGCTGTATCTACATTACTTATGTTTGACATCCTCGAGTCCTCCATTTTCTTTTTATTCCCTCCTCTTTTCCCTGTCCCATACCCCTTCCACCTATATCCCTCCCCTGGCTATACATCCGCAAGAAGATGGCGGACTGCAGGAGTGGGGCGCTGTTGTGTATGGCTGCTCTGCCTGCAGTCCGTCCTTTCACCCTTTTTAATTTTCATTTTTAGTCCTGTTAAAAACAAAATGTTTGTTGGAGGTCTTCTTTTATGTGGGGGGGGGAGGGGAAGGGGGAAACTTTATTTTCTAGTCCCTACCTGGTCAGAGAGGCGGCTTCCCTCCGAGCTGCTTCTTCGCCCCTTCCTGGCGGCCTACCATCGGACTGCAGCGGTGTTTCCTGCCGAACCGGCTGGGACTACAGTTTCGGCGGCGGCACAGCGTTGGGACACCATCACAGAGCAGGCGATGCCTTACCGGGTCACCGTGCGGTAAGCTCCGGAGTGCTGTGACCGCCGACTCCAGCATCCGAGGAGCTGTGGCTGTGGGCGTCCAGCTGGTGGCGGCGCTGGATTTAAAACACCGCGGAGCCTTGGATCCGAGATCGCCAGAGTCGGAGCTCTGACCAGCGCAGCTTGAGGACTTCAGGTGTCGCGGTCTCCGGGCAGAAAACGGCCGCTCCAGCCAATCCAAGCCGCTGAGGAGTGTTCACCCGATGCTGGAGTTCCATCTTCCCGGCAATAGGGCCTGAAAACATCGGACTGACTGCGGAGGCCACAAATAGGCCCCAACCTCGGGTGATCAGAGAGGAAGAGGACTGAACTTTCTGATGCCTTTCCCCACAGTGGAACATTTTGATTCTGTTGTGGTGGGACGTTCATGTTGAATTCTATAATGTGTTGTGTCATTTAAAAAAATTTTTTTTTCTATGGATGTACGGAAACTTAATTATTTCTTCCATGTAAAGCACTTTGGTTTCAACGCGAGTTGATTTAAAAGTGCTATATAAATAAAATTTACTTACTTACTTACATTTTACTCTGCCTCTCCTTGATGCCTCCTTTTGTCTCCTTTTCAACTCGCGCCTTTGTCAGATACTCCACCATATGTATCCACCTATCACTTGTCAGGCTTTGTCCCAACCCCATCTCTCTTTTCTTGCTTTCTCCCCATTACTCTGAAGAAGAGTCCCGACCTGAAATGTCATCTGTCCATTAACTCTACAAATGCTGCCTGACCCGTTGAGTTCCTCCAGCATTTGAGTTTTGTTCAGGTATTGCTCAACACAGATTAGACCGTTGTATATTTGTTATCCAAGTCTGTTCTGGTACTTTTCTACCAAATTTAAAATTGTTCTCATCCCTTTATTGTTTCATTTACTACTAAAGGGATTTATAGAATTGATAAAGATAAGTGGATTAAACAGGGTTTGTGAGTTGTAGGTGAGTTGAAATTATGTTGTCTTGGTTAATAATAGCGACTTTGTTAAAAAATAGTCTCCAAAGACCATAGGTTTGTTTGTCGGCTAATTGGCTTGGTATAATTGTAAATTGTCCCTAGAGTGTGTAAGATAGTGTTTGTGTGCGGGGATCGCGGGTTGCCGTGGATTCGGTGGGCCGAAAGGTCTATTTGTGTGCTCTATTTCTAAACTAAACTAAACTAAACTAAAAAAAATAGTGTTAAATATTTAGGATGTAAGGTTTTCGGGCAAGATAAACAGGCAAGGAAAGGAGGATATTGTACTACGAGAAAAAAAAGGAGCAAAGTTATCTGTTCAGAGTTAAGAAGAAATAGAGAAGCAATTACACCAGATGGACATTTCTTTGGCAACCAATTTTGGGGTAGGGTGGGGTGAAAGGGAAGAGTGGATGTAGGAGAGAGTGGTAATGAAAAGTGGTTTAGTCTGGGCGGAAGTGTACAGTGGAGTTCCGCAGCAGGACCACTGCTTTCCTTAATGTATATTAATGACTTTGCTTCGAGTGCATAGTATAGAATTTCCAAATATTTAGTCAAGCATTTGAAGGAGCTATGTGGGAATGTTATTAAGGGAAATTTGACATTGCGTCATTCAATGAAATATCAATACAGAATGTCAAAAACTTGGTCGAAAAAGGTCAAGTGTGCCAGGAGCGAATTCAAGAAGAAATAGGAAAATAGAGTGGACATGGAGAGGATGTTTTCTCTAATGGGAGAGTGTAGGTCCAGAGGGCACAGCCTCAGAATAAAAGAACCTACCTTTAAAATGGGGATGAGGAGGAATTTATTTAGCCAGAGGGTGGTGAATTTGTGAAATTCATTGCCACAGACGGCCATGGAGGTCAAGTCCTTGGGCATTTTTAAAGCAGAGATTCATGGGTTTGTGATTAGGAAGAGTGACAAAGGCTACGGGAAGAAGGCAGGGGAATAGGGCTGAGAGGGGAAAATTTGACTCGATGGGCTGAATGGCCTAATTCTGCTCCTACGTCTTGTGGTCTTAAAAGAGAGTTGGAGACATTGAAAACTCAGAAACGAAATCCAGAGCATCCCCAGAGCCTTTTGCGAGCTTTTGCATGAGCTGCCCTCCACAGAAGCCCTGCGGGCTAGCTTAGTAACTGGTGCTTTCCATAAACTTTCCTTGATGTGAATTTCTACGAATGAGCTAACTAGGTGGTTTACATTCCATTAATGAGGGAGATAGCAGCTAATTACAGCAGCATAATAAACATTTGGAAACCAGATAATGACCAGCAATAGTCAATTATCAAGAGAAGAACCATCTGGATACAATGTAACATCCTTCTGAATGGACTAATCAGCGGCAGCCAAATTAACCATTTGAGTGTTGGAAGGAACTGCAGATGCTGGTTTAAACTGAACATAGACACAAAATGCTGGAGTAACTCAGCGGGTCAAGCAACATCTCTGGAGAAAAGAAATAGATGACATTTCGGGTCAAGACCCTTCTTCAGGCTGCGATTCAGGGGAAAGCGAAACAAGAGATATAGATGGTGATATACTGTAGAGATATATGGAACAAATCAATGAAAAATATGCAAAAATGTGAAGACGATAAAGGAAACAGCCCATTGTTGGATGTGGGGGTAGGTGAAAACGAGTTCAACAGACAATCAAACTCACCAGGATGACAGTCAAACTAGTAAAACCAGTAAAACCAGAAGGCAGGGTTGGGGACCGAGGGAGAGGGAGGGGATGCAAGGATTACTTGAAGGTAGAGAAATCAATGTTCATACCGCTGGGTAGCAAGCTGCCCAAGCTCACCATTTAAGTTCCAGGTTCCAAAGACAATGTTTGCACATGACACACATTAGAACTGTGTGGTAACATGATATCTGACTGGAATTGTCTTTCTCGTGATTACATGAACAATGTTTATGATTGTATTTTATATTTAATACCAACCCAGAAGAAGGGCATATGGTGCATTGGATGGTTTATGGCACCCAGGCCAGAAGTCCCAATCTCCCCGTACCCTCAAGTTATTTTCTCCCATATATGCACAATAACATATCTTAGATTTTTATGTCATTAATCTATAATAGCGGGAAGTTTACAGCTCCCCCCCCCCCCCCCCCCGCTCCTCCCCCCGTCATGTACTTGGGAAGTGGGAGGAAACTGGAGCACCCATTGCAGTCATGGCTAAAATGTACAAACTGTGCAGACAGCACCTGAGATCAGGAATGATTTCTTTTCTCGGGAGCTGTGGCAACTGTACTAACTGCTGGGTCACCAGGCCTCCCTTAGCTGTACCACCTTACAACCTCTCCTTTGTGTATCTGGTTGACTATGTGAGGCTTCAGCTTTAGAACACAAAATACAGACATGCAACAAATGGGGCAATGCAGTGATATCATGGTCCATTGATGATTATCGGCAGTCTTTAAACTAGGAAATGCTGATGCAGGTTTACAAATCAAGACATCCACTGCTGGAGTAACTCAGCGGGTCAGGCAGCATCCCTGAGAATATGGATAGGTGACGTTACGGGTAGTTTGAAAAAACAGCACGGAAGCAGGCCCTTCAGCCCACCAAGTCCGCGCCGACCGGCGATCATCTAGCACTATCCTACACTCTAGGGACAATTTACAATTCTTACCGAAGCCATTTAACCTACAGACCTACGACTTTGAGTGTGTGAGGAAACAGAGCACCCATAGACAGCCAACACAGTCAGGAGGAGAACATACATACTCTGTACAGACAGCACTCGTAGTCAGAACCGAACCTGGGTCTCTGGGCTGTATGGCAGCAACTCTATTACTGTGCTATTACATTGGTTGACTATCAATCAATTACCCAAGTGAAGGCAGCGGTGAGACATCATCTTGAACAGCAGCGTCCATCTGCAGACTATGCTCCCACATTGCTGTTAGGGATTAGCATTTAGAGCCCAGACTGGAACAGTATGATTCTGTGGCTACATTCTGTGTCACCCAGAGTGTGGACAAACTGTCCCAATTTAGCCAAAGGAGCCGAGCTATTCACTAGCCTGTCGTATCTGTGGTGCCAAGGTCATTTTCTGGTGATTATTTTGTCTGGCCTATTTTATGCTTGGTGGCCCTGTGGCTGCCTTCATGGTCAGGGGGAGATAGAAATTAAAGCGTGGTTTGGGGTAATCAGTGATGGAAATGGGGGGGGGGGGGGGTACGCAGGGGGACGCCGTTCCCCTGCTTTGCAGTTTCCAGCTCGGGTTTAATGAGTACTGCAGAAAGATTGGAGTGGTTTATCACTTGATTCAACTGAGATGAAAAAAAATTGTTAACTGCCACTGTTAGCACTTCTTAACAGCCAGTAGTTAACACGTATTTATACAATGTGTCACCAATACATCGATCTGCATTCCATCTGCAGTCAATATAATTGTGTTTTGACCAAGTGTTAATGATGCCGCGTTCCTTTGAATAAAATTCATGGGAGAATTTCTTAAAACTTACTGTCATTAAGGGCTCTGGACCGCGAGCACGGGCTTCTTCCTGCAGGTGCAGTCATTCACCCACGTTATTTTAAGAAGGAACTGCAAATGCTGGAACAATCGAAGGTAGACAAAAATGCTGGAGAAACTCAGCGGGTGAGGCAGCATTTCTCTCTCTCTGTCAAGGTTAGTCTTTATCTGTTTGCCTTTATTTCCTTCAGTTTTATTTAATGTTCTTTATCACGTTGTGGTTGTAGCTTTTGAACGATTTAATTATATCAGATTTTTAAAATTCATATAAATTCATAGCGTTGCCCGAGTGCCAAATCCATTCAGCTGTACCTGCAACTGAAGCTACGGGTGGATTAGTAGGCCTTGAAGAGGTATTGACACTTTATTTTTTATGTAGAGGGGTGATAGAGAAGGGCTCCGCACTGTGAGCTCACTGACTGAATGATACAGACATCCTGACCTAAAATCACACCCTTCTGATCAATTATTTTAAGATATGCCTTTCTAGAGGACATGCTCATTTTTGCTTTGCCCATTTTCAAAATGTAACATTTTGAATTTGACGTTTGATTGGTACAAGGAGACTATAAAGCTCGTAATCTATTTTTTACCCACTGTAACTTTCTACATTTTTATTTTTGTGTATGCATGTGGCAATTATAGCTCATGGAATTTTCTCCCACACTACTAGTTATATCCGAAACAACATATTTAAATACGTGAAGTTTTCGATCTTTCCCAACCCCATAAAAAATGCCTGAAGAAGGGACCCGACCCTAAACGTCGCCTAGACATTTCATCCATAGATAGACACAAAATGCTGGGGTAACTTGGCGGGTCAGGCAGCATCTCTGGAGAAAAGGAATAGATGATGTTTTGGGTCAAGACCCTGCTTCGGACCCTCCATAGATCCAGTCTGACCTGCTGAGTTCTCCTGCACTTTATGTTTCGCTCTTGAAATAAATCCATGGTCTGCTGAAGAAACAACACGATAGACCACTCCGGAAGTGCAGGTTTTGCTGTACACTTCATACTGTAGAACACATCATAATACACCTTGAGTGAATGAATGGGGTTAGAGTATTTTTTTAAATCTGTTGTCTAGAATTAATCAATACCTTATATCAGATTTAAATCAGAATTCCAATTTTTTTGTTTTCCTGTTTGTCAATTTTTTGTGCCTAATTATTTGGAGGCCAATCAACCACTGTCTCTAAGGGGTTTGCGTCCAATCACCGACCAGCTTCCCTTAAAATTCTCGTCCAATCAACAAATCGGTCTCCTCCCGTCTAATCAGCCGCTGTCTCCAAGGGCATTGTGTCCAATCACATAATGCGCTGGTCACTCGGCGCCCAATCAGACAGTCTCCGCAGGGCGTTGTGACCAATCACCGACCTGCTTCCCTCACTGAAGCAGGCGATGGCTAGAGCTAACACACAGAGAGAGAGATGCAAGAAAGCAGCTATAGTACACAATAAACTGTATTACAAATACACAATAAACAAGTTATGCATTCTTGTAATCTTACATGGGTATGACCACACATATGAAACATTTCCTCCCCTCCTCAGCCTCACGAACCTTAGGGTACCCCTAGTTCCTAAAACCCATTTCCATCACTGGTGGTAATGCTTAATGGCTTTGAAATCTGTTTAATTAGTGACAAATTACAAAGGCAGAAAGTCGATGGCTACATATCCTTCCTTCCTCCATTTTCTTTTCTTCCCATTCCTGTGTTCCTCCTGTTTTCCCCCTCTTTTTGTTCCTGTGCAATATTTCGCCACTTGGTTGCCAATTTGAAATTAAGCCTTATTATAGGGGGACAATGTGGCGTTCACATTTTGACGTCTGCCCTGGTGAGTGCTCCCAGATTTAGAACAGAAAACTAGTCCAGGCATTAAATTGCAAACATTTTTCAAATGTGCATCACTAAGGCACTACTGCAAATGGTGGCTTGGGTGCTTTGGCTTGAAGTGAAAAGGCACTACTGCAAATGGTGGCTTGGGTGCTTTGGCGTGAAGTGAAAAGGCACTACTGTAAATGGTGGCTTGGGTGCTTTGGCTAACTTCCTGTTTGCACTATATATTGATTTTAGATAAAACGCTACCACTTAAGGCTGTGATTGTTGGCCATCTTACTCAGTCCCCCTCCGCTCAGCAGGTGCAGAGGATTCTTCCCATCAATGAAAAATAAAATTGTTATTAGTGTTTAAAAAATGTTGAGAATCTCTCTCCTGTCATGAAGGCCACACCTTTTGCGGTGAGAGGGGGAGGGGTTATAAAACCCAGAAGTGTGGGTGTGGCTCAGTCTCTGCATGATGGGGAGGGAGAGGTCATGACTCTGAGCTGTAAATAAACTGAACACACTGAATGTCTACTGAACTGTGTGTTTGGTGTTTTGTGTGGTCTTATGGTGGTTTTATGGTGGTTTCACCTTGCTTGAAATGGTATGAAACTGCATTTGAATGTGGTGGCATTGCACCCTGCATTAAATGGTATGAAGCTGCATTTGAATTTGGTGGCCTTGCACCCTGCTTGAAGTGGTATGAAACTGCACTTGAATTTGGTGGCCTTGGATCCTGCTTGAAGTGGTATGAAACTGCACTTGAATTTGGTGGCCTTGCACCCTGCTTGAAGTGGTATGAAACTGCACTTGAATTCTTTGGCCTTGCATCCTGCTTGAAGTGGACTCAAACTGCACTTGACATTTGTGGCCTTGCACCCTGCTTGAAGTGTTAGGAAACTGCACTTGAATTCGGTGGCCTTGCACTCTACTTAAAGTGGTAGGAACCTGCACCTGAATTTGGTGGCCTTGCACCCTGTTCGAAGTGGTAAGAAATTGCACTTGAATTTGGTGGCCTTGCACCCTGCTTCAAATGGTAGGAAAATGGATTTGAATTTGGTGGCCTTGCACCCTGCTTGAAATGGAATATCAAGGAATCGCCGTGAGTCAACTGCCAGCCCACCAGCCATGAGTGAGCTGCCGGCACATCAGGTTTGAGGGACTAAGCTTCCACCCCAAGAACCCATACCAACGCTCCAGAAAGCCCCCCTCCAGAAAGGCCACCAATATTGGAATTGGTGGAGAGGTGTAATATTACGACGGGGGACCAGCCCTCCCGTGTGAACATGGGACCCAATGGGTCCCACTTAGTCTAGTATACTTATGAAACTCTCATCTTGTCCTCTTCCGGTTTGCGATGTTTTTGAATTTGCACAAAAATGGTACCCGGTAATGCTAAGATTTTTCGCCACCTTACTCGCTATTCTCCTGCGCTGCAAGTGCAACAAGTTTTGTTCCGATCGGTGAAATAGTACAAAAATTATGGTGGTTTAAAAATCGTAAAAAACGCCGCTTCCGACACCCGCTCTCAATCACCGGTGGCAAGGAGAATAAAGCTGAAGGAGCGTGGTGAGATGAGTGTGTTGACCAAGTGCAGGGAGTGAGCAGCGTGCGGAGAGTGAGCAGCGAGCGGGGAGTGAGCAGCGTGCGGGCTGCTTCTGCGGTGACCAGCACGATGAGCCGGGAGTCACTAAGTGGAACCGAGAGCCAATGAGTAAAGCCGGAGCTGGACCGGGAACCGCTGAGTGAGGCCAAAAGCTGAAGGTGCGTGGTGAGCAAAGTGCGGGGTGAGCAGAGTGCGAGCTGCGTCTACGGTGACCACGCCCCCTTCCCCCACGCCCCCTTCCCCCACGCCCCCTTCCCCCACACCCCCCTCCTCCCCTACAACCCCCCTCCCCCACATATACCCTCTCCCCCACAACCCCCCTCCCCCACACCCCCTCCCCCACTCCTCCCCCCTACACACACACACCCCCTCCCCCCCATTGGTTTGGGGGAACGGGTTACATTGGGGGAACAGGTG
This sequence comes from Raja brachyura, assembly GCA_963514005.1. The sequence goes on from OY740804.1 coordinate 12,480,133, forward strand.
AGTGATGGAATATTGCTTTGGGGAATGAGTTGCGTGGGGGGACCAGGCCTCACATGTGACTGGGACCCAGCAGGTCCCACTTAGTCTAGTAATAGACTATTCACCATGACTATTCTTCAAAAAAGATTGCACTGATCAACGTGTTGCCACACACCAATATCTTTCTGTGAGTGGATAATATGGCACTCTCAACATCATGAGAGTATCATTAATGATATGAACACCATTTGGAGGTATAGATCCCCACAAAGCTTTATTGTTTTCTCATTAATAAGGTGATGTATTGCGCTATCTTGGGAAACAGAGCACCTATAATGCCTCCTAACACCTCCTGTGTAGCCCACCCCAGCTAGCCTCCTGATATGCCTCACGAACAGTTAACTGGAATATATTATAGATATTTCGGGCTCAAAACCTGGGAGGAGCCCAGCACATAGAAGTTGATAGACACAAAATGCTGGAGTAACTCAGCGGGCCAGGCAGCATCTCTGGAGAGAAGGAATTGGCGATGTTTTGGGTCGAGACCCTTCTTCAGACTTCAGGGTCTCGACCCGAAACATCACCCATTCCTTCTCGCCAGAGATGCTGCCCGTCCCACTGAGTTACTCCAGGATTTTGTGTCTAACTTTGGGTTTAAACCAGCATCTGCAGTTCCTTCATACTGATAGAAGTTGATGGCAGCCTTCAGCAAGTACTGTTGAAGAGGTTCGCATATAGTTGGAGTTTTGGCTGCAACATATTCCATATTTCAGTTAATGCTTCCTTAGTGAATTGGAGACAGCTCACAGATACCTATTAATTGAGGTAATTGTTGGAGAATTGCTCCTTGATGAGCCTTGGTGTACTTGGCCTTCTGCTGTCAGGCCGTCTCCCTTCTGACTCTTCAAACAGCTTGGTTTGCTCTCCATGCTGTCAGCCCATTGTGCTTGTTATGGTGCACTCCTGGGGGAACAGCTATCAAACCACCCACATCTGGGACCAAATGGTTATTGCAGAAACGGGAAAAGTCAAAGTGAACTCAGTCCCCAGCACAGCACTCCCTGTAGACGGATGTTTTTTAAGAATTCTGGAAGAGCCAAAATCAGGCAGGCACTAGCCTTCAATGAATTAATCTTTTAAACATGCTAATGTATCTGTTGTACGTGTGTTCAGCTGTGTGAGGTGAATACTTCGTGTTAGCTGGATATACGAAGAGAAAATGGCGGCATCAAATCAACAATGCACGTTGATTGATGTCTCAATCTTCAGACTTTAGAGGTACAGCGCGGAAACGGGACCTTCAGCCCACCGAGTCCATGCCGACCAACGATCACCCCACACACTAGCACTATCCTACACACTAGGGACAATTTACAATTTTACTGAAGCCAATTAACCTACAAACCTGTATGTCTTTGGGAATTGGGACGGAACCGAAGCACCCGGAGAAAACCTACGTGGTCACAGGGAGAATGTTCAAACTCCTTACAGACAGCACCCAGTTGTCAGGATCAAACCCGAGTCTCTGGCGCTGTAAGGCAGCAACTCTACCACTGCGCCACTGTGACGCCTGTACATTCTATATGTGTTCCATCTGCCTTTTGTATTATGACAGCTAACAAAAAACATATTAAAAACATATTTCCATAGCACTCAAATACTTGCCATTTGGCAATGGAAGTTTGCAATGAAAATGAAGGTCCGTAAAGGGAAACGAGGGCAATATGACATCTTACAAGTGTGCTTCACAGAAGAACTATTGGTGGATTAATTCAAGCAAGAGCTTTCCAGGGTTATTATAGTGATAATGAATGTCTTCATCCCACTGGGATAAATTCCTGTTCCCTTCCAATGTTTTATGGTGAAAATATTTGAAACGCATTTCAAGAGACCTTTGAGGTTATCCAAATAAAAAGAATAATGTATATATTACACTACTGGGAATATCATCCCTCCATGATGCCCTTATCTCATTTCAAAAATCAGTAAATATGTAATAAATGTTTGTTATTGTTTCCTTAAATCTTAACTCCCAACTATCCCTCACTCCTATAGTCACAAATTCAAATTTTAACTTTAAGCAACTTAATAACAATATTGGCTATGCTTTTTTTTAATGGAAAATTAAGAGAATTACTTTAAAGCTAAATTTACAACGCACTCACTTTTAAGTGTAGAAGATGGTGAAACGTGTAATTTTTGAGAGTGCCGAACCAGCATTCAGTTTCAATACATCTTTACTATTAAGCGGACAAGGAAATTAAAGATAAATGAAGAATTCCTGAATGTCACTGTGGAGTGTATAATTTTTTTGTGTGAAAATCGTCAATGCCATTTTAAAAAACAACCTTGGTTAAAGATCAGGCTCTTAATCTTCTGGTCATTCACTAAACACTGACGTAAACCAACTAGCACTACTTTAATTGCAAGAAAAATTGTATCTGCTATTGTTTCGTCAATGGGCATCACCAGGAGGGTCTCACATTGAAAGCCACTAATCCCTGTTCCTTTGAATGCATGGGCCATTGTCTGTTCCTACTTGAAATGCATGGAAACTGGGCTCCGACATCAGTAGAACCCTTAAGGGCGGCAGAGTGACCCAGCAGATGGAGTTGCCACCTCACAGCGCCAGAGGCCCAGGTTCAATTCCCACTGTGGGTGCTGTCTGTGTGCAGTTTGTACATTCTCTCTGTGCACTGTGTGGGTTTCCTCCGGGTCCTCCAGTTTCCTTCCACATTCCAAAGATGTGCGGGTTTATTGGTTAGTTGGCCTCTGTAAATTGCCCCAAGTTTTTAGGGAGTGGATGAGAGTTAGATAATATAAAACTGGTGTGAACAGGTGATCAAAGGTTGGTGTGGACTCAATGGGCCGAAGGGCCTATTTCCATGTTGTATCTCTAAACATTTGTAATTTTAAAGTACAAATTTACCATCCTTTCATTGATGGCATTTCAAACATTGAAATGTCCAACGGGTTGATACAGGCATGAGTGTTGACAATTTACAATATTGATTATGCCGACTACCCTTATCCTTCTGTGCTGTAATGGAAGCTAGTTCAGTGTCTCTAGTCTCTCCAGATAACTGAAGTCATGCATTCGAAGTAACATCATTGGAAATCAATTCTGCATATTTTCAAAACTTTAACATTTCTGCTAAACCATTTGGGAGGCTGTGTTTCAACTTTACAAAACATTGGTTTGAGCGCACTTGCAGTGCTGTGTGAAAGAAGGGTGTGATTGTGTTTTTGTTTTTCCTACAGAAAGATATCAAAAGCAAGACAGCATAGATTTAAGATGAGAGGAATTAATTTGAAAGGAACCTCAGGAGTAAGTTATTATTTTCACACAGAGAGTGGCTGTTATTCGGAACTTCTAGCCAGAGGAGGTGGTGGATTCTGATACCATAACAACGTTTATGAGGATAGGCACTTGAATGGCAAAGGCAAAGAAGGAAAAGGGAACTGATGCAGGCAAATGGATTTAGTATAGGTATATAGCATCGGGGCGGTCGATGCTCCTGCGGCTTGGATTTCCCGAAGTCCCGAAGAGACCGCGAGCTCCGCGATGTTAAAGCTCCGCAGGCTCCTGCGGTTGACCTCTCGAAGTCGGTCTCCAGCAAAGGCCGCCAAAACCTCGATATTAGGCCGCAGTGTGGACGGAGATACGATATGGGACAAAAATCGCATCTCCGTCGAGGTAAGAGATTAGAAAAAGTTTCCCCAAACCCCCTCCTTCACATAAAACAAGCTAGAGAACACCAAAAACATACATTTAACACATACTAAAAAAACAACGAAGAAGAAAGGGACAGACAGACAGACTGTTGACGAGGCAGCCATTGCTAGCGCCACCGGCCACATAGATGCACAAAATAGTGTTGATGGGAAAAATTCTCCCACTGTTAAGAAACTTTTGGTTACCTACTCTAATATTTCCACATGTGGCTCGATTTCAATTATCCATCCACTGACGAACAATCACTTTGATTAATGTTAGCACAGGCAAGTTGGGCCGAAGGGCCTATTTCCACACTCTATGACACTATGATTCTAAAATGGTGTTGCAGGTCTCTATGAATCTATAATTGACCAGAGTTGAGAGAACTAGCTGCCTGTTGGGGTAGGAAGCCTGATAGCTGCAGCCCAATTAAGGAGGGAAAGAGGAAAAGGTGGCAAGATCATGGATTTGGGGAACATTGTAAAGGGCGCCAGAGATATTGCAGACCAAATGGTGATCAGGAATATTGTCCATAGTGGTGAAAGAATGAGGACATGACAATAATAAATATTTGGTCTGGCTGTTCTTGCCTATCTTTGGGTTTTTCAAGCTTTAAGGAATAGTTACATTGATTGCTGCCATTAAATCAAGTCTTTAAAATATTTAAGTGCACCCAGATGGAAAGAACACCTCCTGCAACAAGAGGTATCAAGAGAGCCAAGACTGTTTTATTGTCATGTGGCAACAATGGAACAATAAAATTCTTACTTGCAGCAGCAGCACAACAGTTTTGTAAACACAGTACTAAATGGAATAAACAAACAAAAAAGTTCAGTAAATAACAAAAATCAATATAGTGCAGAGACGAAAAAAAACCCAAAAGTTCCTAGTGCAACCCAGGCAGTTTGTAGTTTGGAATTTAGTTTGAGGTTGTAGTGTTTAATAGCCTGATGGTTGTTCGAAAGAAGCTATCCCTGAACCTGGACGTTAGTTTTCAGACTCCTATACGTTCTTCCTGATGGCAGGAGGCAGTGAAAGCTTAGAATGATCCATAGGAGTGGAAGTACAATGGGCTGTTTTTATCTTAATGAGATTAAGCATTCTGTAGAATCTTTGAGTTTAGAAACAAGGAACTGCAGATGCTGGTTTACACAAAAGGACACAAAGTGCTGGAGGAACTCAGTGGGCCAGGCAACATCTCTGGAGAACATGGACACTTGACATTTTGGATTGATACCCTTCTTTAGACTCACCCATCCATGTTCTCCAGAATTGATGCCTGAACCACTGAGTTACTCCAGTACTTTATATCTTTTTGAGTCTCTTGAGTTAAATGGAACTTTTGCGAACCCTCATTTTAGCTGTACCTTAATTTTCACTGTATCTTAATTGGTACATGTGACAATAAACTGACCTTGAAACTAGGGTTGCCATCTTTCTCACTCCCAAATAAGGGACAAAAGGTCAAAATAAGGGACAAATTCCCAACAGTAATTCGTTGACTGACACGGCCGTGGCTGGGTGAATGATGAGCTGGCCCGGGTGCTGGACTGCACACAAAGCCTAGCCAGCGGGCCAGCTGGGTTTTGGCCCGAGCGCCGGACTTTGCTCGCAACGTTGCGCACTAAGTCTGGCACCCCATTCAGCTCATGAACCGATGATCGGCCATGAGAAGGAGGGATGGTGGTGTCTGCTGTAAGCGAAGGTCCGAAGGTTGGACATCTGGCCGAGCTGCCGACCGACGGGGCCACGGGCAAGGCGCTGCTGCTGCACTCCAGGGGCTGCATTACATCGGGATGGGTGGGGCGGGGCCGGACGCGGTGCTACGACCTGATAGTCCCCTCGACCCGAGTAGCAGCAGTCAAATATGGGACAAGGGCGGTCCTGTATGGGACAAACCAATTTAGCCCAATATACGGGATGTCCCAGTTAATGCAGGAAAGTTGGCAACCCTACTTGAAAACTTGACCTTGAAACCTTAAGCCTAATTTAAGGCTTTGAGAATTTGGGACTTTATTGCCCTACTATGTCATATATAAGTCTGAAACATCTCGCAGCTATAGTGATTACTGATTAAATCCCAGTTTCGAGTAACTTTTAGCTCAGTGGCAATTTCCAGGTGTTGATGTTGAAAGAATGGGCAATAGCAATGCTATTGAATAACACAGAATAATGCAGAGACTTCCCTTGGCATAGTTGGATATTGTAAGGGTCTCGGCACTGGTAACTTGCCGCATCATTCAAAATCAAAATGTGGCAACGTCATTTTGCATTGAGGTATGGGCTGCCTCTCTGTTTCTGCCCTCGGTTGTTGGAGAAGCCCTCTTGAGCAACAGGGACTCAAAAGCACATTCAGAAAGGGCCATCCATCGCCACTGCCTTCTAACTACTTCCTTCTCCATTTTCGTTTCCTCCTTCTCATGTCCTGAAGGAGAAGCTGCGCCCTCACATTGCCAGATTATAGAGCATAAAGCAGATAATGAAGAAACAAGGTTCTCTCTCTCACCAAACACGTTTGTGGCCCTATGTATAAAAAAACCTGCAGATGGTGGTTAACACACGAACGGACACAAAATGCTGGAGCATCTCAGTGGGTCAGGCAGCATCTTTGGAGAACATGAATAGGTGACGTTTCAGGCCGAGACCCTTTTACATACACAAGGCCCTTGTGGCCCTATGGCTGAGTCTATAATTTCAATCTCCACCATATCTTGCAGATATTGGTGAAGGTGTTTTCCTTAAATGATCAGAGGTTTATTATATCTGGAAACTCGCTGTTAATCCTTTACCAGAATCAAAATATGTTTTGTAAAATAAGGTGACTTAAGGGCAAGTTTAGACATTGACATCATTGAATTTCAACAATAGGATTTCCTTGTTTATATGAATGCTTTTACTAAAAGTGATCTCCGCAGGGGTCCAACATATTTGACAATACAGGAAATTGATTGTGCAGATCTCAACTAAAGCGATGGTTCAAGGCAAGTGGATCGTCATTCAAACACCTCACACAAAGATAACATTTTACCAGAATATTTTTTTAAAATTTAGTTTAGTTTATTATTGTCATGTACCAAGGTACAATGAAAAGCTTTCTATCCAGTCAAGCTGTCCACAGTGTGCAAATAAAGGATAAAGGGTACAACGTTTAGTGCAAAGATACAACACTGAAGTCTGATAATGTCCAATTAAAGATAGTTCAAAGGTCTCCAAAGAGGTAGATGGGAGGTCAGGACCACACACTAGCTGGTGAGAGGACCGTTCGGTTGCCTGATAATAGCTGGGAAGAAACTGTTCTTAAATCTGGAGGTTTGCATTTTCAAACTTGTGTAATTCCGCCCCGAAGGGAGAGGGGAGTGACCGGGGTGAGACTGATCCCGCAATATGCTGGCGGCCTTGCTGAGACAGCGTGAAGTGTAGATGGAATCAATGGTTTGTGTGATGGTCAATTATCATCAATGGCTATTATCAATTTCAATCCACATTTATTGCAGAGTTGGTTTGAAAAGAACTACTCGCTATCTGCAAAGCAAAATACACTCTATAATTCAGTATATTTTCGATGATGAGGTGGAATAGAGAGCGAGAGTTTGGGAAATCTGTTATTAATTTACATATGATAGCATTTATTGCTCATTTCTAACTACCTTTTGGAAGCTGGTGGTGAAATATCCTCTGATGGTGGCTCTAATGGTGAACTAGTATACAGGGGGTCGTTGGCCAGTGCGGTCTCAGTCGGCTGAAGGCCCTGTTTCCATGCTGTATTTCTAAACAAAGTTATCTGCGAAGTGCTTGTCCTTTCCCTGAACAGCTACTGCCTTGACCTGTTGAATTCCTCCAACATTCGTGTTTTGATCAAAATTCCCGAATCTGCAGTTTCTTGTGTCTCCAAGCCAAGCCAAGCCAAGCCGGACCTAAATGCAATTTCATAGTAGGTAAGAACAACTTTTGATTGAAGGCAGTCCATACGGCCAGGCCTATTGCAACAACTAACTCAACTTACTAATTCGCAGATAACACCACCGTAGCGGGCCGGATATCAAATAATGACGAGACAGAGTACGAAGAAAATTGAGAACCTCATAACCAGGTGCCAAAACAACAACCTCTCCCTCAATGTTAGCAAGACAAAGGAGATTGTGTTTGATATCAGGAAATATCAATCAAAATGTGAAACGGTACACACACCCTGGTATACATTGATGGTGCCGAAGTAGATGCCACACAATATACAGTACTTGTATCCTTTCCTACATAACTACATTTTTATTAACAACAAATCTTAGGAACAGTGTTCTTTTCTTCTTTTATAATAAGCCTCTATATTTCTAGTATTATATTGATAAATTTCTCTTCAACTTCTCTATCCTCTCCATGGCTTTGCCATCATTGCTTGAATGAGGAAAACCAAAAAAGAAAGCTCAATTAATTTTACAGAAATTCAGCAATAAGTTCTCCCAGCTGTTCTTGGTTCTTGGTCCTCCAAAGTATTCTAAATAGAATTTAAACTGGAGTTGGCAGAGGGTAAAAGGGTTCTTGGAGAAGAAGAGCTACCTTAAATGTAATTTGTCTGGTTGGGTAACTATGGTAGGTGAAGACTATTCCATGGTTTAATTGTGCGGGGGAAGAATGAATTACTGTACACATGTCTTGGTAGCTGGTATCTCAAATTGATCGAATCCCTTGTCTGCTCCTAATAGGTTTGGGTTTAGTGTAGGTTTGGTAATCTATGTCAAGCTGACCATTTAACATTTTGTAAAAACAGGTCAAATGGTGAGCTTTATGTCTGTCTTGGAGAGGGTTCCACCCCAGTGAATTCAGAAGTTGGTAAAACTCGCTTCTCTCTCATAGGTATTAGTAATAAATCGATGTGCCTGCCTTTGGACACGTTCGATGGAAGAAATGTTTCTATTTGTGTATGGATACCATGCAGCAACTGCATAGTCCAAATGTGGTCTAAGGAAGGTGAAGTATAACTTCTCCTTGATAGAAGTTGAACAATAGTTAAAGTTGCGTCTCAGAAAATTTAAGACACCTGTTGCTTTCACCGTTGCATGATGAGTCTGAAAATTCCAACGTAGATCGTTCTGTAATTTGATGCCAAGATACTTGGTCTGTTTGGATTCTTCAAGGATGGCACCAACGATATTGTATGATGTTTCGCCGGGTTTCCTCTTCCTGGTGACACGCATGGTTTCACATTTGGAAGGGTTGAACTGCATGCCCTATTGTTGTGACCACTCAACCATAGTATCGAGATCTTTTTGGAGAGCATCTTTATAATCAGCTGATTTAATTGCATGGTACAGCAAACAATCGTCAGTGAATAGTCTGGTCGTGCTTATGACTTTTGCATGGATGTCGTTAGTGTAAAGCAAAAACAGATGTGGGCCGAGTACTGTGCCCTGAGGTGTACCACTTAACACTGGATGCCAATCAGAGCTTTTTCCATTCACACACACGCGCTGAAGACGTTTTGTCAGAAAAGTGGAAATCCATCATTTTGTGTTGGAACGAACACTGTAGAAGTCAAGCTTCCGAAGCAGTATCTGGTGTGGAATGACATCAAATGCTTTTTAAAAAGTCTAGCCCTACTAAATTCGTGATGACATTGCTATCAAGGTTCTTGGCCAGGCCATTTGTCATCAGGATAAGCTGAGACTCGCATGATCTATGCCTCCTAAATGCATGTTGGTTGTCAGCAAGAATGTTATGTTTGCTAAGGTGTCTCATCAGATTACTATTGATTAAATGCTCCAGCAGTTTGCAGCAAGTGCTTGTTACTGAAACAGGACAATAATTCGACAGGTTGATGGTTGCACCCTTCCTAAAGAGAGGAGTGATGTTAGCCTTCCTCCAATCCAGCGGAACATCACCTGAGTCAAGCGACTGTGGAAAATGAACTGCAAAACAGGAGCCAGTTTTTCAGCCGCGATCTTGAGGGCTTGATTCTGTATCTGATCTGGTCCAATAGCTATTGTTGTATTGATGTTGAGCAATAACTTCTTGACACCTTCAACCTCAATTTTAATAGCAGGCATATCAGCATACGGGCTGGACGGTAGATCTGGAAATGATGAAGGCTCCATATCTTCCCGGGCAAAAAAGTGTTGAAATTGGTTCGCAAAAGCTTCTGCTTTTGCCTGGTCCTCCTTGATCAGACAGTTGTTCACTTTAAGCATCTGGACACCAGTGTTGTCTGTCTGTCTAGATTTCACATATCTCCAAAAATCCTTGGGTTGCTCTTCCTCAAGAATAGAAGAAACATGTTGTCTATGAGCACTCCTAATAGCACGATCGACTTGCTTTCGCAATCTAGTAAAATTGTCCCAGTCCAGTTTTGTACCTCTTTTTTGGCACGGATATAAAACTTCTCTTTCTTACTGCAGAGACGTTTCAGTTTTGCCAAAAACCAAGGACACATAAGGCCCTTAATGAGTTTTTGAGGAACATGATTTGTAACAATGTCATTTAATGAGTCTCTCAGCCACACCCAGTTATCTTTTACAGTTCTTTTATCTGGTTGCAGGTTGAAGAAATCTTTCCCCAGTTTTTCGCCAAATCTTTAAATTCCTCACTGTTGACTTTTCTCCAGAGGTGGTTTTGAAGGAACTTTAATCTTCGTGTGCAGTTTTGCTTGGATAATAAAATGATTCCAGCACACGATGAAACCTCGGAAATTAAATCTGGATGCAAAGTCAACAATGAATCTAAAGTATTTTCGGTGCCACTTGTATCAAGACGCCTGGTAGGGAAAGTGACTTTTTGGGACAGGTGATTTTCCAGAATAAGGTCAAGCCAGGGCTTCCTGAAGAGCCCCTTTTGATTCGCTTTGTGTGCTGTCAGACCAATCTACACCTGGAATATTGAAATCACCCCCCAGGATAATAAATGGACAACGTGACGAGGCGTTAATTTTGGAGATGTTTGATTCAAGATCTAATAGAGGCTCAGTTTTCGTGTCAGGTGGTTGGTAAAAGCTTCCGATCTGTAACGACTGACCCTGAAGTGTAGCTTGACACCAGATTTGCTCAGAGTCGCTGTCTAAATCAGTTCTTTCAAAACAAGAAAGAACACTGGCAGTTCTCTCTCCTGTCAGTGGGAATGTATTTATTCACATTTTTTCTGAGAGTTTACTTTCTACACTTTATACATTTTCTGAATGAAAGAAGGACGTGTGTTGCTTTATCTGTTTTCACAGGAGCTGGCAAAATGGTCGACAACAGCAAATACAGCCATGGAAGCTGAACTATGCTTTTGAGGGAAGAACTGCAGATGCTGGTTTAAATCGAAGGTAGACACGAAATGCTGGCGTAACTCAGCGGGACAGGCAACATCGCTGGAGAGAAGAAATGGGTAACGTTTCGTGTCGAGACGCTTCTTCAGACTGATGTCAGGGTAGTGGGCGGGACAGAGATAGAATGTAGTTGGAGACAGTAAGACTGGTGGGATAACTGGGAAGGGGGAGGGGATGGCGAGAGACGGAAAGCAAGGGCTATTTGAAGTTAGATAAGTCAATGTTCATACGCTGCGGTGTAAGCTACTGAATATCCGCTGTTCCAGGTGTCAGCTTATGTACATCGGCAAGACCAATCGCAGGTTCGGCGATCGTTTAGCTTAACACCTTCGCTCAGTCCACTTTAACCTACCTGATCTCCCGGTTGCTCAGCACTTTGACTCCCCTTCGCATTCCCAATCTGACCTTTTTGTCCTGGGCCTCCTCCATTGTCAAAGTGAGGTCCAGCGCAAATTGGAGGAACAGCACCTCATATTTTACTTGGGTAGCTTGTACCCCAGCGGTGTGAACATTGACGTCTCTAACTTAATAGCCCTTGCTATCCCTCTCTCTCCATCCCCTCCCCCTTCCAAGTTCTCCCACCAGTCTGATTGTCTCTGACTACATTCTATCTCAGTCCCGCCCACTCCCTTGACATCAGTCTGAAGAAGGGTCTCCACCAGAAACATCACCCATTCCTTCTCTACAGAGATGCTGCCTGTCCCGCTGAGTTACTCCACCATTTTGTGTCTACCTATGCTTTTGAGAGACTACCCACTGTAGACAAATAAGAACCAAAGAGGATAATGTCACACAAAATAAGTGTACCCTTTCCTGCATAACTGTGTGGAAAAGACCAATGTTACTCAATAACTGTGCTGATACTAATTTAAGATCCTGTAATTTCTGAATTTTCTTACAGTGGGCTCTTAAACAAATATTTGTAGATACTCTGCAAACCGATTGAACAATTACACAATCTACCTTTTTGTAAACCTGCATCTACTGTTTCCTGTGTCTTCGTGTGATTGCTATTACAACAGTTTATCTAGGAACTCTAGGAATGTAATAAAAAGGAACTGCAGATGCTGATTTATACCAAAGATAAACATATATTATTTTAAAATTTAAAATGGGGGTGTAAGGTACAAAGGTACGGCCTATGTTGAGGAACAATTTTTTAAAAAAGTACCATTTTGTCTATCTCTTGCAATTTTTTTGTTTCTAATGTCCTATCCATCAAGCTTTTATTAACTACTCTCTCTGAACATTGTTCTTTAGCTGGTACATCATGAAATGCTTTTAAACTCCATGTAAATAACGTAGTGTTTCTTTGTTAGGAATGCAATAAATGATTTCCTCACAGACATAAATTATTAGATTTACGAGGCAGAATTTGCCTTTTAAAATGTTATACTGCCTGTCTTTAAGTTACCTGTTTCTTTTAAGTGAGTATTGATAATCATTCATGGCCAGCAGAGATTCACTATGAATGTAAGGCTGACTAATCTAGTAATTGCCCAGTATATTTATTTCTCTATCTATGAATAAAGTATTACATTGGCAATTGTCCAGTCATCTAGAACAAATTTCAGAGCCAATTATGGCTCATTGTACACTATTGTACACTATATACACACTGTTTCATTGTACACTAGACAGAACACTTGCTATTTCTCTTTTGACTTCTCCTGAGATCCTAGAAGGTATCCTGAATTCTGTCAAAATCCAATAAGTTTTCTTCCTTCAGTTCTCGTTGACCTTCATAACTTCACTACGTGTCAGCAAAATTATTTACTATATCCGTTTGTGTTCCTTGCCAGTTTTTTTTTTGTCTTCCTAATTTTTGTTGTTGGGCTATTGGCCACAACAATCTTCATGAGAAAATTGCATAAATATTTGTATGAAATATTCTGGGGACCATCTAACATACTATTTAGTTTGCAAAGGATTTGTGGTTCAGCACATAAAATGTCAAATATTATGCAAATGTATTTTCCTAATAAAAATGTAAACCATTAAAAAATCTTTAAAAATCTTCTCTAACTATTGTCTATACTCATTGTACAAAATCCCCATTGACTTTTATTAGAAATCCCATTCAGCGTTCTAATTCCAAGCTTCATAACTATTAATCAATTATTGGCGTATTTACACATCTGGAAGATTCAAACTCCAAGCACCTTTAATCCTTACCATCGTTTAGTGCTTCAAGCCATAGATTAATTGGATCTGGAATTCCTAACACTAGTGGCATGTTATGGCTGAAACGCTGACTACAGATAGAGTGTTACCGATAAAGAATGACAGTATTGAAACAGTAAGTTACCGATTAAAACCATTCACTATTCTACATGAACAAGTCCACAGTCAAATTCAAAAAGGAACACATTTTGATTTAACTCCTTTTTAGCCATTAGATTGACCTAGGTGCTACAAAATATGTTTATATATAGGTAGCACCTTCATAGATCATTCGTACTATGTGTACATATACACACAATATATATAAACTGCATCATTCGGCACTCAAAGCTATTCTTCATGCTGCCTCGACAAGGCCTCCAGCAGAATCAAGGACGAGCCGCACCCATCCGCTCCCTCTTCTCGTCTCTCCCATCAGGCAGGAGGTACAAAAGTTTGAAAACGCACACACCTCCAGATTCAGGAACAATTTCTTCCCAGCTGTTATCAGGCATCTGGCCCATCCTATCACCAACTAGAGGGCAGTCCTGACCTACCATCTACCACATTGGAGACCCTCAGACTATCTTTAATCAATCTTTACTGTACTTTATCTTCCACTGAACGTTATTCCCTTCATCTTGATCTGCAAACAGTGGACCTCTTGACTGTAATCATGTAGTCTTTCCGCTGACTTGATAGCATGCAACAAAAAAGCATTTTACTGTACCTTGGTACACCTGACAATAAACTAATCTATTGGTGCTAACGATCTATTTGTTTCACTGTCAATTCCAGTATAATATCCACAGTAAAAGCTCTATTTACCAGCACCTGAATTATTGAGGAAATGTCCTCATGGCAAATGACTTCCAATTTATTCTACATTGTTTGTGTCTCCTTCCCATTCCTTGCTTGGAGTTAGGAGTAGCCCGAGCAAGATACCCATAAAGAAGCACTCCCTTTCTCTTGGGTGACTGATGTCACGACCCAATGATGGAGGGTAGCCCACCACACTCTTTAGGTGCAATCCTCTGAGAATTTCCTGAACAACCATTACCTGAATATTGGATTGACTGTAATACAGTGCCTGAAAAAGTCTTTAAATACGTTCCAGATGTCCCTTTTACAGCTCCAACAACATTAGAGGTGAAACAAAAGAAAAATAATGAGAAACAAGGAACTGCAGATGCTGGAATCATGAGCAAAATACAAAATGCTAGAGTAAATCAATAGCCCAGGCAAAGTACTGCAACTTCTAGAATTTGGAATTGCTGCTTCAAGTTATAAAGGTGTTTGGAATGCTCATCTGATCAGGTATCATTCATGGAGAAACCAAATAATATTTCAGACTAATAATCTCTCAAACGACAATTCATGAAATTGCAAAATCCCTTTCATACCATGTTCATTCCCATTAGCTGGGTGCTGGTTGGGGACAGTTTTAATTAAAATACCAACTCTCTAAGTTCCTCCCGAATTAATGCTCACCAAATATTTAACAGGTTTCCGGGCGGCTGTTTCTAGTGTTAGCCTCGGCCCCCTGTATGTGGATACTCTTTGCATACCTTGGGTATGCAAAACAAAGAATCTCCCTGTGACATGTCACGTGATAATAAAGTATCATTCATTCAAGACGCTGCACTAAATGTAAATAAACTCAAATAAAAGTTTTGACTTAAGGTCTCTTCTTGTGGAAAGCAGACCACCCTATCTCAGTCGTTGCTTCCCCATTGCTATCAGTTTGTTGAACCAATCACCTATTTCATATCCTCTTCCCCAAGGGGCTGGCACCCACTCTTATTCTTAACTCTACTTTATTGAGTTATTCCATTATTGGAATTTTTTTCTGCATCACCTAAATCTGCTCTATAATTGGCAGCACAGTAGCGCAATGGAAAGGCTGTTGTCTCATAGCACCAGAGTCCCACGTTCCATCCAGACAATGTCCGCGCAGGGTTTGCACCTTCTCCCTGTGACCGCGTGGGTTTCCTCTGGATGTTCCGGTTTCCTCCCACTTTCCAAAGACGTGCGGGTATGTAGATTAATTGGCTTCTGTAAATTGCTCCTAACATGTAGGATGGGATAGCATAGAACTAGTGTATGGGTGATCATTGGTTACCGCGAACTCAGTGGGCCGAAGGGCCTGTTTTCATGCTATATCTCTAAAAAATGTTTTTGCATCATTTTGCTGTTTTGTCGTCATTTTATTTATTATTGTACTTATCATTACTGTATGTATACCGGTTACCCCGTGAGCTTCAGGTGAATTAGGAATTTCATTGAACCCTGTTGTATATGACAATAAATTAATATGAATCTGAACTATTCTGAATCTAGTTTATCTTTTCCCTCTATTACTATTTTTTGTAATTCTTTTCTAAAATTCGTTCATATGCTGTCCACTCTACTTGGCCACATTAAATGTCTCAGCATTACAAGTCACTTCTTTTATTGTAAAAATATTCTTAACCTAGCCACAGATGGACAATTCTCCTTGTGAAGTCTATATTGCTCAGTGTATCATAATCATTAAAAATGTTGACATATTTCTGTGAATGTTTATCATTTTTCATAAACTTTTTAATCAATTCCCAATCAACCATAACCTTTGTGTCACTCATACCTCCATAACCCTCATTGCGCGCCCTCAAGACTCTAGGCTTTCATCTGACACAATTCTCCCTTGAGTCACATACCAAATTCAATTACATTGTGATCAATTTTCCCTGGAGTACCCCTTACTATTACATCAACAAATCAAACTGCTCCCAGTTGGCTTCATGATATATTGTTCCAGAAGATTGTCACAGATGCATTCCATGACCGTGTTCTCAAAACTACTTTTACCCAGTCTGCAAAAAGATTAAAATTCCCAGTAATTGTGTTCAGTTCTGGTCTCCAAATCTGAGGAAGGACATTATTGCCATGGAGGGAGTGCAGAGAAGGTTCACCAGACTGGTTCCTGGGATGTCAGGACTGTCTTATGAACAAAGACTGCATAGACTCGGTTTATACTCTCTAGAATTTAGGAGATTGAGAGGGAATCTTATAGAAACTTACAAAATTCTTAAGGGGTTGGACAGGCTTGATGCAGGAAGATTGTTCCCGATGTTGGGGAGGTCCAGGACATGGGGGAAATCCTTTAGGACCGAGATGAGAAGGACTTTTTTCACACAGAGAGTGGTGGGTCTCTGGAACAGAGGGTAGTTGAGGCCTGTTCATTGGCTATATTTAAGAGGGAGTTAGATGTGGCCCTTGTGGCTAAGGGGATCAGAGGGTATGGAGAGAAGGCAGGTACGGGATACTGAGTTGGATGATCAGCCATGATCATATTGAATGGCGGTGCAGGCTCGAAGAGCCGAATGGCCTACTTCTGCACCTAATTTCTATGTTTCTATGTTAATTATTGCATTAACTTGCTATAAGCTTTATTTTTTTGGTTTCTCTTTTTTCAAACTTGTAAACTATATAAACCAATGTATTTTTAATCACGTACTACCTTTAAACACACACCCCCTGTTCATTGTGGGCAAGGTCATTCTGTGCTGTTTTTCTATTCCTTCTATTATTACCACTTTATCTGGAATTTCTAGATGTCAAGCACCCTGGAATATTTAATTCCTTTGGTTCCCGTGCAGCCTCATCTCTGTAAAGGTCACAAAGTAATGCAGCATATCATTACCCAAATTGTGATTTTACTTTATAGCCTTGACTTTTTCCTTTCTTCAGAACATTGCCTACCCTATCTTCTAGCAAGAGACCGAGAAGCTCCCCATTGGTTCCAGCTGTTCCCTCTTTGTTGTGCGCTCTCCTTTTCTCAGGTCCAAAGTGGATGATCTCCATTTTCCTATGTTAAAATTCATTGTTATACTTCTCTTAATCTATTGACATCCATTAAAAACTTCCATCTGCATTACTTACATTGCACATATTACTGCATTGTCAGTAAACTCGGATTACTATCCTACTATTATATATGTTATAAATATGGTGACTAGTTGCAACACTAGTACTATGTCTTGTGAAAGATTAATCAAATCTGCCAATTTGAATACCACTGCCATATCTCACTGCCATAAATGAATTACTTCTGCTGTTATGCCAATTTCCTTTCAAAACCAATATCATCAAAGACCCACATCATCCTGACCATGCTCTCATTTCACTCCTACCATCAGGAAGAAGATGCAGGAATCTGATAACCGTGTCCCCATAACCTCTCTTTTCTTGCTTCATTTTAAATGGTCTCTGAAAACTATGCATCCAGTCAAACCTGAGGTTTTGGGCACCTATAAATGCTCCTTTCCAACTTTGCTGTGAGGAGTAATGAAGAAAGGAGTCATGCAGATCTAGTTCAGGGATCAAGGGGATGGTGGCTGGGGGTTGGTTTGGGCCTTAATTTAGAGATACAGCTTGGAAACAGGGTCTTCAGCCCACCGCACCGACCAGTAATCCCTACACTTTAACACTATCCTACACATACTAGGGACAATTTAACATTTATACCAAGCTAATTGACCTACAAACCTGTAGGTCTTTGGAGTGTGGGAGGAAACCAAAGATTTCGGAGAAAACACACACAGGTGACAGGGTGAACATACAAACTCCGTACAGACAAGCACCCTTAGTCAGGATTAAACCTGGGTCCCTGTAAGGCAGCAACTCTACCACTGCGCCATTGTGCCGGCTCACTAATTGAGGGCTGGACCAGGGCCACCATCAGGAATCGGATAGGATCCTTGCCTGAGGATTAATGTCAATGAGACATTGGTAGGGATCTGGGGATTGGATCCGAGAGCTGGGGGCAGTTTGGAGATCATTCTTGGAGTAGGAGGTAATTGGGAAGGATTGGTGAATGGAGAATTGGCATCAGAGTCAAAGGACAACTAAGAGTAGAGACTGCCCTCGTGTGAGTGATCCGAGAGTCAGTGAGAGAGCAGCAAATGGGTCGCAATGTTGGAGTGCAATTGTTGAGACAGATCAAGAGTGAGGGAAATTAATTCAAAACGTTTTCTAGAAGGGAACTACTTCAAAACAAATAGGCTGACTTCAAATAGAAACAATGTAATTAAGCTGTGATGCTTTGGTGACCAGGTGCCCTTTGATGAGCTATAAAGTTCATAATATCAAACTCAGTTCTGTGCCTGTTCCCAAAGAGCAAATCTCTGTTAGGGAAAAGCATGAGAACAAGCACTAGCCAACTAAATGTCATGCAGCCTCCATAAAGAGTGCAGAAACCATTCTCCATGACAATCAATTCATTAAAGTCATACAGCATTGAAACAGACCCTTTGGCCCAACTTGCCCTTGCCAACCGAGATGCCCCACAAACGCTAGACCCACCTGCCCACATTTGGCTCACTCCAAGCCTTTCCTGTCCATGTACCAATCCAAATATCCTTTAAATGTTATTATCATCGGCGGTCACTCAAAACGAGTATGACTGGCCTCTCATGGAGGACGCCTGTGCCTGACTTTGTTTAACGTGGAGAGACTGGTACACAGACAGCCACCACACGGTCCTTGACAAATCTGGGTCTTAATCCAGTGGCATGGAGTCCAAGACGACCGGAGACCCTTTTCTGCGGCAGCCTTCATCTGCCTTCACAGCCGTTGTGACGCTCCACTAAAGTCAGCCATCATCCTCCACCTGTTCCACCATTGAGGTCATGGTTGGATCGCTTTTTGACAGAGACCTCCCCCTCGACCTTACCGCCATGGGTGACCCTACCAGGAGCATAGCTCCAGACGGCATCGCTCTCAGGATCTCAGGACCACACAAGCTTCTCCACCACGACAAGGTGACATTCCACGGAGAAGTAAATGTTATTACAGTACCAGCATCAATGACCTCCTCTGGCAGCTGTGAGAAAAAGTTGCCATTCAGGTTCTGTTAATTCTTTCCCTCTCACCTTAAACCTATGCCTTCTGGTTCTTGGTTCCCCCTACTGTGAAACTAAAAAGAACCACATGCAAACTGATCCAAAGATGCATAGGTCTGTAGGCTAATTAGTTTGGTAAAATTGTAAATTGTCCCTAGTGTGTGTAGGATAGCGTTAATGTGCGGGGATTGATGGTCGGCGTGGAATTGTTGGGCCGAAGGGCCTGTTTCTGTGATGTATCTAAACTAAACTAAAAATGGTTAAAACAGAAAAAAACATCTCAGAGCAAAAAATCAGCTCAAAACTCTGAAGTTCAATCATTATCAGAATCCATGATGAATGGTGTTGGATACTGAAACAATTAAAGGATGGAGATGGAGATATAAACATCTTCACCCTGAATGATCGTGGAGCCCAACAGGTGAGGGCTGAGAACAATTATGAAGCAGTTGACTATCTTGCACACTTCCAACACTTAGATCCCCCAACATCTCCAAATCCATCTAAGGGTGCATCCTTCTTCCCAACGTCTTCAGGTGCGACAACAGCTTTTGGAAGACATTTGGATTGGCACATGAATAGGAAAGATTTAAGGGGCCGTGGGTCCACTGAGTCCACATCGACTATGGATCATCCATTCACACTAGTTCTATGTCATATCACTTTTGTCAAGTTACAATTAACCTACAAACGTGCATGTCTTTAGGATGTGGGAGGAAACCGGAGCATCCAGAGAAATCGCATGCGGTGAAAGGGAGAACATACAAATTCCATACAGATAGCACCCGTAATCAGGATTGAACCTGGATCTCTGGTGCTGTGAGGCAGCAGTTCTATCTCTACGTCACTGTGTCACCCCAGTTGAACATGATTACATCAATAATAATAATAACACTGTGGAATAACATATTTAAAAGCACTTGACACAAAGTTATTTTTAATACTAAATCACATGTTATCAGTAAAATGATCAACAGCCCAGTTCAGGATGTGTAATAGGAATTTGTACTCATAGATTTTGTTCTCAGCATTACATGTAGGAAGAACAACTATTCTCAGAATTGATTGTGACTGCAGGGATTTCTAGGTCAATTTGTGCCTTAATTTGACTCGATGTATCCAGTTGCAAATCCATGCTTGTGCCAATGATGTGATTTTCATGTCAAATGTTCATGGAATAAAATAATTTCTCATGCAGTCGTCCTTTAGGATTTTGCATGGGCTCAATGAAGCACTGTCCCGGATGAATTTACAGTATTTGCCATTCTCATAACTCCAGTTTCCCTCTCATCTGACTCTCAGCCTGAAGATGGGTCTCAACCCAAAACGTCACCTATTCCTTTTTTCCAGAGACGCTGCCTGACCCACTGAGCTACTCCAGCATTTTGTGTCTATCAGTGTAAACCAGCATCTGCAGTTCCTTCCTATACTTACATGCAAATTGTTATCACAAAGCATTTTTTTTCTTTCCATCCACTGGTATATAAACAGGGGTGGAAGATTGCAACCTTCACATATCCGCCCTGTTTCGACTAATGCAATCAGTTCGACGTGCACAAACAGAAGATCAAATAGAACACGTTGTCCTACAACTTTAGGCTGTGCACTCCACACAAAAGAAGAAGTATATAAAGCAGTACCTCATGGAATTGGCCAGGACCGTATATGCAGTTGGTTAGGGATAGTTCAAATAATCTTTTGTTCAAGTGCTTTCCTCTGGAAACGTCACAGTCCCAAGAGTCCAAAAAGTTGTGCACGACCAAATGGCCTTGCACACTCAAGGCTACTCCTTCAGTGCTCTGCCACTGCAAAGCATGTACTCACCTCAAGATACCTCAAGATGGAGTTTTCTCCTATCCACAATGCATAAATCAGGTGCTTGATGTAATATATTCTAAATGCCTTGATGGATTTGATTCAATAATACTAAGGAAATATCATACAATAGGCAATACAGATATGCTGAAAGTACTCAGTCAGTCAGGCAGTATCTGTGGTGAGAGAAACCAGTTCTGATGCATGGTCTTCAACCTGAAACATGAACTGTTTTGTGTAGGAAAGAACTGCAAATGCTGGTTTAAATCGAAGATAGACACAAAATACTAGAGTAGCTCAGCGGCACAGGCAGCATCTCTGTTTTTTTTCTTTGATTTTTCTAGCCTTTTCTTTTTTTATTTCAGATTCCATTAGTCCAATTTGTTTATCACCCTACATAAAGTGATCCACTTGACTGGTATTCATGGCACACATTCCCACTGTCACTGGCTCACAATGTGTGTGTAGATAGTGGACAATGTGGTGCGCACTAACAACACAAAATAACCATATAGGTTATACCAACAGGAGCTTCCAAATGTCCAGCCTCTTCCACCAAGATGATCATCGGGTGCAGTTCAGTTCTACAGTGTGGAAACAGACCCTTTAGCCAACCAGGTATGCACCAACCATCAATTACCTATACACTAGTTCCAAGCCACATACACTTGGGGCAATTTATCAAAGACAATTAACTTACTTAACTTACAAATCTGCATAGGCAGGAAATAAGACAGTACATTTTTGAAAATGTGGCAGTGTTGTTGATTTTCACCTATTAAACATCTACAAGGTGCTTTAAAGATGATTTTACTTTTGAAAGAGAGCCTTACTTGCTTGCTACAGTCTGGGAAAATGTAAGACTGAAATAGTTTCCTGTACAAACACAAAAGCATTTAATTGGGAGCACTGAAACAAAGGGATGCCAATGATGACAATAACTTTTCCCATTCATTTTCTGCCAAATTGATCATGCTTTTAAACCCAAACGTATCTGGAATGAGCTGCCAGAGGAAGTGGACTGGAGGGGTTTAGAGGGACATGTGCAGGCAAATAGGACTAGCCCAGAAAGCCAACTTGGCCAGCAGTGACAAAGTGGGTGGAAGGGCCTGTTTCCATTACTCTATATTGGTAATTTCTCAAACATTACAGAAGCTGTTACATGGCATTTTCATCACTTGAAGCTGCAATAAAAATACAACAGTGCAAATCAGGCTAAGCATACGTCATAAGTCAGAGGGAAAGATAGATCAGCCATGATTGAATGGCGGAGTACACCTGATGGGCCGAATGGCCTAATTCTGCTCCTATAACTTTACGAACTTATGAAAAAAACGACAGGTCTGAGCAGCAATGTTATCAGCAACATTCAGCGTTGACAGTAAACTTTGCATGTGGCATCCCACAACGTCCTCAAGTATTCAAATAATTATTTCTCATTTACTCAATCTGACCAAGCTAACCATACTGGGATTTGTTCAGATGTTTGGTCTGGATTTCCTGTTTGGGATTGTCACCGGATGATGAATAGAAAGATGTTTTCTTCTTTTCCACTGCTCGCCTTTGCCTAAACCTGAAGGTAAAAAGAAAATCAAAGATTCGAAAATGGGGTAGCAGAAGATAAACATAACTTAGAGATCTCTGTGACCTGGTTGCGGACAGTAACGATGAGCCAGTTTTGTTTGATTTATTCACACAAGGGCTGCCCTTTCTCTGACCCAGGAGGGAGCTGTGTGGGAAGCTAGTTAGTGCGATAGGCCTCTAGTGCTGTTCTGCAGAATGTCTGGAGCCAGAGTGTTTGCAAAGAGCCTCTGATAAATAGGCAAAAAAGGCCCTGCTCTCTCCAGCTGGACTCCAGTGATGCTCAGAGATCATTGTATCCTCATGTAGCAACTCAAACAGGCAGGAACATCCTAAGCTCCACCAGATTCTGGTAAGCAGACTTTTAAGAATATCAATTTCATTTTGTTTCAGTGTTTCAACAAACTTCAGTGACTCTTTAAAATACAGTTTACATCAGGAGGAATATGACAACAGAAAAATGAGCAGATGTGCGCAACTACTGAAACTGAAAGTATATTTTATTTGGAGAAAATGTGCAAAACAATTAGCATTAGCAGAATTAATATTCGTTATATTTTATTCCATTCATTACATGAGATAACACTAACCTCATCTGTAATATTCACTTTAAATGATACTACAACGATTGTTTGACTACTTTTATACTTTTTAAAGGTTGGTCATACACCCATTAGTTTGCAAACTTCTCAACATTATGACTTAACTGCGATCGGAACAGATTATACAAATGGCCGTGTAGTAAATTGGGATGTCATGAAATACTAAATGATTGTATAAATGCAAGTTCTTTCTAAAACTGCATTTTAACGTGCAGTTAAAATATAGTCATATCCAAGAAACAAAAATATTGTTGCAGTTTTGGATATGTCATAATATAAAGCAATCGTCTTTGAAGGCCAGTTATTTGGCTTAAAACGGGTGATAATAGTAGATATCATCTGGCATAAACCTAGAACAGAAAAATATTGTTATTAACTTATTCTTCAACTATATAATACTCGCTTACATGTAATTACACATTTAATTTCTGTAGAAATTAAATCTTTTTTTTAGATTGTTTAAATTATTGCAGCTTAAAATAGCGGCATATGTTGATGCTTCAAGGGAAATTGAAGTTCTAAAGAACTAAGTACAAATCTTAAAGTAGTGTTCAGTTGTAAAGATTTTTTGAACTCCATGGTAATTTAGGAAATCACTATTGTACATGGTAGACCAAATATGCAAAAGGAATAGTTGATGATGTACCTGCCAGCCACGGAGAACATATCACTGTTCATTTAGAAATAAAATGAGATTCAAGAATTTATTTGTTGCCCTAAATAAACAAGATCTCATAGCTGATGTCCTATGTATGTGAAACACAGTTATGTCTTCAATTGTATGTGCAAGAATACTTGTAAATCCAATGATTTTTGAAGTGTCCCCTATAACGAAAAACTATTTTTTTAAATGCACATGGTCATGTGGATAAGACAAAATGACAAAAAACAGAACATATAGATTCATAGTTAAACTGAAAGCAAAGGCACAGTAAAATATTCTGTCCAATTTATTAATTCGGTTGTTTTCGATTATTGCAAATGCTTTGAGTAAGAGCCAAAGTCCACGGTATCAGTTTCCATGAAGATTGTGATAAGGCAATACCAAATGTCTTATACCAAATAGACCAACGTAAAATGTAAAGACTGAGCAAGACAAGATTTTTCTGAACTTTCGGCCTTGGGAGACATTGTGCTTTGCCATGATTTGAAAACTATGAGTATGGTGTTCCTAATATATACGAGAATAATAGATCCAATTATGTGAAGAAAATTAAAAATTTGGATTAAATTGATTCCATGGTCTGAAGAATTGTAATGGAATTTTGGCTGTGCGAGGTAAAGGCTTTCAATACTAGTTATTTATCATATCTCACAGTTGCATCTAAGTTTAACCATTCAAATTATGACTTTTTTTAAATGTATATTCCCTAATTAGGTAGAATTCCCCAATTCTACCTTAGAGAACTGCATGTATTCAAGTTATTGTTATTATCACAAAGTGGGATTGTGGAAAATGTGATCCATTTTAAGACGACCATGAACATCTGTGGAGACCCTGGAGCTTAAACAAAACAAAGACATTGTAGATGTACAGCAAATAGGTCAGCATCTTCAAAAGAATGATGTTAACATTTTGGATGGAAACCTTTAACCAAAATTTTGCTTTTCAATTCTGCACAAATATATTTAGCGTTTCCTGGTTACTTGCAAACTTACTTTTTCTTACAATATTTTGAGCTTTATTTAGTGTATTTAATAAAATTGAGGGTCACTATAAAAATCCCTGCACATCCTGAAAAGGGATGACCATGTGATAGACCCTCCCAAAATTGTTGTAAATTGTGAATCAAAGGGGTGAAATCGTTGTCTCTGTAGTCTTTAGTATCTAGCACTAAATGCACGCAAGAGTATTGGCCACTAGTTACATGCACCACAGTGCACTGTGCTTCATTTACTTTAATGGATCTGATTCAATGGCGATGAATACAACCAGTGACACTTTAGCACATACTTTAACGTTGGCAAAAAATGAAATCCTCCTCTAGAAAGTTTACATCACAGATTCAGGTGACTGATTCATTCGGGGTACAAATGTCACCCAACCCACTTTACTGCAAGAACCTTGAATATCAGTTTGTATATGAAAGCCCAAGGCTTTAAGGAATGTTCTCAGTACCTTCTTTCATTGGGACATAATCCTTCTTGAATTGATTATCATTTGCCATTTTTTTCCAAGATATTTTAAAGTGCAGAAACTATATTTATCTCCAACAAATCTTTATCTCCATTTGTGTTCAGTAAATTCTGGTTTGTTCACTCCCTTCTCTACTAGTTTCCTGCTTAATGCAAGTCACCAGAGTTCTTGGATTTTTCACCACAATTAAGTTAGTGTATTTCAATTTGTAACTCTCATTAGTTCTCCCAGAGACCTAGAAAACAGGTTAGAACTAACCTATACGAATAATCAGAAGAACTGAATAGGTTTCAAATTAGACATCTTGTTGCAAAGTAGAAATTAAATGTCTTCATTGGAAAAGTTAACTATGTCATTGTGGTAATGTATGAATAGACATTAACAATGTTGGATAAAAGCCTCAGTGCTAAGAACGGTACAGTACGAAGTTGAAAGTAGGTATTCAAAAGGTTGAGTTGCGGGTTGAGTGGGTAGTAAAGGAAGGCAAATGCAATGATAGCATTCATTTCGAGAAGTCATTTAGAGAATATAAAAACAAGGATGTAATGCCGAGGCTTGTCAGGCCACATTTGGAGTATTGTGAGTCGTTTTGGGCCTCATGTCTGAGGAAGAATGTGCTGGCGTTGGAAAGATTCCAGAGGAGGTTTACTAGAAAGATCTCGGGGATTATGGGTTAATGTATGAGGAGCGTCTGAAGGTTCCGGGCCTATAATCACTGGAGTTTAGAAAGATGAGAGGGAATCTCATTGAAATCTACTCAATAATGAAAAACCTAGACAGAGTGGATGTGGAGAGTCTAGGACCAGAGGGCACAGCCTTGGAATAAAAGGACGTACCTTTAGAATGGAGATGAGGGGAAATGTATTTAGCCAGAGAGTAGTGAATCTGTGAATTCATTGCCAAAGACAGCAGTGGAGGCCAAGTTATTAGGTATTTTTAAAGTGGTGATTGATAGGTTTTTGGTTAGTAAGGGCTTCAAAGGATACGGGGAGAAGGCAGAAGAATGGTGAGAAGGAAAAATGAATCAGCATTGAATACATAGCGGAGCAGACTTGATGGCCCCAATGTCCAAACTTTGCTCTTTTGTCTTGCACCTCATGTTTTCACCAATCTTCTTTAAAATACTGGTTCTGATTCTTTGGTACTATATAGAACATAGAAAAATGCAGCGCAGGAACAGATTCTTCGGCCCACGATATCTGTGCTGAACATGATGCTCAGATGAATTAATCTCGTCTGCCTGCATATGATCCGTATCCTTCCATTCTCTGCATATTCATGTGCCTATCTAATATCCTCTTATTGATATATACATTGAAGTAAGTCAATTAACCCAACGTTGGTAATGGAGACTATGAGCCAAGACAAAACTAAATGACATGCAGAAGAGCAAGAACTATTAAATAATAGTCAGTCCAGATTTTTTGCAGGCAAAACATGTTTTACTGGAGAAATTATTGCTTATCCTGCTGAAATAATGGATTTGAAATTATATAAATTAAATTTCAAAAAGCGTGTGACTAAGCGCACAATGGACCTGTTTGTGAAATTTAAGCCCATGAAGAGAATATGGCAGCATGAGGCCAAAATTAGTTAATAATAGAAAGCAGAAAGATTCACTAATGTCTGTTTATCAAACTGGTGAGAAATTGTTCTTGATACCTGGACCATTGTTCCTCTTAATATATATTATTGATTTGGGCTGGTATAATTTCCAATGATACGTGTCTTAAAAAAGTCATCAGTACAGCTTATGTTGAGAAGGAAAAGGCAGTGACAGACTGATAGAATAATAATTGTAATAGTAATTCTAGATAACCTTCATCTAGTCACTGTACTACGATTTTAGTGTCATCCGCAAATTTACTAACCATGCGATCTACATTCACATTCAAATCGTTAATATAAATTGCAAGCATCAGTGAATCCACTCACAAACTCCGTAGCACACCACTCGTTACAAGCCACCAGTCTGAAAACCACCCTCTGTATCCTACCTTCAGGCCAATTTTGTATCCAATTGTTTAGCTCACCCTGGATCTCATCCGATCTAACTTTCAGACTAGAGGGCCTCGACCCAAAAGGTCACCCATTCCTTCTCTCCAGAGATGCTGCCTGTCCCACCGAGTTATCCCAGCACTTTGTGTCTATCTACTGTGTAAACCAGTATCAGCAATACCTTTCTACCATGTTGTACCTTGCTCTTGCTCAAATCCATGTCTACCACACTGCTTTCATCAATCAACTTGGACACACTTTAAAAATCTCAATTTAATTTGTGAGACACAATTTCCCATGCGCAAAGAAATGCTCATTATCCATAAACACTTCTTGCCTTTCCAAATGCATGCACATCCTGGCTGTCAGAATTCCTTCCAATAACCTACCCGGCAATGATTTTAAGCTTAATTTCCTTGGAGCCATTATTAAATAGAGGCACACACTAGCCATCCTCCAGTTTTCCAGACCTCATTCATGGCTATTGATGATACAAATATCTCTTCCGTGCCCCCCACATTCTTCCTCCACTTGCTTTCCACATTGTCCTACGATGCACTTGATTAGGTCCCAGGGATTTATCTATCTTTATGCATTTTTAAAGTTCTAGCACCTCCTCTTCTGTAATATAACTATTAATATACCCAAGTTCCCTAGAATCCAAATTTTTCTGCACAATAAATATTCATTTAACATCTGACTGATTTGCTATGGCTCCATACACAGATTACTTCATTGATCTTCAAGGGGGGCTGCTCTCTCCCCAGTTACCCCTTTGAGCTCAACGTACTTGTAGAATGTCCCCTTTTTGCCTTGCAGATTTCCTTCAAAGGTACAATGACATCCTAATATTCCTCATAGAGTTTACTTGATCCCAGGTGCTGTATGTGTACAGCTCCTTTTTCCTGACTAGAGCCTTAATTTCTCTCATCATCCAGTGCTCCCTGATATTCAGCCTTGTCCTTCACTCTAACAGGAACCTGTTGGGCCTGAACTCTCCCTGTCTCATATTTAAAAGCCTCCCACCTACATTCTTCTTCCTTACAAACAACCTTCCCCAATGAGCATTTGAAAGTTCCTGTCAAGTACCATCAAAATTTAGGACATCAATGTCTGGCCCAGTCCTATCCTGTTCCATAACTATTTAAAAACTAATAGAATTATATATCACAAATCTCCCATCAACAATTCAGTCACCTGCCCTGTCTTATTAGTCGTATAGCACGAAAACTGGCTCTTCAAACTAACACGTTCTTACCGACCAAGATGCCCCATCTAAGCCAGTCCCATTTGCCTGCATTTGGCCCATCTCCCTCTAAACCTTTCCAATCCATGAACCTGTCCAGGTATCTTTGAAATGTTGTTTAAGCCTCAACTATATTATCTGGCAGTTTGTTCCATATAGGCTCCACCCTGTGAGTGAAAAAGTTGCTCCACAGGTTCCTACTAAAAATGTTACCTCTCACCTGTTGCCCTATTGTGGAGGTCGAATTTTGTCACTTCTCAAAATAGGCCACCTACATATTGATTGAGAACATTTTCTTGAACATACTGACCAAATTCAACCTCATGCAAGTCTAGGAGAAAATCTACATATTTTCTCGTCTAGTTCCTGCTGACTATTGGGATGGCCATGTTACAATCCCATCAATGAAAACAACCATTTTTATTTCTCAGTTCCATCCATATAGCCTCACTGGATAATCAGAGAAGGTCAACAGGAATTGGATTTAAAATCATACAAGTTATAATAGAGTACAAATAGAGAATCTTCATCCTAGATGGCAGTCAATAGTGGACAATGAGTGCTTTCCTTGCCAGTACAGTTCACATCCAAAACCAACTATAAAATAAATGCTCAAAGGAACTAGCAAAGCAAGATAATATCAATTGTGTTCAGTGATAAACGGTAGGATATGTATTATGTCGCATTAGGGCTACTCAAGTCTAAACGTGCAACAAAGTATTTAAACTCCACTATTGCTACTTTTCATGGCATATAGATCATTGATGGAATTATATCATATTTTAACAACAAATAAATAACCAAAAGCAAGCATCCATTATCCGTCTGCCTAAAATTAAAAAAAGGAATGAGAGAAAGAGAAAATTTAAATTTAATATATATTTTATGATAGCAGAACATCCCTTTAAAGACATTGAATATTTTTTATGAAATGTAGGCTTTGCACCAATGCAGAAAAAAATGGCATTTAGTTGTCATAGTCCTAATAGCAAAATGATAATGTCCAATTAATTGGCTTTTTAATTGCATTAAATGGGTGATAATTGTTGGGCAGAACTTCATCAAGAATGCTAAAATTCTCCTCTGAAATAGACCCACGGTACATTTTACATCCACTGGAGAGGCTATTCAAACCTCAATTTATAACCTGTAAATATGCATCTATGACAGTACAGTGCTATATCCCTGCATCAATATCTTGAGTAGACTTCTTTGGCTTCTATGTGGGATTAATAGAAGGGAGAGAGTGAGTATAAGAATAAACACTTGTATAAATTGGGAGGAACATGTGCCCAGAAATTCACCCATGATCAGTAGCTCTAAGCCCAATGAAATGAATTTTGAATCAAAGTTATTATATAGCACATATAACATTCTCAGCTAGGAATATGTTCATAGGCAAATTGTCCACTTTAGATTGAGGCAAAGAAGACTGCACACAAAATATGTTCTGGGCCTACTTTGCCACGTTGGATAAACAAGTCAATGCTAACTGTGCTACTGTTGGCCTCAGTGCTGAAAAGTGCTTCTCTATTTGGGGATTAGTGAGCACATTGCAACTAGTGCTAATCCTACACTGATTGTAGGTCCCAAACTTTCATCTCTTAAAAAATAAACGATGAGGGGTGATGTTTGAGAGGTTGGGAGTGCTTTATGATTAGAAATGGTAGAGGTTTTTTGCAGTTTGTCTAACATTGCAGGTGATACCTGGCCTTTTCACCAAATGCATAACTTGCCTCTAGTTGATGAAGATAATGCATTTCCATCTAGTTGACAAAAATAATGCATTTCCATCACTCAATTACCAACAAACTTTATCATGTAGTATATCTTCCTAATGTAACTCCCTTTGAGTCCTCACACATTTATTATTACTCCAAGTCTTGCATCCTCCTTTTTCAGCTACCATCCAACCATGGCAGGCACAGAAAACTTTGAAGACTTTCAAACGATTTATCTGACTTTAATTAGTGGGCTCTGAATAAAGGTTTTTTTTAATGTTCTGCATCAGATGTCTAATAAATAAAATTATACAGCTTTACAAGACTGACCAATGACTCATTCAAATTGTTACCTTCGTGAGTGCTTCTTCCAATGCTTGTGTAATAGTCACGGCATTTCAAAGGTATTAGCATTTTGGAATGCTATGAAATGTGGTTTAGATGGAATGGTGCGATTATTTAATTAAAATGAAATATTCAAGAGAGTTAGATTTAGCTCTTAGGGCTAAGGGAATCATTGGATATGGGGGGAAAGCCGGAACAGGGTGCTGATTTTGGGTGATCAGGCATGATCATATTGAATGGTGGTGCAGGCTCGAAGGTCCGAATGTCCTACTCCTGCACCTATTTTCTGTAATATTTGCTTATTATGATTACTATTACCATTATAATGTTTTAGCTTGTTTTACTTTATGCGTTTTATGTTAAATCAGTACTTTTGGGGTTTTTGCATAGCTTTTCCATAGAGCTTTCATCACAATGAATAGTGCCTCACATTCATCAAAAGTACAAACAAACTAAAAAGATGGCTATTCTCTCCAACAGCTGCCTCCTGTCCTAAACAAGTTTATGCAGTCTTATGCATAACCCCAGTGGATGAGATGGGTCCCCAGATCAACATTACTCTTTAATTTGGCGCAGTTCCTACAATATTCTTGCACATAGAGGCAGTGAGTATGGATGGTGTGGGAAATGGAGAAGTGACACTCTCCCATCTTTGATGATGTATGTATGTGTTACTGCTCTAGGTGACAGATTGAGTGAATGCTTGGAGATATTCAGAGGCATTGTGAACCTTGGTATTCAAGGAGAAACGTGACATTGAAGAGGGGTATCAGTTATTATTCTTAATTCTCTGGAAGTAGCAAGATTTTCAGACAGACCAGTTCTGAAACTGAAAATGCATTCAACTTGATGAAAGAGAGAAGAACATTATTGTTCCTTTTGTAGTGTGTACGTACATTCCAATAGGTCAGTACATAAAATAGTTCAACAGTTCCCTGAAAGGAAAGTTAAAATTGTTTTTTTCCAAATGGACTTTGACTGCTTCCGATTTTCTCGAATTGATAAGCAGTGTCTGATCTTTGCAGTGAGATAATGATGGGTCACTTTGGTTTAAAGCAAACATTTACTGTGACAGATAAGAGCTAACTCTCTGCAAGCTGCACCTTGACACACCACATTCTGTTTGTAAAACTAGAAATCCCGTGACTTTTAACCAACCCCTTTCGTCTAAAACATACTGAATGGAAATAAAATACCTTGATAATTCATTGATCCTTCCTTAAATATGTCCATTGTGCACTTCAAGCACCCCATAGATTGTTTTACATAAAACCTCCTGTTGCTCACCCCCCCCCCCCCCCCCCCCCCCCCCCCCCCCCGCACCCCCTTTCATTCGCAAACAGAATTGTTCAAAATCCACAAGGATGCAGATTCGGCAAAAAAAAAGTGCTGAATAGGAGATAACTATATTCAAACAACTGAGGTTCCATTAATACTAATCCATATGTGTACTGGCATTTACATTTATAGAATAGACCACTATCACAGGCATTAGGGTACAAGTTCTGTGATACGCAGAAAGATATAACGTCTGTGAAAAACAAACTGCTGGAGGAATTCACCAGGTTAGGCAGCATCTGTGGAGGGAAATTGACAGATGACATTGCAGATCGGGATCCTACAGATACAAGCAGAAGAAACAAAGGATAGCAGTTGCTGGTTTATACCAAAGACAGACACAAAGTGCTGTCTCAGGCAGCATCTCTGGAGAAAACCCTACAGTTACAATTTCTGTTTATTTTAATAAGAGAGAACAATTGAGGGAACAAACCTAAAGTAATCCAATTAATACTCTCAACTCATGGATGGTTTTATAGTGATGATCTGATCATTAAAATAAGAGTTAATTAGTTTAATTCAACTGAACAGGAAGTTAGCAAGGGTCCTGATCTGAAAAGTCACCTATTCTTTTTCTCTAGAGTTGCTGCCTGACCCGCTGAGTTACTCTAGCACTTTGTGTCTAGGGAGTTAGCAAAATGTATTTACTTTCCACTGAGGAAAGAAGAAACCATTTAATAACATCATTTACTTCTTTGTTGGTTCCTTTCTTGGGCCAGGCCAGGATGGCTTTTTGCACATATATATCCTATTGAGAAGCTTTGAACAAAATTCCCGAGGTGGAAAGGAGCCCAGTGATGGAACAATATAAGAGCACTATGTAAAATTTGTTATGCACATCAGTATTATTGACAAAGGTAGGATAAGGAATTAGGTCTTGCAGAGTGAATTTGGGGAGTTAGGCAAAGGTTAAAAAGCAGGACCTCAAGGGTAGTAATCTCCAAATTATTCCTGGTGCCATGTGCTAGTGAGGTTAGAAATAGAAAAAGACGACAGATGAATGCATGGCTGAGGAGTTGGTACAGGAGGCAGGGATTCAGATATTTAGACCATTGGGATTTCTTCTGGGGCAGAGATGACATACAAGAGGTTGCATCAGAATTGGAGCGAAAACAATATTCTTTTGGGCAGGTTTTGAAAGTGCCTCTAGGAAAGGTTTAAACTGAGATTGGCATGGGCACGGGATATAATATAATAGTGATGCAGGTGGGAGGATGGAAACCAGTATAGATGTCACTGACAGCAGGTTGCGTTTACAGGATAGACATGAGCACGGTAGGGAGCGAGGAATGACGGTTGGATTAAAATGTATTTATTTCAACACAAGAGGTCTGACAAGTAAGGTAGATGAACTCAGGGCGTGGATAGGAACGTGTGACTGGGATGTTAAAGCCATCACGGAAGGCTTTAAGGGAGAACAAGGCCCCTCAGAAGCCAAAGTGGTCACCTACGTATGGAGCCACAGAAGATGGGCAAGGCTCTCAATTAATATTTGTCCTCTGTTTTACTGCAGGGGGAGATGTGGGAACTTGTTAATGGTGTTAGTGGTAATGTCTTAAGGACAATTTGTATTGCATTTGCGGAGGTGCTGGATGTCATAAGGTGTATGTAGATAAATCTTGTGGGCCTGATCAGATATATACAATAACACTGTGGAAAGCTAGAGAAGAAATTACAGGTCCTGGTTGAGATTTCTTGATCAGGAATAGCTTCTCCCCCTCCATTATCAGGCTTCAGAACGGAATTCCTTCCATAAGGTAGGATACTGTCCGATTTACCTCGACCCCATTCGGGAAAATGTCTAATGAACTGATGCGCTGCAATGTGCTGGAACGCTGAGAACTATATTCTGCATGGTGAATCTTCCCCTTTGTTCTATATATTGTACTTGAATTTGAACTGATTGTATCTATGTATGGTATATCTGATCTGTTTGGATAGCATGCAAAACAAAGCTTTTCACTGCATCTCGGTACATGTGACAATAATTAACCTGAACCTAATCATCGTTACACATGGGTGAGGTGCTGTAAGACTAGAGGCTGGCTAATGTTTTCCTTCTCCCTCAGAAGAGCTGCAAAGAAAAACCTGTGTTCTATAGACAAGTAGGAAAGTCACTGGTAAAGTGGGGAAGGATAATGGGAGAAATGGACAACATTGGGGGAGGGGGGGGGGGGGGGGGGTAGGTAAGAGAGGCGGTTAAAAAAATGGGGCTTGATACTTAAAATTAGAGAATTCAATGTTCATACCATGAGTGTTCACACCCAATCCATCATCGGCTCTGACCTTCCTTCCATCGAGGGGATCTATCACAGTTGCTGCCTCAAAAAGGCTGGCAGCATCATCAAGGACCCACACCATCCTGGCCACACACTCATCTCCCTGCTACCTTCGGGTAGAAGGTACAGGAGCCTGAGGACTGCAACGACCACGTTCAGGAATAGCTACTTTCCCACAGCCATCAGGCTATTAAACTTGGCTCAGACAAAACTCTGAACATTAATACCCTTCCATCTGTTATTTGCACTTTATCAATTTATTCATTCATGTGTGTATTTACGTATATAATGGTATATGGACACACTGATCTGTTTTGTAGTCAATGCCTACTATGTTCTGTTGTGCTAAGCAAAGAAAGTATTTCATTGTCCTGTCAGGGACACTTGACAATAAACTCTTTTGACTTAACTTGACTTTGAGGTTGAGAGCCACCGAAGCAGAATATGAGGTGCTGTTCCTCCAGTTTGTGTGTGGCCTCACTCAGGCAGCTTTCGCCTTCCACTACAATCAACCTGAAGAATGCTCCCAACCTGAAAGGTCACCTATCCATATTCTCCAGAGATGCTGCTTGACCACTGAGTTACTCCAGCACTTAGTGTCTTTTTGTAAAGCAGCATCTGCAGTTCCTTGTTTCTACAAAAAAATAAGAATTTACTATACATCCCAAATTCTAAATCATAAAAGTTTTTTTATCTATAAAGTGACAGATGTTTATTTACAAGTCACATGTTCATTTGCCACATGCACTGGATAAGCCCGGAACAATGAAATTCTTACTTGCAGCAGCTTCACACACAAAGTTGCTCAACAACAATAAGTATAAAATGAATTATCAGTTATTCTCTGTAAACTAGACCATGATAGTACATGGACTTCTTGTATGATTCTGAATTGCCTGACTTGAACACCTGGTCTTCAGTAGATTACGGATCTCCTTGGTTCATTCAAGGCTTCTGATTAGGAAACACACAGATGACCTTGGCAGGAACACACTCCTCCATATGAAATCGGTAACAACCATGGTGTATTTGTTCATTTCCATTGCCAAGTCTTTGAACATTGTGCAGTCTACTGCACAGTCGCCAAGCGATTGTGAAGTCACTCCTCTGCTTTAACGTTTCTTTTTGCAGATATAAAGTTACACAACTGTTGCATCAGAGATGTAAATCTACTTTTTAAATGGTACTTTGAATAGAAATATATATATTTAATATATCCTATGAAGAAAATGTCACATATTTATGTGAAGAAAGATATTTTTAACAGGAGATACAAAGAGCTGCAGATGCTGGAGTCTTGCGTAGAACTTTGTACAGGATGTTGGTGAGGCCACATTTTGAGTAATGTGTTCTGGTTTGGTCCCCTTGCATTGGGAAAGATGATGTTAAGCTCGAAAGAGTGCAGAGTTTCAACTAGTCTGACTACTGGTATGATATGGTAAATGAGAGTTGTCATATAATAGTTGGTAGACAAAAGTGTTGGAGAAACTCAGCGGGTGCGGCAGCATCTATGGAGTGAAGGGAATAGGCAACGTTTCAGGCTGAAACCATTTTCCTTCGCTGAGTTTCTCCAGCACTTTTGTCTACCTTCGATTTTCCAGCATCTGCAGTTCGTACTTGAACATAAAGTGGTTGGCCAAGAAAACTCAGCTGATTGCTTTTTAACCCTACAATGGAATTTGTGAAATGGCCTTGTTGGATTAGAATGCCAAGCTTTTAATGAAGGTAATCAGCGACTTGTTTTTTTGACTAGGATTGTCATTCACGTAACTCCACTCTCTCAATATAGGATTAATCTTTAATGCACTTAGATGTGGCTTAAAAAAAAAATTAAATATCAATCCATTGCAACAGAAATAAGTTCACTTCCACAGGAGAGCGAGGATGGATAATAAATGTGGAAGTGGAAGTGTCAGAGTAATCCTTAGTATAAATAAAGTAATTTGTACATTTTTTTAACTAATTAAATGGGAAAAAGACTTGCATATATAAAGTGTTTTTAAAGTTACTTTTAGGAAGCTCCAAAACACTTTACGGCCAATCAAGTACATTGGTGATGAAGGGACCATGATCTTATGTCATACTGCGAGCCCTTTACAAACTAAAATATGATAATGACCAGTTGTGAACAAGGGGACTGGACGTCACCAAAATATCGTCATGGAACCTTTCATGCCCACTTCAGAAAGCTGACAGGTCTTCGATTTAACCTTATTTGACAAAGGTAGTCCTTAAACTCTCCCTCAATATGATACAGGAACTTTAGAGAAGGTTTTATGCCTTAGTTTAGATTTTATACTCAGGCCACTGCTGTGAGGCTTGAATCGGCAAACTTTTAACACAGAAAATAAGTATTACATTGAGCCATGATGTCTGAGTCTGCAGATATATGATAGATCTACATAGGCTGAATATACCATCATCTACATTCATGTTTTGAAGTAAGATAACATGCAATGTAAGGTAAATCTAGGATAGGTCCTGGGCCCAACAGCTGTGAGATTCTCTCCATTGACATCTTCATTCTATTTTTATCCATGTTATGCCACATAAACTATCTCGTATCCTCAGATTGAGTAAGGGAATGCAAACTGTGTCAACATAAACATTAACAAGAACAAAAAACATTCTTGTTAGCAAACAGAGTTGTTGGTGTGCTTCTTTGCCAATAAAAATAACACAAAATGCAGTTAATAATCAAGTAAGTAACTGATCCAGCAATCTCACAGTAAAGGAAAATAATAATGTTTCTAAAAGTCACTGTAAAAACTTCATTATGCACTGTATTGGAAATTGTTCCCCTTGAAACAATAATGGAATTTGATCCAAAGCAAGATAAAAAATTAAAGAGTAACAACATGAGCAAACATGAAAGGTCAGACGTTCTGACGAATGCTAATTTAGCTCAAGGGAACAGTTCATCCAAAAATATAATTACCTTCAATGTGTGCTGCTGAACAGTGCACTTTACACAATAGCTAGTGAATTCACAATGAATGGCAGGGCTCTAGGGAGTGTTGTGGAGTGAAGGGATTTAGGAGTGCAGGTACATAGTTTCTTAAAAAGGGTGTCACAGGTAGATAAGATGGTCAAGGAGGCTTTCGGCACATTGGCCGTCATCAGTCAGGATATTGATATAGAAATTGGGATGTTATGTTGCAATTGTACAAGACATTGGCGATGCCATATTTGGAGTATTGTGTTCAGTTTTGGTCACCCTGCTATAAAAACAATGTTGTTAAGCTGGAACGAGTGCAGCAAAGATTTGTGAGGATGTTGCCAGGACTTGAGAGCCTGACCTATAGGGAGATGTTGGACAAGCTAGGACTTTATTTCTTGTAGCACTGGAGGATGAGCAGTGAACTTATAGTGGCGTATAAGATCATAAGGGGAATATATAGAGTAGAGTAGATTAGTCTTTTACCCAGAGTAGGGGAATCAAGAACCAGAGAACATAGGTTTAAGGTGAGAGTGGAAAGATTTAATAGGAAACTGAAGGGCAACTTTTTCACACAGAGGGTAGTAGGTTTATGGAAGGTGGTGGTAGTTGAGGCAGGTACCATCACAACATTTAAAAGACAATTGGACAGGTACATGGACAAGAAAGGGTTAGAGGCATATGGGCCAATAAGACAATGGTAGATGGAGCAGCTTGGTTGGCACGGGCAAGTTGGGCCAGAGCTGGAAAAGAGGTGGAGGCAGACAGAGCCTGCAAGTGATAGGTGGATACAGATGAGCATGGTCAAAGTGCAGGAGATGAGCAGGAATCACAGAGGGAGAGCAATGAGAGTGGATCTTTCTGAACTCCAGTTAGAGGGAGGAGGAGAACTTCTTCAAGGTGGGCAAATCTTGGAACACCTAATGGATCAGGCATCATCTACATAAAGAAAATAATTTAGTTT
Source organism: Raja brachyura (assembly GCA_963514005.1). The sequence continues at coordinate 12,518,139 of OY740804.1, forward strand.
TCTTAATTCTTACTGACAATGTATAAAACAATTGGTTTCTGTATATTATTCTCATAATTTATTCTCACTTTTTTTTAAACTCTTTTGGAACTTTTGGAATCATGAATTACATGTTAAGGATTTTAGTACTTTGTGAAAATATTTTCTTTCATAAGGAGTAAATAATGCAATGAAAACAGAAAAGCTATAAGTTTTCAAAGCAGAATGTGGAAAGAAATGTAATAATTAGAACATAATAATATTTCAAAATGCAGTGAAAAAGAGAGCGGGGAAGAAGGAATTAAAAAGAAGGTCCATGATCGGTTTGAAAGCAAAAAAAGGTTAAATGACACATGATGAGAGTACAATGTAAAATAAAGTGGCAATTGGACAAGCAAGAGTGGAGTTGCAGATAATTACCCCAAGTTTTTGGAGGAAGTTGGAACAAATGTTGGAAATTTAAATTACAAGTTGCTTGAAATGCTTCTTAACTGGAATTGTGGATCTCTATATTGTGTCCTGAATATATGCAGATTTGGAATGAAAATTTCTCACAGTGAGACGAGGTTGGGTTGGTAGATTTCTTTTCCTGAAGGACTTAAATGAGTCAGGGTATCATTACTAATATTAGTTTAAAAAAAAATTCCAGATCTGTTTCAATTGCTTGAATTTAAATTCATAATTTCCCATGATTTTAAATTCAAATCCCTAAAACAATAATCCAAGTCACTGGATACTAGTACTGTAACAACCATTATGTTCTGTTGCCATACCACCAAATACCACCTCGGATGCTGTTTGTGTGGAGTTTGCATGTTCTCTATGTGACTGCGTGGGTTTCCTCCAGGTTCTCCAGTTTCCTCCGACATGTCAAAGACATGGGGGTTTGTAAGAATTGGTTGCTATAAAATTGCCCATAGTGTGTATAGGGAGTGTATGAAAAAGTGGAATAACATAGAACTAGTGTGAATGGGTAATCAATGGTCAGCATGGACAGTGGATTGAAAGGTGTATTTCTATTGAATCTTTGCAACTAGAGTGATAAAGATGCTATTAGATTAATGTAAGAACAGAGGCATATGGCCAAATGAAGATGCTGTGAGATTTGAAGGGAATTTGCAAATTATGGTTCAAGTGTCCATTGTCCTTTTTCTACTTTTATTGAGTTTAGTTTAGAGATACAGCATGGAAACAGACCCTTCAGCCCATCAAGTCCACGCCGGCCAGCAATCACCCGCATAATTGTTCTATCCTGCACACTAGGGACAATTTTACAGAAACGAATTAACCTAGAATCTGCACATCTTTGGAATGTGGGAGCATCTGGAGCACCCAAAGGAAACCCACATGGTCACAGGGAGAACGTACATACTCTGTACAGACAGCACCCATAGTCAAGATTGAACCCAGGTTACTGCTGCTGTAAGTCAGTAACTTTACCGCTGTGCCACCATGTCATCTCAACAATCTTGAATTTGGATATACAGTCATTCTTCTATTAATGAAGCTTGGGGCTGATGCTGACAAGGATCATTGGAAAATATTGAATATATCCAAGATAAGGCAGGATGTGTGAAATTATATACAAGTGTGACAATTGCCCACAGGCAAAATAATTGGAACATCATCTAATTTTCTTGATGGCTCATGAGACCTACATTTGCTCAGAATAATTGTTGGCAGGTAGACTAGACAAATAAGCCATGGTAATAGTGTGCAGGGCAAATTCATGGAGGAAATTCAAGGTAGATTTCCCCAGTTGTTAAAAAAAACTAGAGAACTGGACATTTTAGATATAAATCATATAGTGAGAAAACTTTGCAGAATTGGGGTAAAAGCAGACAAATATGGTGGAATTGTATACTAATTTGAAAGAGATTTAAATTTGTCTGATACTTGAGTAATGCAAAAGAACCCAACAAGAAGGACAAAATAAGACAAATTAAATTAAAGATACGTCAGTAGGTGATTATTGGAAAATATTTAGAGAAATTATTAATAATTTACAATTCGTGTGCATTCCATTAAGAAACAATAAACAGAAAAACTAGTCCAATTGGCAAATGGGGAAAAATTAAATACAGAATTAAATTAAAAGAAAAAACTTATAATATTATTAAAATAGCTGTACACTGTATATCCAAAGACAGGGTTTTAAAATTCAGCACAAGACTTGCAAGAAATTAATAAGGTAATAGAATATTAGAATAAGCCAGAAAGGGAAATCAAGCAGATTGCAAAGTAGTTTGCCATATTAGGAACAATAAATGTATGATTCATTAAGATGAAGGTGAAGTTATAATAAGGAATAATAATATGGAAGAAACATCAAATATTTTATGACTGTCTTCATGGTATAATCCATGAAATACAAACCGGTGAAGATAGTCTTCTGAAGATGAAGAATATAGAAAAAAATTATTTGGATATAAAAGAATATTGAAGAAATTATTGGGACGGCACACAAACAAATTGCCAGAATTTAAAACAAAAAGAGCTGGCCGTGGATGATGAATTGGTTTTGAACTTTCAGAATTTGATAAACTTTAGAATGATACGTGTGGATTAGCCAGCAGTAAACATAACCTGGCTATTCAACAAAGGAAAGAAAGAGAAAAAAATACATGAAAAAAAATGTAGGGTAATTAAGCTTGGGAACAATAGGAAGGAAAATGCTTGAATCATTTACTAATGAGTGTGGTAACAGAAATTTACAAAATCATAAAATAATTAGGAAGTACCAATGTAGATCTATGAATAGAAAGTTGTATTTAATTAATATGTTTGATGTTGTAATTAGGACAGATAATAAAATGAAATAAATAGTTAATAGCTTCATAATAAATGGGAATAAAAGGAACATTTTTAATATGCAACTAATGGAGTACAACAAAAACTACTGGTTGGACCTCAGCTACCCATAATCCATGCCAATGATTTAGATGAGGTGAATGAGAATAATATATTTATGTTTACTAATTTGGACAGGAAAGTAATCTATGGAATGGATGCAAAGGGATTTAATATAATAATGACTGATTTTTTGGCAGCAAGGCATCAAGGATCAGGTGGGTAAGTGGACAAAGTGCAGGAGTAGCCATAATGGTATTGAATAGTGGAACAGTCTTAAAGGGCTGCTCTCTCTTCTACCTTTTTTTTATTAGGTTAAGTAAGGTAAGCAAGAAAATGCCACATGAAATATTATCCACAGTGGAAGAAAAAGTTGAAAAGCCGATTTGGTTCTCTGACAGAGAGATTGGGAATGTTGCCATTCAGTTTTTTTTAATATATTTCTCTCTTCTACCTTGACACTATTTTTCTTAGCATCCTTGAACATACAATCACAAACTTGACAATGAATTACAGAATGCAAACAGTATGCTGGCAATTATTGAAAAAAGATTACGGTATAAGAGTAAAGACGCACAGATGCAAATATATTGGGACATAATGAAACCTTTCCTGGAGTTCTGTGTAGACACAAGGAACTGCAAATGCTAGTTTACAAAAAAGTGCTGAAGTAACTCAATTGGTCAGGCAACATCCCTGGAGAACATTGATACGTTTCAGGTTGGGACCATTCTTCAGACTGCTTGTGGAAGGTGGGGGTTGGAAGAAAGCTACACGAGAGAAGGGACAGGACAAAGTGTGGCAGGTAATAGGCAAGGGGGATTTTGATAGGCAGATTGTTGACAATCATCTTGAGTACCTGGGGTACCATGCACAGTTTTGGTCTCCTTATTTAAAGAATACATTTGCCTTAAAGAGGTTCACAAGATTAGCTCCTGTGATAGAGGGTTCATGGATGAAGGATGCAGTTGTGGTAATGGTTGGGGTTGTCCCAATTTGGAAAAAATAGTGAATTTACCCTCTAATTCCTTAGAGTTTATAAAAATGAGAAATTAATTAGAAACATAAAATGGATTGTTAAGGTTATTGTTGAGTGACTGTTTAACCTGGCTTGCAAGTCTGGAACTGAAAGGCATATTTTCATTTCAGGACTGAGTTTAAGAGAAATCTATCCTATCAAAGAACATCAGAAAATCAGCTGTGATAATGTTAAATGGAGAATAAAAAATTGGTCATTTAGCACTTTAATCCACTTCTATCTTGACACAATTTTTCTGCCCTATTCCCTTATCTCTTGATTCCACAATTTTCAAAAATCAATCGGTCCCAGGTTTTGAGCGAAAGATTTGTGAATCTTTGTAATTTCTAATGTGAGGACAGTGAATATTTAGTTGTGGATTAAATTCAAGGTAGAGAGTGATATATTTTTGGTTACAATGAACCATGAGCAGGAACACATAGTTAAGGGCCTGTCCCACTTGGGCGACATTTTCGGCGAGAGCCTGAATAGAGGTTGTCGTGGCGTGGACGGGGCGTGACGCATGTAGAGACGCGCGGCGTCTCCCTGCCGCCCCATGATTTTGGAATGTTCAAAATCTTCAGGCGACATCTGTGTGTCTTATCATGTTGTGTGCCCTATCACACGCTGACGTATGCTGTCCTGCGGGTGACTCCCGGTGACGCGGGTATATAAAGTGCCGACTTTCAAAACTTTTTAGATTATTTGGCTGAAGATAGCCAGGGGCAAAGTGCCCATAAGGAATGATAAGTACAAAAATACATAAATATACAAAGTACATTATTAAGAACATCTGAAATTATGTTCTTTCTAATGTGGTGAAAAAATAAAGATATTTTTGTCTTGTTGAAGTTCTTTGGAGTTAATTTTAATGTTATTGTCAGATCTGACTATTGTTGCTGAATAAGATTTTTGCTTAAGTATTATGAAATATGCCGTTAAATATATACAGTTACTTTTGTTGAAGTTAAACCTTTCTTGTTAAACAAATTGTTATTTTTCAGTATGATGTTATTTTTAAGCTGACGTTAAATAAACTATTTATTTCTTTAAAAGTTATTGGTCCTTAGATTTATTGTAGATAAGTTTATTTCCAACGTGATTATTATACTTCATGTAACCTTCTTGTGTTGTGAAGGCGGGTGATGCAAAGTGTCGTAGCCTGTCGTAGATTGTCATACAACTTGACGGTTTTTAGGGCGACTACGGGCGTCAGTCCCTGACGCTCGCAGTTGCCGAAAAAAATCGCAAAGTGGGACAGGCCCTTAAGGTAGATATGCCATGCCCATATTTGAATGACAGAGCAGGCTAGGGTGCTCATATGATCTAACCCCGCATTCATTTCTTACGTTCTAAGTATGAAGCAATTTCAAAATCATGTTGGATCCTGTTCATCCTGATATAAAGAAACTAAGGTTTTCCAAGTAATTCATTAATATTTTCAGAATGATTAATCTTTCACATTAAAATCCAGATTTTTAGATGTTGCGAAAACATCTCAACTATAAACATTAGATTGATTTGCCATCTTTGAAAATTCAACATGTATAATTTGTAAACAAACTGTTCTAATTTCAAACCAGAAGGTCCCCAGGGATGCTTTCCTTAGAAATGTCAAATTGTTTGCTAATCCCCAGTTCTCTCAGTCGAACATTTTGAGAATTGGAGTGTGGGAAATGTCATTATTATTCTGATCAAACGTTGCATGGGATTGGAACTGTTTTCAGTTGTATAATGTTTTTGGGAAGCTTTTCAAAGTAGGAGGTTTGCATTTACAATAATTTTAGTCCTTAATGGGGATTCTATTCCAGAGAAAGGCCTAAAGGAGAACAAATATGTAGATTGAATCCAGTCTCTGGTATGAATCACCTGATCAGGGTGCTAGTGCTACAGTTTATCCCATACAAGAAAAAAACCCCAAAGCATGTCCACTCTTCATGCTTCTCTATACATTCTAATTGAAAGGTAGAATCATTCATCTGCGTCCATCGTTAAGTATCTCGTTGTAGCTAGCGATTCATCAGCATGTCCACCCTATTACCAGTGGGATTCTCTAAGTGTCTATATTTGTCCCTACCATTTCTCAACAACATTGTCTGAAAGCATGGCTTCAGTTTTCACCATGATTGAAAGGTGAAGCCTCAAGCTGCTTCAAATCTTTGTTCTCAGACCTCATTCCAATAATCCGTCCTTACGGTAAACCTCGGGCGAATCAGGATTGGGCAGGACTAGGAGAGGAGCACAGAGTTGATACATAGTCTTGGCTGATGTCAATATGAAGGAGGTCAGTAAGGATAACTGGAGAAGGTGTCTATTGGGTGACCACAGATTGCTTTCAGTGATGATGGGGTGGTGGGATGGATAGATCAATGACTTTTGATGGAAGATATTAACTGGAAATGATGCTGATGGGAAGGTGGCAACATAGAACATTACAGCACAGGAATAGGTCCTTAGACCCACAATGTTTGTGCCGAACATGATGCCTAGCGGAACTGATCTCATCTGCCTGTACATCATCCACATCCCTCTATTCCCTACACGTCCATGTGTTTATCTAAACGCCTCTTCAACACAAATATCATATCTGCCTCCACCACCACCCCTGGCAATGCATTCCAAGCCCCCATCACTCTCTGTGTAAAATATTTGCCCCACACATCTCCATTAAACTTTCTCCCTGTCACCTTAGAGCTCTAGTGTTGGACATTTCCCAAAGCAAGAGAGAGCAGGAAGAAGAGGTAGGAAATGAGAAAAATACCTGAACAATCACACCCGCCAATAACATAATCCAAGTGACAAGGTTAGTTCAGATCAAGAGCTAAAAAAATATTCTCTATAAACACTGACATGTGATAATGCCCTTCCCAAACTTTATAGATTTCTCAATGTTTCATCATGTTCCTGATATCCAGAAATGCTTAATTAAAAAACACACAATTGAATCAAATAAACAAATAAAGATTATTAAATATCAATAAAGGTTCTTCAAATAAATCTTTAAAAATGATAAAAAAAACATTAAATCAAACAAGGGATGAGCGAACCAAGGAGTTACAGAGAATGAAATGTGATTACAATGGAGTTAGAGTAAATATGTCTTAGATGGTTGGTGCAGACGTAGTGTGCCAAAGTGTCTGTTTCCATGCCGTATTGCTCTGTGGCAATGTTAGACAAAGACTTCAAAGATCCTCAGTAACTTTCAAAGAAATGTCAGAAATACACAAAGGCAAGCTTACGTGCAGGTTGCTCGCTGCGAGGTTACTTATCCAGGGACCATACAACATGTCAGTTTAGCCAAATCTTGCCATGGTCTCTATTTGATGAAATTCAAATGTGGTTAATGGTTATAAAAGTTGTAGCAGAAAATATTTTAAAGGTAGTATCAGAATCAACATGAACATAAAGATTTTTGTGGAATGGAAAAGTGTGTTACGTTCCCACAGATTTTCATGAGTTAGGAATTATTCAAAGTAATAATTGAACATGTTTCAGCTTTCTTTTGACAATTCTTCACCAAATGTACCGTCTCTTGTTCTGCAGGAATATTTGGGATGCAGTTTTATTTAAAACTGAAGATTTTGGATAATTTTGCCTTTTTTTAAAACCCAGAGCACTGAGGCATATTTTAGCATTTGCATTGTGTTTTGAGTAAGAATCACAAAGCGTTTCAACTTGTGGTAGAGGCATCCGTCCATAATGGCACTGACAAAAGTGACAAGTACAATCCCTGTGGAGAAAATGTCCTATCTTCACATATAATACACCCTTCATCATTTTGAGTGACATCACAATCACACCAAATGGGATTGTTTCAGAACAGGCCTGGCTCCTCAAAACTGCGCTTCAGCCCATTGCCTCACCCCATGAGATATTAAGAAAGTCCTGTGGGTAATTGGAATTGATTGATTCTCTTCAAGCATTTTTCAAAATCCCTGGAGTTAGGATTTTTTTAATGGAAGATTTACACGCATGTTGAATCTTTCATAACATCTGGACAGCTACTTAACTCTACAGCCAGTTAATTATATTTAAACTGTATTTGTTTCCAATGTATGAAATATTACAGCCAATACATTCTCGGAACCTAATAATCTGTTATATTAGGAAATGAATAATGATCAGGATACCAGTCAATTCTCCTCTTCAAAATGTCCCTTTGAATCTTTTCCCACCAACTTAGAGAATAGTCAGAGTCTAGAGTTAAATATCCCATCAAAAAGACTTGGACATTGCTGGTCCAAGATGCGTCAATGAAGAACCACCTTCATATTTCTACTTAAGTAATGGAGCAAGATTTGAACCCACAATCTTATTATTCATAGGAAAGAATGCCAGCAAATGAGCCACAACTATTCCTCAAAATAGTGATCTCACTTCTTTAAACAATGTTTCGCAGAGCATTTAAATTGTCCTTATTTTATCTGATAATTGAAATAATTTTGAGCATCATCTTCAAATATATTTTTTTATAACAGAATTCTAGACCTAAAAAGGAAGAAAAGTACAACATTACTTTCTTGATGATGATATAATGATGCAGTGTTTTGGTAATAAATCACTCTGTAATTAATATACTTTCTTAGAATTTTTCTGTAGTGGGATTATATCTGGAGAATATTGCATCTGAACAAATCTTAACATGAGTGTGTCAACATCAAAAGGCTTTCAAAATAGAAATTTACCATCAGAATTTTATTTGAAATCGACTTTAAACTCTTTGAGAAATTTGCTTTTTATTTTTCTGTCACTTTATTTCCCAATGTAGAAGTAGATTATTTGTAAGAATTCTTGTTGTTCTTTACTGTTCCAATCTTCAAATTTCATGTATCTAGCAATGTGCGCTATATAATTGTCAAAAGAAAAACGTTGAAATAGTGGTTAAATAGGCTGATTAATTCTTTCAGTTTGCCCAAGATCAAGAAATAAAGCTCAGACATTTAATCTTCAAAACGAATAATCTAAAAAAAAATGTGTAAATGGGTTTCACAATGTAACATTTGAATTATCTTTATTTAATTCTGATACTTGAGAATTTTGAGAGTGCTTCATCTTCAAATAAATTCTTTATAACAGTAGTTTTCTGTAAGTGAATTTAAAAAAGAAAGCTGCTGTTAAGCCAATTCCTCAATCCAAATGATCAGTGAGGAGTTAAATGATTTACAAATACTAACTTTGGTTTCGGTAAGTAGTATGCGCCTTCTATTTTGCACATGGTATCAGATCAGATCCAAAATTAGGATCATTTTCCTCAAAGACTGACTGAGATGCATTTAACCCATGACATTAAACCAGTTCACACTTTACTGCAGGCAGTGGTTCCAATGGTATTATTGCTATTGAATAATTAAACTTGTTTCAATTGTCTTTTCATTTTTCAGCGTCTATGCTGTTATTTTTAATGCAATCAACAAACAGTGCATGAATGAAACACTGGACAGGATCAGAGGCCAACATGGCTGGGCACGGCCACTTAGCTCTTTCAGATGGATACTGTCTTGCTGAACCACCCCAACTCTACGGTATGTATAAACTCACAACAATTAAATTTTACTTTGGCAAAGACCAAATAGGATTGTATATATCTGTTATACACCAGCTCTTTGAACATTTTAACAAAAGTCTGAGGAAATTTGTTCATGCACTGGGCATTCACTTAAAACCCCAGAATAGAGGACAGGAAAGATAGCACCTTCCATTTTTTAGCAAGAACAACTGAAACAGGCATAACCATATAACCATATAACAATTACAGCACGGAAACAGGCCATCTCGGCCCTTCAAGTCCGTGCCGAACAACTTTATTCCCTTAGTCCCACCTGCCTGCACTCATACCATAACCCTCCATACCCTTCTCATCCATATGCCTATCCAATTTATTTTTAAATGATACCAACGAACCTGCCGCCACCACTTCCACTGGAAGCTCATTCCACACCGCTACCACTCTCTGAGTAAAGAAGTTCCCCCTCATGTTACCCCTAAACTTCTGTCCCTTAATTCTAAAGTCATGTCCTCTTGTTTGAATCTTCCCTATTCTCAAAGGGAAAAGCTTGTCCACATCAACTCTGTCTATCCCTCTCATCATTTTAAAGACCTCTATCATGTCCCCCCTTAACCTTCTGCGCTCCAGAGAATAAAGACCTAACTTATTCAACCTATCTCTGTAACTTAGCTGTTGAAACCCAGGCAACATTCTAGTAAATCTCCTCTGTACCCTCTCTATTTTGTTGACATCCTTCCTATAATTGGGCGACCAAAATTGTACACCATACTCCAGATTTGGTCTCACCAATGCCTTGTACAATTTTAACATTACATCCCAGCTTCTATACTCAATGCTCTGATTTATAAAGGCCAGCATACCAAAAGCTTTCTTTACCACCCTATCTATATGAGATTTGACCTTCAAGTAACTATGCATGGTTATTCCCAGATCTCTCTGTTCAACTGTATTCTTCAATTTACCATTTACCCTACCATTTACCATGTACGTCCTATTTTGATTTGTCCTGCCAAGGTGTAGCACCTCACATTTATCAGCATTAAACTCCATCTGCCATCTTTCAGCCCATTTTTCCAACTGGCCTAAATCACTCTGTAGACTTTGGAAATCCTCTTCATTATCCACAACACCCCCTTTCTTGGTATCATCTGCATACTTACTAATCCAATTTACCACCCCTTCATCCAGATCATTGATGTACATGACAAACAACAAAGGACCCAACACAGATCCCTGAGGCACCCCACTAGTCACCTGCCTCCAACCCGACAAACAGCCATCCACCATTACCCTCTGGCTTCTCCCATTCAGCCATTTTGAATCCATCTTGCTATTCCTGCATTTATACCCAACAGTTGAACCTTCTTAACCAACCTTCCATGAGGAACCTTGTCAAAGGCCTTACTGAAGTCCATATAGACAACATCCACTGCTTTACCCTCGTCAATTTCCCTAGTAACCTCTTCAAAAAATTCAAGAAGATTAGTCAAACATGACCATCCTGGCATAAATCCATGTTGACTGTTCCTAATTAGACCCTGTTTATCCAGATGCTTATATATATTATCTCTAAGTATCTTTTCCATTAATTTGCCCACCACTGAAGTCAAACTAACCGGTCTATAATTGCTAGGTTTACTCTTAGAACCCTTTTTAAACAATGGAACAACATGCGCAGTACGGCAATCCTCGGGGACTATTCCCGTTTCTAATGACATTTGAAATATTTCTGTCATAGCCCCGGCTATTTCTACACTAACTTCCCTCAATGTCCTAGGGAATATCCTGTCAGGACCTGGAGACTTATCCACTTTTATATTTTTCAAAAGTGTCAGTACTTCTTTTACTTTGAAACTCATAGTATCCATAGCTACTCTACTAGTTTCCCTTACCTCACATAATTCAATATCCTTCTCCTTGGTGAATACCGAAGAAAAGAAATTGTTCAATATCTCCCCCATCTCTTTTCGCTCTGCAGATAGCTGTCCGCTCGGTCTCTCCAATGGACCAATTTTATCCCTTGTTATCCTTTTGCTATTAATATAGCTGTAGAAACCCTTTGGATTTACTTTCACCTTACTTGCCAAAGCAACCTCATATCTTCTTTTAGCTTTTCTAATTTCTTTCTTAAGATTCTTTTTACATTCCTTATACTCCTCAAGCACCTCATTTACTTCATGCTGCCTATAATTATTGTAGATCTCCCTCTTTTTCCGAACAAGATGTCCAATTTCCCTTGAAAACCAGGGCTCTTTCCAATTTTTACTGGTTCCTTTCAACCGAACAAGAACATAAAGACTCTGTACTCTCAAAATTTCCCCTTTAAATGTCCTCCATTTCTCTTCTACATGTTTCCCATAAAACAAAATGTCCCAGTTCACTCCTTTTAAATCATCTCGCATCTCGTTAAAGTTAGCCTTTCTCCAATCAAAAATCTCAACCCTAGGCCCAGTTCTGTCCTTCTCCATAATTATATTGAAACTAATGGTATTGTGATCACTGGACCCAAAGTGGTCCCCAACGCATACCTCCGCCACCTGTCCCGTCTCATTTCCTAACAGGAGGTCCAGCACTGCCCCTCCTCTAGTAGGCACCTCTATGTATTGCTGCAAAAAACTATCCTGCACATATTTTACAAACTCCAAACCATCCAGCCCATTTACAGAATGTGTTTCCCAGTCTATGTCAGGAAAGTTGAAATCTCCCACAATCACTACCTTGTGCTTGCTACTAATATCTGCTATCTCTTTACATATTTGCTCTTCCAATTCTCGTTCCCCATTTGGCGGTCTATAATATACCCCTATAAGTGTTGCTACACCTTTCCCACTTCTCAGTTCCACCCAAATAGCCTCCCTAGATGAGCCCTCCAATCTATCCTGCCAAAGCACTGCTGTAATATCTTCCCTGACTAGCAATGCAACACCTCCACCTCTTGCCCCTCCAATTCTATCACACCTGAAGCAACGAAATCCTGGAATATTTAGTTTCCAATCACAGCCCTCCTGCAACCATGTTTCACTGATCGCCACAACATCATACTTCTAGGTGTCTATCCAGACTCTAAGCTCATCCACCTTTCTTACAATGCTCCTAGCATTAAAATAAGCAGATGTAATAAGAAGCATGATGCATGAGGAAGCATTTAGGCCCTCTCCGCAAGACTGCTCTTTCTCCACACATTGTCTTCCCAGAGTGTTCTCAGTGAAATCTGTGATAAAGGTTTAGATTTCAACTTCCTGCATGAAGTAGTTGGCTCATTCAGTAGTTTTCATTACCTAATATCTGAAAAGGAGTGATTTTCAAAAATAACGACTAATTATTCATGAGTGATTTGTGCCGTCTATAGACAATGCAGGTGTAAGGGGGAAATTATGGAAGCAATGTGCAATGTACTACAATCATTTAAAAATTGTTTGCAGGGATGAAAAGTTAAGGAAAGAAACTTGCCCATTTGTGACTGTAGTTAAAAACTAATGTGACTAATCCTTAACTGGCCTATCAAGTCACCAGTTGAGTCACCTCTTTTCAGGATGGCCCTGCAATAAATACTGACCTACCTGATGTACCCATAACCTGAGAATGAATTTTAAAAGGAATTTGATGTTTTTTAAATCAGTGCAATAACATTTGAAATGTGTGTATCAAAATGTAATCCATTCAATTAAAACTTATTACCATCAATTTTATTTCAAATTTCCAAATCAATGCTATTGAAATCAAGCCAATTAATACTTTTATGCCTGGGAGAAAATGATGGGTGCAACAACCAAGCTAAATACATTTTCACATAAGGCGATATCTGGAAGCAATCCAAGGAAAATTCTTTGCTGGAAAATTAAATACATTTTAACTGTTCCATTTTGGCAGCTTACTTATTATATGAAACTTTAGCAGGGGTAAAAGTTAAATAAACACATTTGTAATTATAACTTTCAGATATCATCAGCTCATTTGAAAATATAACTGACACAAGATTAAGCCAAGATAACAGTAAGGGGAATGCATCCAGCTGATTTCAGAACCATCAAGAAAAGAACTGTATTCTAGTGAAATGCTGATAACTGACACATGAATCTAATTAATATCATTCAAAACTGCAGCTGACTTGGAACTGATTTAAGTAATGGCAATGTAAAAACTGCTGTGAGGATCTGCTAAGAATAAAGGAGAGAATTGTGACCATTAGCACATGTTCAGTACCCAATTGGTATCCTTCTGTGCTTGTTTGTTCATGATGCTGTGAAATAACAATGCAGAGTTATATCCAAAATTATATACCTTATCTTTCCTTCCAATTGGGAAGGGACTTCTCTTCAGTTATCCTTCAAAAACCAGATAGCTCACAAAGTAACAAAATAATGGCCTGAGACATCTTAAAGTTAAAACTTACCATGTTTGTGTCAGAACTCTAATAATTTATATGGCGAATAATGGAGGAAATAAGGAAAGGAATTAAAACTAACAGTAGGGTCTTGACCTGAAACATCACCTATTCCTTTTCTCCAGAGGTCTGCCTGACCCACTGAGTTACTTTAGCTTTTTGTGCCTATCTTCGGTTTAAACCAGCATTTGCAGTTCCTTCCTACACATTAAAACTAACAAACAGGATAGAGCTGTCATAGGAAGGTGAGAAGGAGTCAAGCTGATTATAATCGTAATTCAGCTATCCAACTTTCAAGGAAAACAAAGAAAAGTTGACTTTCAGATCTTACAGTCTGTCAATGGCTTTCCTTTCACTGTTGTCACTGAAAAGAGTCTGTTGGAGTTAGTCATACAGCACAGCTACATGCCTTTTGGCCCATTGGTCATCAACCAGCCATCTACACTAATCCTACATTTTATGCTCCCCACATTCTCATCAACTCCCCTCAGATTCTACCCCTCACACACACAGTGGGAGGCAATTTACAGAGTCCAATTAACCCAATCACCTGCATTTCTTTGGGCTGTGGGAGGAAACTCGAAGACTTGGGGAAAACTACATGGTCATCGGGAGAATGTGGAAACACCATACAGTCATTGACTGAAGTAAGGATTGAACCTGGGTCTCCGCATTGTGAGGCAACAACTCTACTTGCTGTACCACTGCGTCACCCTAACATGTACACCAGCCAACTACCTCAGAACAAGACTGCCGTATGTTGACAAAAGGAAGCAACTGACAGAAAGGAGTTTTCTTGTAAATGAGGCAAACTCCTTTTCTTTCAGCTCTCGGTGATGGAATTTCTTACTTCTCTGGTGTAATATTTTCAAATTGTACTCAGAGAAGACATTTTAGGCATATGTGTTTGAAGATATTAATTCATATTTTTATGAAGATTATGTCAGTTGCTTCCTTTTGTCATAGTATTATTTGAATAGTTTCCTGCCTAGTACTTTGACAAAAGGAAGCAACTGTTCTCATCACTGGTATTTAATGTTCTCACCACTCTGGTATTTAACTATGTTAGGTATTGTGTTTTGTACTCCTGTCATATTAATTACACACACACACGCACACACACGCGCACACACAACCAGCCACACAAACTAGTGTACAAGCACAAACACACAAAAGCAAAAAGAAGCACACACAAACTTACATAAACACACACACATATGCACAAAACCAGACACACACATATACTCACAGTTCACACATACACAAATTGTTAAAGAAGGAACTGCAGATGCTGGAGAATCGAGGGTTACACAAAATGCTGGAGAAACTCAGCGGGTGCAGCAGCATCTAAGGAGCGAAGGAGATAGGCGACGTTTCGGGTCGAGACCCTTCTTCAGACTGGTCAGGGATCAGGGAAACGAGAGATATAAACAGTGATGTGGAGAGATAAGGAACAATGAGTGAAAGATATGCAAAAAAGTATTGGTGACAAAGGAAGCAGGCCATTGTAAGCTGTTTGTGGTGTGAAAATGAGAAGCTAGTGCGACTGGGGGGGGGGTGGGGAGATGGAGAAGGAATGTCAGGGCCAGAGGGCTGAGGGATAGGTGGGGGGGAGGCAGTCTGGGTTAACAGAATTGAGAAAATTCAATGTTTAAGCCCAGAGGATGCAGACTCCCCAAGCGGAATATGAGGTGCTGTTCCTCCAACTTGCGGTGTTGATCACTCTGGCCGTGGAGGAGGCCCAGGACCGAGAGGTCGGATACGCAGTGGGAGGGGGAGTTGAAGTGCTGAGCCACCGGGAGGTCGGGTTGGTTATTGCGGACCGAGCGGAGGTGTTCGGCGAAACGATCGCCCAGCCTCCGCTTGGTCTCACCGATGTAGATCAGCTGGCATCTGGAGCAACGGATGCAGTAGATGAGGTTGGAGGAGGTGCAGGTGAACCTCTGTCGGACTTGGAATGACTGCTTGGGTCCCTGAAAGGAGTGGATGGGGGAGGTGAAGGGACAAGTGTAGCATCTCTTGCGGTTGCAAGGGAAAGTGCCCGGGGAAGGAGTGGAGCGGGAGGGAAGGGAAGAATTGACGAGGGAGTTGCGGAGGGAGCGGTCTTTGCGGAAGGCAGACAGGGGGGGAGATGGGAAGATGTGGCGAGTGGAGGGGTCACGTTGGAGGTGACGAAACTGGCGGAGGACTATCTGTTGTATGCGCTGGCTGGTGGGGTGAAAGGTGAGGACCAGGGGGACTCGGCCCTTGTTGTGAGTGGGGGAATGGGGAGAGAGGGCAGTGTTGCGGGGTATGGAGGAGACCCTGGTGCGAGCCTCATCTATAGTGGGGGAGGGGAAACCCCGTTCTCTGAAGAACGAGGACATTTGCGATGACCTGGTGTGGAACACGTCATCCTGGGAGCAGATGCGGCGTAGACGGAGGAATTGGGAATAGGGGATGGAGTCCTTACAGGAAGCAGGGTGGGAGGAAGAGTAGTCCAGGTAGCTGTGGGAGTCAGTTGGTTTGTAGTGGATGTCAGTCAGGAGTGTATCACCTGCAATAGAGATGGTGAGGTCAAGGAATGGTAGGGAAATGTCGGAAATGGTCCAAGTATATTTGAGTGCCGGATGGAAGTTGGTGGTGAAATGGATGAAGTCAGTCAGTTCTGTGTGGGTGCAGGAGGTGACACCAAAGCAGTCGTCAATGTAAATTGTCTGAAGAAGGGTCTCGACCCGAAACGTCGCCTATCTCCTTCGCTCCTTAGATGCTGCTGCACCCGCTGAGTTTCTCCAGCATTTTGTGTAACTCACACATACACAATATCTGTTGCATGGGCATGTTCCCATTTTACCAGATACTAGCAATGTTACAAAATTTTGAGATTTTAAAAATCAAGCCTGCAATTTATCCCATCAGATAAAGCATAAAAAGAAGTTTAATTTGACACCTAATTCACTTTCATATCTTCAATATTAAAAAAGTTGTGGCCATTTTCATACTCGGAAATTAGCATCTTGTTCCCTATTGCTTTTCCATTGACTTAACACAAAAGCTGTGATAGAGGACAGTGAAAAGCCCATAACTTTCTTAAAAATTAAGAGAACTGAAAAAAATGTTCAGTTATTATAGATTGAAGCATTCTGAGACAAATATGTAACAATCTTACTTGGATGACCTGAAATTAAAGCATATAATTAGTTAGTTACCTAATTGTAGCTAATTACAAAATTCAATTACTAGATCTAAACATCTATCCATTTCGTAAGAAAAGATTAACATTTTTAAATAGCCTAAGTGTCTAAATAACATTCACACAAGAATTCACAATATAACATGATTTTTAAATCTCATTGTCATGAATTTATAGGCCAAATGGAAGGAATTTAATGTTTAATTCCATAAATTAATGGCCATTTAAATCATCTTGCGAGTGGGTTTTTGTGGAACGCGATCGATTGGAACGTTACGGTTGCAGTGAATTTGAACCCCATATCGGCAGGAAAAACACTGCTGGTTCGTATGGGTCCATAATCACATTATCGCCAATGAAATTTGGATTAAAGTCATCCTAAGAAGTAAGTTTATATGTAAAATAAACGACTTACCTTATGTTTTGTCCCCTACGTGAGATCCGTCCCGTTGTCGGCGTTGACGGCGTTAGAAGTCGCTTTTTTATTTTACTCCAACGAATAAATTGTCCAGCGATTTAAAAAAACAAAACTTCAGAGGACGCAAGTTGGAACGATTTTTCAGCATCAGGTAGCAACCCGAGAAAATATATCTCGGACAGGCAGGAGAAAACGGCATTTTAATCCGGCCACCCCCCTCAAAGGCGCCAAAGTCGTGCACACGACCAGTGGCAGAACTGCAGCGCCGCTGAAGGTAAGTATTGTAACATACCTACAGATACTTCATTCACTTTTTTTAATTCTCTTTGTGTGCCTGATTATGATTTCTATAACAATGAGAACAATTATTATGATGGTGATGATGATGATAATGATAATAATAATAATAATTATTATTATTAATTAACATGTAAATAGTATGACTGCAATTGTTAGTTTACACAAAAAATAAATTATACAAATGACAGAGAGACCTATTTTTCATGTGGAAGCCTCCACATTGAGTTATAATTAATGATGTCAAAATACATACATGCAGGAGATGAATGTTAAATGAAGTGCTAAATTACTATTCAAGCCAAATTAGGGTAGTACACTGTACATGGTAATTGTAATAACTGTGACCATGTACATCAACTGAAACTGGTTTTCAGGGAGTTTCAAATTTACTGCTTACATGTACATGTGCACTAACTACTGACTGGAAAGCACCACTAGTAATTGTTAAACTGCAATGCTACTGATTTGAAATAACTTATCAGTATACAAAATAACACAATTTATCATTCTCCAATAAAAATTCAATTCAATACAGATTTTATTAAAATCATGTATGGCAGCCAATGGCTGAATTGTACATGTTTACAATGAAATGGCATACATTAATAATTCATAATTCACAGTAATTTGAGATAACAATGATGATTAAAAATAAAGAATTGCTGCTTAATGAAATCAAAATTGGATAATGTGATAATCATAACATACCATTTTACGGTATTTAACACCCCAGTAAACCAACTGCCTGTCCTCGCTGGCATCGCCCCAGCCAACATCAGACGAGAAGCAGCCACGCTGGCCCTCTCTCGAAAGGCACAGACCAGTGAATCCCACCTCCTCCATCAGATCGTCACAGAGACACCACGACGAGTGCGCCTCAAGTCACGGCACCCCTTTGCCACGCAAGCCCAAGAGCTGCTCTGCACAACACCGGCTGACGCTTCTAAGGCCGCCTGGGTCAAGACGAGATGGAGAGACCAGTGGAAGTCAGCGGAACCATCTAGGCTACACCATTACATCGATGATCCCATGGACATCCCTGGCCAGGACCTGCCCCGAATGCAGTGGACAACCCCCAACCGCTTGAGGACAGGCATCGGACGCTATGGAGTAGCGATGAAGAGGTGAGGCCTCGTGGACAGCGCCTCCTGCGAGTGTGGGGACCCAACACAGACAGTGGAGCACATAGTCACCAGTTGCCCCAAACACCGGCCACCGAATAGTGAACGAGGTCTGATTGACCTGGACGATGACACGTTGGCCTGGCTCGCCTCAACGGAGCGGCAGGTCTAAAAGACATACGACAGAAGAAGAAAACATACCATGAAATCATATACATCAAACTTTTCTACAATCTTATTATGAAAATTAAGTTTACATGCTAAAAGATTATAGATAAGAGAAAGGAGAATTGGGTAAAATTTCTTAAGCAATGAAAAATCTAGTCAAAGGCATTTGTAAGAACTTCCTACAACACAATTGGACTGTTATTATAATACTGTTATTGCACTTTCGTAAACCATGTATGTATAATAAATAACTTCCTGAAATACAATTACGCAAATCAATTTGTATGATAAAGACATAAAGGTGATATTATGGAAATATTAATATGTGTAACAGTACATTACAAAAAAAACCCCATCTTAAGAGCATTTATGATGAATTTGCTGTACCTACACATGTACACATATGGTATAAAACATAACATTTTTACATTAAGGAAAATATTAATGTTGAGGAAAAATTAAAAAGAAAATGCAATAAAGCATTAATCTTGTATGTATATAAATTAGGGGATATTTACTGAGTTGTAACATCTGGAATTGGCAAAAACATTTCATTGTAACTTTATGACATTCAGATTCAGTATCCAGTGTTGAAAGGGCAAGACATTATCTCATAAATGCAAGAATTAAACGTAGTGATAAATTATCGGCACGTACTTTTATGTGTGAAAAGGGCAGTAATATCTGAAATTGCAAGAGGTTCTAAAAAATATTGCACAAAAGAACATGAACATAAATGCAGCCAATATTCAGGTTAAATGAAGTGCAGACAATGGCAAGACAAATGGAAATGCACGAATTCAACAACCCCCCCCACTAAAGAAATGTTTTAATGCATATTATCTTAAAGCAGACAACGTGTTCTATTTTGCTTTGGTTTGGTTGTGTTTAATCTTTTGTTAGTTTCAGTACTTTTCTGCTACACAATACACAACTGGAAAAACAAAATGTGAACTTATAAAAAAATGTTTTTTGGGGGGGGAAGGGGGAGATGTGGTTAATTATTTCACCATGAAAGACACGGAAAGCATGGAAATTTAAAGTGTTGAGTTTCTAAATCACTAATGGCCATACCACATGTGTCTCTAATCAATGTACATGACCTACAAATGGTTTGCCAAATACATTGTTTGCCAAGTACATTGCATAAACATTGTTTGCCAAGTACGTTGCATAAACACGCTTGGTCTACATAACTGCGTATGTAGAATACTGCAAAATATTTGTATTTAACATTAACCAGAAAAAAAAGAAGCTTAAACAACATCGTTGGATGCTTCATATTATATAATGTTCCTGACAAAAATCTGATGTAAACACTGCCAGACATGTTTGTGTCCCCATTGGTTTTTTTTCACTTATTATTGATGAGATCTTGAGAGGCTTGATTCTTGATAATGTCTCTGCAGAACTGATATCTGTTGGGAGGCATGAGGGGGCACAGTTTCATCAGGATGTCATTTTTCTGTTGCTTGGGATTCCCCGTGCACCATTCCTTAGGGGAAAGCTCTGCCCCTTCAACACCTTCTCAGCCACTTTCTTCTTCAGAAATTCCCCACACGAGAACTCCTTATCCTCGGTCGATGTCTTCCAGTAGATTTTTCTGGAGCCTCGGCGAAACTGAGCAACTCGGACTGTGCTGAGAACTGGTTTGTTGGTGAATCCTGCGCTGCTCATTCCATTCTCCCACAGACTGAAGTTTGCTGGTCCCATCTGGATGGCAGCACCGCTCTTGTTGACGACTTCAACAAAGTCTGCAAAGTCATAAATGTTCTTTTTTGCTTGCATGCCTTTCTCAATCTGTGCCTGGAATGAATGAGCAGACATGAAGGTGTGTCCTTTCTCAAAGTAGTTATGGGTGACAGTGTTTGCCCCCCCCCCCCCCCCATACTCATTAACCATGAGCACCATGCCTGTGAACAGAACCCAGTTCTTATTCTGGGCAGAGCAGTTGTCCACCCAAAATGTGAAGTGCTCGCAATCCCGGTAGGCCCCCGTTTTGAATGACTTTGTCGAAAGCACTGACAACATCCTGTTTGCCGGCCGGCAATGCCCTCGTGCCAAACTACTCCTGCTGGCTTTCTGTTATTGCCTGCTGCTTTTCCTCCAAGGGGTGCAAATGTCTCAGGGATCAAAACAAGTCTGCGTGCGAACATGTCTTCACACCCGGTAGCCTTGGCAACATGATCACTTTCTGCATGTTCACGGAGAAGAATGCCTTTGTCCCCGTGATCCTCTTCACAGTCCTCTCGATATGCATTTCTGCTCCTTCTAGCATTTTCGTTATACTCTTTCCATGCTGCATTTGGTACATTTTGACGTGTCTTCATTGTCGTGTTAATGTTTGTCATAAATTAGACAGAGCTCACATGCCTCCTCCCCCAATGTGTTGAAACTAATGTTAAAGCTGTTGACGGTCTTTCTGTATGTGTTGTAACCTGCAACACCCGGGTATGATTTCTGGAAGTCATGGTACATTTCTTTAATGCTCAGTTCTGGTGGGATGTACTTCCTATGCGGAGCATATTCGTGTCTGTAGTGACTGATGCATGGATTGAAGGAGTTGATGTGGTCGGTGATGAGTGTTTGGTTTTCTGCAGAAAGTTTGTGTTTGGGATCATGACGTCCCCTCTTGTCATCTCTCTGTGGTGATATCTCTCCTGGCATGGCTGAGTTGTGCTTGACTGTGATGACTGTCACTTGTGTAACTGAGGGTACTCAAGATAAACTTTTGCATACCATGTGCTGGTGGCCTGTCTCGTCAATGAACCTGTAGAGACATGTGTAGTTCCTTGTAGAATGTAGATTGGCTTAGTGGAACGTGGTCAGTTCCTTCCCTTTGTCAAAGTTTTATGATAATATTTGTGCAGTTCCTTTTGACATGTTAATATCAGAAATGGAGGATCATTATTTTGTTCACCATTTTGTAGAACACATCTCAAACACCCTAAAACAAGCAATAACTCAATTTTGACAACATTTTTAGTCGCTTCCTTTTGTCAAAGTAGGGCAGAAGAGTGCAGTTCAAACTCCTGTAATGGTATCGGATCACAGTTACATTTTGACCAGGCTGGATAAAGATGGGAAGTGATCTTCTACTTTAGACTCTCTTCCTGCAAAATATTTCTTTAGTAACTAAGGAAGTGAATTGCAACATGATTTTCAAAAATGATACATTAATACATGTATTGTTCTTATTTTGATGTCATTTTCCATTTGTTTTAACATGTTTCATACGTTTTTATTTTGAGTTTGTTCTTTGTACAATCAGCATATATTGACGATTATAAGTTATGATTTTCTGAAAAAAAATCAGAAATTCATTCACAAATTACCATAATTTTGTGTACCACAAAGTGAATTTTACCTACAAAGTGGCACATCTTTGCAAATCTGATCCAGATCCTCTTATGCATTTGACATGCTAATGTTCCTGAGCTTCTGTAGTAATGTCAAATGACATCAATATTTTTATGTCTTGATGTAAGATTTCAGTACTTATTTGTGCTATACAAATGATGCAGATTACTTACAAAGATGCTGAGTGTAAATAGAGAGTTCTGCACTTTTGGTAATCTACGCCCTTGAGTAGTAGGTGGTCCTGAAACACTACAGTTCTTCTGAAATCCAGCTGCATATTCAAAAAAGGACAAAAAGTACTGATGTAACTCAGCGGGTTAGGCAGCATTTCTAGAGAATATGGATAGGTGATATTTCGGCTCGGGATGTTTCTTCAGACCTTAAATGTCACCTATCCATGTTCTCCAGAGATGCTGCCTAACCCACTGAATTACTCTAGCACTTAGTGTTCTTTTGTGTAAAACCAGAATCTGCAATTCGGCAATTCCTTGTTTCTACATTCTGCATATTCAAAATGTTTAGAGATGTAGGCTAAAATTTCTTGCAATACAGTAATTTCTACTTTGTTTTAATTCAGAGGTTCTGACTGATCAGATTAGCTACCCACTTCAAGACCCAGAACTACAGATGCCTGCATACAGCCAGTATTCCAACATGCAGTTCTCTACGATGGCAGCACCTCAGCAGCAGACACATTATTCTGCTCATAATTATTACCCTCAGTATTCACCAGAAGGACATTATTCTCCAAGCTCATATGAGCTAAACAAACCACAGTACTTGGGCCCCAATGTTACAGATGGGGTGATGCCTGTTATGAAAAGACCAAGACTCACCAATTCATCTTTGCGAGTAAAGGGTGAGGAGGAGTTGTGTGTGGTGTGTGGGGACAAGGCTTCAGGGTATCATTATAATGCACTAACCTGTGAAGGATGTAAAGGTAAGAATTCAAGCCTTTTAAAATATATATTGTAATTCATTATCTTCCTAATTCTTCAATATTTTTTTCAATAGAAATTTGTACTCACAGCTAAAATGGATCTGTCATATGTATAGCCCGAGTGATATAAATTAGTTTGCTTCAGGCACGACCCTTATGAATGATTGATGACACTGAGCCTGTACTCGCTGAAGTTTAGAAAAATGTGTGTTGGGGGGGGGGGGGGGGGGGGGGTCCTCATTGAAACGTACCAAATAGTTTAAGGCTTTGATAGAGTGGATGTGGAGAGGATGTTTCCACTAGTGGAAGAGTCTAGGACTAGAGATCATAGCATCAGAATTAAAGGAGATGAGGAATTTATGTAGTCAGAGGGTAGTGAATCTGCAGATCTTTTTGCCACAGAGGCTGTGGAGGCCATCCATAGATATTTTTATGGCATAGATAGATATATTCTTGATTAGTACGGGTGTCAGGGGTTATGGGGAGAAGGCAGGAGACTGGGATTACGAGGGAGAGATAGATCAGTCATGATTGAATGGCGGAGTACACTTGATGTAATTCTGTTCTGATCACTTATGACCTTATGATGACCTAGCAGGAGGTGTGTGTGGGTGATGGACAGATGGAGTGGGTGGGGAAGGGAAATAAATTATGTGATAGATGGCTGGGATTGAAAAGAAGGGTGTGTGTAAGAGCAGGAGAAATGGGAAGCAGGTTACCTGAAATTGGTGAATTCAATATTTATGCTGGTGGGTTGGCAGAACTACCCAGGCAGAATATGAGGTGTTTCATTGGCCTCATCCCAATAGTGTATGAGACCAATGAAAGGCAGGTAGGTGTGGAAATGGGAAGAGGAATGGCTTAAAATTGAAAGCTTCAGATTGCTATGGTGGACAGAACGTGGGTGCTCAGCTAAGTGCGTGGGGATAGTAAACAGACATAGGCCTACAAAATAAAAGTAATGCTCTACAATGCTTACATAGTTTAAATTTCTTATGTACTTCCTACAACTGTAACAACTACGAACAAAAAAACTCTTAATATTACAATTCTAGTTTAAAAGCAATGATCTTAACAACAGAAAAGCAATATCAATTTATTGCTATCTTGCTAAAACTGATCAAAGTGCAGATACTTGTCTTCCTGATGCATTTCCATACATGCACACTCATCATTTGCGAATATCAAACACAATAAATGGTTCTGGACGGTAGCTTTGATCATTTTTATCGCTGTCTTTGGATTACAATATGATTGCACATTTGTTCCTGTGCATTGGTATTTAGGCCCCCAATAGTCTACCATGCATGTGTTTCAGAGATCTGTGTAAATGCTCATTTGTATATTTTGTGCATATATTTTATTGGATGGGTATCTGTTTCACATGTGAACATGTGATTTAATTTAGCAATGACAAATGCCATTGCTGACACAATGAATTAACAGTTACAGCCATACACTGCACATAAAATTAAAACAAAAATTGAACAAACCAGTTCAATCAACAGACCAGCATTGAAAAATAATTGTTTAGGATGATTAATGCTGACTTAGTCAACTCTTAAGAGAATAAAAACTGAAAATGCCGGAAAAAAACTGAGCAGATATTGAGAGAGTAACACTGTTAACATATCTGTCTGATGACCTAAAATTTCTGATCTGTCTACTTTAAATAATGAATTCTCTATTCAGTGAGATTATTTTATTGTTATAAAATTTAGACCATCCTGTTTTCCAACCAGGATTCTTCCGCCGAAGTATCACAAAAAATGCTGTGTACAAATGTAAAACTGGTGGGAACTGTGAAATGGATATGTACATGCGGAGAAAATGTCAGGAATGCCGGCTGAAGAAGTGCAAGGCAGTGGGAATGCTAGCTGAATGTAAGTAATTAATATACAGAAAAAAAACTTTTATGTTTGAAAATGAATCTGGTGATGCTTTGGCTTCTGATTTTTTGGAAAAACACATTGATTTAACACTGTTTAAGATCTCTGGAAACCCCAGAACACTTAACCAATAAAGTACTACTGTAATTTAGGATATATGTCAGCCAATTAATACACAACAAGCTCCAATAAACAGGAAATTGATAATAAACAGACCATCTGTGTTTAGTAATGTTGATTGAGGATTGAGGGAGTTGATGAGCAAATTGGTCAAATTTCTGCCACAATACTGATCGGCATTGAGCGTAAGAGTCAGGAAGTCACATTGAAGCTTTATAAAACATTAGTTTACCCCTATAGGAGCATTGAGTGCAGTTCTGGTTGCACATTGCAGGAAGGGCATGGAGGCCTTGGAGAGGGGCAGAAGAGTTTCACCAGATTGGTTGTTAGATTAGAGGGTGTTATGATCGAAGTTCATAAAATTATGAGAGATATAAATAGGATAGTCAGAATATTTTTCCCAGTGTGAAAATGACAAATAAAAGTGGGCATAGGTTTAAGGCGAGAGGGCAAAGTTTTAAGGAGATGTGTGGGTTACGTTTTTTAAACAGAGGAGCATGAGATGTGCTATCAGGCTAATCAAGGGCATGGTAGAGGGTGCCGATCAACAGGAGAATTTAGAGGGAGTGCGAAATAACAACTAATAATATGCGATCTTTAATTTGGCAAAATATCTCAAGCACTTCACAGGGATCATATCATACAAGATTTGACATTGAACAACTTAAGACTTCATGACACTTCTATTTTATTTCCCTTCTATTTTGGCCATCTCTTTAATGGCACTTCTCTCTTCCCAGACTTAAGTCATCTATTTTAACTTTCCATGGTTTCTGCTTTTCCCATCCACTTGTTTTAGATCAGATAATGTTTTTAAGCAACTCACATCAAAGTTTTTAACTGTAAAACTAAGAAAATTAGAATTTGTTCTAATATAATGCTGCAGAGGTAGAAATGAGCAACCTTTTGATGTTGAAATTCACTCTTTTTGATAAGATGCTTGAGTTTGGAACAGTCTGAATCAAAGCATTAGATTCTATGGATTTTCTATGGGAAGAGAGGAGAAGCAGACTACTTTAGAGAAGCCAGGCATAAGCAGGTAAATGTAGAGAGGGAAAAGAAAACAAAAACAGAAACTACTGGAGTAATCCAGTGGGTCAGGCAGCATCCATTGAAGACATGGATAGGCAACTTTTTGGGTCAAGACTTCAGACTGATTTCAGGTTTAGTTAGGGCATTCTTTGAGGTTAGGGCTTTTGCTGATAAGGAAATTATGTTATGGAGCAATTAAAAATAGGATGCCAATCTGCAAGAATCAAACAGATATCTTCAAGGTTATAGGTTTGGAGGAACATAGGATAGGTACTATGAAGAACTGAAGATTTTAAAGTAAAGACATTATTTAAACATAACTTAATATAAATCAAGTATAGAAGAGATGGACAAATGGAACATAGTACAATCAGTTGTTTAAGAAAGAACTGCAGATGCTGGAAAAATCGAAGGTAGACAAAAAATACTGGAGAAACTCAGCAGGTGAGGCAGCATCTATGGAGAGAAGGAATAGGAGACGTTTCAGGTCGAGACCCTTCTTCATAGTACAGTACAGTATAGGAATGGGTCCTTTGGCCCACAATGTTTGTGCCCAACATGAAGCCAAGTTAAACTGCTTGTACACGATCCATATCCCTCTATTCCTTGCACTTCCATGTGCCTATCTAAATGCCTCTTACATGCCACTATCGCATCGGCCTCCACCGTCACCCCCAGCAATGCGTTCCAGGCCCCTACCATTCTCTGTGTAAAAGAACTTGCTCCGTACATCTCCATGAAACATTCCCCCTCTCACCTTATAGCTATGCCCTCTAGTGTTGGACATTATGACCCTGGGAAAAAGATTCTTACATATACTTCTATTAAGTCTCCCCTCAACCTCTGACATTCCAGAGAAAACAATCCAAGATTGTTGCCCGGAACACACTGCCAGGGGTGGTGGTGGAGGCGGACACAATAGTGACGTGTTTCACCCAGAGACAGAGATGAGGAAAATCTTTTTGACCCAGAGAGTTGTGAATCTGTGGAATTCTCTGCCACAGAATGCAGTGGAGGCCAATTCACTGGATGTTTTCAAGAGAGAGTTAGATTTTGCTCTTAGGGCTAAAGGATATGGGAAAAAGCAGGAACGAGATACTGATTTTGGATGATCAGCCATGACCGAGCTGCGGTCTGCGGTCTGTGGAGCTTCCAGCCGCGGGCGGGCGGCGCTGAGTTTTAAAAACCGCGGAGCCTGGGATCTCACGGAGGTCGCCAGAGTTGGAGCTCCGACCGGCGCGGCCCGTGGACTACGGGAGCTGCGTACTCTGGGGAGGAAGTGGCCTCTCCAGACACTCTGGGCCGCTGAGAGTGTTCACCCGTCGCCAGAACTCCATCATCCGGCGAGTGGGCCTGAAGCATCGGGCTGTCGTAGAAGCAGAGGCCTCAATAGGCCCGACTATGGGTGAACTGGGGATGGGACTGGACTTTGCTGCCTTCCCCCACAGTGGGAACCATTGTGGGGGGCTGTTTTTATGTTTTTTGTTAAATACTCTAGTGTTGTGTATTATCTTTATTCATGTGCTGCATTGGCAAGTCAAATTTCACTACATCAACTGGTGTATGTGATAATAAATGTCCTTTGTCTTTTGTCCTTTGATGATATTGAATGACGGTGCTGGCTCAAAGGGCTGAATGGACTACTCCTGAACCTATTTTCTATGTTTCTATTATCCAACCTCTTCTTGTGCTGAAACCTTCTAATCCGGGCAGTATTCTGGAAAACATAATCTACACCCTCTCCAAAGTCTCCAAATCCTTCATTCAACACTCCAATTGTGGCCTAACCTGTTATATAGAGGTGCAATATGACTTCCTGACTCTTATATTCAATGCCCCTAGCATTGAAGACAAGCATACCAGCACAACAATGCTATCAAGGGTTTTACCGTTAACTGTGTACTCTCCCCTTACATTCATGCTCCCAAAGTGCAATACCTCACACTTGCTCTGATTAAACTCTATCTGCCATTTTTTCAACCATTTCTGCAGCTGATCTTTATCCCTATGTATCGTCTGACAGCTTTCCTCACTGTCTGCAACTTCTCCAATTTTGATGTTCCGTAAACCTACTCACCAACTCATCCACATTTAAATGGAGCATTGCGTGTTAAAATAATATCTCTTTATTCAGGAATAACGGTATTGAGCATGAAATGGTATCTATTAAATTCTTCTAGGTTTGCTAACAGAAATCCAGTGCAAATCTAAACGCCTACGGAAAAACACCAAACAAGTCATGGATATTTATTGCAGCATAAAGACAGAGGAAGATGGTGTTGACAGCAAACAGGTTTCATCTACAACAAAGGCTGGAAAGGTAAGATTGTTTGAATTTGTAGGATAAATATCTCACTTTTGAAAGGGGGATGGCTGAAGGATACATGATACATTTATCAGATTTCTATTTTCATGCAGAAAAGTCGTACATCATCTTTGAAGAAAATCATATATAAGAATGCTCTGTAAACCTGTGCATATCTTTTGTGGGATTGGCTGTAATTATACAGAGCTGAGAAACTCTGAAGCCATCTGGAAGTGCCATTTAAATATGGTGCACAAGTATCACCTTTTTTTGGGGGCGGACAAGCGGTGCAGCTAGTAGAGCTGCTGCCTCAATGCCGGAGACCCCGGTTCAATCCTGACCCTGAGTGCCGTCTGTGTGGGTTCTCCCTGTGATTGCATGGGTTTCCTCCGAAATCGCAAAGATGTACGGGTTTATAGGCCTCTGTACAAATTGCCCCTAGTGTGTAAGGAGTGGATGAGAAAGTGGGATAACGTACAACTAGTGTGAATGGATGATCAATGGTCAGTGTGGACTCAGTGGTTTGAATGCCTGTTTCCATGTGGTTATTTCTAAACTTTTACCTTGCTGTTCTATTTTGCCATGGCTGCTTGGCACACATTTTAGCTCAAAATTAAAACAATTATAAATGTTGAGAATTTCATGCTTGAGATATCTTTTTGAAGAGGTGAATTAGTGGAATATAAGCAGTACAGAGAAAGATCTACATTGGTTATTGGGGAAATTAAGAGGATCTAATCTGGGCAAGTATCCTGTAACTAATAACTTGCATCTCAAGGTTTGGTGGGAAGACAGTAGAACTGATCTTCCAAAATTTCCAGTTTTCAAACAGTTCCAGAGGTTGGAAGTGACAAACATAATACTGCTAATATAAGAAAGGAGGGACAGAAAATATAATCAACTAGTCACTTGAAACTGTCCTCAGCACAATATGATGATCCATCATCCTGTACATGGTAAAGAGACTTCTAGAAAACATATGATTTGGCAAATCAAACTTATTTTATGACAGGGTCATCATTTTGGGTAATTGAGGGTGAAATTCAGGGGGGAATTGTCTAGAATAATTTATATAATATATATTTTTTTAATGTCCTCAGTTTATTAGAATTACTCTTTATGTCCTGTATTAAGAATAGTAATACTATACATTCTTAGCCCTGTTATCCATATACCTAGCTCTTTATTTACATGTATATCATTCTCCTGTTCTCTCACTATCAGAAATAAGTGGTGAAAATAACAATTTGAAAAGCCAATACATCTCTCCTCAGAAGGTCAATCCCTATGCTCTCCTTGGGATTTCTCAGTCACCCACGCCTCTAGATTACTTTCCTGATATCATAATTTAAGAAGGAGCAACAAAGGTCTCCTGAATGTAATCCCTGTGTCTTTATTTATCTGTTCAATTAATATGTGTATAATAGGACATTACACCATTCTGATATTACTTGTGTAATTTTTCAGATCAGTAGATGAAGCAAAGGGAATAATAATTCCCTTTTATATCTACTATAACTCAATTTGTGACATAAATTTAGTACATAATTCCATTAATTCTACATGAATAACTGAATAAAATGATTATAATTTGCAGCAG
This sequence comes from Raja brachyura, assembly GCA_963514005.1. The sequence goes on from OY740804.1 coordinate 12,548,301, forward strand.
TTCTAAAATGTAATCCATTTCCGCTGCATTGTTTGTGAAAGTAAAGTTTATAATACAATTTATTTCCAGGTAACTACTACTTCCAATGAGCAACACTGCATTGGGATTAGGTTGTTAAACAAATTAGATTGATGAGCTCGTTATCCGTAAAATAATGAAGACTCCGATGAAAAGTGCCAGATTTAAAACTTCTCACATTAGAGATGTGCAAATGATGTGATTTTCTGTGTTTTATACCAATTCCCTGCCAAATAGATGGGATTCTGCATCATCAAGTTATTTTTGAAACTACATGAATATATCACAGATCTTGGGTCTGTTTCTTGACAGTAAATTTAACTTAAGTGAACACTATTGAGAATGCACTGAGCATCTGAGTAGCATAAATACATTTTTTTAATTATTTATACAGATGCAGCAGAGAGTGGAGTTTACAGCTGAGCAACAACAGCTCCTCGATTACATTGTGGAAGCTCATCACAAGTACAGAATACCCCAAGAAGCAGCAAGAAAATATGTAAGTAATATGGGCAGATTTAAACAAATGGTTTTGCATTAAAATGTTATAGTCACATCAATATTATTGGCTGAAGTGAATCAATGATAATTTGGTTTGTGATTTAACTTTCAGTTTTGTAAAGACCATATCATTAAATTTTGACAATTGCATCATCAATCATCCATGTTGATGTGCTTAGAACAGTTTTATAAACATTTTTATAAACAAGAAAGTGCAGATGCTGGAATTTTGGCAAAACACAAAGTGCTGCAAGAAGTCAGGTCAGGCAGCACCTGGGATGAGAATAAACAGGTGTCGTTTCAGGTCGGGATCCTTTCTCAGTCCCAAGTTCATCTTGGTTCTATCTTGTTTGGAGATATATATTAAACACTTAGCTGCATCTGATGTTAGTGGATGACAAATGTATGTGAATTATGGGTAAAAGTAATTTAACCACTTGAAAGTGCTTCCTTTTGAAATGTGTATTACATCAGTATATCTCCAATTGGAATATCCAAATAGAATCAACCATTTCAAACATTTAACATACACTTCATGTCATAAATAATACCTGTACAGAGCAACTGATCTCCTTAGGTGGCACACAATGAAGTAATTCCTAGTGTAATAGTCATTTAGAGCATTGTCAGGATTTTAAAAAAATCATATTCGCCCAAACGGAGCCTGTCATCACGCACTCAACTAAACCAAATTTTAAAGGGACTTTTTCAATTTCCAGCAACTGCAGACTCTTGTGTCTCCAAAAACAAAATTCAGATTCTGTAAATCTGCAATAAATATAGAATTACAGAAATACTCTTGTTTTATCTAGGAAAAATCCTGTTGATGTTCTGGTCCAAAAATGCTAAACGAGTCGCTGAGCATTTATTTCTGCCATTATTTCTGTTTATCTAATGTAGTTCCCTTTCGTTATTGTGACACTGAATTGGAGAAGTATTTGATATACATTATCGTGCTTTCAGGGGTTTACCTGATTAACCACAATGTTTCTTCACAACTAAGTGTTGTTTCTAATATCACTGTCTATGTGTCAGTTATTCGAACCTGCAAATCCTGTGGAGGATTTTCTCAGGCTCTCAGAGAATGCTACCCTGCAAGTGGAAGTATTGGTAGAGTTTACTAAAAGATTACCAGGTGAGTAGGTGTGAAGTTGCAAATAGAGCTTTATATAGTATGATGTGCAATTGCAAATCTAAGAATGTCTCATCTTTGTTCCATTGCACTATTTAAAACCAATTGAAACAGAATTACTTAGTTTGCTTATTTTGTAAAATGAATATTCATTTTGGGGAAATATGATATATGTAATATGCCAGGAAAGAAAGTGGTTGTATCTTCCACTACAGACACTGCCTGAGCTGCTGACTATTTCCAGCTTTTTCTGTGTTTATTTTCAGATAGTCAGCATTTTTTTTTTGCATTTGTTGCAAAACATTATTTTAACCATTTCCAAATCAAAACAATGATTGTATGAAGTATTGGAAATGTATTTATTCTTCAATGGAAACCATTTTGAGGATTACTTAAAAAAATGAACATGGTCTTACTATCTAATCAACTCAAATGTAAACGGCTCTATCAAAGGCTATCATTCATTTCTTATGGACGCTCCTTCATTTTGTCACCTGCTTGGTGAAGGTGTTGGTGAAAGCATTTTAAGAGGACTCTTGCTTCATTTACACTTATGGTTAGATTGGACCTTCCAGGTGCTCCTCAAGAAATTCCTCAGTCACAAAGAAATTAAAACAATTGTATTCGATTTCAAGCTTTTTTACTCTCCTCTCCACAAGCAAATATACTCCGGGAGTATAGGACAACAAAATCTGCTGCTAATTTGTCATTCAGTTTAAATATATATATTATAATGACTCAAAGATAGACACAAAAAGCTGAAGTAACTCAACAGGTCAGGCAGCATCTCTGGACAAAAGGAATAGGTGACGTTTTGGGTCAAGACCCTTCTTCAGATTGAGAGTCAGGAGAAAGGACAACGAGTGATATAGATTGTGATATAGAACAAACGAATGAAAGATATGCAAAAATGTAACGATGATCAAGGAAACGGCCCATTGTTGGCTGTGGTCGGGGTATTAACAAGTTATATAGACAATGAAACTCACCAGGACGACAGTGAAACTAGTACAATGACTAGGGTGGGGGAGGGGATGCAAGGATATCTTGAATTTAAAGAAATCAAATTTCATACCACTGGGTTGTAAGTGCCCAAGCGAAATATGAGGTACTGTTTCCCCAATTTGCGTTTGGTCTCACTGACAATGGAGGGGGCCTAGGACAGAAAGGTCAGAATGGGAGTTAAAGTGTTTGGCAACGGGAGATCATGTAGGCCCAGGTGGACTGAGCGAAGGTGTTCAGTGAAACAATCAACCAGTCTACGTTTGGTCTACGTATGTATAAGAGTCCACACCTGGAACAACAAATACAGTAGATGAGGTTGGAGGAGGTGCAAGTGAACCACTGCCTAATGACATGTAGCAACAGAATTCGAAAGTATCAAATATTGGGTAAATATAAAGATTATAAAAAGTTGATGATTTGTTTTTATGTATTCCAAATGGGCAAAATGAGAGGTTGAATGTTTTATCTGGAAATTCAGTAGTGTGTATATTGTTTAAGGATTCCAGACATTAGACAACGAAGACCAGATTGCATTGCTAAAAGGTTCCACTGTGGAAGTGATGTTCCTTCACTCGGCACAATTGTACAACCAGAGCTTCACACAGAGCAGTCACCAATATATTCAGGGTGAGTAATGAGAGATTCAAACAAAGAATGTAAGCTTCTTTCACTTTTGTCACTCCCAACTCTTCGTCCACCTGGTTGGTGCAAGAGATTTTAGGAAATGTGGGAAATACAACAGCTGATTTAACATGCTGCATGTTGCCACATAAAGGAGTGTGATTAAAATTAGAAATTGTGCTTGAGGGATGAGCATTGGGACAAAGGAAGGAGTTACCTGGCCACCCTTCGCTAATCCTTGCATGTTCCTCAGGAAAGATTGAACAGTGGTTTAACATCTTATCGTGACTATGTAATGCTTCATAGGTAACTCACTTGAATGTTAGTCTAGATTTTGTGCTTTAGTCCCTGGAGTGGGACTTGAACTTAAACCTCCTAACTACAAGGTGAGATTGCTGCGTGTTCCCAAACCAAAATGTAGTAGTTTAACACACAAAGGGCTTTTCCAACCAACATGCTATTGCATAGGCATTTGGCCATCTACCACTTTTCAGTGATCTTCCATCCACGTTCCCACCATTATTTCCTCTAGAATAGAACATGATTAGCAGTTCATCATCAAATCCAACCACTTCAGAAGAATATCTGGACACTTTGTCACATATTGTTCTTGCTCAGGTCAGTCATTTCTTGTCCTGGATACAGAATTATATCACTGGTATGAACACACATTTTGAGCACTGCCAAAAGAAGCATGGTCATATTGTTCTAAACAATAACTTAAATGAATATTCTGTGAACTGGTCCCATCCCAGGACTGGGAAATCTGACCCAGGTGGCTCACTTCACTTTTTTAGCTATTGTGCCTACTTCAGCATCAGACATCACGCGCACAATTTCCTAAAAATGGCAGGTCAGATGGACAGTGTGATGAAGAAAGCTTTTGGCACACTTGGGACATCATGATGCAACTGTATAGGTCATTGATGAGACCACACTTAGAGCACTATGTGCAATTTAGGTTGCCCAGATATAAGAAGGATGTCACGAAGCCGGAAATGAAGCAAAAGAGATTCACCAGGATGTTACCTGGGCTTGCGGGCTTGAGTTAGAAAGAGAATGGATGGGCTGGGACTTTTGCCGATGGCTTCAACTTCAAATTTCTGGGGCTAGGTTTTTAGATGCTGCATACACAGCAGAAGGGTACTCAACTTATTTTAAAAAAAAGGACATTTTTTTCCCTTCTATCAAAAAACACGATGAAGAATATCGGTGTTATATTTAACATAGAATGTATGTCCTGTATATTCCACCATTAGACTTTCTTTCATTGATTTAATGGATGTAGCACATATTATTTTCCAATTGGATGGCAGAAATTCATCATCATTTCCTCACCCTCACAAGTGGAAGCCATATCAACTGTATTATCTGGAAAGACAAGGGCAGCTGTTGCATGTGTGTTGTTACAACTGAGGAGGATTGCAAGTCACATAACATGCTTACTTGGAAAAGTGTTTTCCCTTTGTATGTGCATTCTCAGAAAATATTAAAAAACAATTCCTTCATCAAAGGATTATATTCAGAAAAGTCCACAATTTTCAATGGCAAGAATTGATCACAAATAATTCCAGGGTAGACAAAAATGCTGGAGAAACTCTGCGGATGAGGCAGCATCTATGGAGCGAAGGCGACATTTCAGGAGACCCTTCTTCTGAAACAGACCCGAAATGTCGCCTATTTCCTTTTCACCATAGATGCTGCCTCACCCGCTGAGTTTATCCAGCATCTTTGTCTACCTTCGATTTTCCAGCATCTGCAGCTCCTTCTTAACAAATAATTCCAGGAACAGTTTTGGTGGCGTGTACCAATTTTTTTGTAATTGTCTTAAAGATGGCTTGAAAAACATGTATTAATTCTTTCAAGGTTAGCCATGGATTATTTACTGCCATGCCTTTTAATATTTTTTCCGATCTATAAAAACGTTCTTATAATTCATAATTCATGCCTCCTTAATTCAATCTGAAGAAAATAAACAAGATAATTTTCAATTTTTAACTACAATCAATTAACCCTTTTTTAAAATACTGCATCTATAGTTTGCTTATCCATACTGCTGCCATCCACACTGGCTAGAAGAACCTCATACCTTTGGAGAGGTACAAGAACGGGGGCACCTCCAGACTCTCATACCTAATTCACTTACAGTCACACGATGCCCAATTCCAGTTATTAATCTAAAGAGTTTGATTGTCCTCTGGAATCAAGTACACAAGTAATATTACCTCTCTCTTATGCAGCATAATCTATAAACTACATCATAGTACATAAACTATAAGCTTCATCTCATCAACTGAGACAAAATTCCTCAAGCTGCAGATGTACCACAGATATCATCACCATGAATTCCAAAGCTTTCTAGCAGCTCCTACAAACTGCAGCTGCAGCATCTTTCACTCACTAGACTCTGAATCCAGTACATTATCCTTATATTTCTGCCAGCTCCAATGAGATCCTACTACAAGCCTCCCCACACCTTTCTGCCTTCTGCAAGGACCAACCCCTCTTACTCTGTGGTCTGCTAATCCCACTGCACACATTCTTCCCTGATTCAAGCTATGGTTATGATTCCATTTCCTCCCTCATCACCATCCATGGACCCAAACAGCCCTTCCAGGTGATGCAAGGCTCATGTGGACCTCGTCCAACCTTATCTATTGCATTATGTGCTCCAGATGAGGCCACTTCTACATAAGTGAAACCAAGCACAGAACAAGTGACTGATTTGCAGCAAAACCATATTGTACCGCTGATTGTACTACTGTTATGGATTATGTCACCTTATATATAGGACTGAGCTATAGCCAATAAAAAATCCTAATTGCAAATTGTTCTTTTGTTTGTTTTCCAGATACTGAACACTATTCCACACTCCCTGGATGTTGTACTAACCAATGTTTTGAAGATCATATTCCAGCCGTTATGATGGAGCAGTCTAATTTGGATGAGATCTCGATTGTAGTTCCAAATCGCACATTAGGTACTACTTGCTTGTATACTATTACAGTAATGCAAAAATTAAGGCATGGGAGATTATTATACACTAAATCCAAATTTTATTTCCTTGTTGACTCTGGGGGTAATTTTAGTAGGGTGAGTTATATTTTAACTGTATTTCCAATTACCATGGTTTATTAGAATTAGTCCATAAAAATTGAAATACTATGAATTCTTAGCCCAGTTATCCACATACCTACTTAACACGTGCATCATTATGCTGTTTTCCTTAACTGCCAGGCATAGAGGGTATGGTGAAAATAAAATTTAAAGTCAATACATTTTTCATCTAAGGCTCAGTTTCTTGGGTTTTCTCAATCACCCATTCCACCATAATAACCTTCCTGGTATCATGATTTAAGGAAGAAAAAAAATCCCAGTGAATTTAATGAAAAAAATAGTTAATTAATTGCTGCTATAACTATGCTTGTGATACATAAATTTTGTGTATAACTTCATTAATTCTGTACGAATATCTGCATAAAACTATGATTGATTGAAGTACTAAAGCGTGATCCATTTCCACTGCATTATTTTCTAAAGCATCTCTTCTAATACAATTCAGTCTGATTCAAGTGTGTTAAAAACATAGTTGTGGTTTTAAAATGCTACAAATTCTACGTTGGACATCTTGATTTAATCTATTTTGGTTCACCTTTATCTACTGACAACATTTGCAAGTACCCCATCATACTTCAAGTTATCATACATCATGTATGCATTTTGTTGAAGTTAATTTGGAAATATAATGTTGCACTTCTTTGTAACCAGGTATAGCTGAAGAATTTATAACACCAATGTTCGATTTCTACAGAAGCATGGGGGAACTGAATGTGACAGACACTGAATATGCCTTACTTTCTGCAACCACCATTCTTTTCTCAGGTAAAAAAAAAAAAATCACTAATTAGGTTGGCCATGCATTATAATTCAATGCTGGTTCTAATGCAGCTAAAGTAAAATGTTATGGTAGTTAATTGGGAAATCTTCCTGCAAATGAAATGTAAACCAAAGGAATAGTTAGATCTCAAGCCGGGTGTTGAGCAGCCAGGTTGTTTTCTCTGCGTCAATGTCTGTCAGGCTCTGAGTTCCATTTGGTGGGTGGTAGAGCAGGCACCCAGAGATGACATGGTTGGCTGTCCGTGGTTCTGCTCCGCATTCACAGGCTGGGCTCTGGTGGAGTCCCCATCTCCACATACTGGTATTGAAACGCCCAACTCCAGTATGAAGTCTGGTGAGCTTCACCCATGCTCCTCTGGGGAGGTCAGACCCTAGATAGTTTTTATTTAGTGAAGAGATGTTGCTGTGTAATGACGATGATGTTGCCTTCCACTCCTGTGACCACTTGGTGGCTATCCAGTGTGCTTTTGTCTCAGTTGGCTAGATGGATGCTAGGAGTTATTTTCCATGTGGAGCAAAGGGGCGACGGTACTTGAGTCGGGGTGTCCTCTGGTCTCTGCTGATTGCGTGATGGAGGAGGTGATCTGGGTCTATGGCAGGACGAGATAGTGCCAGAGTTGCTGTTTGCAATAATGATTAGATTAACACATTGATTGCTGAAAAAAACTTCAATTTATTAATTTGCCCAAATTATATTGGAATTTAAATGGAAAAAATATAGCGCCAAATTGTAACATCCTGGCACATTGGAAGATGTGTCACCAGCAGGTGAAAGACTTGATATTTTCTTCATTGTAAGTCTACCGTGGCATTAACGTATCACTCCTGATTTCCTTTCTGGTTGGGCTGATTTGAGTGTCACAATAACATTGACTAAATTGACTACAATTCCAAGGGATATTACAAGCATTAATGTATTCTAGATCTGGATGAAAAACAGAGATGAAACAAGGACAATAGATGTGGTAAAACAAGGCTTAAACCGACTCCAGTTCATCATTTCTTACAACGTTTCACCTTGCAACCACTAGTTAGACAATCATACTTTACCGAGTTTGTTAAGAAATTTGGAAATAAAATCTGATAACCCACACGAGCCAAATGCCTGTCTTTGCTTGTAATGCACAATATGCAGCCCTCAGACCACATCCATTCTGCTCGATGTTCATTTTTGGTCTTCACAGGAGCCTCAAACATGGCTGTGAGCAGCAGATAGTTGTACGTTTCCGTCAAAGCTTCGGGCACAGCCGCAACAGTTGAATAATTGTCCTATTTTTCTTCTGTACAAGCTGCCTAACATCCAAATATTCTTGTGCCTCATACAGTAGCCTGCAAGTGACTGACTGTCCACCATCCAGAAATTGATCGGTTGCTAGGCGAGGGCTTTTTACTTCTTGTTTTCATATATTTTAAAAGACTCGGGCTAATGCTGAAATAACAATTAACAGCAGGCGAATAACAAATAATGTTAAAGTCCTGACTATAGCATGGTTGCGGCAAAACTTGATCTAGTGGTTGGTCAGAGATCTTTGGACCTTACATTTGACATATAGGTTCAAATGAAGCTGGGAGTAATACCTTCAGATGCAGTGGAGGGGAGGGAATAGATTTCTTTTTAAAACTGGCAAATGCAGTGGGAGATCTCAAGGTTCCCTTCCATATAAATTCTACCTCACGCAGCCAAATTGTATCTAACTCTTGCTTCTCTGAAATTAGTATAAAGTGTACAAAATACAATTTTCAAAATTTACCTGGATGGTTCCAATTCATGTCTTTAACCTCTTTTATCAAGAAAACTCATGCGTCCGGACAACAATGACTCCTCTGAGGAGATTGCTACTCTGAGGACATGCCGATTTATGATTAATGCCAACCAAACACTCACACTTTGGCAGATTGTAAAGAGATAGTTTTGGGGTTTCTTCCAGTAATCCACACATAGCAGTGAGCAAGCAATGATTAGTGGAAAGTCTGTGACTTGGAGTGCAAAACATTTAAGGCTTTGTTCAGTTTAACTCAAATGTTGATCTAAGAGGCTATGGAATAATCAAGTACTCACTTGTTATTGGTATCAAAGTTGATGCAATTACTAGCCTTAAAATGTGTCTCATGCCATTCATGAACGGTATACAGCAAGATGGATCTCTTTCATGGTCTCCCCCTCTCATGTTCAACTGCATATAAATAGTAAGATTAAACGAGAACTTACCAGTTTGAAGTTTGATCTTTATTTTATGAGGAGTTGCGATGAGGGATTTCGTGAAGAACCCGCCAGCACGCATGCGCGACATCTCTTCAAAGCAGCGGTGTGGAATCACAGAACCAACAAACCAAAGAAATGACTTGTTATAGTAAGATTGAAGAGACTCTAGTTACCAGTTGACTTTATGATCGAGGGTTGGGAGCGGAGGGCACGAAATCCCTCATCGCAACTCCTCATAAAATAAAGATCAAACTTCAAACTGGTAAGTTCTCGTTTAATCTAACTATTTCATTTCGGAGTCACGTGAGTGACTTCGTGAAGACTTCAAAGCTCTGTGATTACACGCCCTGGACCACGTCCATGCTCACACACTGCCGTAATACTGATGGAGGAAGTATGTTAACGTATTTCAGACTTGAACAAGCTGAAAAATAATAACATTATTGTTAGTACAACAATAAACCCCTGAACTCGGGGACAAACGTTTAGGGACAGCACTTAACGTGCGTAACGTTGCGGGAAAAGGCCACAGGTTAGTTATGAAACCACTGAAATGTAGTTTCATTGGCCCAGCCCGCTATCGTGAGGACATGCTCCATGAACACCTCCATGGTCCTCGTTCCTGATGTGGATGCAGCCTTGGTAGAATGACATTTCAAAATGTTTAGTGTCTTACCTGCTGCATCGAATACCACCTTAAGCCATCTGGAGATAGTCTGCACCGTCATTCTGTGACGTGGGTTTCCATGGGTGACAACAGATCCCATTTCCACACCTGTAGTCGCAGGTCTGTATAGTTTAAGTAACTCTTTCATAAAGCAGTTACATTATTATGGGTCGATCATTCTATCCAGGTTTAATTCCTGTAGAGTCTGGACCCGTTGTGCTGTATTCAGTGCTATTGCCATCACCACTTTTGAAGGTGAGTAAGTCCAGTGGTACCTCCGTGATAAGCGACCACCTTCTGAGTAGGGTCAACACCACCCTAATCTCTGATATTATATCGTGGTCGGGAAGGGATGGATAGAACATATCCCTCGTAGTTTGGATACCAGCTGGTGAGATCCCACTCCGATGTTGAGCTAGGATGACAGTGCTCTACTGGCACTGTATGCAGCACTGTAACTGAGGGCTCATCATAATGAGCACATTGGAGATCGTAGCAGATATGTAGGTCGTCTTGGTCCGACTACAAAATCCTCTCATATCCTGTGTAGGTGAGGTAGTGCTTCCCAGTGGACTTTCTCTGCACGATCTATATGACGTCCATGGTCCTGTATGTTCCAGACCTGGGTACATTTTCTGCAACACCTGTCTGATGAGGCAGGATGGAGAAAGCATAGAAATCCATTTCCCCCAATGTAGCGAGAACTCGTGCATCGCCACACTTGGAGACCACATTCTGCAGTTTCTCCTGGGTTTCCTCAGGTACTACAGGTTCCTCCAGAACTGGAGGACATCTGGTCCAGCTGCAGAGACTGTGCTCTAGTATACGCTCCATCATGCGCTCCATCCGAGCCATGCGACCACTGCCGCATCTGCGGACAATAAGTCGACTTCCTCAGGTTCTGGAGAATCTCTGAGGCTTCTGTCATTGCCCCACACCTTGTCGAGGTGATTACAAGGGTGCAAGACAGGATGTCGCTGCCTGCCGCTCCTGCGTGGCTAAGCGACTCCCGCGCGGACCTGCCGCTGCTCCGCCGTCTTCCGGACGGAGGCGGCCCGCTGGTCTGATAAGACATGATAGCGGTGGTGAGTCGGTCCCGGCCGCCGAAGCGTGGTACCCCGACGTCCGCGCGGGCTTGCCGCCTGTCCTCCAAAGGCGACGTTCGGTCACGTCCTCCACTACAAGGGAGTGCGATGACCGAGATGAGACTACACCGACCTGCAACCAGGCAGGCTCCCTCGGTGCTGAGTCTGTGTCCTCCTATGGGACAACCCGTCGTTCGGTCACGTCCTGCCGCTAAAGGGGGTGCGGTGACCGAGATGAGACTACACCGACCTGCAACCAGGCAGGCTCCCTCGGTGCTGAGTCGGTGTCCTCCTTTGGGACAAAGCGTCGTTCGGTCACGTCCTGTCGCTAAAGGGGGTGCGGTGACCGAGATGAGGCTACTCCGACCTGCAACCAGGCAGGCTCCCTCGGTGCTGAGTCTGTGCCGACCGCACATGTGGTCCTCCAGACCCAGGCCTCAATCCTTCCCCGGTCCACGATCTGGTGGCCTGCTCCAGTGGAAGTTGACCCCGGCTCTATGGCGGGTTTACCGACTGCTGTGCGATACTTCCCCTGGTCCTCTCTCTGGTGACCTGCATATTTGGGAAGAGAGAACGTGCCAAGAATATAGCACGTTACGCACCTTTGCTCCACTGTCGCTATGGTTAAGTGACAGAGGTAGGGAGTCAGGGTCTTACCTACCCTGCTCCTGTGCGGTTACCACTTATGGCACCATGGTCAGTCGTGGTGGAGAATCAGGTCCTGACTGCGCAGGGCTCCCCTGATTTCCGCGTTTTTATCCCGACCCGCAGAGCGGGTGCTGCCGACGTTGCGGGCAGCTCCAGGAATGGTGGGCGTTGACTCACATCTGGAGGCGCCGGTATGTAGGTCCTTGCTGGCCTTCCGGTTTGACCCCGTGGCCTGGAATATGGAGTTTTCCTGGCCGTTTGTCTGGTCAAGGTGTGCGACCTCATAAGACCCACTGTCTTGGCATGGTCGTCTAAATCCTTGACCTGCTTCAGAAGGTCTTCCCCGAATAGTTGTCTGGGTGGTGGTGTTGGAGATGCTCTGCATAGCCCCGCAAATTTGGGATTTAGCGTGAGCTTGATGGCACTTTTTCGAAACGCATTTATTTCGTATTGCGTGTTACATAATAATTCAAGAGCATCCTCCTGTTCGGTGTTCAAGTCCATCCCGTCCACCGACGTCGCAAAAGCGGTAATCCCAGATGTGAGCAGTTTTAGGATTATCTGTAATTCTTACTTCCTGTGCTCTTATGCCCGGGCTTATATTGCTCCAAATAGGCATGTTTACAATAGGTACATTGAGTGAGTTACAATTACTCGGTGCCTTGCACCCATTCATGGCCTCCGCAAGGACCTGATCCTGTAGCTGGTGGTTGGTAGCGGCCAGTTTAGTTTTGAGAGGTTGTCCCGATGATTCGGGTAACGCAAACTTGGCTGCCACGTCCAAAAGTACTTACCTGAGGAACCTCAGTTGCCACTGGTTTGTGTGCCAAGATATCCTCTTCTCCTGGCTGCCTCATGCTACCAATTGACGGTGGGGATATATCCAAAAGTTCCCGGAACTGGACATTTCCTGCAGTTGATTTTGCTGCAGGATCCGTTCCATCATCCTCTCCATCCGTTCAATGCGCCCTTCATGGTGCGTAAATGGGAGGTCAGAGCCCTCATGCCCGAAGGAACTCCTGAGGCTCCTATCATCAGCCCGTACCTCATCGAGGTAATCTCGGTGCCGTGACAAAAATCGCTGCCAGCCGCCTCAGCGAAGCTGTACGACTCCCGCGCGGATCTGCTCATACGCCTCCTTGGATGAGCTAGGCCCGACTGCCTCAAAGGGCATATGCGGTGTGAAGTCGGCACCTGACGCCTGCGGCGTGGCGACCCGACATCCGCGCGGGCTTGCCACCTGTCCTACTCCTGGACTCAGGCGGCGTACGGTCCCGTCCTGCCGCTATAGGGGGATGCAATGACCGTGGCGAGACTCCACCTGTATGAATCCACCTGGTCCAATTAGGTGGTGAGTCAACACTGGCCCTCCCTGGTCTGCCAGTGGACTCGGGTCTCGGTAAACCACCAGTCCGCAATCTAGCGGTCTCTGGTGAAATTCCTGCCCTAAAAGGGCTTTGTTGTTGAGCTCTATCCCTGGCTCTTTCACGAGGGCTCGGGGAGAAGGGCCGCGCAGCAGCACGTGAAACCCGTTTGCTCATATCAGCCAATGATTCTCTCCCTGTTGGAGATAGTGAAAAAATGGAGTCAGGGTCTACCTGCTCCGGCGCCATACCGACTTCCTGCTCTGCGGGTACCCCGCTTGTACACAGCTGTGTCGGTGGGTCGGGTCCTGTAATCACAGGGCTCCCCGACTTTTGCGCCTTTTTCCCGGCCCGTCTAGCGGGTGCTGTCGTTGTAGAGAGCTCCGGGAATAATGGCCGGCGATTCCTTTTGGAAGTCCTGCGGCCTGTACTCCTCATTATCCATGTCCCTGTTGGAAAAACACATTCAAAACAGCAGGGACAACCAGCTCAAGGTTGCCTGTACTTACCTGAGTGGCCCTTATGAAGGGCTGGTGGTGAGCTGTCGTTCTGCCATTGTTGAGCAATGGTGAGTGTTGAGCCCGGACCCACAGGGTCAACAAGTTGCCCCATTGTAAAAATAAGTTGGGCTTAGAGACAACATGATAATGGCTGCAACTCCATACCCTCTAAATTACAGCACTGGGATAATGCAGGCTGTGTAGAGTTGAGTTGGGGATAACCCCTTGCTCTAGTAAATGCCGACAGCCCGCAGTATCGTGTGGGCTGCGGTGTAAGTCGGGCTGCTGCTCTGCCATTGCTAACTGCAAATGGCGAGCCTGCAAGCCCCTAGTTATAAAATAACTGCCGACAGCTCGCAGTATCCTTGCGGCTGCGGTGTAAATCGGGCTGTGCTCTGCCGTTGCTTACTGCACACGGCGAGTCTGCAAGCCCCTAGTTAAAAATAACTGCCGACAGCCCGCAGTATCCTTGCGGGCTGCGGTGTAAAATCGGTCTTATTCTTTAAAAATGCCGACAGCCCGCAGATCCTTGCGGGCTGTGGTGTAAAATCGGGCTTATGCTCAGCCGTTGCTTACTGCATACGGCGAGTCAGCAAGCCCCTACTTACTTATAAATGCCGCCAGCCCGCGACCTGCGGGCTGCGGCGTAGAGTCGGCTGCCTCTGCCGTCCTCCGCCGGCGAGTCTGAACCCGGACCTACCTGGGTCAACGGGCTCCCCCGACTCCATGTATTAGAGCCGCCGCTGACTGCCCGCATACTGCGGTCCGCAGTCAGTGTTGAAGCGGCCTGGAGTACTCTGAAAACAGAGTCCCTGTAAGAAAAAACGGACGGCGGGTTAGTTTTCCACTTACCTGCAGGTCCAGCAGTGGAGGAGCAACGCTCCTCCCTGCCCGTCGGTCGCACGCGCGTCGACGATATGTCGCGCATGCGTGCTGGCGGGTTCTTCACGAAGTCACTCACGTGACTCCGAAATGAAATGAGGCACAGCTTAGACATTGAATTTCTTATGATTGTCCATCATTATCTACCTGGTTAACTAATTAGGCAGACCTTTAGGATTCAGGATGATTTACGTCCCCTGTGTAGATTCTGAGGTGCAAGAGGGCTGTTATCTTATGATGCAGATCACATCTTCTGTATGTTATCCATGCCTTGAGATTATCATTCCATGGCCTTGAGATTATCAAAGATATTCTAAATGTTCTTTCTCCACTTTAAACAATCGTTAGAAGAGGTTCCCAGGAGTCAGTGAGGATTTCTTCAGAGGTTTTAAAAACATCATTGAATCTCTCCCTCTGACTGATAATCTATTCATATGAGAGCTCGGAATAGTGCTTGTTCCAGAAATCAACATGGCTTGCCCAAAGTAGCTGACTGGATGTTACTATGGCCTAGGTATTAGAGATGACTAAACCAAGTGCAGACCCGTTGGGTCTGTTCCTCCAACGCGCAGTTGTGGGGGGGGGTGGATGGCATGCAGCATTAACCACCACCACACACGCTAACTACCCCCCTTGATATTATATTAATATTATTAATTTGCTTCTTTTACACCATAACCACCCTATCCACTGACCCATAGCCCCCAACTAGCAGGCGTGTCTGGGGGGGGGGGGGGGGGGTGGTAGAGAGTGAGGGCAGAGAGAGAATAGGGAGACACAGAGAGAGGGGGGCAGAGACAGAAGGGCAAGAGACAGAGGGAGAGGGAGGGTGGGGAGAGTGAGATGGGAGGAGGGGGGGCTGAGAGGGGGGGAGGGAATGGGGTAGGAGAGGGGTAGAGGAGAAGGGGTAGGAGAGGGAGAGCGGGGGGGTGGGGGAGAGAGAGGGAGGGACAGAGATAGAGATGGGGAGATAGAGAGGTGGGGGAAAGAGAGAGGGAGAGAGAGAGGGGGAGAGGGAGAGAGAGGGGGGAGAGAGAGAGAGAGGGGGCGAGAGAGGGGGAGGGTTGAGACCCCTCTTCAGACTTGTCTCAATCGGAAACATCACCCATTCCTTCTCTGCAGAGATGCTGTACCTCCAGCTTTTTGTGTCTATCTTCAGTTTAAACCAGCATCTGCAGTTCCTTCTTACACACTAACCTTAGTTTACTTGTCTTTCCAATGATCTTGGAGGATTTTGCAGAGACAGC
The DNA here is from genome assembly GCA_963514005.1 of Raja brachyura. Next base: position 12,564,071 of record OY740804.1, read on the forward strand.
ATTCAGCGTATTTCTCCTGTATACTGTGATACAGGAAGGTAAGTAGTATAGATCAATCTTTGGTATAGATCTCAGTCTTTTAGGAGGACAGTCTCACTTCTTCTCATTAGACCATACGTTTCCTGATAAGAAAAGTAGCCTAGCTTTATTATTGTAGCACAATGTTTAATTATATGACAAAATGGAATGCACGAGTGATTAAAGAACAGAAGAAATTATGTTTGAAGGCAAATGTTGGTGCAATGTGGGACGCTGTAAATGGCACTACTGCCAGCACCAGGTCTCTGGAAAATATAACTTTATAGATAATTATCCTACTTATTATTTAAATTGATGCTGTTAATAGTTATCTCCTGTATATATAAATTGAGATAATCTCTGACTAGATAAACAAAATCATTCACATTCTTTGGACAGCAGAATGCTCTGATGAAAGATCAGTAACCTAAAATGTCAATTCTGTTTCTCTTTTTGTAGATGCTGTCTGACCTGCTGAGTATTTCCAGCTTTTTGTTTTTATTTTTGGTATCCAGCTTTTCCTTTTTTATTTGCAACCTTGACGTCCTGATTGATCCTGAGATTACCCTTTTCTGTGTATTTACACTGTCACTATTTCTATAGAGATACTTTTTTTTGGTGGTAGTACTCGCTGGTACGGCAAAAAGGCATCTCTATAATGTTGAAAACTTAAATTTAAAATTTAAAAATTTTCAGTTGTTACAAAGAGATTACTAAAGTTAAATAAAATAAGATGTACACTAAATTAAGTGTTTGACCCTTAAGCAGCTTACAGGAGGACAATCTGCCATAGATAGCAACAGCAAGGAAAAATAAGCATACCTGCACTTTTTCTTCTACAAAAGAACCATAGCAACATAATTTCTTCTGCAAAGAACCACTGGATAAGATTAACTGATTCCAGCCCGAGAAAGCCAATTTGCTGCCAAAATCCACATACATGCATTGTTACTTTAATTCCAATGCACTCCAAGCTGGTTCTCGGGAACATTTATCCTTCAGCCATCACACATTTATGCTCATCCAAACATTGTCCTCCCATCACGTTCTGCACACCTATCACTTTTACATTGGTAGAGGTAAATCTCAACTTTAACATTGTCACCTTGTCGTGGTGGAGAAGCTTGTGTGGCCCTGAGATCCTGAGAGCGATGCAGTCTGGAGCTATGCTCCTGGTAGGGCCACCCATTGTAGTATGGTCGAGGGGGAGGTCCCTGACAATGAGCAATCCAACCAAGACCTCAACGGTGGAACAAGCGTAGCATGATGTATTTCGTGGAGCGTCACAACGGCTGGGAAGGCGGATGAAGGCTGCAGCAGAAAAGGGTCCCGGTCATCTTGGACTCCATGCCACTGGATCCTGACCCAGATCTGTCAAGGACCGTGTGGTGGCTGTCTCCCCAAGTTAAACAAAGTCAAGCACAGGCGTCCTCCATAGAGAGGACAGTCATACTCGTTTCGATGATGATGGTCTCTGCAACATCTCCTTGCCGAACAGATCTTTCTAATATCTGCTGTTCTGCACTCCTGACATTTTGCCAACCCGATTGTAATAATTTCATCACTGACAACTGCTTGGTAGTAAATTCAGAAATTCTATCTCAATTTCCTGTTTCTTTAAAGTTCTCCTTAAAACCATGGGGTGACTGTCATTGATGGGGTATTGGTGACTGCACAAGGGAAATGTAGACAGTGGGGCAAGTAGATTAGCTTGGAGAGTAGAGGAAAGCACTCCTCCTGGCTTACAAGAAACAGTAGAAAGGCAATTAATTATTTCATACAGAAGTCTATGCATCTGTTTATCTGCTGATTTCCTGAGTCAAAGCTAAACTTGGACCACAGATAAAATCAAGGCACACTTCTAATAAAACATAAATTAATAAATCACCTGAAGGTTAATTGGTGCCTGCCTCACTCACGTCCTATTTAACCCTTGAGGTGTGCAATCATGAAGTCGATTGGACACAGGATTTATATGTCTTAAATAACAGTCAACTGAAATCTTCCCTCTTGAGTTTTAGAATCTTCACTTTTATTTCTATCACCTGTTGACTTTCTATAACCTGAATCTTTAAACTATTATTCAGTATCAGAAACACTCATTTGCTAGACTTTGCATGTCCAGCTTTTTTATAAGCATCTTGGTAAGTGTAAATATCAGAATTTATTTGCAGAGACTATCTTATTACTGTACATAGAGCTAATTTTCTTTTTTTTTGTGGCTTTAGCTACGTAACAGAGAATAACATTCCGTTTTGAAATTATTGTTAATTCTAAGTCATTTTCGTGCCTCAACTAACTTAGGCTAGTGGAATCAAGGGATATGGGGAGAAGGCAGGCACAGGTTATTGATTGGGGACGATCAGCCATGATCACAATGAATGGCCTCCTCCTGCACCTATTTTCTATGTTTCTAAGTAAAACAATTGGATTATTTCAGTGCAGAGGCATTTTATTTCTAAAAAAATAATGAATCTTAAATTAAGTCAAATAAATGCACATGTACTGTACCGTTTCACAAACCGGAGTCAGAAAATAAAATCCAAGAATTATTCACATTCATACAAATGTAGCTATATAATTGTTAAGTATTTAAATGATCTTTTGCATATGAAGAAACAAACAACTTGGAGCGTTGAGATAATGGAATTTTTGAATAATTTTTAATTTGTTTTTGGAGGTCCAGACATATTGCATTGGGAACTATTGACTTTTAAACCCCCCCCCCCCAAACAAAATGTTCTTAAGTCTGATCTTTTTAATTTACAAAAGTCATGTTATAACAAGGAACCAAGTTAGCTTCCCTGGAAAAATCTTATTTGCAACCATAGTGTTGTGCTAGTTTAGCAGGAAATCATTTTATTCACTTGAACAATTTTATTAGCAAATTACAGGAAACCTGTATTTAGATTATTTTACATTTCCATCCGGCTGTTATGTGTGGAATTTTACTGTTCCCTTTTGGTACATATGACAACACTCAAAAGAAAATTCAGTCATTCTCAATAGTGGGGTTTTCCTGAATTAGTGTCCATAAACCAGATGGGTATTTTTTGGGACATTACAAAGCTTGCTCTCAGATTTAAAGTTTAACACCTTGTCTAAAAGATGAATATTTATCTTCTGTGCTTGTACTGTCGCGTTAACATTATGCCAATGATCATTGTACACAACTTAAGGCTCTTTTTTTCCCCTGCAGATCGACCCTATTTAAAGAATAAAACACATGTAGAAAAATTACAGGAGCCTCTTTTGGAGATTTTACACAAGTACTCCAAGATCCATCATCCCGAGAGTCCACAGCGCTTTGCTCGGCTTTTGGGTCGACTTACTCAGCTTAGAACTCTTAACCACAATCATTCAGAGGTATTAATGTCCTGGAAGATGAAGGATCAGAAACTTACACCCTTGCTCTGTGAAATTTGGGATGTCCAATGAGGATTATAGCAGAACATTGTTACATATTTTTGGACTGGTCAGTGCACGTGTAAACCCAGCTTTTATTTTGTAGCACAAATTCATGCCAAAATAAAAAATGCAAGATCTCCCTTTAATTTCCATCAGTCAACAGCTACTTTGCCAAATAAATCATCTTGGTTCTCATTACAGTCGTTTAAGTTTTCTGTGCATAATCTAACTTTTTGTTTATTATACTGACCAACAGCTTGTTGCTTGGTCATTATATTTGTAAAGCATCTGTTCTTATTCAGTATAAGGATGACCCACCGGTGATCAAGACAGGTATTATTCACCTTTTTAAATAAACTGTTCTGTAGATTGCAGAGACCTCTTAACAGAGCAATAGATAAATCAGCCTTTGGATAGTTGCAATTCCCACATTTTTTAAAATTCGTATAATCTTTAAAAAATGTTAACATGATTTTTATAGAAATTAGTACACATTGCTGGGGTATGGAATTACAAAATTGCTAAAATGCATTTCAGATTGTTTTATCATTTATTATATATTTTAACGGTTTATGGAAGAAAATGTAACATATCTTGAAATGCTAGAATTTAAGAATATTCAATAAACTTTTATATTATATAGTGTTTTGAATTTTAATTAAAAACAATCGGCACCAATAGAATTTACGTTGGTTCATACAGCGCAATTTAAAAAAATACAAAAATTAATTCAATGAAAATGTAGTCTACATTTTGGAAGACAAATTAAATGAAACAATTCTGTGCGGCACATAGCTACAGAGATCCAGGTTCGATCCTGAACTCAGATGCTGTCTGTGTAGAGTTTGCACATTCTCCCTGTAGTTTAGGTTTCCTTTGGGTGTTCCTGTTTCCTCCCACATCCCAAAGACGTGTGGGTTTGTAGGTTAATTGGCCCAGTGTAGAGAGTGGCTGAGAAAAAATGTAATAACATAGAACTAGTGTGAATGGGTAATGGATGGTTGGCGTGGGCCAAAGGGCCTGTTTCCATGCTGTATCTCTAAACTAAATTAAATCACAAGTAACACACGGGAATTTGTACTGTCACTGCAAAGTAGGCATGGCAATATATTCATTGTGTGGTTTTCTAGCTTCACTTTTACGTTTCTTTAAATTGTTTTCCTATAGGTTGATTGGTACAATTGGACACGGTGTTAGTAAGGCCACACCAGGAGTATTATGCACAGTTATGATCCCCTCACCTAAGAGAAGATCAAGTAGCAATGGAGATAGTCCCAAGATATTCACTGCTGTAATTCTTGAAATGAGAGGATTGTTCTATCGAGATAGATTTGTATTCTTTGGGGTTTAGGAGAATGAAAGGTGATCATATCGAAGCAAACACGATTCCTAGGGGGCATAACACGGTACATATCAAGATGTACTCACTACTAAAATAATTTTGAACAAGGAGACATAGTTACAAGTTAAGGGGCTAGACCAAAATCCATAGAAATTTCCTCATGCAGAGAGACTTTAGGAGACTTGTGCACATTGCAGGATATCAGCATTCTTAACATTGGAGGTTAACTTGGTAAAAGTGGAGACTGATCAATTTTGAAAGTTTGGGGGTTTGAGGACCATGGTGATCTGATGGAGAAGGAGCTGTAACTTTGGGTAGATCAGCCATATTGAACACCAGGGTAGACTTGAAGGTCCAAGTATCTACTCCAGCACCTGTTTTCTTGTGTTCTTGGATTCTTATTTTGTTTTATACTTATTCTAGAAGATCACTTAAGAATTGTGTATGGAGATGAACTTTATTTGTCTCATAATGTTTTCCCCAAACTTTTTTAGTGAGCTTTCTGAAATACAAGTCTGAGCCCTCAGGTTAGGACACCCAATGACCAAGGAATATCACAATATATGTTATGGCTGTTAAATGTTAAGAATGCTGATATCCTGCAATGTGCACGTTTCTATATCTGAAAGTTATCTGTCCAGTAGGGCATTAACAGGGGATGCTAATTTTCCCATAAAGCCAATAAAATTATTGTGATTCACAGTATAACAACAGGTCCTTAAAAGCGGCAGTGCTTCTGGCTGAAAACTCACTCTTCCCATCTTCCTGAGCCCCAGGATCTACAGGTGGTAAGACCTGGTTCTTGAGGCTTAGGGCCAACCTATTGCAAATAGGAGCAAAGGTCTAGGCATCTCTCACTCTTGTATTCATTCTGAATAGTTGTTTTAAAGAACAGTGACAAACACAGAAGGCTGCAAGATACTTTGAATGTCAATCCATGCCCCGATGACCCTCTTCTGAGAGGCAGCACAAGTGTGTGAATGTGAGGGACTTCCAGGTTAAACAGTATGAAGAGGTTAAACAGTATGAAGGGTTCCGAACCAAAGCATCACCTATTCTTTTTCTCCACCTTCTTGAAAGCAAAGTTAGGTTTTTTGTATTTTTCTTTGAATGACCATAAGTGATGCCTTTCTGGCTTAATAGTTACATTTCATAAATAAGGAGATCTTGTGCTATATTTTCTTTTAATACCCTTTAGTTTGTTAAAGATCATTTCATAAACCATTCAGTACAGGAGACTGACCCACTTTGACAGCCCTGTGCTCTGGATCTTTTGTAATGTACAAGCCCTAATACCAAACTGCTGGAATACAATTTTAGCTTCTCTTGTTCGGTAATACTACTGATGACAATCGTGTGACTATGGGTTTGAGATTGGATGGGTTGTTTTATCATCGGAGCACACTAACCTAATGTGAACCTGTTGTAATTTCCATCCAAATTTTGTAAAGTTTTCCCGATGTAATTTATTTGGTGCATATTATTTGGCCGTGCAGTTATGTCCTAGCAATTAAATGTTTATCTGGACACTTCATTGCTTGACCATAATGTTAATTTAATTTGGCTCCGCAGTGCAGCACAGGAACAGGCCCTTCGACCCACAGCGTCTGTGTTGAATATGATGTAGCGATGTTACAATACCTACCTTCAGTGGTGCTGCAGTTCTGCCACTGGCCGTGTGCATGGCTTTGGCGCCTTTGAGGGGGGTGGGATTAAAATGCAGATTTGTACCGCTTATCGGAGAGGTATTTCCTCGGGCTGTGAGTCGATGAAGAAAAAACGATTGGACTTCCGTTCCTTTTTTTTTAAAGTCGCTGTACAATTTAATAGGTTGATTAAAATAAAAAGCGACTTCTAATAGCAATGTTACAAAATTTTGAGATTTTAAAAATCAAGTCTGCAATTTATCCCATCAAATAAAGCATAAAAAGAAGTTTAATTTGACACCTAATTCACTTTCATATCTTCAGTATTAAGAAAGTTATGACCATTTTCATACTCGGAAATTAGCATCTTGTTCCCCATTGCCTTTCAATTGGCTTAACTCAAAAGCTGTGATCTAGAACAGTTAAAAGCCCATAACTTTCTTAAAAATTAAGAGAACTCAATGAAATTTTCAGTTATTATAGATTGAAGCATTCTGAAACAATCTTCCTTGGATTACCTGAAATTAAAGCATATAAGTAGTTAGTTATCTAATTGTAGCTAATTACAAAATTCAATGAGTAGATCTAAACATCTATCCATTTCTTAAGAAAAGATAAACTTTTTTAAAATTGCCTAAGTGTCCAAATAACATTCACACAATAACCCACAATATAACGTAATTTTTAAATCTCATTTTCTTTTTTTTTAAATATATTTTTATTAGAGGCCATACATATTACAAATAATATAACCATTTTTTTCAGATATAATTAATACATCTTTCCAAAATTATATAAATATTAACAAACCATATATATAGGCCTCCATTTTTTTAGAGTGAAAAAGAGAAAAAGAAAAAAGTATAAAAAAAGAATAGTGAGTAATTAGAAGAGTATGATTATATTTGATTAATAAAAAAAAATTAAAAAAAACAAATTTAAAAAAAAAAACCTATAACTAGTAAACAGTTATTATACTTGTGGAAAAGAAAACAGTATATATCTTATCAATGAATGGAACAATTTCTAATTGTAATATATAGAGACAAGTATATAAATCTGAAATTAAACATTTTTGTTTGATCTTCCCACCGGGTACTTATTGAGTTTCAATGCCGAGCCCAGCTACCCCTTCATATAATCAGTGAATGGAGACCATATTTGTTCAAAAAGCTCAAGTTTATCCATTAGGATAAACCTAATTCTCTCCAGTTGTGATGTCTCCAACATTTCCACTGTCCACATTTTAATTGTCGGGGATAATGGTCCCTTCCAAAATTTTAATATTAATTTTTTTCCAATTATGAAACAATAATCCAGAAAATTTCTTTGATTTGCTGTTAAAGTTTGGTTTGAATCTAAAACCCCAAATATGATTAATTTTGGGTCAAGGCTTAATGTAATCTTTAAAACTATGGAAATAATTTTAAAAATCTCAGTCCAATAATTATTAAGTTTTGTACATATTACAAAACTATGAGTTAAATCAGCTTCTATGTACTGACATTTATCACACAATGGTGATATATTAGGAAAAATTCTATTTAATTTCTTTTTTGAGTAGTGTAATCTATGTATTACTTTGAATTATATCAAAGTATGTCTGGCATTTAACGAACAGCGATGAATTTGTTGTAAGCTTTCTTCCCAAAAATCTTCTGATATCGGTAAACCAATTTCATTTTCCCATTTTTGTCGGAGTAATTCAGTTTTTGGTATTTCCCTGTCCAAAAGAATATTGTATATATATGCTATTAATGTTTCTGTTGTTGGATGCTTGTTAAGTACTTCATCCAGTAAACCTGGATCACTATTTCTATAATTTAGCGTATTTAATTTGACATAATCTCTAATTTGTAAATATCTAAATAAATTATTTGCTTGCAATCCATAAATCTCTTTCAACTCCTGAAATTAGAGACATTTCCCATTCCTATAAAGATGTTCTATCCTTATTATTCCTAAATTTTTCCAATGTCCAAACCCCACATCCAATGTCGAGGGTTTAAACGTAGGATTATTCATAATTGGTAAACAAAGTGTCATAGTTTCTAAATGTAAAGTCTTAATGATTTGTTTCCAAGTACGTATATTATTTAAAATTATAGGATTTTCCTTATATGATTTTTTTTGTACCACTCCGGGGGCAAGGAGTATTGTGCGTATGTCGAATGGAAAACAATCTTCCTTTTCAATTCTTAACCAAACCGGGTCCTGTTCCATCTGTATCAACCAATAATTAAAGTTCTTAATCTGAACCGCCCAAAAATAATATTAAAAATTTGGTAAAGCTAGGCCACCATTTATCTTAGACTTACATAAGTGTGTTTTACTTATTCTGTGATTCTTATAATCCCAAATAAAGTTGTTAACTATAGAACCAATTAAAAAAAAAAAATTTTAGGAAGATATACCGGGCTTGAAATAAATATAGTAATTGAGGCAAAAAAATCATTTTAATGGCATTTATTCTACCGATCATTTATATCGGTAATGTTTTCCAATATAAAATATTGTTTTTTAATTTATTTAATAATTGGGGAAAATTTGATTTAAATAAAGAGTTAAAAGATTTTGATACATTAATTCCAAGATATTTAACTTGATTATTAGCTATTTTAAATGGAAATTTTTGTAATCTATTCAGTTTAATTCCTGTTATAGGCATAATTTCACTTTTATTCTAGTTAATTCTATATCCTGAGAACTTACTAAATTCATTTATTACTTCAAGTAATTTAGGGATACTAATCTCTGGTTTTGTTATTTATAATAAAACATCATCTGCATATAAAGATATTTTGTTAATTGTGGTTTTAGTATTATATCCATAAATTTCTGGTTCTGCTCTAATCCTTTCGGCCAATAATTCTATAGCGAGTGCAAATAATAAGGGTGATAACGGACAGCCTTGTCTACAACCCCTAGAAAGATTGAATTTTGCTGATAACATTTGGTTTGTTAGGATTCTTGCTGTTGGGCCAGAATATAAAATTCTAACCCATTTGCAAAATCCTTCTCCCAGTTGAAATTTCTGCATTATCCTAAATAGGTAAGGCCATTCAACCTGGTCAAACGCCTTCTCCGCATCCATGGATATAATTGCTAATTCAATATCAATCATTCTTTTCGAGTAATTGATATTAAATAGACGTCTCAAATTATAAGTGGAATAACGCTTAGGAATAAAACCTGTTTGATCATGATGTATTAATCTATTGATCACTAAACTTAACCTTTGAGATAAAATTTTTGTTAATATTTTTTGATCTGTATTTAAAAGAGCTATTGCTCTGTATGATCCTGGGTCTTCTGGATCTTTGTGTGCTTTAGGAATAAGTGTAATTGTGGATTCTTTTAGGGTTACTGGAAGTTGTTCTTGTTCGTAGGCAACTTTGTACATAGTTTGTAGCCGTGGGACAATCAAATCATGAAACTTCTTATAAAATTCAACCCCCAAACCGTCGGGTCCTGCAGCTTTACCATTCTTCAATGATCTAATTGATTCCTCAATATCTTTTGCTGATATTTCAGCATCTAATAATTCTCTACCTTCCTGATCTAATCCGTTAATGTGACATTTCTGGAGAAACGTTTCCATTCCCTCGGGTTGATCCATCACCTTTGAAGTATAAAGTTTTTGATAGTATTGTTGGAATCTATCATTAATGTCTTTTGGTAAAGTTAATATTTCTCCTTGTTCAGGTTTGACCTTATATATCATTTTTTCTTCTTCTGATTTTCTTAATTGCCGAGCTAACAATTTATGCGGTTTATCCCCAAATTCAAAATATACTTGTTTAGTCTTTTGAAAAAGTTTAATAACATACTTTGATTGTATCTCATTTAATTTATATTTTAATGTTGCAATTTTATTATATGTAACCCTAGATGGAGACATAGCATTTTCCATGTCCAACTGCCTTATTTCATTTTCCAATTTCTGTTGAATCTTTCTATTTTCCTTGTTCAGATGTGCCTGCGCAGAAATTATAGCACCCCGTATAAAAGCTTTAAATGTGTCCCATAAAAGAGATGATGAGATTCCAGGTTTATCATTGGTTTCAAAAAATAATTCAATCTGTTTAACCAGATAATCTGAGCACGCTTTATCATTTAATATATGAGGATTAAGTCTCCATTGCGAATATCCTTTAGTTATACCCTTTAAATTAATCTTGAATGTTAATGGAGCATGATCCGAAATAATAATATTATGATATTTTGAGTCATACGTAAATGGGACAAGTTTTAAATCTATTAGGAAATAATCTATCCTAGAGTATGTTCCAAATACTGGAGAATAAAATGAGTATTCTCGACCATTAGGATTGTCATTTTTCCAAATATCTTTGACATTAGTTGATCTAATAAAGGAATTTATGAATTCGCTTGATTTAGAAATAGCCTTCCTTTTAGTTGATGATCTGTCCAAATAATTATCCAAAGTGCAATTTAAGTCGCCCCCAATTATTAGATTGTGCTGTGTTACTATAGGAATAGTGTTAAATATTTTCTTAAAAAATAGCGGATTATCAAAATTTGGGCCATATATATTCATAAGTACAACCTTCTTCGAATATAGTTCACCCGTAACTATTATATATCTATCTTCAGGATCCTCTATTATTGAACTATGTTTAAATTGAATACCTTTACGAATAAGGATGGCAACTCCTCGAGATTTATGAGTAAATGATGAATGATACACCCTAGAAATCCAATTTGCCGTTAACCTATATTGTGCATCCTTTTTTAGATGTGTCTCTTGAAGATAGATTATATCAGCTTTCATTCTATTTAATTGCGCCAAAACCTTACCTCTTTTAATTGGTTCATTAGTACCTTTTACATTCCAACTACAGAAGGTGATTCCATCATCTCCCTTTTTCTTATTAGTATCTTGCATTTGGATATTATGATGGATTATAATGAGGTAGATGTCTCAGCATATACATCCCAATTTCGTACCCTAGTTTATGATCAACTAATACTAATAACATTATCTGACATGCATATCCCCTCCAGTCTACTGTATAATACCATTCAAAAGTAAAGTAATATAATTCCACATATAATATATTAAAAAAAATAATATAATAAAAAAAAGGAAAAAAAGTTAATAATATTATTAGAAAAGTGCAGGAAAGAAAAAGTGTCTATAGCTACGAAAGGTGGTGTTAGTGTAAGCCACACTAGCTTGGCTGTTGAACTACGGACTTCCGTTGGGGAAAAAAAGATGTTTATATTTCCAGTTCCGTAAATGCCTTAAGGGCAATATATTTAGGGGTGGGGTGTTACATTTCCATTCTTATTAATACTACATTGTTTTAATTTGCTGCTATCATTTTAGATTGTTTAAGGAGGTATCACATACATTTGTTAATAATGGTTAGTACTAAACTAATACTATTATATATTATTTTATTATTAATAATCATTGAGCTCTCCAAGTCCAATAATTTTAAAAGTTCATCATTCTTCCTCCTTATTGCTGGGTGTACATCGGCATCAGGTAAGTGTTGAATATAATTCAAGTTCGCTATTCTTCGTCTTCATCTTCATCTTCTCTCTGTGTTCCCTCTGCTTCTTCTTCTTCTTCCTCATCCAACTCCTTCTCGATTTTACGGGCGAACTCCAGAGCTTCGGTATGTTTAGTGAAGTGGTGCTCTTTATTATCATAGCTCACTCGTAGTGTGGCAGGGTACATCAAGCCATATCTCACGCCCTTTATATTCCTGAGGATGTGCCTTGTTTCAGTAAAAAGGGCTCTTCTCCTGGCCACTTTCGCAGGATAATCTCTGAATATGCTGATCTTGTCACCATCATAAAACAGATTCTGTTTGCAAATTATTATCTTCATCATATCTTCCAAAACATGATCGTAGACCACTTTCACAATCAGTTGTCTTGGTGGCGAACCCATCTTTGGACGTCGTCTCAGTGCTCTGTGCGCTCGGCCAAGTAGGGGTGCTTGATCCAGATTCAAGACATTCTTTAGAAGATTTGCAGCAAACTCTCTGGTGTCTTGAGCTCCCTCCTTGCCTTCACGCACACCCACTATATGCAAGTTTTTGCGCCGTTGCCTTCCCTCCAAGTCAATACATTTCTCAGTTATTTTATTCAATAAGTCTGTTAAACGCTTGTTCTCGGAGAGAAGTTTGTCATTCGCCTTAGCACTTGAGTCAGCAATACTGGTCAGTTCCTTTATTGCCTCGTGTTGTTGATCAAGTGTTCTCTTAATAGGTTCCAACTTGAGATCGACCGCGAGTTCCAAACCACCAACTTTCTGATTTACTTCATCCATCTGTTGTTTTAGATCAGCATCTGCTTTTATCTTCCATTCATCCATCATAATTTTTACTGTGGTTACAACTTCATTTTTCAACTCCTCTTTAACTTGCTCTTTAAATACTTCAATATCAGCTCTAAGCAACTTAAATTCTTCTTTATATTCTTTTTTCATTTTTTTTAAGCTCACCCATAATGGTAGTTTTCAGATCCTCCATTTCTGATTTCTTCTTTGGGATATCCTCCCGAGAGCCAGTCAGACTCGAGGCCGAGGCTTCAGCTGGGCCTACCTCTTTTTTCGGCACTGTTTTTTTCTCTTTGGGAGGGGGGGTTCTTTTCATCGACATTAGTGCTGTAAAAGTCGCGCGCCTGATGACGTCACGGACCTTATCTGGCTGCCGGTGCCGTTCACAAACGTTCCTCTCTGGTGAGTAGCTATAAATAACCCCGTTTTTTACCGTTTTTAATACAATTTTTGCGGAGCTGGACGGCGCTAGTTCCTCCTACTCCATAGCGCCACCGGAAGTCTTAAATCTCATTTTCGTCAATTTATAGGCCAAATGGGAGGAATTTAGTGTTTAATGCCTGTAAATTAATGGCCATTTAAATCAACTAGCGTGTGGGTTTTAGTGGAATGCGGTGGATTGGAATGTTGCGGTTTGCGGTGAGGTCGAGAGGAAAAATACTGTTGGTTCATACATTTTTTTGGATCCCATTTCGCAACGTGAAAATATGATTAAAGACTCCCTAAAAACCAACTTTTAATATAAAAATAAACTGTGTACCTTTTTTTCTCCCCTACGCAAAATCCTTCCCGTTGTCGGCACTCACGGCTTTTGAAGGTGATTTTTAAATTACTCTAGTTAATAAATAATCTAGCGTAATTTAAAAATACCTTCATGAATGAAATGTCGGAGTGATTTTTCTTCCACAACAAAATCGCCCGACATGGATCAATTTTCCCAGTCTGCAGAAAAACGGCATTTTAAGCCCGCCCCGTCTGAAAAGCGCCAAAGTCACGCACACGGGGAGCGGCAGAACTGCAGCGCTGCTCAAGGTAAGTTTTGTAACATACCTATTTCTAACGCCCTCAACGCCTACAATGTGACGGATCGTGAGAATGGAACAAAACAAAGGGTAAGTCGATTATTTTACATATAATCCTGCTTCTTGGGGTGGCTTTAAACTAATTTTACGTTGCAAAAATGTGATTTGGGCCCCATATGATTCGGCAGTGTCTTTCCTGCCGCATGGGCTTCAAATTCACCGCAAATGCAACGTTCCGATCCAGAAACACCCACTCACAAGATTATTTAAATCCTCATTTTTTTTGGACAAATGTCATAAGAACATCTAAATCATCTATATTTTGTGTAATTGTATAATCAATATTTTTATACTAAATATACACAACAGCTTTAGCCACATTTATTTATTTTTAGCAAAAAAATAATAATTTTGATTATATTGAAAGTAGATGTCTCTAGATTAATTTATGGGAATTAAACATTAAATTCCTTCCATCTGGCATATGTTCATGACACTGAGGTTTAAAAAGCATGTTATATTGTGAATTCTAGTGTGAATGGGATTAGTTTGTTATTTGGATACTTAGGCTAATTAAAACAATTATCCTTTTCTTAAGAAATGGAATCTACAGGATATTCTTAATGGGAAAGTAGTGGGCAGAAAGACATGTCATGCGTGGTTTGAAGAGCAAAAACTTGTAGTTTACAATGCCTAAATTGAAAAGTTGAGGAAAACCAAGGTGTACAGTGTTGCTTATTGGTTACAATCTGAGGAGTATTATGCTATTGATTATGATATGCTAATGTACCAGGTAACAACTGATCTTCTCCATAAATACTTGGTCTATTGCTAGAAATTGCAATTTATTTACCTATCTGTTACGGACTTACAGCATACAATACAATAATATTAAAGTTCTGATCTTGAGAATATCACATTTTTGAATTTTCAAAGCAGTCTGGGTGTTTATTACTACTATCACAACAGTCAATTTTCTAATTAGCTACAATTAGGTAACTAACTAATTATAGGCTTTAATTTCAGGTCATCCAAGTAAGATGTTTTATATTTGTTTCAGAATGCGCCAATCTATAATAACTGAACATTTCCTTCAGTTCCCTTAATTTTTAAGAAAGTTATGGCTTTTGACTGTCCTCGATCACAGCTTTTGTGTCAATGGAAAAGCAATAGGGAACGACAATAACAATTACAACTACAATTACAAATTTTAATACTGAAGATATGAAATTGAATTAGGTGTCAAATTAAACTTCTTTTTACGCTTTATCTGATGGGATAAATTGCACACTTGATTTTTAAAATCTCAAAATGTTGTAACATTGCTACATGATGTAGGTATGTTGCAAAACTTACCGTTAGCGGCGCTGCAGTTCTGCCGCTCCCCGTGTGCGCGACTTTGGCGCCTTTCAGAGGGGGGCGGGCTTAAAATGCTGTTTTTCAACAGACCTGGAAAATTGATGAATGTCGGGCGATTTTGTTGCAGAAGAAAAATCGCTCCGACATTTCATCAATGAAGGTATTTTTAAATTACTCTAGATTATTTATTAACTAGAGTAATTTAAAAATCACCTTCAAAAGCCGTGAGAACCAACAACGGGAAGGATTTTCCGTAGGGGAGAAAAAAAAGGTAAATAGTTTATTCTTATATTAAAAGTTGGTTTTTCGGGAGGCTTTAATAATATTTTTATGTTGCGAAATGGGGTCCCAAAAAATGTATGAACAAACAGTATTTTTCCTCCCGACTTCACCACTAACCGCAACGTTCCAATCCACCGCATTCCACTAAAACCCACACGCTAGTTGATTTAAATGGCCACTAATTTACAGGAATCAAACACTAAATTCCTTCCATTTGGCCCAGAAATTCATGAAAATGAGATTTAAAAATTATGTTATATTGTGGATTATTGTGTGAATGTTATTTGGACACTTAGGCAATTTTTAAAAAGTTTATCTTTTCTTAAGAAATGGATAGATGTAGGTATGTTGCAAAACTTACCTTTAGCGGCGCTGCACTTCTGCCGCTCCCCGTGTGCGCGACTTTGGCGCCTTTCAGAGGGGAGCGGGCTTAAAGTGCCGTTTTTCAACAGACTGGGATAATCGATGAATGTCAGGCGATTTAGTTGCGGAAGAAAAATCGCTCCGACATTTCATCAATGAAGGTATTTTTAAATTACTCTAAATTATTTATTAACTAGAGTAATTTAAAAATCACCTTCAAAAGCCGTTAGCGCCGACAACCGGAAGGATTTTCCGTAGGGGAGAAAAAAAGGTAAATAGTTTATTTTTATATTAAAAGTTGGTTTTTCGGGAGGCTTTAATAATATTTTTATATTGCGAAATGGGGTCTCAAAAAATTAATGAACAAACAATATTTTTCCCCCCGACTTCACCGCTAACCGCAACGTTCCAATCCACCGCATTCCACTAAAACTCACTCGCTAGTTGATTTAAATGGCCATTAATTTACAGGAATCAAACACTAAATTCCTTCTATTTGGCCCAGAAATTCATGAAAATGAGATTTAAAAATTATGTTATATTGTGGATTATTGTGTGAATGTTATTTGGACACTTAGGCAATTTTAAAAAAGTTTATCTTTTCTTAAGAAATGGATAGATGTTTAGATCTACTTATTGAATTTTGTAATTAGCTACAATTAGATAACTAACTAATTATATGCTTTAATTTCAGGTCATCTGTAGATGTTAGTGCATGTCCCTTTAATTATAGATTGTGTAGCTTCCCTGACCACTCCCCGTTTAACCAGTATATTAATGTCTCTCCATCCCCTGGTACCTCCTCTAGTAGTTTGAACGTACAGACCATGTACAGCTAGGGCACCAGTGCATATGTAATCAATAAAGTCTTAGTAAAGAAACACTGTGTGAGTAACATCATTTACATGGTGTCAGCGGGTTCTACACCCACGCCTCCTGTTTCTCGCGTTTAATTTTTTTTTGCCCCAGTTACCCTTCCCGGTCGGATCATGGCTTCCTCCTGCCGTAAGCCAGAACCTCTGGTCTTTGACAATGACATCGCTCACCGATGGAATGCTTTCCGTCGGGACTTCCAGCATTATGTGGCTATCGTTCACCCAGCTGCCTCCGTTGCAGTTAAAGCTTCACTACTTTTGAATTTGGCCGGCTCTGAGGCTCTCGAGCGCTCTGAATTGTTTGAATACGGGCCAGATGAAGACCCCACGGACCTGAATTGCCTAATCGGGAAGTTCTCTGAAATGTGCGACATCCCCACAAACTCTATCCTGGAGCGCTTTAAGTTCTTTGGTCGTCGTCAGAATCCCGGTGAGTCTATCGGCAACTACTACGCTGCCCTACGGCATCTGGCTAGACGGTGCAAACTGGCTGACGTGACCCCCGACACCGTAACCCGCGATGTTTTGGTGTACGGTCTGCGGAATGAAAAGTTGCGTTCAGAGCTCCTATGCAAGCCGGACCTGACCCTCCATGGTGCTCTACATGCCTCCAAATTGTCGGAGGCTGTTACCTCTGCTGTGACCACATCTGACCATGAGGTTCGAGCGGCTACCGTTGCCACCCGGCGTCCTGCTCAGCAAGTTCACCGTGAGGCTAGCTTTGCCTCCAGCTCCAAGTCAGTGCAGCGTTGCCAGAACTGTAACTTTGTGGTTCATCGTTTCGGTGTTTGCCCTGCTATGGGAAAGACTTGTAATTTCTGTAAGAAGCCGAACCATTTTTCAGCTGCCTGTCATTCTCGCAGAAATCTTGCCCAGCAACAGCGCAAGCCTTCTAATTACCTGGTACGGGATGAGACTGTGTCTAGTTCTTATCATCCTCCCGAAAACCTCCCTCTGTCTGATTCCGACTCTTCCCAGAGTGAGCTCAGCGTGTTTTCAGTCAGGAATACACCTGCCATGATAACGGACCCGACCGTGCAAGTTACTGTTAATGGTGCGACTTTCTCGGCCAAGGTCGATACTGGGGCCGCGACGAATGTAATGTCAACAAGCCTCTTCAAGAAGATAAGGAATAATGAGAAGGTTACCACTGAGCGCTCCGTCCTTCGAGCCTATGGGGGAGGTCTGCTCGTTCCTGTGGGAAAAGCTACCCTGAACTGCGAAGTGCTGAAGACCGTTCGGCCCCTCTCTTTCTTTCTGATAGACGGAAAATGCGTTCCACTACTGGGTGTTCAAGCATGCCAGGACCTTGGGTTGGTCAATTTCCACCGGGACATTAGTTTAATACAGCGACCTCTAGACCCGCTAGCCGAGTATCCTGATCGGTTCGACACTAAGCTGGGGATGCTCCCCTGCAGCTACAAGATCTCTCTCAATCCTGATGTGGATCTGGTTATACGGCCACCCCACCGAGTCTCCTTTGCCATGAAGGATCGAGTCGAGTCCACCCTTCGCGACATGGTGGCTACGGGCATTCTGAAGGAGGTGAGCGAGCCGACCGAGTGGGTCTCTACCATGGTCGTTGCGGCCAAGAAGGACAAAACTGAACTACGGATCTGCATCAACCCTAAAGACTTGAACCTGGCTATCAAGCGCCCACACTACCCCATGCGCACTGTCGAAGATGTGGCGGCACAGGTCGGCCCAGCCACGGTGTTTTCGGTGCTGGATGCGAAGAGCTCGTTCTGGCAGATACCGTTAGATGCACGCTCATCTTACCTAACAACTTTCGCCACGCCTTTCGGGAGGTTCCGTTTCCTGCGCATGCCGTTCGGGATCAGCTCCGCCAGTGAAGTCTTCCAGAGGACGATGGAACAGCTGTTCGCGGGGCTCCCATGCGCTATCATCGTCGACGACATCCTTGTGTATGGAAAAGATGTCGAACGACACGACCATAACCTCCGACTTGTTTTGGATCGGGCTCGGGAGGTGAACCTGAAGCTCAACCCCAGCAAATGCCGGTTCCGCGTCCCTGAGGTCACCTATGTCGGTCACGTTTTCACAGCGTCCGGACTGAAACCAGATCCTCAGAAGACCGCTGCAATTTCCGAGATGCCTGCTCCTGTGGACGTACCGAGCCTTCAACGATTCCTCGGCATGGTTAACTACCTGGGAAAGTTCATCCCTGACTTGAGTGAGTTGAGTGCGCCCTTAAGAGAATTGGTCAAGAAAGATACTGCATGGTCCTGGTTCCCGCAACACCAGGCTGCCTTCGATATGCTGCAGTCCAGACTCATCTGCACTCCGACGTTGAAATATTTTGACCTAAACCGACCAGTCGTCATAACTTGTGATGCCTCCAAGTTCGGGCTGGGTGCTGCCTGTTTGCAAATACATGATGGAGTACAGTTGCCTGTGTCTTTTGCGTCCCGCACAATGACTCCAGCTGAGCAGCGGTATGCACAGATTGAGAAGGAACTGCTGGCTGTCGTGTTTGCCTGTTCTAAGTTTAAGGACTATATCCTGGGCACCGAATTTTCCGTTGAAACAGACCACCAACCTCTGGTCACCATCCTCGGTAAGCCAATTCATGCTGCCTCCTCCAGGCTGCAGCGGATGATGCTTCAATTACAACGTTTCAACTTCTCCGTTGTGTACCGTAAAGGCAAGACATGTTTATTGCTGATACTTTGTCTCGGGCTCCCCTGCCCTCGACCACCCGTCACCCTTATGAGGCTTCAAGCATGATTGTCCTAAACGTCAATTTTGTGCCTTCTAAGCAACTGAAGTCTCTGGTCAAGCACACTGCTGCCGACGCCTCTCTCCAACAGCTGGCGTCGGTCATTCAGCGGGGCTGGCCCGAGCGGTGCTCTTCCCTACCTGCCGCGGCAGTTCCCTACTTCTTGGTCCGTGATGAGCTGGTGCTGCGAGATGGTGTTATCGTCAAAGGCCACAAGGTTTTGGTGCCTGAGGCTCTGCGGCAACAGTATTTCGAAACTGCTCATCGTGGCCATCCAGGGGCCGAGGCCACTCTCTCCATCGCCCAAAGCCAGTTTTACTGGCCTGATATGGCTGCATACATCTGAGACCGGGTGTCCTCATGCCCGACCTGCAACAGTCTCGCACCGCAACAGCAGCGGCAGCCCCTTTTGCAGCAGCCCGCACCAGACCTGCCATGGTCTGCGCTGGCAACAGACATTTTTGAATGGCACGGCAAGCACTTCCTGGTGCTTGTCGACTCTTACTCTAGCTGGTTCGAGGTCGACCAGCTGTCCTCTCTCTCCTCTTCTGCTGTCATTACGAAACTGCGCCGCCACTTCGCGACCTTTGGATCGCCCGCTAGCCTACAGTCAGACAACGGCAGCCAATTTACAAGCGCAGAATTCAAGGACTTTGCTGATAACTGGAACTTTCGCCACTACACCAGCAGCCCTGAATACCCTCAGAGCAACGGCCTGGCCGAGCGAGCGGTCCGCAGCGCAAAGGACTTGTTGGAACGCTGCCGCATTTCAAAGTCTGACATTTACCTTGCTTTACTAAACCTCCGCAACATCTCCCGTGACAGCGTCTTGGGGTCCCCGGCGCAGCGCCTCATGTCCCGTGTCACACGCCCTCCCATTCCGGTGGCCCAGCAAACTCTCATTCCCGCTGTTCTCAAGCCTGCCATGGTCCATGAGCGCATTGCTGCTAAGCAGTCCATTCAGAAGCGCTCCCATGATAGGTCCTGCCGTCCTCTTCCTCCCCTTTCTCCAGGTCAGGTTGTCCGTATGCGTTCCACCTCCGGTCGCCCTAGACTCGCGGTTGTTGTCGGAACTGCTGTTTCACCTCGCTCCTATCTGGTTAACCTGGACGGCACAGTTTACCGTCGTTCCCGTCAGCACCTCCGCCTGGTGAATGAGCCTCCTCCACCTCCTGCTCTTCCCCATGCTTCCCCTCTGTCTGCTCTCCCTATGCCTGCGCCTTCTCGGCCCGTCCCGGTCCTTCTTCCTGTGCCTGTTCCCGTGTCTCCGCCTATTTCTCCCCCTTCTCCCCGATCGCCTCACGTCCATTTGTCACCGCGCGTCTCCCCGCCTCGTGGTTCCCCTGTCGTGGGGTTCCCCCCTGTCTCCGTTCCTTTGGGGGAAGGGGGTGTGAGCGGGGTTCGCACCCGCTCAGGCCGCATTGTACGGGCGCCTGACCGTTACGGCGATTATGTATGAGTGCTGCTATTTTTATTGTCTGTTATTTCCATTTGCCCTAGCGCATGAGACATGGTCGCCAGTTATGTTCTTTTCTTTTATAAGAGGAAGGATGTAGATGTTAGTGCATGTCCCTTTAATTATAGATTGTGTAGCTTCCCTGACCACTCCCCGTTTAACCAGTATATTAATGTCTCTCCATCCCCTGGTACCTCGTCTAGTAGTTTGAACGTACAGACCATGTACAGCTAGGGCACCAGTGCATATGTAATCAATAAAGTCTTAGTAAAGAAACACTGTGTGAGTAACTTCATTTACACGAGTAAGATTCTTTAATATTTGTTTCAGAATGCTTCAATCTATAATAACTGAAAATTTCATTGAGTTCTCTTAATTTTTAAGAAAGTTATGGGCTTTTAACTTTTCCAGACCACAGCTTTTAAGTTAAGTCAATTGAAAGGCAATGGGGAACAAGATGCTAATTTCCGAGTATGAAAATGTCCATAACTTTCTTAATACTGAAGATATGAAAGTGAATTAGGTGTCAAATTAAACTTCTTTTTATGCTTTATCTGATGGGATAAATTGCAGACTTGATTTTTTAAATCTCAAAATTTTGTAACATTGCTACATGATGCTATGATAAACTAACTTTGTGCAGGAACTGCAGACGCTGTTTTTCACCGAAGATCGGCACATGATCCATATCCAAAGACGAAATTGTTACAGCACTTGGAACTGTCGTTGAAACGCCAGTTTTGTCACAACCAATAATAAAAACATGTATAAAGTCAATGTCTTACTGATCGTGGGAAAGATGTAGCGGAGACCTGGCTATTATGAATTCCCGCCGAGGCTCCACCTTGCCCACCTGGCGCCGGGCCGTTGGGCAGGGCAGTGCTGGGCACGCGCAGTGCGCCGAGGATGCGCGAGCCGGTGCCGCTCCTCCTGCGAGGCTGGAGCTTCTGGCGCCAATTGCCGGTTGGAGCTCGCGCCGCGCCCCTCCTGGTTGTCCGTTAACCAGCCCGTGGCGCGCGGAGCAGCCACCCCCCCAGAGTCGGCACCAATCTTTGGTCGGGACCGACTCGACCGCGGACGAATGCTTGATTCGTCTCCTGTCCCTCCCAGTTTTCCACCTCAGCAATATCAAGACGTGGTTCCCCGGGAACAGGTGGCACTTTTTTTTGTCACCATTTCAGAGCCTGAAGTAAGTAGTGACCCACTGCTCGTTTTCGTGGTTTGCATACAGCTTGCAAGGATATTAGAGGATGAAGACCCGGTGGAAGAACATTTTCATTAAAATTAGTTATGCATTCCTCACATCTTATAGCTAAGTTGAATGTTAATTCAGTGGTTAACTTGGCAGTGTATGGGTTCTCTTAAAGTTTCAGCATTCTCTTTTGGGAGAAAGGGACTTGGAGCATACAACCCATTCAACCGGAAAATATTGTAGGGAAACAGCCGTTTTGGCCCAATTCATCCATGCAAACCAAAGTGCCCATCTGAGCTAATCCCATTTGATTGCCTTAGGCTCATAAACCTCTAAACCTAGCAATGTTACAAAATTTTGAGATTTTAAAAATCAAGTCTGCAATTTATCCCATCAGATAAAGCATAACAAGAAGTTTAATTTGACACCTAATTTACTTTCATATTTTCAGTATTAAGAAAGTTATGGCCATTTTCATGCTCGGAAATGAGTATCTTGCTTCCCATTGCCTTTCAATTGACTTAACTCAAAAGCTGTGATCTGGAAAAATTAAAAGCCCATAACTTTATTAAAAAATTAAGAGAACTCAATGAAATTTTCAGTCATTATAGATTGAAGCATTGTGAAACAAATATTAAACAATCTTACTTGGATTACCTGAAATTAAAGTATATAATTAGTTAGTTATCTAATTGTAGCTAATTACAAAATTCAATGAGTAGATCTAAACATCTATCAATTTCTTAAGAAAAGATAAACTTTTTTTTAATTGCCTAAGTGTCCAAATAACATTCACACAATAATCCACAATATAACATAATTTTTAAATCTCATTTTCATGAATTTCTGGGCCAAATGGAAGGAATTTAGTGTTTAATGCCTGTAAATAAATGGCCATTTAAATCAACTAGCGAGTGGGTTTTAGTGGAATGCGGTGGATTAGAACGTTGCGGTTAGCGGTGAAGTCGGGGGGGAAAATACTGGGGGTTCATACATTTTTTGGGGACCCCATTTCGCAACATTAAAATAGTATTAATGCCTCCCGAAAAACCAACTTCTAATAAAAAAATAAAGTATTTACCTTTTTTTCTCCCCTACGGAAAATGCTTCCGGTGGTCTGCGGTCACGGCTTTTGAAGGTGATTTTTAAATTACTCTAGTTAACAAATAACTTAGAGTAATTTAAAAATACCTTAATGGATGAAATGTCGGAGCGATTTTTCTTCCGCAATTAAATCGCCCGACATTCATCGATTTTCCTGGTCTGGTGAAAATCGGCACTTTAAGCCCGCCCCCCTCTGAAAGGCGCTAAAGTCGCGCACACGGGGAGCGGCAGAAGTGCAGCGCCGGTAAAGGTAAGTTTTGTAACATACCTACTAAACCCTTCCGATTCATGCAACTGTCAAATGTATTTTAAACAATCAATGTTTCTCCTACCTCTTCCTGTGACAGATTGTTCAGCCTTCTTCACTCCAAGAAAAGTAGTCCCAGTCTATCTAATCTCACTTTCTAACTCCAGTTCTCCAATCCTGGCAATATATTTTCTGTGAATCTTTTATCTGCCCCCTCTAGCTTAATCAATCTAGCTTGGCAACCAGAACTGCACTCAATACTTCAGGTGGTGTCACTGACATCTTGCACAGCTGTAACACTTACAGCTATTCAGGTATGGCAGCCACATTTCCTCCTCGGTAACCATCAGAAGGTGGGCACCTCAAAGCTGCGTGTTCAGCCCCCTGCTCTACTCACACTATACTCACGACTAGCTGAACACAGTTCCAATTCGATCTTCAAGTTCGCTGACGACACCACCATTGTTGGACGAATTACAGATGATGAATCGGAGTATAGGAGGGAAATTGGTTGACTAATCAAATGGTGGAAGAACAACAGCCTTGCTCTCAAAGTAATTAAAACCAAGGAACTGATTGTGGACTTTGGAAGAGGAAGGACAAGGATCCCCAAACCTGTCCATCGATGGCACGGTGGCGGAGAGAGTTAAAAGCTTTAAATTGCTGGATGTGCATCTCTCTGAAGATCTGTCCTGCACCCAGCACATTGATGCAATCATAAAGAAAGCCCATGAACACCTCTACTTCTTAAGAAGACTGAGGAGATTTGGGATGTCAATTAGTACTTTCTTGAACTGTACAGGTATACTGCAGAAAGCATGTTGACTGGTTGAACATTGCAAAAAAGTGGTGAAAATTGCCTAGACCATCACTGGCCGAAGGATCTTGACCCATTCCTTCTCTACAGAGATGTTGCCTGTCCCACTGAGTTATTCCAGCATTTGTGTCTATCTTTACTGGTACTAACCTCCCCACCATCGAAGGGATCTACAAGAGTCGCTGCCTGAAAGTAAAGTATCCTTTATTGTCATTTCATAACTTTTGTTACCTTGCAGTCATAACATATAATAAAAAACAAAACACACAATAAACACATATTTAACATCCACCACAGTGAGTTCACCAGGCACCTCCTCACTGCGGTAGAAGGCAAACGTCTTTGTCTTCTTCCCTCCTTGTTCTCCATTTGCGCAGAGGCGATCCAGGCCTCCGATGTTATCGTCCATTAGGCCCGCGGCCGAGCCTCCGAAGCCGGGCAGCCGCCGTCGCCGGAACGCTGAGACACCACCACAGTTCTGACGCACGGTCCACCGCTGGAGCCCTGCAGCTCTGAAGCTGGGTCACCGCTGGAACGCCGCTGGAGCACCGCAGCTCTGATGCCGGGTCGCCGCTGGAACGCTGGATCCCCGCAGCTTTGAAGCCGGGTCGCCGCTGGTGCATTGCAGCTCTGAAACCAGGCTGCCTCCGCCGCTGGAGCACTGCAGCTCTGAAACCGGGTCGCCGCCAACGCTGGAACGTCGCCACAGCGCCGAGGCTGCCAGCTCCGCCATTAGGCCTCAGCACAGACGGAGACGGTGACGGGGGACACAACAAGAAAAGTCGCATCCCCCCCGAAGGGAGAGACTAAAACCCTGTTTCTCCCACCCTTCCCCCCCCCCCCCCCCCCCTCCCCACACACTTACACAGCCTAATAAACCAAAATTCTAACTGAACCAAACCCAAGAAGACAAAAAGAAAAGAAAAAAACAGATGGACTGCAGGTGAGCCACAGCTACCAGGCAACGCCGCCACTTCTGGAGAGAAGTACAAGAACCACTTCCGGAGAGAAGCATTCCTGCCATTAGAAAAGGGTAGACAGCATCATCATAGACTCGCACCACTCTGGCCATGCTTTAATTTCATTCCTGCCATCAGAAAGAAGGTATAGGAGCCTGAAAACCGTATGTCCAGGTTCAGATTCAGCTCTTTCCCCACAACTATCAGGGTATTAAACACTACAACCTCCAAATAGACCTCTATATAGATTTGGGGGACATTATTTTTGACTTTGCACTATTGCTTACTTATTTGTCTGTTTCTTAATACATATACTGAATGTTTTTGTTTATTATTGTTTAACAGAGTACTATGTTTACAAATCTGTTGTGCTGCTGCAAGTAGGAGTCTTATTGTTCTGTTTCAGGACATATGATAATAAAACATCCTTGACTCTAGAAAATGACATCCCATCTCTTGTACTCAATGCCCTGACCAATTCCTGAAAATTTTACAAAAATTAAAGTGTGAAGCTATAAAACAATATTTTTTATTAAAGATGCAATTGCGAAAATTTGCAGTTTGTTGGTGCTCATCATTCTGTCATTTAAAAAAAATGTAAACATATAAAACACCAGGAGAACTACAGGAGCGAGGCTATAATCTAGTTGTATAGACTATGACCAACTAATATATTTTGATTTTAGATGACTGACAAGATGACACAGGAGATTATTAAATAATTGGAATACATTGTATCAGAGGTAATATACTGGTGTAGATTGAGTGGTTAACAGACAGAAATATAAATTAGGAATAAATTGATAATTTTCAAGTTGTAAAGCTGTGACTAGCAACTTGCTGTCACGTTGGTGCTGGGTGGGACTGAGCTGTTCAAAATCTGTTCACATTGATTTAGATGCAGGGATAAAATTGAATATACCTGTGTTTGTTGATGATACTAAATTAGGTTGTAGTGTGGGCTGTTAAGGGATAGTAGGGAGTCTCAAAATAGACAAAACAGGCTAAATTATTAGACAAATACATGGCAAATAGAATATAATATAGAAAATGTAAAGTCATCTACTTTGAAAAATATTGGAAAGGTGAGAGATTTGAAAAATATTGTTTTTCAGTGCATTAGGTAATGGAAATTCACATACCAAATTAAAACAACTCTATAGGCGTTTAGTAAAAAATAAATAAACACAAATGTATTCAAAGAACTGAATTAGTTTATCAAGGACAATCCTCGCAGGGTGCTATTTCACAGCAGGAGGCCATGTCATGGATTTGCTTTGGAAATTAATAAGGCAATCTCTTCTATAGGTAATCTCTTCTATATTACTGAAAGTCTGATCTTGACCACTTTTGTTCTGTATATTGATTTTAGAAAATACGCTGTGATTTTTGGCCATCTTACTCGGAGTCCCCCTCCGCTGCGCAGGGCAAGAGGATTTTTCCCATCGATGAAAAATAAAATAGTTATTAGTGTTTAAACAATGTTGAGATTCTCTCTCCTGAAGGCCACGCCCCTTCTTCAGGGAATATAAAACCCTGCCCCGGCAGACCCATTGTCTCTACCTGTTCGTGCCCCACCGAAAAAACCTCATTCTTTTCCCTGCCCCGCACGGCCCGATTTTACCTTCTCCCCAAAATCCACAAACACGACTGCCCCGGCAGACCCATTGTCTCTGCCTGTTCGTGCCCCACTGAACACATTTCCCCATACCTTGACTCCATCCTATCCCCCTTTGTTAAATCCCTTCCCACCTATGTTCAAGACACCTCAGACACTCTCCATCGGCTCCACGCATTCCATTCCCCAGGCCCCCATCCTCTCATCTTCACCATGGACGTCCAGTCACTATACACCTCCATCCCCCACCAGGATGGTCTCAAAGCCCTCCGGTACTTCCTCGACCAGAGGAGCAACCCATACCCGTCCACTGACACCCTCCTCCGCCTAGCGGAGTTGGTCCTTACCCTCAATAACTTCTCTTTTGACTCCTCCCATTTCCTCCAAACACAAGGCGTAGCTATGGGCACACGCATGGGCCCTAGCTACGCTTGACTCTTTGACAGGCACGTCGAACAATCTTTGTTCTCGTCGTACCAGGGCCCCACCCCCGAACTTAACCTCCGTTACATCGACGACTGCTTTGGTGTCACCTCCTGCACCCACACACAACTGACTTCATCCATTTCACCACCAACTTCCATCCGGCACTCAAATACACTTGGACCATTTCCGACATTTCCCTACCATTCCTTGACCTCACCATCTCTATTGCAGGTGATACACTCCTGACCGACATCCACTACAAACCAACTGACTCCCACAGCTACCTGGACTACTCTTCCTCCCACCCTGCTTCCTGTAAGGACTCCAGCCCCTATTCCCAATTCCTCCGTCTACGCAGCATCTGCTCCCAGGATGAGGTGTTCCACACCAGGTCATCACAAATGTCCTCATTCTTCAGAGAACAGGGATTCCCCTCCCCCACTATAGATGAGGCTCGCACCAGGGTCTCCTCCATACCCCGCAACACTGCCCTCTCTCCCCATTCCCCCACTCACAACAAGGGCAGAGTCCCCCTGGTCCTCACCTTTCACCCCACCAGCCGGCGCATACAACAGATAGTCCTCCGCCTGTTTCTCCACCTCCAACGTGACCCCTCCACTCGCCACATCTTCCCATCTCCCCCCCTGTCTACCTTCTGCAAAGACCGCTCCCTCCGCAACTCCCTTGTCAATTCTTCCCTTCCCTCCTGCTCCACCCCTTCCCCGGGCATTTTCCCTTGCAACCGCAAGAGATGCTACACTTGTCCCTTCACCTCCCCCATCCACTCCTTTCAGGGACCCAAGCAGTCCTTCCAAGTCCGACAGAGGTTCACCTGCACCTCCTCCAACCTCATCTACTGCAGCCGTTGCTCCAGATGCCAGCTGATCTACATCGGTGAGACCAAGCGGAGGCTGGGCGATCATTTCGCCGAACACCTCCGCTCGGTCCGTAATAACCAACCCGACCTCCCGGTGGCTCAGCACTTCAACTCCCCCTCCCATTCCGTATCTGACCTCTCGGTCCTGGGTCTCCTCCATGGCCAGAGTGAGCAGCACCTCATATTCCGCTTGGGGAGCCTGCATCCTCTGGGCTTAAACATTGAATTTTCTCAATTCTGTTAACCCTGGCTGCCTCCTCCCCTTCCCACCTCTCCCTCAGTCCTCGGGCCCTGGCATTCCTTCTCTCTCTATCTCCCCCCCACCCAAGTCGCACTAGCTTCTCATTTTCACACTACAAACAGCTTACAACGGCCTGTTTCCGTTATCATCGATACTTTTTTGCATATCTTTCATTCATTGTTCTTTATCTCTCCACAACACCGTCTATATCTCTCGTTTCCCTGATCCCTGACCAGTCCGAAGAAGGGTCTCGACCCGAAACGTCGCCTATCTCCTTCGCTCCTTAGATGCTGCTACACCTGCTGAGTTTCTCCAGCTTTTTGTGTAACCCTCGATTCTCCAGCATCTGCAGTTCCTTCTTTAACACTATAAAACCCAGAAGTGTTGAGTACCTCAGTCAGTCTCTGCAAGATGGGGGGAAGCGAGAGGGTCATGTCTCTCAGTCTGAGCTGTGAATAGCACTGAACACATGTCTACTAAACTGTGAGTGTGGTTTTACTGACCTTGAATGCCCTTAATGTGGTTTGAAAAAGCACAGCAAATGGTTGGTGGTGGTCGGTTTGAAATAAAGCCCAGCAAATGATTGGTGGTGGTCAGTTTGAAATAAAGCCCAGCAAATGGTTGGTGGTGGTTGGTTCGAAATAAAGCCCAGCAAATGGTTGGTGGTGGTGGTTTCGAAATAACGCACAGCAAATGGTCGTTGGAGGTTGAGTCAAAATGGCAAATATTTAATAGTCTAAACTTGACAACTTCCTGTTTGCACTTTATATTGATTTTAGATAAAATGCTACCACTTATGGCTGTGATTTTATTTTTTGGCCATCTTACTCATTCCCCCTCTGCTCATCATGTACAGAGGATTCTTTCCATCAATGAAAAATAAAAGTGTTATTAGTGTTTAAAAAATGTTGAGAATCTCTCTCCTGTCAATCATGCCATGAAGGCCACACCCCTTCTGGTGGGAGGGGGAGGGATTATAAAACCCGGAAGTGTGGGTGTGGCTCAGCCTCTGCAAAGAGGGAGAGGGAGAGGGAGAGGGAGAGGGAGAGGGAGAGGGAGAGGGAGAGGGAGAGGGAGAGGGAGAGGGAGAGGGAGAGGGAGAGGGAGAGGGAGAGGGGTGAATCAACTGAACACACTATGTCTACTAGAAACATAGACAATAGGTGCAGGAGTAGGCCATTCGGCCCTTCGAGCCTGCACCGCCATTCAATGTGATCATGGCTGATCATCCAACTCAGTATCCCGTACCTGCCTTCTCTCCATACCCCCTGATCCCTTTAACCACAAGTGCCACATCTAACGCCCTCTTAAATATAGCCAATGAACTGGCCTCAACTACCTTCTGTGGCAGAGAATTCCAGAGACTCACCACTCTCTGTGTAAAGAATGTTTTCCTCATTTCGGTCCTAAAGGAATTCCCCCTTATCCTTAGACTGTGACCCCTTGTTCTGGACTCCCCCAACATCGGGAACAATCTTCCAGCATCTAGCTTGTCCAACCCCTTAAGAATTTTGTAAGTTTCTATAAGATCCCTCCTCAATCTTCTAAATTCCAGCGAGTACAAGCCGAGTCTATCCAATCTTTCCTCATATGAAAGTCCTGACATCCCAGGAATCAGTCTGGTGAATCTTCTCTGTACCCCCTCTATGGCAAGGATGTCTTTCCTCAGATTTGGAGACCAAAACTGTACGCAATACTCCAGGTGTGGCCTCACCAAAACCCTGTACAACTGCAGTAGAACCTCCCTGCTCCTATACTCAAATCCTTTCGTTATGAATGCTAACATACCGTTTGCTTCCTTACTGAACTGTGAGTGTGGAGTTTCTGTGGTGTTTTGTGTGGTTTTATGGTAGTTTCACCCTGCTTGAAATGGTCTGAATTTGGTGGCCTTGCACCCTGCATGAGGTTATATGAAACTGCATTTGAATGTGGTGGCCTTGCACCCGGCTTGAAGTGGCATGAAACTGCACTTGAATTTGGCGGCCTTGCACCCTGCTTGAAGTGGCATGAAACTGCACTTGAATTTGGTGGCCTTGCACCCTGCTTGAAGTGGCATGAAACTGCACTTGAATTTGGTGGCCTTGTACCCTGCTTGAAGTGGCACGAAACTGCACGTTTGGTGGCCTTGCACCCTGCTTGAAGTGCTAGGAAACTGCACTTGAGTTTGGTGGCCCTGCACCCTGCTTGAAGTGTTAGGAAACTGCACGTGTTTGGTCACCTTGCACCTTGCTTGAATTGGTAGGAAACTACATTTGAATTTGGTGACCTTGAATTTCAAGGAATAGTCATGAGTTAACTGCCAACCCACCAGCCGTGAGTGAGCTGCCAGCACATCAGGCTTGAGTAACTGAGCTGTCACCCCAAGAATCCATTTGGCCCACAATGTCCATACTAGCCCTCTGGAAACCAGTCCCTTCAGCCCGCAACACCTATACTAGTGCTCCAGAAAGCCTCCCCCCCCCCCCCCCCCCCCCCACCATTGGAATTGGTGGAATATTGCGTGGGGGACCAGCCCTCATGGGATCCAACGGGTTCCACTTAGTCTCGTATGTAATAAAAAGGAACTGCAGATGCTGGTTCATACTAAAGCTAGACACATTGTTGGAGTAGCAGCGGGTCAAGCAGCATCTCTGGAGAAAATGGATAAGTGATGTTTCAGACTGAAGAAGGGTCCCAGCCCAAAACACCACCTATCCATTTACAGCAGAGATACTGCCTGGCCTGCTAAGTTACTCCAGCATTTTGTGGCTATCTCTTCTATAGAGACAAGGATCTGCTTGTACTTTACTTGTACGGGTTACTGGTTCATAGCAGGAAGCTACTTTAGAGATCTATTTTGGAAACTGATAAGGCAGTCTCTTCTATTCACGCAACAATATTTTTATCAAACAACATAACTTCCATTTCAAATTAATTAAAACATCAACCCTTTCTCTTATGCCTACAATACAATCAGAATTCCTTGGTCTCCTTCCCCGCAAGGATATTACTGTTGGGAAATAAACTTTCCATGGGAATGCATCGTCACTTTTATAAGATGGGATACATTGGGGAAAAAATGTTTGAATTATGAAAAATTCCAATAAGGGGCGTTTTCTAGGAATGCAACCCTCCTTATGTGAAGGTACGCTGCACACAAATCAGAGAAACGTAACATCTAGCTCAACAAACAGAAAGGGAAACAGTATGCTGACCTTTATTGCAAAAGTGTTTGAATGCAAGGCTGTATGCATCCTGTTCAAATTAAGACCCAATCTAAATGACCATTGAAGCAGCTGTTGTGCTTTGAACTTCAATTCTCCAGAAAGCATTTTTTGCAAGTGTTGAGAACTGGGAGTTTTATGTTTTGGAGCAACAAATAAAATGTTCCATCATGATCAGAATGGCCCTTTGAGTCACATCTGTATATAGAAAGCAGTAGTTCATGCCTTTGGATGGTCTAATTATGCACCTGTCACTTATGAACTTATACTCTTTGTTTCAGCTAAATGATTGTCAGTTTCTGGAATTGGGAACTCTAATTTATATATAAAAGATTCAAACATTGTGTCCATGTCAGATGTGTTAATATGGATCTATTCATATTAGGGTAAATTCACATGAAAAAGAGCACAAATGCAATAATTTAAATATTTTTTGATTGCTTAATACTGAGCAACCAGCACTATGCAATCCAATTTCTAGGCACACATTTGTTATTGTATATGTAGAGGTAGAGGGTCTAATATTTAAGGAAGACATCCACACAAATATAGGTGATAAATTACCAGGATTATTTAAGTAAAAAATTGAGTTCTTGTGACGTTAAATGTTGTATTTTTATATTATTAAAGATGTTATTTTGAATTGGTGAGAAATTGAAAGCTAATATGTTTAATAGAATCCCTCTTTTGTAAGATCAAAACCATTGATTATGTTGGCAAGTAGTACCTATTGCAAATCAATGTTTATATTTCATTGTTATAGTTTTCTAAATTAAAAAAATTGACATGTTCTACAGGCACGAACTAAATAATGGAACCCAAAGTGATAGGGGATGGCGTAAAAGAAAATCCTTTCAAATTGTTTATTCCTCCAAGGGTAAACTATGGTCCTGTATCCGCAGTGAGACCACAAGAAGTAGCAAATCAAAACTTTTTTATGCAGGTATGAGAATTGCAAGAATCAATATTATACAACCATTATACATTTTTCAATTTTTATTTACTAATCAATAATGATGCTGTTCTTAACTTGATACGGGGGGGGGGGGGGGGGGGGAGGCAGACATGACTGGAGGTGCAATTCTTTTGAAGGCACCAGAAATTATAAGAGTGAATGTGAGATATGCTGGGCTGGAAGACGAGAACCCTATCCTTGGCTCTGGATGGGACAAGGGAATGAGAATAGATGTATGGGAAATTGGATCAATGTAATTGAGAACCTTTCAATTATTGTGGAAGAGATACCACAGTTGAGGAATAAAGAAGGCACATTGACACTACATTTCCCTCCACATTTCCTGCCAAGCTTTGTCCTGTTCCTCCTCTCTTCCAGCTTTGTGCCCTCCCTCACCCTCCCCCTCAATCAGTCGAAGAAGTGTCCTGACTCAATACATCACCTATCCATGTTCTCGGGTGATGCTGCCAGACCCGTTGAGTTACTCCAGCATTTTGTATCTACCCGTCTACTTCTGGATAATTGCCCCTGATTTTCAGTGGAATTGTTTGATCGTTTGTTTTATCATTGGCAAGAATTTAAAAAAAGAGGGAGAGAGGGAGAGAGGGAGAGAGGGAGAGAGGGAGAGAGGGAGAGAGGGAGAGAGGGAGAGAGGGAGAGAGGGAGAGAGGGGTTAAATATTATCAAAATAACAGTAGTGAAAACATTTTACTTCTTTAGAATTCTAATGGGTGCCATGAAGATGAAATTGATGTAAACTTCTTAATGACGAGCACACCTAAGTTATCTAAGACTGCAAACCAAGGTAAATTGTTAGTAACAACTGCATTTGATATTGAAATAATTTTTTGAGTTTAACTGCATTCTACTTTGTACATTTGCAATATAACAAATTCAGACTTAACCAACACACTGATTCTTAGCGAAATTGTGCAAGGACACCGCAGACAGCCATTATTTGCCAGCAATAACAGACGCAACTAATTTTAGAATTCGAACTCTAATAGATGCCGCTATTGGCCACAAACTGTGCTTACAGTTGTGTGGATATGAATAGGTCTGTGAGAGTGAATTAGAAGGGCTAAAAGATGAAATTGTTAGGAATGTTAATCTAGAGATTCTAGAACATATGTTCCCCTTATTTCTTCCATGTTTTTACATTTAATATCCAAACTTCTGAACATGTATTTACATCCTTTTAATCTGTAGAATTTTTTAGACTGAAGCAAAATAATCATCAGAATTTGTGAGTGGAATGATCATATATTACAGAGTTAGATATCAACAACTTGTTTATCCTAAATGTCACAAGTGACAACTTATTTTGCAGACGTTATATTGCGATAGTTTTGTGTGAAATTCTTTGACATTGAATGTGCTGAATCACCGTCATATTGTGTAAACCCCCGATACAATGCAGAGCCTTGCCATTAAATTCCATGATAGATGTAACGTATTTCATTTCGGAGTCACGTGAGTGACTTCGTGAAGAACCTGCCAGCACGCATGCGCGACATATCGTCGCTCGCATTTGCAGTCGACGGCTCGAGGTGGAGCGCGGCTCACCACCAGCCCTTCATAAGGACTGCTCGAGTTAGTATAGGCAACCTTGAGCTGGTTGTCCCTGGTGTTTGAACTGTGTTTTCTTCAACAGGGATATGGATAAAAGGAGTACAGGCCGCAGGACTTCCGAAAGGAGTAGTCGACCATTATTCCCGAAGCTCTCTACAACGGCAGCACCCGCAAGTCGGGCCGGGGAAAAAGGCGCGAAAGTCGGGGAACCCTGTGACTACAGGACCCGACCCACCAACACAGCTGTGTACGAGCGGGGAACCCGCAGAACAGCAAGTTGGAACGGCGCCTGAGCAGGTAGACCCTGACTCCATTTCTCTAACTCCAACTGGGAGAGAAACGTTGGCTGAAATGAGCAAACGGGTTACCCGTGCTGCTGCACGGCCCTTTTCCCCGAGCACTCGTGGAAGAGACAGGGATAGACTCAACAGCAAAGCCCTTATAGGGCAGAATATTCACCAGAGGCCGCTAGACTGCGGACTGGTGGCTTATCGAGACCCGAGTCCACTGGCAGACCAGGAAGGGCCAGTGTAGACTTACCACCTAGCAGAACCAGTAGACGTCGTGCAGGTGGAGTCTCACCACGGTCACCGCATCCCCTATTAGCGGCAGGACGGGACCGTACGTCGCCCGAGTCCAGGAGAAGGACAGGCGGCAAGCCCGCGCGGATGTCGGGTCACTACGCTGCGGCGGCAGGTACCGACTTCACACCGCATATGGCCTTTGAGGCAAGCGGACCGAGATTACCTCGACGAGGTATGGGCCGGTGATAGGAGCCTCAGGAGTTCCTTCGGGCATGAGGGCTTTGACCTCCTATTCACTCACGATTAAGGACGCATCGAACGAATGGAGAGGATGATGGAACGGATCCTGCAGCAGAGTCAAAGGCAGGAAATGTCCAGTTCCAGGGGATTATTGGATATATCCCCATCGTCAATGGGTAGCATGAGGTAGCCAGCGGAAGAAGAGGATATATTGGTACACGAACCAGTGGCACCTGAGGTTCCTCAGGAAGAACTTTTGGACGTGGCAGCCAAGTTTGCTTTACCCAAATCATCGGGGCAACCTCTTAAACCAAAACTGGCTGCTACCATTGACTTCCTCACGAATCATCAACTACAGGATCAGGTCCTTGCGGAAGCCATGAATAGGTACAAGGCACCGAGTAATTGCAATTCACTCAATGTACCTATAGTAAATATGCCTATTTGGGGCAATATAAGCCCGGGCATAAGAGCACAGGAGATAAAATTGCAAAGAATCCAAAAATTGCTCACGTCTGGGATTACCGCTTTTGTGAGGTCGGTGGACGGGATGGATTTAAACACCGAACAGGAAGACGCTCTTGCATTGTTGTGTAATACGCAATATGAGATAAATCAGTTTCGGAAAACTACCATCAAGCCCAAATTCGCGGGGCTATGCAGGGCATCTCCAACACCACCACCCAGACAACTATTCGGGGAAGACATACCGAAGCTGGTCAAGGATCTCGACGACCATGCCAAGACAGTGGGTCTTATGAGGTCGCACACCTCGACCAGATAAACGGCCAGGAAAATGCCATATTCCAGGCCGCGGGGTCAAACCGAAAGGCCAGCAAGGACCTACATACCGGCGCCTCCACAATACCAGCAATTTCAACAGCCGAGGCCTTTTTTAGGGCAAGGTCCGCAACGACCAGCATGGAGGATGCGGCAACCGCATCACCAGCACAACCCAGCACCTCCATGTCCCACCAAACATGCCAGGAACTGCCGGTAACCATGGAGGTAAGGCGGTCTGGATTTCATGCAGTTGCATGTCTAACCTCACATGTTGGAGGGAGATTACGGTTCTTTAAGGAGGCATGGGATACCATCACCTCAGATGAGTTTATTTTACAAAGTATTCAAGGCCATGAGATTGAGTTTATAAATGGTCAACTTCCCCCACCTCAGCATATGCCAAATCGCAAATTTGCACTTTCCAATAAGGAAATAGCAGAAGGCTATGCTGAAATCTTGAGATTACAAGAAAAAGGGGTGATAGAAAGAACTATCCACGAACCAATTGAATTCTTATCCAACATTTTCACAAAAACCAAGAAAGATGGTGGATGTCGGGTTATCATAGATCTAACCCATTTGAATACCTTTGTAAAATATACCCATTTTAAAATGGACACGTTCGAGACAGCCAAATCTTTGGTTTCCAAGGGCTGCTTCATGGCATGCATTGATTTAAAAGATGCATACTATTCGCTATCCATTCAGAAACATCACAGGAAGTTCTTAAAATTTACCTGGATGGATCAACTTTGGCAATACAGAGCTTTGCCCAATGGGCTTACTACAGCCCTTAGATTGTTTACTAAATTACTCAAGCCAGTATTAGCAACACTGAGGAGACAAAACCATACGGTTATGGCTTACTTGGATGATATCCTAATTATTGGGAATACATTGGAATCAACAAAATTGGCAGTTACAGCCACTGTGACATTATTTCAAAAAATGGGATTTATTATGCATCCAGATAAATCAAAGTTCTGTCCTTCACAGATCATGGACTATCTGGGGTTTACGATTGATTCCAATCGAATGATTACCACCATTCCAATTAACAAAGTTGGGGATATCATTGAAGCATGTAATAATCTGGTCAGCGCCAGTATACCATCAATCAGACAAGCTGCCAAGGTAATTGGGAAAATGGTAGCAGCTTTTCCAGCTCAATTCGGACCTTTACATTATCAAAATTTGCAAAGATCCAAGATTTCAGCATTAAAATTGAATGCTGGACATTTTGATAGACCCATGCAGCTGCCATTTAAGGCAAAAATAGAGTTACAATGGTGGATTGACAATATACGTAACTCATTCAAACCCATCATTGTGCCTCGTCCGTTGGTGTACTTACAAACAGACGCAAGCTCCCATGGCTGGGGAGCTACGGACAACAACACTAGTTGTGGGGGCAGATGGACACACTTGAATCTACCCTTTTGTTATCACAAGGAATAAATTATTTGGAGATGCTAGGGGCATTCCACGGACTTAGAGCTTATTGTTCAAACATTACTGACACTCATGTCCGTCTCCAAATAGACAACAGCACTGCAGTGGCATATCTAAATCATATGGGCGGTACCAGGTCAATTTCATGTGATGAATTGGCTAATACAATTTGGCTCTGGTGCATACAACGCAATATTTGGATTTCAGCTACCTACCTACCAGGTAAGCTCAATACAGTGGCGGATACCAGGTCACGGTCATTTAATGACAACATTGAGTGGATGTTAAATCCCCAAATATTCGCCAAAATTACAGCCAAATTTGGTAAACCGGATATTGACCTTTTCGCGTCACGGTTAAACCATCAGGTACCAACATATGTATCATGGGAACCAGATCCTGGGGCAATGGATGCTTTCTCGCTAGACTGGGGGAAATGGTTTTTCTATGCATTTCCTCCATTTTGCCTCATCTGTCGGGTATTGCGGAAAATCCAGTCAGATGCTGCTAAAGGCATTCTTATCATACCCAACTGGCCTACATAGCCATGGTATCCGGTGGTCCTTGAAATGTAAGTGAACCATGGGCCCTCTTAGAGAATTGCCCATTGCCCAATTAGTGACGAACCCTGTTACAGGGGAACATCATCCCTGCCATAGTCATTTGAAATTATTGGCTTGCAGGTTCTGAATAGACCATTACTGCAGTATGGTCTCTTATCAAGGACTATGGATACAATTGGAGCATCATGCATGGAGTCCACAAGACGGCAATATTTGACGCAAATCAGGAAATGGGAAACCTACTGCGGCCGCTTGAACATTGCATATGACTCCGTCACCATAACAGATGTGCTGGAATTTCTTGCGGGGTTGCATCATGACGAACGCCTCAGCTACAGTGCCATCAATAGCGCCAGGAATGCACTATCATTCTACCTCAATATTGAAGTAGGATCCAATAAACTGGTGTCCAAATTGATGCGGGGAATATTTAATTCTAACCCGCCCAGACCCCGTTACAATGTTACCTGGGACATTGGGATAGTATTAACCCTACTCAGAACATGGTCGCCTATGGCTGGGCTCGATTTGGACAAACTCACCCTGAAGCTGGTGGTGTTATTGTCACCTACCTCAGCACAAAGGGTACAGACGCTTCAAAAGATCAAGATTGACAGTATGGTCTCTACCCCAGAGAAAGTAATCTTCTATATTGATGAATTACTAAAGCAGCACAGACCTGGGTTCACCGGGCTGCAGCTGCTGTTTCCACCATACCCTGCTGATGCAAGGCTATGTTTAGCCACCCATATCCGGCACTATATAAAAGTGACGCGGAATTTAAGGGGAATGGAAAAATATCTGCTAATCAGTCACAAAAAACCACACCATAGAGTGTCGGTTCAGACGATCTCCAGATGGCTTAGAATCGTCTTGGACACAGCAGGTATAAACACTAACGTATTTAAATCCCATTCCACCAGGGCTGCATCGACGTCGGCGGCAAAGGTCATGGAGGTGCCCATGGACCATATTTTGCCACAGCGGGATGGGCTAGTGAAGCCACTTTTCAACGGTTTTACAACAAACCTGTTGCCACTCCTGTAATGTTCGTGGAGGCCATGCTGAATGCGGGTCAATACAGCTACTCCCCAGTGAGGGTTTTTTTCTTTGTTATAATTAATAAATATTATTATTTTTCAGTACATCCAGTCTGAAAACATGATTACTCCTATCCATCCTTATAGTGGAGTGTGAGAGAGCATGGACGTGGTCCAGGGCATGAAATCACAGAGCTTTGAAGTCTTCACGAAGTCACTCACGTGACTCCGAAATGAAATAGTAAGATTAAACGAGAACTTACCAGTTTGAAGTTTGATCTTCATTTTATGAGGAGTTGCGATGAGGGATTTTGTGCCCTCCGCTCCTAACCCTCGATCATAAAGTCAACTGGTAAATAGAGTCTCTTCAATCTTACTATAACAAGTCATTTCTTTGTTTGTTGGTTCTGTGATTCCACACCGCTGCTTTGAAGAATGTCGCGTATGCGTGCTGGCGGGTTCTTCACGAAATCCCTCATCGCAACTCATAAAATAAAGATCAAACTTCAAACTAGTAAGTTCTCGTTTAATCTTACTAATTTGTGGCACAATATGTTTCCAGTTGGTGGATATATATTCATTGCAGCAAAATGTGGTAAAGTTGTTAAACAGGTTAGCAAGAAACATTTGATAACATTAATAATTTGATCCATCTACTTGTCTTGAAAGGATCTTCCACAACTATCTCCTTTTGAACATATCATGCTTCAGTTCTTATGTTCCAAATTGGGCAACGTTTTAAAGACTTTTGCTGTATTACACCTACTTTTCTGGATGTCAACATTTGAGCACTGCACGTTAACGCCCATTTTTCCATCTACACGTGCGTGGAAACAGGTTC
Source organism: Raja brachyura (assembly GCA_963514005.1). Next base: position 12,603,552 of record OY740804.1, read on the forward strand.
TTAGGCTCTGTTATCCCACGTTTGTATTAATTTGTCACACACTTGGGACAATTTACAACAGGTAATTAACCTACAAACCTGCATGTTTTTGGGATGTGGGAGGAAACTCATGCAATCATAGGCAGAATGTGCAAAATCCACATAGATAGAACCCGAGGTCAGGATTGAACCCAGTCTCTGGCACTGTGAGGCTGCAGCTCTACGTGCTGTGCCACAGTGGCATCCTAATAGTTGAATAGTCTTGTGTGTTGTAAATTTCGGCAATTCAATTTTTTTATACTTCAATATTTTCTAATTCAAGATTTTTTTGTGTTTAGAGTTTATAGATCCAATTTTGCTAAAACCACAGAGGATGCACATTGTGGAAAAAGAGGTTAGTAATTTGACTGAAAACCATTGATAGTTAAACCTGCAATAAATGGGAATTCCTAATTTTGTTATTCTCTATACTCTGTAAAATATTTCTAGTTTACTAATGGAAAATATTTTGAGGCCATAGTTTCCACAAGTCATTTCTTGATTAGTATGGGTATTGGGGTATGGGGAGAAAGCAGGGGAATGTGGTTGAGAGGGAAAGATAGATCAGCCGTGATTAATGGCAGAGTAGACGTGAAGGGCCAAATGGCTTAATTCTGCTTCCATAACTTATGAAATCATGGGAGGAGTTGGAACATAGAACAGTACAGCACAGAAACGGCCCTTGGGCCCACAATGTTTGTCAAATAGTGGATGACGCAGCCGGCACTTCACCCTCCAGCACTAAGACTGCTAGGGGACCTATACAAGGATTTTATTTGTTGATTTTAGCTCTGCATTCAACACCATTGTGCCGGAACTACTACACTCCAAACTCTCCAAGTTGACCGTGCCTGAACCCCTCTGTCAGTGGATCACCAACTACCTGACAGACAGGAAGCAACATGTGAGGTTGGGAAAGCACATCTTGGACGCACAGACCCTCAGTATAGGAGCACCGCAAGGCTGCATACTCTCTCCTCTCCTTTACTCTCTCTACACCAAAGACTGCACCTCCAGAATCCTCTCTCAACCTTCTCAAGTTTGCAGACAACACAACCCTGATTGGACTGCTCCAGGATGGGAGAGGAATCTGCCTACAGACAGGAAATGACACAGCTGGCGTCCTGGTGTCTTTATAACAGCCTGGAGCTCAATGCTCTTAAGACAGTGGCATTGATAGTAGACTTTAGGAGAGCTGCCCCTCCCCACACTCACCATCAACAACACCACAGTCACATCTGTGGAGTCTTTTAAGTTCCTTGGAACCATCATCTCCAAGGACCTGAAATGGGGGGGGGGGTCACCATCGACTCCACAGTCATAAAAGCACAACAGGGGATATATTTCCTGCGGCAGCCGAGGAAACACAATCTGCCACAGGCAATGATGGTCTAATTCTATACTGCCATCGTAGAGTCTCTCCTCACCTTCTCCATCATGGTCTGGTTTGGCTCAGCCACCAAGCATAACATCCAGAGGCTGCAGGGAATTGTTCGATCAGCTCAGAAGGTTGTTGGCTGCAACCTTCCCACCCACCCCCCCCCCATTGACGAACTGTACACTGCAAGCGCCATGAAGTGAGCGGGTAAGATCATCTCTGACCCTTCTCACCCAGGCCGCAAACTCTTTGAAGTACTTCCCTCTGGAAGGCGACTCCAGACTGTCAAAGCCGCTACAGCCAAACATAAAAACAGCTTTTTTCCACAAGTAGTAGCCCTACGCAATAACCAAAAGTCTGTAGACTATGTTTGTTCTGGCATTTTATTTCATTCACATGTTTAAACTATAATGTTTAGTTATTAATGTTTAATGTGTCATTCTTAATTGTTACTGTATGTCGTATTGTTACCAAGACAAATTCCTTGTATGTGTGCATACTTGGCCAATAAACTTATTCAGTCGATCCCTAGCTGAACTGGTCTCATCTGCCTGCACACGATCCATATCTCTCTACTCCCTGCATTTCAATGTGCCTATCTAGAACCTTTTAAACTCCACTGCCATTTCTGCTTCCACCACCACCCCTGGCAATATGTTCCAGGCCTTCACTACCTTCTATGTAAGAACAACTTAACCTCACATCTATCTATATATTTTGAAAACTATGATCTTGAATGTGGATGTATTTGTGTGTGGATTAATGTGTTTTTCTGTGATTCTCCTCTCCTCGGAAATCCAATGCGCTAACGGTGAAATTTTTACATATTCCGGTAGAGATTTACCCCACGATCTTGAAAATCGGCTCATCTGAAAATTTGATTAATTATTTCTTCAGTTATTTTTTCAAATTGTTCACAAGTCTGAGATCTTTTAAAAATCGAACGAGATGGATGACGTCACAATGGCTCTGCTCCTCGCGGCCAGCTACGCAAAGTTTTCAAAGCGCAGCCTGCTGGGCACTGTTTTTGCATGTGCTGTGAGTTACGTTAACCCCACCCGCCTGGTTCGTCAAAAGACGCAGAAAGAACGAGCAAGTGGGCTCTGTTCTGCAGATCCCAAGGGCTTCCGAGACCTTCAGAGCGCTTCCGAGGTCAACGCACGCTAGCGCCTCTGTGATGTTTGGTGGTGGACTGAGTGGGTTGGGAGGACCCGTGCTCCTCCTGTGCAGCGCTACCTGCTGCAGGGGAGGAGCAACGGGTCCCCCCACCCCACACAGTCCACAGAACATCACATTCCCCCTTTCCAGTTTGAACGTCTCCATTTGGCTGGACCTCGCCTCACTTGTTTTTCAGCCTTCTTTGCATTTTACATTTCTGCTTTTATCACATTCCTAATTCTGACTTAAAAACATTTACAGCCTAGTCTGGAATATATATCAATATCTGAACATTTTTAGAACATTCAGAAAGTATTCAGACCCCTTCACTTTTTCCACATTTAATGTTACAGCCTTATTCTAAAATTGATTAGATTATTATTTTTTTAATCATCATTTTACACACAAAATCCATAATAAAAAAGTGAAAACGGGTGTTTAGAAATTTTTGCAAAGTAATTAAGAAATAACTGAAATCCCACATTTACATACATATTCAGACCCTTTACTCATTACTTTGTTGAGGCACTGTTGGCAACAATTACAGCCTCAAGTTTTCTTGAGTATGACGCTACAAGCTTGGCACACCTGTATTTGGGTTATTTCTCCCATTCTTCTCTGCGGATCCTCTCAAGCTCTCTCAGGTTGGATGGGGAACATCAATGCACAACTATTTTCAGGTCCAGAACAGAAATGTTCGATCGGGTTCAAGTCCGGGCTGGGCCACTCAAGGACATTCACAGACTTGTCACAAAGCCACTCATGTGTTGTCTTGGCTTTGTGCTTCAGGTCGTTGTCCTGTTGGAAGGTGAACCTCCGTCCCAGTCTGAGGTCCAGAACACTCTAGAGCAGGTTTTCCTCAAGGATCTCTCTGTACTTTGCTCCGTTCATCTTTCCCTCAATCCCAACTAGTCTCCCAGTTCCTGCCGTTGAAAAACATCCCCTCAGCATGATGCTGCCACCACCATGCTTCACCGTAGGTATGGTATTGACCAGATGATGAGCGGTGCCTGGTTTTCTCCCGACATGACACTTGGCATTCAGGCCAAAGAGTTAAATCTTGGTTTCATCAGTCCAGGGAATCTTGTTACTCATGCCTTTTGGTAAACTCCAAGCGGGTTGTCACGTGCCTTTTACTGAGTGGCTTCCATCTGGCCATAAAAGCCTGTTTGGTGGAGTGCTGCAGATATAATTGTTCTTCTGGAAGGTTCTCCCATCTCCACAGAGGAACTCTGGAGCTCTGTCAGAGTGACCATCGGGTTCTTGCTCACCTCCCTGACCAGGGACCTGCTCCCCCAATTGGTCAGTTTGGCCAGGCCACCAGCTCTATGAATAGTCCTGGTGGTTCCAAAGCTCTTCCATTTAAGAATTGTTCTATACCCTTCCCCAGATCTGTGTCTCGACACAATCCTCTCAGATCTCTACAGACAAATATCTTCATTGCTTGGTTTTTGATCTGACATGCACTGTCAACTGTGGGACCTTATATAGACAGGTGTGTGCTGTTCCAAATCAAGTCCAATCAATTTAATTTACCACTGGTGGACTCCAATCAAGTTGCAGAAACATCTCAAGGATCAATGGAAACAGGATGAACCTAAGGTCAATTTTCAGTGTCATAGCAAAGGGTCTGAATACTTATGTAAATGTGATATTTCAGTTATTTATTTTTAATTACCGTACTTTGCAAAAATTTCTAAACACCTCTTTTCGTTTCTTCATTCTCGGGTAATGTGTGTAGATTGATGATTTAAAAAAATGAATTCAATCCATTTTAAAATAAGGGTGTAAAGTAATAAAATGTGGAAAAAGTGAAGGGGTCTGAATATTTTCTGAATGCACTGTACTCTGTTGAAGTAGCATCACTTTTAATGAGATTAATCCTCATTTTTCTAATTGGCTTATTTTGTTAATACTCTCATAAATTAGTCTGAGGCTGACACCAAAGCCTTACAAATACACTAAGAATTCCTTACTTGGAGTCGGTAGCTTACTTGTAATAAAGCTCAATGTATCATTTCTCTCCCCTTTTCTCTTCATATTCATCTGCACCTTTACTGTTTTGAAAATATGTTTTTATTTGATATATTTTGTGTAATTTTATATATCCTCACATTTTGCCACATGCACCCCCACTTTCCCAGACACTTATTCTTTTGCAACCTCAATATCAACTTCCATTACCATGTACTTTTGAATTTCAAGAAAACTTGCATAGCTGATTTTTGGCTAAAACATGGGAATAAATCGTAAAAGGAATCAGCTAAATCTTCCAACATGAAAATGTCTTATTTGTTTTTTATCTTTTTTCTGAGTAAGATAATACGTTACTCCTTATCCCATTTGGCCTGACCTTGACACAACCTCTTGCATTGCAGCTCACTTTGCCAAAATTTACATATACTACATTCTCTGATATCCCCTTTTTGATCTCTATGACCTCACTGCCAAGACAAATACAAAAGTTTTGTATCTATTCCGTGCCATTATTCCTTATTCTCTCCATCATAGTTATCGTTATTTTTTATCATTAGTTATTGTCATATCGTTATTTTTGCTAAATCTTTTTACCAAAATATTATACTCTTTGCTCTTCATAATCCTACTTTTACTGACGGTCTTGATGTATTGCCACAAAATTCTCCATACAGTAAACCCTTATTATAATGGACCATAGGAGGGGGAATGGTGTCTGTTATTGCCAATTGCCTGCTCTAAACTAGTAGGTTATTACCATTATACTGTATGTAGTTGAAACAAAGAACTGCTGATGCTGGCTAATACACAAAAGCACACATAGTGCTGGAGTAACTCAGCAGGTCAGACAGTATCTCCGGGGAACATGGATAGGTGACGATGAGACCCTTCTTCAGAATGATTCAATCTGCTGAGTTACTCCAGCACTTCCTATCGTTTCACCTTAAAACTAGGCGGCGATGCCGCTGGTCTGCACTAGCGAGCTCTTCTTCACCAGCTACCGCATGGTTCAATTGAAGCATCTGTTGTTGCAGCTCACGATGTAGCCCCTTGCCAACAGCGCTTTCTTCATGCCACCACAACTGACAGGATGCGCTCGGTCACCGAGGCTCCCTCCCCTCTCACCAGCTGCCACTTCTCCCAGCCAGTCCCCTTCCGCTCCACTGCTGCCTCCTCCTCCTCGTGTTGCTTTGTCCACTCCGTCTTTCCCTCTCCCACCTCCTCCTCCTCCTCCACATCATTGACACCTTCCAAGGTGGAGTATATTGTGACTGGAGGAGAAAGAGGAGGAGGTAGCAGTGGGGAGTGGATGATGGAGTGGACAAAGCGACGGGAGGAGAAGGAGGGGCGATGGAGGGAGAGCGGACAAAATGATGGCTGACTGGAAGAACCGACAGCTGGTGAGAGCGAAGGGAACTCCACAGTAGTGGCATGCTGTTGGTGACGGTAGCCTGAAGAAACCGCTTTCCCCAAGGGGTATATGTGAGCTGCAACAACAGCCACGTCAACTGGTTGACTTAAGTGGAATTGTGTGGTAAGAACTTAATGTTTTTTATTTGGAAAAGTGCCTTCGGAAATTTTATATCAACTTGAAAGTGCAGGCGAGGCTTTGCTTTAACAGTAATCGAGAAAATGTCCCCTCCAACAGTGCTCTTTCAGTGGTCTACTGTGATATCAGCTTTTGATTTTTGTGCTGATTAAATAAAACTCAACAAGAAACACTTTTTTTGGGATTATGATCAATCCCTGTTGTTACTTATTGTTTCCCGCTATGCTTGTAGTTGATCAGATGTTTTCTGCTTTGTTTTGCATTTTAAGAGATTAATTGGATTGAGAAATGATTCAACAGTGCTGCCAATGTCCTTCAAATAAAGATTATTTAAAAAAATAGAGCAACAATGATAAACAAATCTTGCTGCTACCGTTTGGCAGGAGATACAGAAGCCTGTAGTCACACACCACTAAATCAGTTACTTTTCTACAACCATCAGGTTCTTGAACTGACCGTAACAACCCTAATCCTACCTAGGCAAAGGAACTCTAAGAACCCCCTTTGCACTTGGACTACCATGGACTTTTTTTCTAATTCTGACTTTGTACTAATGTTTTGCTTTTCAACAGTCCTTTTCATAAAAATGTGTAAATTAGTATAATCTATGTTTTTTGTGTGTTGCCTGAACACTATCAATGTGCCTGTGATAGTGCTTCAAACAAGATTTTCATTGCACCTGTACCTTACCGTACTTGTGCATATGACACTAAACTCAACTTGACTTGAAGGATAAAGCAGATTATGTTATGCCTCTGTTAATCACCTTTCAGTAAATGTCATAAAATCTATTCATAAATTGATGCAAATATGTGTTAAACAACAGCATACACATATGCAAGATTTATAACAATGTCATAAGTATTTTATAAGTACTAGATACAAGTGGCACGGTGGCACTGCGATAGAATTGCTGCCTTAGAGCGCCAGAGACCCAAGTTCGATCCTAAATAAGGATGATGTTTGTACAGAGTTTGTATATTCTGCCCGTGACCGCGTGGGATTTTTTTTCTCGGGTACTCCGATTTCATCCCACACTCCAAAGATGTAGAGGTTTGTAGGTTAATTTGGCTTTGGTAAACATTGTAGATTGTCCCTCGGCTGTAGGATAGTGCTATGTGGATCTCTGGTCGGCATGTATGGGGATCTCTGGTCAGCACGGACTCGGTGAGCTAAAGGTCCTGTTTCCATGCTAAACTAAACTAACCAAAAATATCTTTTTGGAAAAGGATCTTTGGTATTCAGATTTTTGGTTACATTTAAAATGAGCAACAATAAGATGTCTCTAAAATTTGTTTTTGATTTATTTTATCTTATGTACTGAATGCTCAAAGTTTAACTGACTGACTGTCTGACATGATTATAAATATTACTAACATACTTATGATATTTGCAATAGAATACTGAACATATAAGTCAGTTGTACACCAAGCTGTTCCAGGAGGCTGAGAAAATCAAAAGGTGGAAATTATCCATGGACAATGAGCTTTGGCAGAAGGATAAGAAGTTACAAGAAAATAAACAAACTATTGAAGTTCAGCGTAAAGCAATACAAGAACAACAAGTAAGTGCAAAACATTATAAATAAGTTTGTTCACAATTGTAATGTGTCCTCAAAAATGAGTGCAACATTCTAAAGGCATTGTCGATGCTGAAAGGTTGAAATAAAAACAGAAAATGCTGGGGTTGGACCTTAACTGGAGGGCGACCAATGTCCTGGTAGGCAAGTATGCCAGTACTACTCAGAAAGTTTTAAACTAGATTGTACGGAGACAGGATCCAATGCAGTAGTCAGGCATGTGGTATGCTGGAAGTCAGTGTTCCGGTGGGCGGCGCGACTCTCGTTGCAACATCCGCTGCAGTCCGTCTGTCTTTTTAAATTTTTATGTCTCGTTTGAGTGTAGTTAGTGTTTTTTTTTTTAGCTGGATATGTGTGGGGGGCGGGGTGGGGGAGACTTTTAAAATCCTTTCCCTGTACGGAGGGCCCGACCTTTCCTCTGTCAGGTCTCCGTTGCCGATGGGGCCTAGCACCATGAAGCGGCCTCCAACCGGACCTGGGGCTCCAGTCGCGGAGCACGCGGACTACTCACCGTCGTGGAGCTGGCCGAGTTAGGAACAGGAGGCGCTGTGGTGGCGTGCTGCTGCTGCCCGACCCCAGAGATTCGGAGGCTCCAGCTGCAGGCCGGTGGACGGTAACACCGGGAGCTCACCGGTCCCTGGTGGGAGACCGCTTTTCGGAGCTCCCGCGGCGGCAACTTTTCCCGCCCGAGTTGCAGGGTTGAAAATGAGCTGGAGCAGGACCTCACATCGACCGGCGCGGCTTTAATGGCCGCGGGACTTGCTAGCGCCTGCCGGGGGCTCAAACATCAAGACTTGGAGCGCGGCCTTGCATCGCCCGGCGCGGCCTGCATGGCCGTGGGACTTATTTACCATCGCCCGCCGGGGGCTTTGACTCTGACATCGGGAGGAGAATGGGGAGTGCAGGGGAGAGATAAGACTTTGCCTTCCAACGCAGTGAGGATGAGATTCACTGTGATGGATGTTTATGTAAATTGTGTTGTGTCTTGGTTCTTTTCTTGTTTGTGTGACTGCAGAAACTAAATTTTGTTTGAACCTCAATAAGGTTCCAATGGCAATAAACGGTATTGTATTGTATTGTGATACAGAAATCAGTAGACAGAATATGCAGGAGCACTGTGTAGGGGGGTCTCGACCCAAAACATCACCCATTCCTTCTATCCAGAAATGCTGCCAGTCTCGCTGAGTTACTTCAGCATTCTGTGTCTATCATAGGCAGGAGCACAGCAGGGAGCAAGGAAAGATGCTTCAATTAAATTGTATTTACTTCAATGTAAGAGGCCTGACATGATGAACATAGAGCACAGGCGGTGCGGGCTGTTTGGTCCAAAGGTCCTGTTTTCACGCTGTATGACTCTATAACAACTTCACCGGAGATGAATTGTTTATATTATACTGCTAGTTATAGCAATTACCTAGGATAGACACAAAATGCTGGTGCATCTCTGGAGAAAAGGAATAAATAACTGTTTGGGTTAAGAACTTTCTTCAGTCTGAGAGAGTCTTTTTTTAATCCATCTCAAATGTTCGAGACAAAAGTGCACTCTGAATGAAGCCTCAACAAACATGTTGAATTTCAGTATAATGTATTTACTTCTGTGCTCCTTGTATTTGAGGAATTTTACACTAACTTTCTTCAGGTGTAAAACATCTCAAATTATATCACTAGCTGTATAATAAAAACAATTCATCCCCAGTGAGGTTGTTATAGCGTAATTGAGTCCTACAGCATGAAAACAGGCCTACGAACCAATCAGCCCATGGCGCCCAACATGCCCTATCTACAATAGTCCTAGATGCTTGCGTTTTGCCCCTACCCCTATAAATCCATGCAGCTGTCTGAATGTTTCATAAACGTTGTGATAGTACCTACCACAACTAAATTGTGATAGTACCTACCTCAACTGATTACGCTCATTAAATCTTTTCCCCCTCACCTCTGTCCTCTGGTTGTTGATCCCCGTATTCTGGGTAAAAGACTCTGCATTTACACTATCTATTCCTCTCATGATCTTGTATATCTCCATAAGATCACCTCTCCTCTCCCAATGCTCCAAGGAGTAAACTCCTAACCTCTGCAACCTATAGCTCAGGCCCTCGAGTCCAGGCAACATCCTTGTAAATCTTTTCTGCACCCTTTCCAGCTTAACAACATTTTTCCTATAACAAGAGTGACCAAAACTGAGCACAATGTGGCCACACCAATGTCTTGTTCAACTGTAACATGACTTCCCAACTTCTATACGCAATACTCTGGTTAATGAAGCCCACCGTGCGAAAAGCCTTCTTGACTACCCTATATACTTGTGATGCCACTTTCATAGAAAACATAGAAAATAGATGCAGGTGTAGGCCATTCGGCCCTTTGAGCCAGTACCGCCATTCAGTATGATTATGGCCGATCAACCAAAATCACTACCCTGTTCCTGCTTTTTTCCCATAGCACTTGATTCCTTTTGCCCTAAGAGCTAAATTCAACTCTCTCTTGAAAACATCCAGTGAATGCCTCCATTGCCTTCTGTGGCAGAGAATTCCACTTTCAAGGAACTGTGTACCTACACTCCTTAGATTCCTCTGCTCTATTTACATTTACAAGCACTTGCATTCACTGTATAGGCCCTGCCTTGGTTTGATTTTCTGAAATGCAACATCACACGCGTCTCTGTATTAAATTCCATTAACCATTCCTCAGCCCACCTGCCCAATTGATCAAGACCCTGCTGCAATTTTTGTCAACCATCTTTAGTGTCATCTACAATACCGTCCACTTTCGTGTCAAATAAGAATGGGCTGTTTTCAACTTCCTGGTCTGATAATTGGTAGTTCTTACTTACTTTCAGAATAATCTAATATTATTAACCAAGTCTCCCTGATACTGCTATTTATTGGATCACCAATCAGAAATTTATTATCTCCTGTGACTTCAAATATCAAAGGTTTCAAAGGTCTTTTATTGTCACGTGTACCAATTAAGGTACAGTGATATTCGTATTACCATACAGCCATACTAAAAAAGGGACAAGACACACAACTGCATAGAGATTAACATAAACATCCACCACAGCGGTGTCAAAGTTCGTTTCTTAAAAAGCAGATAGCAACAAAAACTGTTAAAGGTAAAACCATGGCATTCTTTAATTGATTCTTCAGACGGGAGTGGTGATCTACAATGAGCACAAACATTGCTTAGTGCTTCGCGGGCTCCCACTCTCAAAATAAAGGCGAGTTAGCACAATTATACATTTTTCTTATCAGTAAAACACTCCTACCAAGTCTAAATATGGCATGACTGAAGGAATCTGTAGCCTTTCACAATATAGGAAAACAAATCAAGCTCATCCAATAACAAGTTATTACTTATCTCTGGAGCGTCAGCTATGTTAAACCCTTTTCACTCGTGGTGATCACGTACAGCCAACGTAGCGGGAACGTCGGAACTCGCGCGATCAACTTGTCCACTCGTGGCACTAACGGCAGGTACCTGTGAAACTTGTGAACTCGTGAAAAAAGTCAAACATGTTTGACTTTTTCCACGAGTCAAATTTCGTGGTCAAGTTTAAAATTGAAACATTTAAACAGAGTTATATCGTAGTGGCCCGTGCGTTAAGTTTAGTGATTCGTGCGTCTACCGTGGGAACTCTTTAATAGACACAAAATGCTGGAGTAACTCGCGGACCAGGCAGCATCTCTGGAGAGAAGGAATGGAGTCGAGACCCTTCTTCAGACTTACCCAAAACGCCATGGGTGGCGTTTTGGGTAAGTCTGAAGAAGGGTCTCGACTCCATTCCTTCTCTCCAGAGATGCGGCCTGTCCCGCCAAGTTACTCCAGCATTTTGTGTCTATCTATACTTTAGTTTCGGATATGATCAAGTGTAAGAAACGCAAACCAGACTACCTTCACATCAGAGAATCCTAATGTTCCTAATTTGGCCGAGGCACTTCACTGTCCGTGTGTAGGAAGGAGCTGCAGATGCTGGTTTACACCGACGATACACACAAACATGCTGGAGTAACTCAGCGGGACAGGCATCGCCTCTGGAGAGAAGGAATGGGTGATGTTTTGGGTCGGGACCCTTCTTCAGACTCCCCGCTCATTCTTCCCTCGTCGATGTGAACTTGTGGGGGTGCGAGGAATCGGGCATCGCTGGGTAAGGGGAAGAGAGGTTTTACTGCTGAATTATGCGCAACAGAAGCATGAAGTAGGGGTAAGGTCCGTTTAAACTATCTTGTCGTCGTCCCCCCCCCCCCAATGTTGGGAGAGAAAGGGGAGAGAGTTGTGCAAACAAACCACGGGAGACTGCATCTTTGGAGGGAAATCATAAAATGTATAGGGATGTTTCGGGGCGGGACCCTAACGGTTGACTACCCGTTTCGCAGATGCCGTTCCTAGCCCCCCCTCTCACTCCTCCCCACCCATAGTCTTTGCCTTCTCCCAATTCCACCATCCCTCGCCCCCCCCCCCCCCCCCAAAACCTGTCCTCACCTGAACTGCTGAAGATAACCGAGTGCTTTAAATGCGAATCCCGGACTGCAGCAACAACACACGCCCTGAGCGGGAGAGGAACTTGGTAACTCAAGAGCAAACGGGAGGGGAACTTGGTAACTCTGGGGACGAACTCGGAACATCGCAGAAAGTACAAGTAAACGGCAAACTTACCATACCCGTGGGAACTCGCCTCAAACACTTGAACACCAACTTGGAATATCGTACACAACCACGAGTCTGTCACTCTGGGTCACTCGTGGGTCAACTCGCACCGTGAGACAGGGCCTTTATTAAGCACATGCTATTACTGCAGGCTGCCATCTTAATGTCTTTATTGAAAAGACAACCTGTCCTCCATATTATGTTCCATATAATTTACAATGTCATTCAGACTTGGCACTGAACCATTCTTTTGTTCTACTAGTCCATGCTTTTATAGAAGAATGCCTCCATTTTAGATTTGACTATTAGATTTGACAATTAGCTCTTTCATTCCCTCCTTTTTATCAAACGTGATAACATTCACAGTCCTCGGTAGGTACACACAATTGTCGCAAGTATTATAGCAATGATTAGCTGAATAATAGAGCCATAATTTATCACAGTACTCCAAAGTCCACCAAACCAAAGGTATGGCTACCAGTTCAATAGTACCCCAAAGTCCATCGAACCAATGGTATGGCAACCAGTTCTCACTCTCTTCATTGACAACCATCCTGATGAAGCTTGTTTATGGTCAATGGGTCAGGTGCCACCTGTAGGCGGTGTAATCCTTTCAGCCTATATTGGGGTTGTGCCATAAAGTTTGCACCTGTCCGAGGGTGTTGCCCGTCTCTTCGTAGATCGTTGCACAGGTGAGGTGCTACCCCCCCACCCTCCCCTCCTCTCGTCCTGTGGTGGGGTTCATTACCTTGATCTAGATGCTAGCGCATCCATGGGTTTGGACAGCTGCTCCTCCCAGTAGGTTTGGGTGGCCTGCTTTCACATCACCACGTGGATGCGACTGCTGGACTGGAAGGCAAAGACAAAGCCAGCGTAGATTACAGTCTGTGTTAATGTAGAAGGTGCCTCTGAAGTTGATGGCGTTGAACTCCTCAAATCCGATTGGAAGGCCAGGGTCAGAGTTGGCAGTCTGCTGTAACCCCTGCCCTTGTTGCGCACTACCCAGTTAGGAACGATCTGCACCGTCTCCTTTGGAACTTCCTCAGGTCAGTCTCACTGATGGCGCTGTTCTCGCCATAGATATTTGGGATGTTGTTATCAAAGTCCTTGCAGGTGTCTCCTTTGCTGTCACCATCGGCATCGATCTGGTCAGTGTTGGGAACAAAACGGCAATTGTCCTTCTCATCAGAAACTCCATCATTGCCATCTTCATCAATGTCCTGATTGCCATCACACTGATTACCCACCGGGTTTGAGATTGTCTTCCTGGATAGGGTTAGGCATAATCTCGTTTAAGAGGTCCACCTGTTTCAAAATGTTCAGCTTCTCTCTCTCCAGATCCTTGGTCATGCGATAGAGCTCAAAATGTTTCAAGATTGTTGCTAAGATGTGGTTTGTCTTTCCAAAGTTGTGACCAAAGGCTTTGCACTTCCTCCTGATAAGTAAAGATGTTCTTTCTACTGTATGGATCAGCTTTACATGGCATTGCAGGTAGTGATCAATCAGAAACACCTTGTTACCTCCTGGGTGGGGGCAATGTCTTTCACGCACCTCTTCATGCTGCTCTTTTATGTGTTTCTTAAGTCGGTCAACTCCTCTGTAAATACACGGTGGGGATATCTTCCCTTTCCAAGTTTGACTTTGGTTTACGGCCATGTTTTTGTCCAGATTGTTTCTTCACATAACTTACTCCTCTTCTTCCAATATGGTTGAAAAGACTCATCTGAAGAGCCATTCTTAACTTTTATTTCTTTGTCATCTTCACTTGATAAATATCTTTCAGAAAGATCATTGGACTCCAATCCATCCACAACATCATTTCTTATAGAACAAGATGCTTTATTGCCGTTAACTGTTTTTTTTTTCACATTTAATGGTTGAGTTGCATCTTGTACCTGAACATTTTCCCAAGAGCACTCTGTATATTCAGGATCATATCCTTCAATGGGGATTCCCAGTTGTCCACATCCACCTTCCGCAAAGTAGTTCCACTATATCCACTTTGCAACATTATCACCCTCATCATTTTCAGTCACTGTTCCATTTCAAAGTGAAAAGGTTATTGAACCATCCAGAACTTCCTCAATTGAGTCCTTATTTCTACTGGATGGGCACTGTCCCTCATTCAAAACAACGCTGTGACTTGAATGCAAGTCCAGGATGTAACTGTGGCCCTCTGTTATCAGAGTTCTGAACAGTCCTCCCAATTGCTAGTATTCTGCCTGATGCACCTCTACCCCATTGCACACATTGGATTTTGTCTCTGGAACTGGTGTGCTATAATGCTCAGAACTATGTTCTCCACACTAACCTTTCCTTTGCTCTACCTATTTTAGGTGAGCATGGCTTGATTACATTTATTCATGTTAATCCTTTGTGTCTTGCTGACACTGAAAAAGGGTGCAAGGTTCTTTAGACTCATCATTTAGCCGTTGAATAACTATTAACTGGGTACCAGCTTAATTAATGTTTCCAAATTAGCTGACGTTTTAATTTCAATAGGTTTGTTTTTATCTGTATTCTGGGTCAAGAGAGGAACCATGGGCATATGAACATTCAAATTGTGAGCCTTCTCGAACCGCTTCTCACATTGGTCACAAGCAAATTCAAGTTCAGCTTCTGTCATGTGCCGGGTCATATGGTATTTCAAGGATGCTCTTTGCCTGCGCTGGTAACCACAAACTTTACACTGCAAAGGTTTTGCTCCAGTATGGCGCATTTGGTTAACTGACAGTTGTTTCCGCTGTTTGAAAGTTTGTCCACATTCATCACAAATGTAGTTTCTTTTCACAAATCGAGTCATTCTTTCTCCCAAGTTGTCCATCATCGTGTGAAACCAGCATTCTTCTTCCTTCTCCATCAATGCCAACTGGCTGTCTGATCCGTCCCAACTCAACTCCTCACTTTGATCCCGGCAGGGATTTATCTCAATCCAGTTCTGTAACTGAGTTGCACTCCAAAATCAAGGCTTTTCACTCCACAACCTGATTGCTCTCCTTCAGCTGCTGAGTGATGGAAGCAAGAAGGTCATTTTCAGACTGGGCATTGGTGAGCACATATATCATCTGTTTCAGCTCGGTCTGTAGCTCTGGGATAAGCTGCCACCTTTTTCTGGTTACTTCAAGAACCTGTGGTAATGGATCCATCTTGGTCAGTTTTATAAACATAAGGACAGTTGTCAGCCTTACTCGGGACGTCTTAGTGCAGGGGTTGTTTCCCCAAGTCCAGCCCATCTGGGCCAACCTCAGGATAAAAAGTAGGGTCAATAACCTAATTGTCCTTTCTTGGTTCTCCTCCATTTACAGTCAATCGTATCGGATGTCTCCAACAGGGGTAATCTTCAATCTTCACGGTGATTGGTGTCGTATTAGCACCATACAGTCCCCTCCATCATACTCCCAATCTTGTCCGATCCCAGTAGTATGGACTGTGTCTGTGTTCAACTGGCAGTGGCTTCTGTGTTTCCAAACCCTGTGAATGCAAGACTGACAAGGTTGTGCTTAATTGCTGTGCGTATGTAATTAATTCATTGCTGTGGGCCTGCAGGTTATAACTAACTTCCACACTCTTTAGTGTCCTATTCATTCCCTCCACTAATCCAGAATTCTACAGGTGGTGGGGGATGTGAGATCACTCTTTAACTACCTAGAAGACAGACCCTTTAAAAATAGATCATTATTTAAAAAAAATAATTTTAAAATATTCCCAATTGTTCCAATCTATCTCCCCAATTTTACAATTTCAAATTAACAGATTTTGTTCTAGATAAAGGCATCTCCAATCTCAACTAACACATCTACCTGAATGCCATGTGGCCATCGTGGAATTCAGGTCTCTATTTGAACTCAATGCAGAATGTAAGAAACAGGAAGTAAATAAATAAACTTAAAGTTAAGAGAAAACAAAGAATAAACAATTAATTTGCATAGATTGCAAGCTCATTCATTTGATGTGGATCATTTCATCGAAAGGGGCATATCTATGAATATAGAAATATAGCCTGGGACTGGATGTCGTATCCCAGGCTTTGGGAGAAATTAAAAAGACATAGTGAAATCCTAAATATGGGAAAATGAAGCTGTTAGTATCTTGGTAGCATAGCCTTGAAAAGAACACTGAGCATTCTGGTTAGATAAGAAACAGAACTTGGATGAGTGACAACTCGAAAGAACATGGAGATCTGAGTAATCAGAAACTTGGATGAGTGACAACTTGAAAGAACCTTTTTAAAATACCTTTTTACAGAGCTTTTGGTTTTGGTTTTGAACATATACTACCCTTCGAACATTGAAAGCAACCAAGTACAAAAAAAAGGCAAAATACACAAATTTAATCCGAAAACAGTTAGCCAAAGTGGCGTAGCCCCCATCATTTCCAAAAATAATTGTGAAAACATTGTGCAAACTGTATTAATTTTATATTCTCCTCCCTTATCTGACAAAAGCCGTTCTGTTTAAAAGAATCTTTGTTTCTATGGGTACCAATTTGCAGAATTACCAACTTAGGAAATTCCCCTGGTAGATATTGTGAACTAGGACTGGGAGGTTTGCAAAAGTCGTCTTCATTGTTGGAGTGAAAATTTTAAATGAACAAAGGGAGTAGTTTAATGTAATGGTGGGCACGCTAATGTTCAAAATGGGAGTGGTCTGAGCTGTGATTAGATAGTGCTCCAGATTGTGATCAGCCGCCTCCCCCTTCTTCTATAGACAGAGTCGCCATTGCCAGCATAGGGTCTCGAGAGGACCGCGAGAAGACTTTCTGGTACCGGCTTTGTTCTCCGAACTCTTATCAGCGCTTTCTTTCTCTGCCTTAGCCCTTATCTTTTATTTCTCTGCCCACTGGCATTCCATCTGAAGTACTTTCCATTCTTTTTAATAGTTCTGTCTTTATTCCACAATTCAATTCCTCTTTTATAGGCATAATCCATTTAACTACTATCTCCCCTCTCTCCCTCTCTCCCTCTCTCCCTCTCTCCCTCTCTCCCTCTCTCCCTCTCTCCCTCTCTCCCTCCGGGCAACACACATTATTCAAACGTTTGGTCAATTTATAATTCAATATTCTATAATCCTTGTTCTATGAAACAAATAACACGTGTTGTACAGCCGTCTTTCCGTCATTCTTATCAGTAGACAATAGGTGCAGGAGTAGGCCATTTGGCCCTTCGAATCAGCACCGCCATTCAATATAATCATGGCTGATCATCCCCAATCAGTACCCCATTCCTGCCTTCTCCCCATATCCCCTGGCACCGCTATTTTTAAGAGCCCTATCTAGCTCTCTCTTGAAAGCATCCAGAGAACCTGCCTCCACCGCCCTCTGAGGCAGAGAATTCCCCAGACTCACCACTCTCTGTGAGAAAGAGTGTTTCCTCGTCTCTGTTCTAAATGGCTTACTCCTTATTCTTAAACTGTGGCCCCTGGTTCTGGGCTCCCCCAACATCGGGAACATGTTTCCTGCCACTAATGTGTCCCAGCCCGTAACAATCTTATATGTTTCAATGACATCCCCCCTCATCCTTCTAAACTCCAGAGTGTACAAGCCCAGCCGCTCCATTCTCTCAGCATGTGACTGTCCCGCCATCCCGGGAATTAACCTTGTAAACCTACGCTGCACTCCCTCAATAGCAAGAATGTCCTTCCTCAAATTAGGGGACCAAAACTCCAGACAATACTCCAGGTGTGATCTCATTAGGGCTCTGTACAACTGCAGAAGGACCTCTTTGCTCCTATATTCGATTCCTCTTGTTATAAAGGCCAACATGCCATTTGCTTCCTTCACTGCCTGCTGTACCTGCATGCTTACTTTCATAGACTGATGTACAAGGACCCCAGATCCCGTTGTACTTCCTCTTTCCCCAACTTGATGCCATTTAGATAGTAACCTGCTTTCCTGTTTTTGTTACCAAAGTGGATAACCTCACATTTATCCGCATTAAACTTCATCTGCCATGCATCTGGCCACTCCCCCAACCTGTCCAAGTCACCCTGCATTCTCATAGCATCCTCCTCACAGTTCACGCTGCCATCCAGCTTTGTGTCATCTGCAAATTTGCTAAAGTTACTTTGATGTTTATCCATGGATAATTGGATAATATTTATCCAAATTATTTCCATGTTTATCCAATCTGCAAATCACTTCTTAGTACACAACTTAGTACACAAATTGTAAGAAACTTTTTTAGCCTGTTAAACCCAATCCTTTATTTGTAACAAACCTTTGCAGTCTGTAAAGCCCAATCCTGGCTACTCTCTCTGGTAGCAAATTCACACCAGTCTTTTCAAAACACTGTCTCCTCAAGACACATTGTCTTTTCAATGCACATCTTTTCAAGACACCTTGTCTTTCCAATACACAATTAGTAGTTGGATGTGGATGTGCAATTTTAAATGTTAGATTTTGTATTTTGTACCTACAAAGTTCCAAACACCTGACCTGTAAATGAGTTATTTTCAATGTAATGTTATAACCTGATTATTATACTTTGTATAGTTTGAAAATGAAAGCCTCAGTATGAAACTAGAAGAAGAGATCAGTAAAAATGAAGAAGCAACAAAAACGTAAGTAATATACAAAGTAACTTTTCTTCAGGCTGAACTATTAACTCTAAGTAAAGTAAGATTCCTTATTATTGGTGTTAATACACTGGAGATCTATGTTATTTTGTTTTACTGTTTTCATCAGTGTCAGGGTCTTGAACAAGGAAACATAGAAAATAGGTGCAGGAATAGGTCATTCGGCCCTTCGAGCCAGCACCACCATTCAATATGATCATGGCTGATCATCCAAAATCAGTGCCCTGTTCCTGCAATTCCCCCATATCCCTTGATTCTGTCAGCCCTAATAGCTAAATCTAACTCTCTCTTGAAAACACCGCCTTCTGTGGCACAGAATTCTGCAGATTCACAACTCTCTGGGTGAAAACGTTTTTCCTCATCTCAGTCCTAAATGGCATACTCCTTATTCTTAAACTGTGGCCCCTGGTTCTGGACTCCATGAACATGGCGAGCATTTTTCCTGTATCTAATCTATCCAATCCCTTATGAATTTTATATGTTTCTATAAATCCATCCTTCTAAATTCCAGTGAATACAAGCCCACTCCACCCATTCTTTCATCATTTGTCAGTTCCGCCATCCCGGGAATTAATCTGGTGAACCTACACTACACTCCCCCAATAGCAAGAATGAAACATAGTTACAAGATAAGGGGAAAACTGCAGAAGCTTGCAAAAATAGAAATTGCTGGAAATGCTGCGCAGGTCAGGTGAGAAGATAAACGTTTAAGGTCAAAGATCCTTTCTAACATTTTCTATTTTACGTTTCAAGGTAAAGGGTTGGTCATTTCAAACAGGTGTAGAAAAAATAAATTGTAGAAAACAGCAACTTGGTCATATGCATTAGAACTGGTTTACTGATCGATGGCAGAGGATTGTAGTGTTGTGACAATATTCAGGCTGGAGATCTATGAGTTCCACAGGAATCAATGCTGGGACCTCTATTGTTTGCAATATATAGATATTTGTGACATCACCCTCTCCCTTGAATGTCGCTTTGATCCCTTTGACTGACAGGCCAGGAGAGGCCAATTCCCACTAATGGCTGCTTCGCTAACAGTCTGTCTCGTCCATTCCTTCTTTGTTGTTTTATAGTATGTGGTAAATGTATGGTTTAGTGTACTTTAGCTTGTTTTATGTGGGGGGGTGGTGTGTTGGGGAAAACCTTTTTAATCTCTTACCTCGACGGAGATGCGATTTTCTTTCCATATCATATCACCATCCGCACTGCAGCCTAACATCGTGGAGCTGGCAGCATCTGTGGGAGATCGACTTCATGAGCTCCAACCGTGAGAGCCTGCAGGACTTAACATCGCGGAGCTGGCGACCCCTTTGCCAGGGATCGACCTCGGAGCTCCAACCCTGGGAGCCTGTGGACTGTAACATCGTGGAGCTCGAGGTCTCTGGTCAGAGACCGACTTTGGGAGCTCCAAACCGCAGGAGCTTTGACCAACCCATTGCGGGAGTTTCGACCACCCTGACGCTGGATCTTTGATTACCCCGACGCGAGGGCTTCGATCGCCAGCTGCGGGAGCTTCGATCGCCCAAACTGTGGATGGTTCAACTGCCCAGACCACGGGAGAATAAAGAGGGAAGAAGATTAGACTTTATTGCCTTCCATCACAGTGAGGAAAGTGGAAAATCCGCTGTGGTGGATGTTTATATTAACTTTTATGTAGTTGTGTGCTTGTTGCTTTTTTTAGTATGGCAGTTTGGTAAATCGAATATCACTGTACCTTAATTGGTACACGTGACAACAAAAGACCTTTGGCCTTTGAACCTTTGAACAGCTGTGTCTAATTAGCTAATATTGATTGGCCACTTGAATCTTGTCAGCCTACTCTCCATAAAATCTAGACATTTTAGCCAGTCTAGATGAAGGAAGAAGGAAGCGAGACAAAGTGGGATGACTCCCTCCAAGTTGTTTTCCCCTGTCGCAGGTTTGAGGAAGACTGCCACAAAGAGAGACCAGATACCACCAGCGACACTGTGTGGTCAAGTCTGCTGGGAAAGAAGCCATAGACAACCAGTGCCTCCAGCTGAGACTTTGACTGAGTGACCGGGGCACGCCTGAGATGCCAGAATCTCTTCCTGCACACATACAACGAGGGACTGTGCTTACATACACACACAGAGGTAAAGACTGATTGCCAGGATAATCCAGAGACTGTCAGCATTGCCTCTTCATCCCAAAGCTGAGCTGCCAGGAAGAAGCCTGTACCATCATTGCAGGAAGAAGCCTGCGATTGCCATGCCTCCTCCTTCGAAGACTAAGCCGCTGGGACCTTCGAAGACGAAGCACGAGATCGCCAGAGTCATCGCACATGCACTCTGACGGCAGGGGACGGCGCACCTATGTGGTTCTGGACTTTCTCACCACTTTAAATAAAATAAATTGTGTGAGTTCACCCTAGTGTGAGTGTTGGTGTGGTCACTGCCAAAACGTGGTGTCAGTCCCTGATGCCACAATATATGTAAATTACTTTGACTTAAATGTAGATATGTTGGTTGGTAAGTTTGCAGATGACAATAAGATTGACGAGGTTGTGGACTGTGAACAAGGCTGTCAAAGTATACAGCGGGATATAGATCAGCTCTAGAAATGGGCTTTGAAATGGCAGATGGAGTGTAATCCAAGCAAGTATGAGGTGTTACACTTTGGATGTCAAATGTAAGTGGAAAATATGCAATTAATAACACGACCCTTGGCAGCATTGATGTACAGAGGGATCTTGGGATCTGAACCCAAAACTACCTGAAAGTGGCAACACGAGTAGATACAGTGGGAAAGAAGGCTTTGGATGGTTGGGGCATTGAGGATTAGAGTTAGGAAGTCATGATGCAGCTTTGTAGGACGTTGGTTTGTCCGTATTTGGAGTATTGTGTGCAGTTCTGGTTGTCCCATTGCAGGAAGGATGTGGAAGATTTGAAAAGGGTGCAGAGGAGGTTTACTGGAATGGTGCCTGGATTAGGGGGTATTAGTCACTGGAAGGGGTTGGACGGACGTGGGTTTTTCTGAGGTTGAGGAGGGATCTGACAGAATTATGAGCCATAGATAGGATGAACAATTAGAAACATTTTTGCAGGATGGAAATTTTAAATATTAGAGGGCATAGCTTTAAGGTGAGAGGTGCAATGTTTAAAGGAGATTTTCAGGTCAAGTTTTTTTTTATATGGATGGTGGTGAATGGCTGGAATGTGTTGCCAGGGGTGGTGGTGGAGGCAGATACAATAGTAGCATTTAAGAGACTGTTGGGCTAGGCACATGGATATGCAGGGAATGGAGAAATATGGAATATGTACATATAGTTAAGAGTTAGTCTTGGTATCATGTTCAGCATGGACGATATAGTTTGAAAGCTTGTTCCCTTACTGTACTCTTCTTTGTAATAACTACAGTGCATTTTGTAGATAGCACACACTGTAGCCACAGTGTTCCAGGATGGAGGGAATGAATGTTAAAGTGATTGATTGATTAGCCCATTTCTGAAGTTGTTGAACTTCTTGCATGTCATTGGAGGTGGAGAGTGTTCCATTATGTCAGGGGTAATGGGGAGAAGGTAGAAGAGTGGGATTGGGGGAGAGAGTTAGATCAGCCATGATTCAATGGTGGAGTAGACATGATGGGCTGAATGGCTTAATTCTGCTCCTATCACTTATTATATGCCTGAATGGGCATTGTAGATAGTGGAAAGATCATGTGGGTGCCACTTACCATAGGATACCAAAACTCTGACCTGATCCATAACTTGGAAATAATGAAAATGAGTTTGCTAAGAAATTGAAGTTTCTTGTTTATTTGCAATACATGGATTAAGGTTAGTTTATCGTAACACAATGAATTGTACCAATTACAATATATTTCAAGTTTTCACAATATAATCTCAATATGCTTAATTTTCAGCAAATTTATTGAGTCAGACAGCACAGATTTTATAAATGACAAAGATACTTTAACATAAAATTATATAAACCTAAAACGTGATTGTGTTTATCACTAGACATAATTCCACAAGAGATCTGTGTTCTCTTGTAAATGATTCCTCGTCACGGTTGGCTGAAAAAATAAAAGCATGTAAGTATTTATTGTTGTAACTATTATTCATGTGAAAATTTTTAATTAATGTGAACGATTTGAAAAAAACTGTTAGAAATGCAAATTAATCTATTACAATTTTTGTAGCAATGCAGGTGAAGAAAATAATAAATATAATACTTTAAAACCCATAGAAATTGATTTGCTATTAAATATATTTAGAATGACCAGTTGAGAATACATTTCCAGAGCAATTCGGGGAGCATAGTATTCGACAAATCACAGACTGGTCAGATCTGATGTCAGCATCCACATTGCCCGAATGCACTGTATGAGAGCCAAAGCATTCTCGAGCCACGTTCAACACTAAACCTTAAGCGCCCTGATGTGGGAGAGTACTGCCAGTGCCAGCTTGTCGGCATGCTGGCTGCTCATAGAGCACTGACTGGAAAAGCAACTGAGAAGTGAAACCAATTCAAGCAGATGCTACCTGAGCTTGGGAAGATGGCCCATAGACCTAAGCAATGGGTTCATCAGGGCTGGTTTGATGAGAACAATAATGAGCTAAGCAAACTTTGGAAAAAAAGAATGATGTCTGTGTTGTGTCACTGAGTGATGTTAACTCCGAATTAACGAGAGATCGCTTCAAACACCTGCAGAGCAAAGTTCAGAAAGAACTCCGCAAAATACAAGACAATTATAGGGATCACAAGGCAGATAAGGTCCTGTACTATGTTGACTTGAGCAATTCAAATGAGTATTGCAGATTGTTAAAAGCTGTTTATTAGACTCCCAAAGCTCAGCATCACCACTCCTTTCCTGAGATGGCACCACATTGTCCAATGACAAAGGAAACAACATTGATTGTTGGATAGAGCATTTTTCTAACCTCTTCAACAGGCCTTCTGCTGTTGATCCTGCAACCTTGGTTATGATACCAAAGAAGCTGACTCACAATGATCTTGACCTACTGCCAACTCTGGATGAAGCCGCAACAAAGAAGTTGAAGCCAAAAAAACGAATGGAAACGAGGCCAAAATGCCATTAAACCGAAAGAGTCCGAACACGTAACGCCTACTAACCGAAAGGATGGGACACCTAAATGCAAACTACAGAAAGGGCGGGACACCTAAAAGCCCCCCCCCTCTCTCCCCCCCCTCCCCCCCCTCTCCCCCCCTCTCTCTCCCCCCCTCTCTCCCCCCCCTCTCTCCCCCCCCTCTCTCCCCCCCCTCTCTCCCCCCCCTCTCTCCCCCCCTCTCTCCCCCCCCTCTCTCCCCCCCCTCTCTCCCCCCCCTCTCTCCCCCCCCTCTCTCCCCCCCCTCTCTCCCCCCCCTCTCTCCCCCCCCTCTCTCCCCCCCCTCTCTCCCCCCCTCTCTCCCCCCCCTCTCCCCCCCCTCTCTCCCCCCCTCTCTCCCCCCCTCTCTCCCCCCCTCTCTCCCCCCCTCTCTCCCCCCCTCTCTCCCCCCCTCTCTCCCCCCCTCTCTCCCCCCCTCTCTCCCCCCCTCTCTCCCCCCCCCTCTCTCCCCCCCCCTCTCTCCCCCCCCTCTCTCCCCCCCCTCTCTCCCCCCCCTCTCTCCCCCCCCTCTCTCCCCCCCCTCTCTCCCCCCCCTCTCTCCCCCCCCTCTCTCCCCCCCTCTCTCCCCCCCTCTCTCCCCCCCCTCTCTCCCCCCCCTCTCTCCCCCCCCTCTCCCCCCCCCCCCCTCTTGTCACACATTCCTTCTCTCCAGATATGCTGCCTGTTTTGTGCGTGAGAGCTTAGGTGCGTTCCGCAAGCTCCTGTGGTGGAGACGAGGGAGAGAGGGGTGGAGTGCGAGAAGGGGGGGAGAGAGAGAAGAGGGAGGCAGAGAGGAGGGGGAGAGAGGGGAAGAGAGAGGAGAGAGAGAAGAGGGGGGAGGAAAGAGGAGGGGAGAAAGAGAAGGGAGAGACGGGAACATGGAGTTCATTTTCCCACACAAGCCATAGGTGACAGGGCAATCTGAACCCAAGCACCAAGTTTAAAGTGGCCGAAGGTATGCATTCCACAGGACAGCCCCCACTCTCTCACGGCCACGGCTGTGGGTCGGGTGGAGCGCAGGTTTGGGACAATGTTCATGCCTTCACAGTGATGTGATGGACGCGGGAGTCTGGACCAATTGCTGACAAGTCCCACCCCCGGCAACGTCATATCCATTATTGGACATATCTGTTGAGCGGCACTCAGTCCTTTGGCTTGTAGGCAACGCCGCCTTTCGGGTAGGTGGCGTTTCGACAGAGCAGCCATTCGGTAAGTTTGCTTTTAGGCGACGCAGCTTTTCGGTTTCTTGGCTTTTAGGCATCCCACCCTTTCTGTTAGTTTGCATTTAGGCATCCCATCCTTTCGGTTAATAGGCGTTTCATGTTCGGACTCTCCCAGTTTATTGGCGTTTCGGCCTCGTTTCCATTCGGTTCTTTGGCTTCGACTTCTTTGCTTCGGCCTCTCATCCGTCGGCGCCACGTCCACACACGTTATCCAAAATGTGGATGAGAATGTACAAGGCTTGATTAGTACATTTGCAGGTGACAGTAAAATAGGTGGCATCACAGAATAATCACAGAGGAATGCAAATAGAGATTAATTCAGATAAATGTGAGTCAAGAGTGTTTATTGTCATATGTCCCAGATAGAACAATGAAATTCTTATTTTCAGCAGCACAACAGAATGTAAAGATCATACACTCTAAAAAATATAATAAAACAGAGAAAAAAAGTTCTGTGTATGTATATACATACATATATATTCACGCACGCACACGCGCACACACACACGCAAAAAGACAACAAAAACCCCAAAAAAAAACTATGCCCCCAAACTGTTTCTGAACCTGCACGTTACGATTTTCAGGCTCCTGTATCTTCATCCCAATGGCATAGGTGAAATGTGTGTGTGGCCAGGATGGTGTGGGTCTTTAAGTTGACTGCCTTTTTGAGGCAGCGATTCTTGCAGATGCCCTCGATGGTGGGGAGGTTAGTACCGGTGATGGACTGGGCAGTGCTCGCCACTATTTTGCAATCTTCTGTGTTCCTGGGTGTTTGAGTTGCCAAACCAGGCCATGATGCAACTGGTCAATATGCTTTCTACTGTGTACCTGTAGAAGTTCAAGAGTATTCATTGACACCCTAAATCTCCCCCATCTTGTTAGGAAGTAGAGGTGTTGATGGGCTTTCTTTATGATTGCATCAATGTGCTGGGTCCAGGACTGTCTTCAGAGATATGCGCACCCAGGAATTTGAAGCTTTTGACTCTCTCCACCACTGTCCCATCGATGAAGACAGGTCTGTGGAACAGGTATATCATCAGGTCCAGACCCTTTCCAAGGGCCAAATTATGTGAATATTATTTCCCCCTGGTTACAATAATAAAAAATCAGGATGTACCTCGTTCAATAGGTGGTTTTGATGGACTATCAGTGGATGTTACATGGTCTAATATTGCATTATTGCACATGTATAAATAGAAGTGACAACTTGTCAAGTTCCAAACAAAATCTCTTTAATGGCCTAATGTAGAAACAAAGAACTGCAGATGCTGGTTAATGCATAAAAGAACACAAAGTGCTGCAGTAATTCAGCTTCTTTTGATAACATGGATGGGTGACATTTCTTGTTGAGAAGAAGTCTGAAGAAGGGCATCCACCTAAAACAGCACCTATCCATGTTCTCCAGAGATGCTGCCTGTACTCCAGTACTTAGTGTCCTCTTTAATGGCCTCTTGCTGTAAAGATGCAGCATGCATACTTAGAGACAATGGTGCCGTATTACTGTGGGGAGGATACATATTAAGGCATTTTTTTCAAGAATTATGCTTGTTTGAACTTAATAATATTTATTCAATCATTGTTTGTACACAATGCATGTCCATGAATTGGGTGTTCATAATGCAGGGAGGTCTATATTCTGAGTGTAAGTAACAAAATAATTTCAGTATTCCCGACACACCAAAGGAAGCGACAAGGTTATTGTTGTTAATGATTCATTGATGAAGCGATCTTTTTTAAAAATTACTGAAAAATCATGTACAACAAATCTTTGAAAATTGTAATAATGAGTTATTTTCACTTTGGAAATAATTGTTGTGAAAGTATTTTGTTGTTTCTAAAATGTTCTCAGTGTGGTAATTTCCATCATGTGGAAATTTCTCACTATCTTAGAACTTACTTTTTATTTGAAGCCTTGTGCGTTATCATTTTTATTCCATGTTAAAATCATAGTTATATCCTTGCTTGTACCTATATTAGATGAAACAGAAAGAGATGAAACACGGCGACTTTATGGTGAAAATGCTGAAAATATTGAGGTAGGTATTACTTTAAAATGAGTTGAATTGCAATGGAACTTGTGGGATGTTCTCGTGCTATATAATGTGTTTTCAAAGCAGATATCAAATATTCTTCCTCATCTTTGCAGAGTTGGAGAACCACTCAAACTCGGTTTTCTCTTTATTTCTTCCATCTCCTCTATTTAATCTGGCTCCATGTCCTCCAGTGATGCTGCCTGACCGCTGAGTTACTCAATATTATGTGTCTTTTCTCTGTTGTCTTTACTAGGTTTACATCACACAGTGGAATTTTTCTTTTCATTCTCCAACAATGGATTTTAAAAAAAGAGATACAACTCGGAAACAGGCCTTTCGGCCCACCAAGTCTTGGGACATATGACTCGTACACTAGCACCATCCTACACACTTGGGACATTTTATAATTATGCTGAAGCCAATTAAACAACAAACCTGTTTGTCTTTGGAGTGTGGGAGGGAACTGGAACACCCAGAGAAAACCCTTGTGGTCTCAGGGGGAACATACAGACTCCATACAGACAACATCTGTAATCAGGATCGAACCCGGGTCTCAGGAGCTCTAAGGCAGCAACTATGTGCTACTATGCCACCCTAATTTCCTGTTCTCTTATTTTGATGTCACTGTTCTCTTCCCTCTGCATCTCAACGGAGCCTTCCACACTCTAAGTTATGAATGCAATTTGTTTTTACTTGCACATGCAATCTGATATAGTTGTATATAGTTTAGCAAAACAGGAGTAGGAATGTTTTGCCAAACTAATGGAATCATTACTGAAAGTTTATTAATGACTCTATTTGTTTTCCCTTTGGCAATTCTTAGTTTGAGAATGATTTGCTTCCACTCAGGATTTATGAATTCTGAGGTAGCTAATAGAAACATAGAAACATAGAAAATAGGTGCAGGAGGAGACCATTTGTCCCTTTGAGCCAGCACCGCCATTCATTGTGATCATGGCTGATCGTCCCCTATCATAACCCTTGCCTGCTTTCTCCCCATATCCCTTGACTCCACTAGCCCCTAGAGCTCTCTCTAACTCTCTCTTAAATCCATCCAGTGACTTGGCCTCCACTGCCCTTTGTGGCAGGGAATTCCATAAATTCACAACTCTCTGGGTGAAAAAGTTTTTTCTCACCTCAGTCTTTTAACATTTTTTTTAATCAAAAGTAAAGTACATACATAATAATCATGGTATAGAACATAATACATTTCATGTACAACTTTTTTAAATTTTTGGATAGAAAAGAAAGAAAAAAGAAAAGCTGGAGGATAGTAGTGATGTGTAAGGCGCAATAATTAACGGTTAATGATTAATAATTAGGTAAATCCACTGCGTCCTTAGAAGTGTTAAAAAAAAAGGCCCGGAAAATACAGGGGCCTTAAGAAAAGAAAAAAAATCAGAGGAAAATGCAAAAAAGATAGAACTAAACAGAAGAGAAAGGGAATGTGTCTAATTCGTAACGTTACACACCCCTCACCTAGTTCTGAAACGGTCACTTAAATGACCTCACCTTTAATCTAGTACTGTGGCCCCTGGTTCTGGACTTGCCCAACATTGGGAACATTTTTCCTGCATCTAGCTTGTCCAGTCCATTTATAATTGTATATGTTTCTATAAGATACCCCCTCATCCTTCTAAACTAATGTTTCTATAAGATTCCCCCTCATCCTTCTAAACTAATAACCCATTATCTGTAATTTGCACTTTATTAGTTTATTTATTCATGTGTGCATATATTTATATATGGTATATGGACACACTGATCTGTTTTGTAGTAAATGCCTTCTATGTTCTGTGTGCTGATGCAAAGCAAGAATTTCATTGTCCTATCATGGACATATGACAATAAACTCACTTGAACTTGAACTCCAGTGAATACAAGCCTAGTCTTTTCAATTTTTCCTCACATGACAATCCCACCATCCCAGGGATCAATCTCGTGAACCTACGCTGCACTGACTCAATCACAAGGATGTCCTTCCTCAAATTAGGAGACCAAAACTGTACACAATACTCCAGGTGTGGTCTCACCAGAACCCTATAATGAAGCTCTGTGTAGGAAATGTAGAGTATTTCTCTGATAGGGCATGAAATGGCTGACAACACAGGCAGATGCCTAAATTGTGAGGCGGTCCACTCTTTCTGTTGCTTCAAAAGAGCTTCTGTATATGCTCACTACATGGCCATGAGATACTCAATATCATCCTAATGTTATTTCGCTTCTCTGAGAAATCCTGGCCCAGAGGTGTCAAGAGTCAGTGGGGATTTTGTGTTTCTTCAAGGAAGCTTTTAACACATGCTTAAATCTTTTCATAAGATCATGTGATAGGATCAGAATTGGGCCATTCGGCCCACCTAGTCTACTCCGCCATTCAATCATGGCTGATCTATCTCTTCTAACCACGTTGAAAAGTGCTTGAATAACAATCTTGCTGACAACATCAGCAAGACCGAGCTGATTGTTGACTGAAGGGTTTTGGCCCGAAACATTGCCTATCTCCTTCGCTCCATAGATGCTGCTGCACCCGCTGAGTTTCTCCAGCATTTTGTGTACCCACAGCTGATTGTTGACTTACATAGAAACATAGAAAATAGGTGCAGGAGTAGGCCATTCGGCCCTTCGAGCCTGCTCTGCCATTCAATATGATCATGGCTGATTTTCCAACTCAGTATCCTGTACCTGCCTTCTCTCCATACTCCCGATCCCTTTAGCCTCAAGGGCCACAACTAACTCCCTCTTAAATATAGCCAATTAAGTGGCTTCAACTACCTTCTGTGGCAGAGAATTCCAGAGATTCACCACTCTCTGTGTGAAAAATGTTTTTTCTCATCTTGGTCCTAAAAGATTTCCCCCTTATCCTTAAACTGTAATCCCTTGTTCTGGACTTCCCCAATATCGGGAACAATCTTCCTGCATCTACCCTGTCCAACCCCTTAATAATTTTGTAAGTTTCTATAAGATCCCCCCTCAATCTTCTAAATTCTAGCGAGTACAAGTCGAGTCTATCCAGTCTTTCTTCATATGAAAGTCCTGACATGCCAGGAATCAGTCTAGTGAACCTTCTCTGTACTCCCTCTTTGACAAGAATGTCTTTCCTCAGATTTGGAGACCAAAAATGTACGCAACACTCCAGGTGTGGTCTCACTAAGACCCTGTGCAACTGCAGTAGAACCTCCCTGCTCCTATACTCAAATCCTTTTGCTATGAATGCTAACATACCATTTGCTTTCTTCACTACCTGCTGCACCTGCATGCCTACTTTCAATGACTGGTGTACCATGACACCCAGGTCTCGTTGCATCACCCCTTTTCCTAATCGGCCACCAGGACTTGAGGAAGGAAAAGCTGAGGATCCATGAATCTTCCTTCATTGACGTAATGGCAGAGGAGAGAGTCATCAGTTTCAAGTTCCTTGGCTTGAATATCTCTGAGTACGTTGTCCTAGTACGTTGGTGCAACCACAAAGAAGGCTCATCAATGCTTCAACTTCCACAGAGGATTGAGGAGATTCAGCATGTCACCGAATACTCTATTGAACTTCTATAGATGTACAATACAGAGTATACTGGCTGGTTGTATCGTGGCCTGTTTTGTTATCTGAATTGGCCAATAATGAAGGAGTCTGCAGAAACTGGTGGACCATAACCCATTCCATCACAGGTTTTGACAACACACCAGCAACATGGATCTACAGGAAACACTGCTTCAAAAGGGCTGCTAATGTCATCAAAGACACACACTAACATAGCCACTCTCTCATCTACCTGTTAGCATCAGAAAGAAGGTATAGGAACCCGAGAACCATGACCTCCAGGTTCAAGAACTGCTTCTTCTCATCAACCATCAGGCTCTCAAACCATACTGCACAATCCTAACCATAACTTTGGTAACTCGTTCCTTAGCAACAATTTACTATGGACTTTGTATATGTTGTACCTTGGTTTGCACTATTATGTCTATTGTACTATCGATTATTGTATGTTTAATTGCTTACTATTGTCATATGAATGTGTTCTGTTGCCCATATCTATGACAATTAAACACTCTTCAATCTTGTGGAAATTGAGGTTGTGGATTTATTGACTGCTAAGTTTTAGGATTTCATTTAGGACACTTTGTTCTTGTAAGGTCATAAGGGATAGGAATTAAATTAGGCCATTCGGCCCATCAAGTCTACTCCGCCATTCAATCATGACTGATCTATCTCTCCATCCGTGCCCCATTTTCTTGCCTTCTCCCCATAACCTCTGACACCTGTACTAGTCAAGAATCTATCTATCTCTGCTTTAAAGATATCCACTGACTTGGCCTTCACAGCCTTCTGTGACAAAGAATTCCACAGATTCACCACCCTCAGAGTGGGGAACAGTAACCACACATTTCAGGTGAAGACAGGAGTCTGACAAGGGTGCGTGATGTCGGCGCTACTCTTCAATATTGTTATTGACTGGGTGATGCGTCGGACAACCGAAGACCAAGCAAGAGGCATACGATGGACCCTCTCCTCAGCTTTGGAAGACCTTGATTTTGCTGATGACTTGGCTCTGGTCTCCCAGACTCACAAGCACATGCAGGAAAAAACATCCCGTCTCAGTGACTTTGCACAACAAATTGACCTGAATATAAACCAGAAAAAATCTGAAGTAATGACACTAAACATCCAAAACCCCTTGACAATCCAAGTGAATAGAAACGATCTTCCCATAACTGAGGAGTTTACCTATCTTGGTAGCAAAGTCAGACATGATGGTGGAGCACACAATGACATCAAGAACCAGCTAAACAAGGCTAGGAATATTTACAGAATGCTAAACAATGTATGGAGGTCCCAGCAATATAGCACCAAGACCAAGCTGAAGTTATACCAGAGCTGTGTCCTCTCCACCCTCCTATATGGCTCGGAATGCTGGAGAATGACAGTGAGCGACATCAACCAGCTGTCAGTCTTCCATACTAAGAACCTGAAAACAATCCTTAGAATATTTTGGCCAGACACCATATCCAGCCAAGAACTCCTTGCTCAATGCCAACAAGAGAGCATGGACACCATCATCATGAGAAGGCGCTGGAACTGCATTGGCCATATACTGAGAAGAGAACCAGACAGCATCCCAAGAAAAGCGCTGCAATGGACACCGGAAGGGAAAAGGAAAAGAGGGAGACCCAAAACCATCTGCCGTCGAACTGTAGAGAAGGAAATGAAAATAATGGACCTGACCTGGGGTAGTGTCCAGAAGCTAGCCCAGAACAGGCAGGAGTGGAGGACCTTCGTTGCTGCCCTACATGCCAGGAGGCATAATAGGCAGTAAGTAAGTATTGTCATATGAATATGTTCTGTTGCCCATATCTATGACAATTAAACACACTTCAGTCTTGTGGAAATTGAGGTTGTGGATTTATTGACTACTAAGTTTTAGCATTTCATTTAGGACACTTTGTTTTCGTAAGGTCATAAGGGATAGAATCTATATCTCTGCCTTAAAAATATCCACCGACTTGGCCTTCACAGCCTTCTGTGGCAAAGAATTCCACAGATTCACCACCCTCTGACTAAAGGAATTTTCCCTCATGACCTCTAGTCCTAGACTCTCCCACTAGTGGAAACATCCTCTCCACATCCACTCTATCCAAGCCTTTCACTTTTCTGTATGTTTCAATGATGTCTCCCCTCATTCTTCTGAACTCCAGCAAGTACAGGCCCAGTGCTGACAAATACTCATTATAGCTTAACCTACTCATTCCTGGGATCATTTTTGCAAACCGCCTCTGGACCCTCTCTAGATCCAGCACATCCTCAGATATGGTGCCTAAAATGGCTCACAATATTCCAAATGTTGCCATCCCAATGCCTTATACAGCTTCAACATTCCATCCTGTTTTTGTATACAAGCCCTCTTGAAATAAATGCAAGCATTAGAGTTTGCTTTCTTTATTACTGATTCAACTTGCAGGTTAACTTTTTGGGAAACCTGCACCAGCACTCCCAAGACCCTTTGCACCTACGATTTCTGAATTCTCACCCCATTTAGAAAACATTCTACACCTTTATTCCTACTACCAAAAGGCATGACTCCACACTTTGCTACACTATATTCCATCTGCCACTTCTCTGTCCACTCTCCCAGCCTGTTCAAGTCCTTCTGCAGAGTTCCTACTTTCTCTACACTACCTGACTCTCCACCTATTTTTGTATCATCCGCAAACTTTGCTACAAAGCCTGCAATCCCCTTGTCTAAATCATTAATATACAAACCCTTCATTCTCATACCCTTGTTATTTTTTAATTGGCTTGTGATTTTCTCAACTTCTTGCCAGTCAAGGATACCAGTAAAGTTACCCTGAATAGTTTACTGTGGAGTGTAATTCAGTACAATTTAAGCCAAAAATTGTTATAGTTGCAGGTCTTTAAAGTGTTCCAGTGGGTGTTGGCCGTTTTCTCCCTGATGAGCTCACGTTTATTCATCACTCGCAGTAGGGTGTTTCAACCACTCAAGGATTTTACAACACTAAAGAACATGCACACACCATGACTGTCAGTGGAATGTTGTGCCTCCTTCACTCCCTGCATCCAGCATCTGTTTTTCAAGTCACAGGTTTCCTATTGGATCTCGTTGTTCCCTGCATGTACAACTGTTTCTTTTCCTGTGAATATAGACAGAGTTTATAATCCAAGAACACAAACATTTATGATAGATTAGTTTCTCATGCTCCTAGTCATTCTCGTCAAATTAGTCCTGGTTCTTCTTGTTCGCAAAGCCATGTATCTATTCACAGGTGGCAGCTATAACAGACTTCAGAGTAGATATGGAATCTGTGAAGAATTATCTGATAGAGATATCTTTGTGGGTTACATGAGAACTTTGACATTCATCCTCTCGCAGCAATCCTCCCAATGGATGTTTTGAGATTTTGGGATTTGTTTGTCTTAATTTGTAATGAGTACCAGGATATTTTTAAGGCGGATGTCCACCTTGGTTTCATCTGAATATTCCAGGGATGGGCATAGCCACTGGTAATCTGGTGTATTAGTTCCTTGTTATTGTGAGCTCAAGGGTCATAAGCTGCCCAATAATTTTAGCGGGAGTTGCTGAGAAGTTGAAGATTTTTTATGGTAAAATTCAGTCCAAGGAGGTGGTGTGCCTTTTTTTTTGTTTGCTTCTTCAAAAGGAACTGCACCCACACTCTTGTTCTTTACACTGGACATCTTTACTATGGCTTGTGGTGTTGTTCTTTGCCAAGGTATTTGAGTTCCCAAGCTATGATACCTGGAAGGTGTTCAGGTCTATCACTGTTGCGATAATCCACGAGGGTCCTGCTAATATGTGGTGGGAGCTGAGGTCACAAATATAGACTAAGTGTGCAGTCAGGGCGCCGATGACAAGGTATGATACCTAGTATGTGGCAAAGCTCATGAACTGAAGACCAAATGAGAATTGAGGAAGGATGTGGGCAAAAGCTTTCTCGCCTGAGGTGTGTGTTTACAAGCATGTATATCATGCAGTGTGGTACTTGTATGAGGATTGGTACCAATGCAGGAGAGCCTGGTCTCTACTGGTCTCTAATTGTCATGGCTACGTTTGCCTCTCTTTTAAGAGTTTGCACGGTGCAACTGCTACCCCACATTAAATTAAATCATGGACAAGAAACTTCCATTCTATAATATAAAGTTTGGGACCTGGAATATCAAGTTAATGACCCAAATGACACTGTGCGTGCTGGTGTTCAAAACCCTACACCCTCTGTCTATCATCTAAAGCCAACTTATTACATTGCTTCTTGCACCTTGCACCTTGCACTTACATTCCACCCACAGTATTCTTTCATGCAACCTAATGCTTCTTCCGGACATTCATCCTCACCAAATGCATACAATGTACGAGGTAAACAGATTAAATTTCACTAACTCACTCACTATTCTTTGCTTCAGTGCAAAAATGGATATGGAACCTAAGGAAAGTGAGAAAACCTATGCACTTCCACAAATATATCAGCTCCCAAAAGTAGATGAAGAGGTGACAGTAGAGTTACTGCTTTGGTGATTAGAGATGGAGAGACTGAACTCCCAGTTATCTAATGATATATAAATCGACATCCTACATATCATAGGCTACATTATCATGTTGACTTAATTTCAACAGTGAATGAAAGGGAGTCTGAAGCTAGAGGGCATAGGTTTAAGCTGAGAGGGGGAAGATTTAAAAGGGACTTGGGGGGGCAGATTTTTCATGGAAAGGGTGATGCATATATGAAATATGCTGCCAGAGGAAATGGTAGAGCCAGGTACAATTATGACATTTAAAAAAAATACTTGAACAGGTACATGGTTAGGAA
The DNA here is from genome assembly GCA_963514005.1 of Raja brachyura. Next base: position 12,639,091 of record OY740804.1, read on the forward strand.
AGGAGGCATATGGGCCAGGCGTAGGGGAGTGGGATGAAATTGGTTAGTCAACTGGTTGGACAAGTTGGGCTGAAGGACCTGTTTCTTCTTGTATAGGTTTATGACTGACTATCTATGTGAAATAAGTGAAGTTCACAAATAATGAATTCTCAGAAGAGGATCCATCTGTGACAACACCATCATACCATACACCATCGCAGATACATTAATTGCATTTTAGTGAAAACATCTAGATATTATTTTGTTTTCAGTCACACACTCCATAAATGAACAAGTAAGGGGAGGCGAGGACATTCGTAATGTGTCCCTTTGGAGAATGCAGCAGTCTAAGTGCTGTTCAGTTGGACACAAATTCTTCACCCTGGTTGAAAATAATTGAATGGCAGATGATAATGTTCAAGACACTGACTGGCTTTCCAAGCAGACTGCCATCTGCCAGTTTGATAGGTTTTAAAAGCAGTGGTTCCCTGATAATATCCTATTCTGGATGGGAATTGCATCCACCAGTATCTCCAAGTTATGTTCAGTATATCCTCCAGTCCCGACGTCGGACTTTCATCTTCCCGGCGAGCGGGCCTGAACATCGGGCTGCCCGTAGCGGCGACAGCAGGGGGCTAGGGAGACCATGGGAGGACAACAGAGGAGGATGACTGAATTTTGGAGCCTTCCCTCAAAATTGGAAACTTTGAACCTGTTGTGTGGGGATATCTGTGTTAAAGTATCGTGTTCTGTGCTCTATTATTCGTATGGCTGTATGGCGACCACACATTTCACTGTACCAATTGGTACATGTGACAAATAAATGTATCTTGTAACTTGTATATGGATGTACGCTCTCTTCTCTCTCCTCTCCTTGTGCCATTCCACAAGTCATATATTTGCAAGAATGTGGTTTTGTGCAGTGTGTTTCTATAAAGGAACCTTGTTTATTAGCTATTCAGCTAGTAGGTTGACTCAAAACTCAACAGTTAAAATTGTTCTGAGAAATATGAAATGTTTTTCTAGTGCTTCCTGTGTTTTGATTGATAGAGGGTCATTAACTTAAGCTGACAAGATCAGTCGGTCTCTCATTTTTCATTTCACTGAATTTAAGTCGACAATAGACAGTGTAAAATCAAAAGAGAACAAATTGATCATGTCAGATTTCTGTTAAAAGACAAGCATCTCCCTGGTTATCTCCTAGTTGTTGCAAATGGAACTTGCGTCTGAGTTTGATACACTATTTACATATACCTAAGCAAAAGCTTTGGATAAAGCTGTAACAAATAGTTTTGCTTATATTTTGATAGTATAGAGTTAATTTATATTATTTACAGTTTCCTATTTGTAATTCTACTTTAGCGAATAATAATGGCTTTTGAAGAACTTCGCATTCAGGCTGAAAATACAAGATTAGAAATTATATTTAAGCGTAAGTATCTGTCTCATTATTAAATGCTAATATTATTAATAAATATTTTTTTCATGCATATAACTATTATTATCCAAATAATGCAGACATGTCAGGTAAGACAATTGACCTGTCAGATCAAATATTGTACTTTGTTTATTATTATCAATTTTATTTGTTTCCATAATCTTGTATGAGTTTACGTCACTCTCTCCTTAGCATTCTCAGACCCACTGAAGTTCTATGCTCTTAGGTTGTCTAATCCTAAACTGTGTAAGTTGGCGCCTTTCACATCTTCCCCATTTCTTCTCCATTCCCTTAACTTGTTCCTTAAAACATCATTTTGAGATAAAAAGAAAAGCAGAAAGTAAGGTTTGGAATACGGGAAGTGAATATTTTATTGACAGCGAGCAAATGTAGCCAAAGATGAATTTCTATCATCAGGTTTGTCCGAAATGTGAAACGACATATTTTGAAGGAGATATGAAGAAGGGTAATATGAATAAAATTACATAATTTGAAAGTTAAGGGGTTGTATGGGAGCGGTTCAGTAATAGAGTGACCTTAGAGCAATACAAGATTAATAATGCAAAATTGGATTGATAATATTTGGTGTTTGGATGCCATCAGTTCCCTTAAACCTCCAAACTGGGGCATGTAAAACAAATGCACATTTATAGGATGAATTATGCTGTATCCCATCTTGATGAGGGCATTGCTACATAATCTATGATCACCAGCCACAACCAGTAATATAAGCAGACCATAATGCCAATAAACAATTTAGAATGCAATGGAGGGGGGACTGGAAGCAAGAAAAAAACTAGGACAAATTGGGGTTGGCAACAATTGACCTCAGGCAGGCAGGTTCTTTAATAGGCTAATTGTTGGCTAGGGCCAATGTGATCCCAAGAGGGATATATTGTTGTGAACTGTGGAGCTGGTTAACTGACGTTTAGTGGGAAGAGGAGTGGGTCTAGGTGTGGGGGGATTAATATGAGGTGGTGTTCCTCCAATTTGCATGTGGCCTCATTCTGGAAATGAAGGAGGCCCAAGATGGAAAGATCAGTAGGGGAATGGGAAGTGGAAGTGGAGGTGAAATGCTTCGCAATCGGGAGATCCAGTAGGCCTTGGCGGACTCTAATGGCACCATACACTCATCAGATCTCTCTCTATCAAAAATATTACCTTTGCTATACTCATTCCTCTTGCTACTTTCTCTGGAACTTCAAATTACATTTATTTTAACGGTCTCTGACCTGAAAATATTAACTCTGTTTTTCTTTCCACAGATTCTGCGTGATTTGATCAAATAGCACGGAAACAGGAGTTTTTTTGTCAACTTGCCCATGCCAACCAAGCTGCCCACCCTACTCTAGTCCCACATGCCCACATTTATCCCACATCCCTCTAAGTATTTTCTATCCATGTACCTGTCTAAATGCTTTTAGAATATTCGTACCTGTCTCAACCATCTTCCCAGGCAGCTTGTTCTGTACACACCATGCTCTGTGTGAAAAGGTTGCCTGCTCAGGTTCCTTTTCAACCTTTCGCCTCTCACCTTAAACCTTTGTTTTCTTGTTCTTGATACTCCTACTCAGGCTACAAGATTGTGCATTTACCCCACCTATTCATGATTTTATACACCACAAAGATCACTCCTCAGTCTCCTGCGCTCCAAAGAATAAAGTCAGAGCGGGCCCAAACTCTCCCTAGAGCCCAGGCTTTCAATTCCTGTCAACATCCTTGTAAATCTTCTCTGCACTCTTTCCAGCTTAATGACATCCTTCATACTGCACGGTGAACAAAACTGAATACTACTAAAGCAGCCTCACCATTGCATTATTTTGCCATTATTACCGTGTGTCACATCTTCACTTTAATGCAACCATCCATTTCAAGCTAGATGATATTGTCTTGAGTGTTTAGGCTATTATTTCTTGTATTCCTTTTCTGAGAAATCAAGTGACAAATGATCCTGTTTTGTTGCAGTAAAGGAAGAAATTGAACAAAGAGAACAGCTTAAGAATAAATATCAACAGCAACTGAATGATAACGAGAATGAGGTATTTTACTATGCACAATAAACTTTTAAAGGAATTTGTTTATATCCACAACTTAACAAGAAAGCTTGATTTGGATTATATTGAGTACATTTTATGATTTGAAGTCTCTCTAATAAATCAGAGTGATTTATCATGGAGTGAGAATTGGGAAAACTCAGGGAATGTGTCTTGAATCATTAAATTCCACATGCTACGATATTCGGTCCACCAAAATGAGTACTCTTCCTGATCTTTAGACTATTGGTTATGATGAAAGTTTATATTAGTGTAGGATCGTTTCTTTTTTGTTGTTTTGTTTAGTACCTCCTTATATACCTTGCGTTAACTTTTTCTTGCAATTTTGTATTTTATATATATCAAGTGTTAGCATTTCAATGTTTTGGAATAATTTTAAACTGCTATTGTTTGCCAAACCATTAAAAAGTGAAAAGTTTCAAAAGAATAAATGTAAAATCTACTTTCACGTTAGGTATTGTATATTGATATATCTTTACTCAATTATGCGCAATAGTTAACGGTCTCCCACAAAAGCTCTGAATTACACGCCATTTTAGAGGATAAACATCTATCTTCTATCAATATACTTATAAAACTCTGATCTTGGGTCTGGATATATTTGTGTGTATGTGTATTTGTGTGTTTTTCTGGGATTCACATCTCTTTGAAAACACGACGCGCTAACGACGCGTGAAATTTTACATATTCAGATAGAGATTTACCTCATGATCTCGAAAATGTGATTCATTATTTCCCGAGTTTTTATTTAGAATTGTTCACAAATCTGAGATTTTTTAAAGCGCTAACGAGCTGATGACGTCACAATGGCTATCCTCGCAGCCAGCAGCGCAGAGTTTTCAACGCGCAGCCTGCTGGGCACTGTTTTCCACGAGCTGCGAGTTACGTTAACCCCTTTGTCTCGCAGTCATTTTGTCGCCTCCTGCTAAGAGTTGACTCGCACTTGGCCGAGGGTGTCAGAGGTCCTGCGAGGTCCTGAGAGCTGCCCAGGCCCGTTGTCCGTGCCGCCTGCTCACCAAGTTCAAGTCCGCCCGCTCCCTCTCTCTCCCCCCCTCTCCCTCTCCTCTCCTCCCTCCTCTCTTTCCCCTCTGCCCCCTCTCCCCTCCCCATCCCCCTTTCCCCCTCCCCCCCTCTACCTCCCTCCCCCTCCCCTCCTCCTCCCCACCCCCTCCCATCCTCCCCTCTACTTCCCTCCCCCCTCTCCCCCGCTCCCCCTTTCCCCCCCCTTCCCCCCCCTCTCCCCCTCTCTCCCCCCTCTCCCCCCCCTCCCCCTCTCTCCCCCCCATGCCCCACCTCTCCCCCCCCTGCCCCCCCGCTAACGGCAGGTACCCGTGAAACTTGTTAACTTGTGAAATTAACGAGTTAACAAGTTAAATTTTCCACAAGTCAAATTTACTGTTCAAGTTAAAAATGGAAACATTTAAACTCGTTGTAATAACGTAGTGGCCTGTGCGTTTACCTTAGTGACTCATGAGTCTACCGTGGGCACTCTTTAACTCAGCTGGCAGGCAACATCTCTGGAGAGAAGGAATTGGTGACGGGAAGACATAGGGGGGTATTGTGCTGTATGATCGTCCCCTGTCAAGTCCAGCTTTTTGTGTCTATCTTCGCTTTAAACCGAGAGAGAGAGATCCCTTTGTGGCGGAGAGCGCTGACCTGTCCAGCCAAGAGGAGGTGATTTGGACACGGTTGTAGTTGTAGAGGAACATTGCTTCCGATCGATGTCTCTTATGCACTCCTCAGAAGAACTGGGTGCACTCTTCACCATCATGGCTCCCAGCCTACAGGTTTCTGATCTGGCTTTGTAATATATATATTAATACGTCATCTGCATATAGAGAAATTTTATTCATTGTATCTTTAGTATTATACCCATGTAGATCTGACATTTTCTGCGAGTGGTTCAATTGCTAAAGCGAATAATAATGGAGATAACGGGCATCCTTGTCTACACCCTCTAGAAAGATTAAATTTAGTTGATAACATTTGGTTGTTTAGTATTCTAGCAGTTGGATTAGAGTATAAAATTTTAACCCATGTACAGTACTTCTCTCCCAGTTGAAATTTTTCCATCACTGAAAATAAATATGACCATTCTACTTGATCGAAGGCTTTTTCAGCATCTAGCGAAATAATTGCTAGATCTGCATTAGCAATTCTATTTGAGTATATAATATTAAATAATCGTCTCAGATTGTAAAATGAGTGACGTTTTGGGATAAAACCTGTTTGGTCGGGGTGTATTAATTTGTTAATCACTAAGCTCAATCTATAAGATAGGATTTTAGTTAATATTTTCTGATCAGTATTTAATAGAGCTATTGCTCTATATGAGGCGGGGTCTTTTTTCAGATCCTTATCAGTTTTAGGTATAAGTATTATTGTAGATGTGTTTAAAGTTTCCGGGAGTTGCTGTTGAGTATAAACATATTTATACAGTGTTTAAGCGTGGAGAAATCAGATCATAATTTTTTTTGTAAAATTCAGAGCTTAGGCCATCAGGGCCTGCAGACTTTCCATTTTTTAAAGATTTAATTGACTCTTCGATATCTTTTGTCGTTATTTCAGCTCCTAATAGTTCTTGCTCTTGCAAATCTAAGCCTTTAAGGTTACATTTCTGTAAAAATGCTTCCATTCCTGTTGATTGTTCTGTCACTTTAGTTGAATAAAGATTTCGATAGTATTGTGAAAATCTGTCATTAATATCTTTGGGAGTGTTAGCCCTTATCTGATCTAATCTTATGAATCGTTTTTTCCCCATCCAATTTACAAAGCTGCCGTGCTAATAGTTTTTGTGGTTTATCACCAAATTCAAAATTTAATTGTTTTGTATGTTGATAAAGTTTTATTACTTGGTCAGAGTATATTTTATTTAACTTATATTTCAGTGCTGCTATTTTATTATGTTTTGCCAATGAAGGCGCTCTTACATTTTCTATGTCTAATTGCCTTATTTCCATTTCCAATGTCTGTAATTTAGTTTATTCTCTTTATTACGAAATGCCTAAGAGGAAATTAATGCCCCTCGTATAAATGCCTTAAATGATTCCCAGAGATGGGAAGCGGAGATTTCAGGCTGGTCATTGACCTCGAAAAGCATATCTGTTTTACAAGATATTCACAACATATTCATTTAAGATTTGAGGATTAAGTCTCCATTGTGTCTGTTTCTTATCCATTCCCTTTAAATTAATCATAAAAGTTAATGGAGCATGATCCGAAATTATAATGTTATGATATTGTGGCTTGTAAGTAAATGGAATTAGTTTAGAGTCTACTAAGAAATAGTCTATCCTTGAATA